>LR824557.2:1232493-1848739 GCA_902850265.1 Spodoptera littoralis
TAGATAAAAATTACTACACACTAGCTTTTACCCGCGGTTTTGTCCACGTATTCCTGTTTCATCCCATTGGGAGCATTTAGTCGGGGTAAAGAATCCTATTATCTAAGTCAGTCCATACCCTGCCTGTATACGAAATTTCATCAAAATCCGTTCAGTAGTTTCAGTGTGGTTGACGGACACACATCCAAACAAAGAAATTTTCACATTTATATTATTACGGTGAAAGGTATCGACAACTCGATCCCAAACACTCTGAACATAACAAAATATAACCAAAAATTTTAATGTAAACCTGATTGAAAAAGAGTAACCTATGGAGGCTCTTGCTCGTTCTTCTCCATAGGAATCTACGCCTTGGAATGAGCAAATAGAGCAACTAGAGGACTGACCGATATACTGACATTTTTTTCTTTAATATTTAAGTATTATGTTTTGACGTTCATAAGTGTTTTCCTGGTCTAATGGAACTTAACGAAAGGTGGTGACTATTAAAAATAAATAATACCGTATCATCATCATCATAGTTGACAGAGGCGGACGGCAGCGACTGGCTCATGGCGGAGCCCTGTGACGTCACCGGAGTCACCGTCAGCGCTGTCAGCGATATAGAACCTGGAAAATATAACAATAATGGGTTCATTCAAAGAATTAAAAATTACCCCCCTCCCCCATCCCCGAATCACCAAACAACCCTCACATTCCTAATCCCCAAAAGGCCGACAACGCACTTGTAACGCTTCTGGTGTTCCATGTATCCATGCTCGACGCCGATTGCTTACCATCAGGTGATCTGTCTGCTCGTTTACCGGCTTATGTCATGATCAAAGTAACCTTAAAGTTTCTTGCTCGTTCTTCTCCATACGAAACTACATTTTGAAACAAGCGCCTAGCTTCACTGGCGGATAGACTGACAGACTATATTAGGTTCAGGTGAAATAAATGTTTTGACTTAGCCTTTTAACAATGAAAAACATAGACCTTTGTACGAGTTTGTTTTACGTACCGCGTCCGGCGCTCTGATTGGCCGGCTGCAATGAACCAACCAATCAGTGCGCCACATGCGGTCTCGTATCGGTTACTTTAAACTAAAATGTTGTTCTAACATCTTTCTCGGCTCGACCGGAGTGACATCACGCCGCGAAAGAGAATTGTTGTGCTTTATGGATCCTCATTTCCTAAAATAATATAATAATAACGCACTTTGAACTCCTCAAGTGGGTGTCCATGGGCGGCGCTGATTGCTTACCGGCCTTTTCCAGTTGCTCGTTTGTCACCCTAACCAATAAACCATAATTTTATAAACTACTTTAAAAAAACCGACTTTAACCCCCTCTTTTGTGTAGTCGGTTAATTAATAAACTAAAACCTTCTCCTAAGTGTAACGAACACTTTTCTGAAAAACCAGCAACAGAATCGGTTCAGCCAATTGCGAGATAAGTGCATACAAACATACAAATACATAAACACAGTTCAAACTCAACTTCCTTTTAAGAAGTCGGTCAAAAAGCAGGCGAATCAACGTTCAAAGATTATAGAAAGACATTATAGTGGACTCACCGGGCGTCTCCCTTTTATTCTCCGCATCATTCGCTCTGGTGGAGCTCCGGGAATCTGAACTGAACCGCACTGATCTGGAATCAATTAATAACAAGGTTAAAATTATGCCTGTCCTGTACAGAATTATGTATGTTAATTTGTAAAGATTTTACACGTAAACTCCTGATTCAATATTGATTGATTTCAGTATAGAGGGTATGTTAAAATATATGACTGGAATTGAATAGAAAAAAAAGGAATAAGCAGAAGTTATCTATCTGATTTTGATAGATGTCTTAGAGAGCCTGCTTTTGTTTATGGGATAAGCCGGTAAACACCTGCTCGTTTACCTGGTGGTAATCGGTGCCGCTCATAGACACCCGAAACACCAGACGCATTACAACTGCCCATTCGTGCCGAAGCATGGCTCTGTAAAACTTTAAAATTGCTAGCAGCACCATATGGCTAATAAGGAATTGATTTCGATATTCTTTACAACTCAACCAAGCTTGCCAAGCAAGACTGCCTCGTTGGCCGAGTGGTCGCAAGTGCGATTGCATGCAAGGGGTCTCGGGTTCGATTCCCGGGTGGGGCAAAGTATAACTGGGTTTTTTAAAAAAAAAATCAGTAGTAGCATGGAGTCTGGAAATGTGCCCGGTATATGGCAATAGGCTCACCCCCTATTACATGGGACTCATAACATAAATAGTGAAAAGTGAGTATTACTTCTGTGTGCACCTCTGCCTACCTATGTTATGTTATGTCAACCAAGCTTCATCAATATAATCTTACCTGTGGAAACTACTGCAATGTGTCATGTCCTTCTCGGGCTCGGCGAAGGCGCGAGCGGCGAGCGACTGACACGACATCACCGATCCGTGGGGCGAGCCCTGCAAGCAACACAAACATTGACATCAGAACTAGTATGATAATAGGGTACAAAATGGAGCTGTGATTTATACCTAGGGTTTTTTTTATAGGATATACTGGTAAACGAGCTGACGGATCACCTGATGGTAAGCAATCGGCGCCGCTCAGGGACACTTGAAACACCAAAGGCGGTACAAGTGCGTTAACGGTATTTTGGGGATTAGGAATGTGAGGATTATTGTTGGAGATTCAGGGATTGGGGAAATGGGGGGCGAGGCTAATTGGGCCTCCGATAACCTTACTCACACAACGCAAGCGTTGTTTCACTATGGTGTTGTGCTCGGCCGTAGTATCAATTCGGTAGAGCCGGCCCATTCGTGCCGAAGCATGGCTCTCCCTTAAACCTAGGCACATTTAGGATTTTTCTGTATGGTGATGGCAGATTAGAGTAGACACTAATCCCCAAAGCAAAAATGTAAGGAGGAGACTCATACTACACCAGCGAACGGTCACGGATTGAGCACACACCGATGTATAGGTTAACTATATCTATAGATACGAATCCGTTTAACCATTTCCGCGGACGATTTAGACATTTACAGAACGCTTCAGTCAACAAATTGTATAAAATGTACCAAATTCCATCAGATTCCGATACAAATGTTCGTAATTGGAGAAAATATTATACAGTAGGTCGGCGAGACTTTTATGGGTTACGTTTGTGTCCTATAAAATGTTAAGGTGGAGCTTTTGTGAGAGCGGATAGCGGATAACACGTTACGGATTTTACTAAAGAAAATTGCAGCTATTTGGAGCTATGCCTGTATGGTAACTTAATAATATCGTCGAAGTTAAATGTAGTTAATAATAATCTTACTATATTATAAATGCGAAAGTTTGTGTTTGTGTGGTATGTTTGTTGGATGAAATTTGAAATGATTACGGTATTATTAAACACACACATATATATATCCTTTATAACCCACGGGAACGCGGGAGAAGCCGCGGGCAGAAGCTAGTTTATCTATGACCCTAACATTATAAATGTAAAAACAATGTTTTTGTTTCGTTTTACAACCGATTCATTTAAATTCTGGTTTAGATACTGAATAACTCTGAAAACACTGACCTTCCTCTTAATTCTATATCATATTAATATTTAATAATAAACAATTCTAATAACTAAGCTTTTATAGTTATTTCTATTCTTTTCAGAAAAACTGTCTATTTACAATATTGAAGGTACATACATAGTTACTTTCTCATCATGTAGCATTGTCGCTTAGCTTATCGTATAAATTCAACCGCTCTTTACAATCCGCTAACACAGGCGCCACAGCGCGAACTCACAAAAATCATAGAGCGCCGCGTTAACCTACATTTGAAGACATTTTATGACATTATAAAATGTTATGTCGGACTGTTCTCGTTATAATAATCACATTATACTGTTGTATTTGTAGACAGTTGTGTTATTGTTCCGGTGTAGGGCAACATAACATAACATAACATCTTTTATTCTCTCAGTAGTTTTTTAACTTGGTAATAATTCAGTAAGCGATAGTCCACTCATCTGATGGTAAGCGAGGATGCGGCCTACGATGAAACACGCCTGTCTATAAGCAACCTATTCACTCCTGACTGGAAGAAAGACAGGTTGTATCCTTCTAGAAACAGAGACTCTGGTAAAGCGTTCCACTCATGGTTCCACTCCTTTGCTGTTTGCACAAGAAAACCTGAAGCGAAAAGCTTCATTCGAGTGGGTGGAATATCTATCAGATAGTAAATATTTGTTTTATTAGTTTTTTTTATGGCATAAGCTGGTAAACTGGCAGACGGATCACCTGATGGTAAGCGATCGGCGTCGCCCATGGACACCTGGAATACCAGGAGCGTTACAAGTGCGTAACCGGCTTTTTGGGGAATAAGAGTTTGAGGATCGTTGGGTATTCAGGGATTGGGGAGATTGGGGAAGGGGAGGGTAATTAGGCCTCCGGTAACCTCACTCACACGACGAAACACAACGCAAACACACTCACATTAGTTACTCATAAGGGTACCTCTGGCTACTTTTACTTATAAAAAATTGAATTGTACTACGTCAAAATAGAATATTCATCAGTCAGTTCGTCAGTGAAGGAGTCACTCAATGTTTTTCCCCCCTAAAAAAACACGTCCAAGTGTCCAACAGTAGACGGACTATTAATGATGAAAAATTGTGCTCTTGCGCTGGTATTCTACTAAACCCTTAACTGATTTAGACAGAAAGCGGTTCAGTTGACAGTGTGACAATCTCCATGTCGTTTGCTCATAACTATGAATCCCGAACAAGGCTCGAAACTAGTCAAGTTACCTCGTCAAAGCGAAACCTCACAGAAAACCGACGTGAAGCAACGCTTGCGTTATGTTTCGTCGTGTGAGTGAGGTTACCAGAGGCCCAATTACCGTCCCTTCCCCAATCTCCCCAATTCCTGAATCCCCAATGATCCTCAAACTCCTAATCCCCAAGCCCGGTAACGCACTTGTAATTTTGTCTGATGTTCCATGTGTCCATGGCCGACGCCGATTGCTTACCATCAGGTGATCCGTCTGATCGTTTACCGGCGTTTACATAAAAAAAACAGTTTCGTGCGTAAATCATAAGTTGCAGTTTGTTCACAGAACGGTCCGATACGTAGTTAATGAACTCATAATTAAAAATGACGTATAAATGTGGTATTTGAATATTCCGTCTACTATCTGCCGAGTAAACACAATATCATAATAAAATACACAGTGCTAAGATAAAAATAAACTATACTAGTCTATACTAACAAATATAAAGAGGAAGTATTTGATTGTTTGTTTGCGCTGAATAGGCTCCAAAACTACTGGACCGATTTGAATCATTCTTTCACTATTGGACAACTTACTTTAGAGAGATAGGATAGTTTTTAACCTGATATTCCTACAGGATAGAATATCGATAGTAATGTTTTAAATTAGGTAGAACGTAGGCGAAGCCACAGGCAAAAATTTAGACGTTCTCCTAACATATGAGAATTGATACTATTTCTTTTTTTGAAGTCGGTAAAAAGGAGGTCTCTTTCGCGTTTGTCTGTAAGCGATAATCTCAAAAACTATCGGACGGATTTTCATAAGGCTCTCAGCTCTCATCAATAAATAGTATGATCCCTGAGGAAGACTTAGGTGTTTTTTTTATACTTGATAGTTAGGGTGACGCTTGACCACCATGTCGCCTGGTGGTAAGCGATGATGTGGCCAGCGATGGAACACGCCTCTAGTCCTGTGGTGAAACGGACCAGGGCGAATAAGGAAATGTATCCGATAGAAGACCGAAAGGCTTGCGACTTTACGCCTGTGTTCGAGGCTTATAATTTATTACGACTTTGATCTTGCGGAAAGCTCAAGTATTTATAGTAGTATCAAGGAAAATAAAACCTAACCTAACAACGTTTAATCTTGGAGCAATTAAAACAATATAGTTTAACATGTAACTAGTTAATTCGTTTAATTGACTGATAAACGGTAACAATGCTTGACTATTGGAGTTATCTATACGATATTTTGAAGTGTCTAACGCAGTTAACGTAGTGATAACGTTCAAGTGGATTGTTAAAAGTGTATTTAGATTATATTTTATTGAAGTTTTGTATAGATAATAGTTATGGTAGGAAGTTGGTAGTAAATAGTTTTCGGTTGAGAGTTATAGTTTATGCATTCTATAGGTATTTTCATTGTCTTATTATCAGCCAGCACGCCTGTAGACGTGGTGGCCCGGAGGTTTTTTTTAATGTGGGAATATTATCGAATGACTGCTCCCGCCCGGGTGAGGCTCGGGAGTGTCAGACTCTTACTTACTAAAAACCACCCCGTTCCTACTCATGCACTTGAAGCCGGAGCCCCGGTAACGCGTTAGGTTCTCCGCGACGGCCCGGAGGTTTAAGACGAGTTCGAAACCTACCAACGGCAAGTACCAATGTGACTTTTTTCGAGTTATATTTATGCACTTTCTAAGATTATTCAGACACCACAGACAGACTTTGCCGATTGGCAAACAGACCTCCACAGACAGACGGTAAAAGAAAACTTTGTAAGAAAAGGGCCTATAAGTTCTAATTATAAGTTTGAATTCGCTAACCCACATTCAGCAATTGTGGTGTTTGCTCCGCAGGGGCATTTATAGGCTGTTGATGATGATGAACTACTGATCTCCTACCTCTACGCAAACCTAGTTCCTATTGAAACGGCAAATTCAGCAAAGGAACAGAACTGACGACGTTAAATACACATTCCAACGAAACACATCTAAGAGGAAGCGAAGCCGTTCTAACAACATGTTTTTGCCATTCATCCAGTGCCGTATCAACAAACAAACTCCACATCATAAGAACAATTACCTTACGTCACAGGCCGTCGATGAGTGCCAATATTAGCCGCCATTGAATCTCGGACCGATAGGCTAAACTGCATTTGTCCACCGCTATTGTTCGGCATGTTTTATTATCATATAGTTTTGGTTTCGAGACGTATGTGTGTGGTCCTATAGTCCTTTAGTAGCTAGAGTTTAGTTGGGTTAGGACTAGGTATAATGAACTACTAGACTACATCGTCAACAGACATCCAGTTCTCCAAACCAAACGATAAGTTATCACTTGTATCCTGAATGATTAAAGTGGCGAGTTGATCATGCATAATGTCTACGTAAAAATAAACCAGTTAATGATCAACTACAAAATGAGAGATTGTAAGCTTGTAATGTGAAAACGACTAAATGTTGTCCCGAACGTTGCCTAATCTAAAACAATTTTGAATGTACATAGGTAGGTACCCGATTTACGTCATTCAAAATCAAAGCTCCTAAAAACTGATTTCGTAACCCTGAATATCTATCTGTACGCCACAAGAGCTGCTATTTACATGGGAACCTGGCTACATTTTCGTTGACTGGACATCTTTTTTATGGACGAACAGACGGATCGCCTTAGTAAGTAATCTGCGCCGCCCATGGACACCAGAAATACCTGACGAGTTACCAGTGCATTGCCGACCTTTTAGCGTTAAGAATTTAAGGAGGAGAAGAAGAAAAGGAGAAGAAGAAGTTGGGATTAGCGAGGGAAAATTGTGCCACTAGATATCATGCATGGCCAACTCGCCATTTCAATAATGCAGGATATGACAAGTTATCGTTCGGTTAGGACTAAGTGGAGATATTCGGTCAGCATTGGATGTCTACCGACGATGTAGACCTCATCATACCATCGAAACTAACATTTTTTTCTTCTCCTCTTATAATATCTTCGTTGCGGGAACCATGACAGTTATTCATGTCCCTGAGACGCGCCGGACTTCAGTGTTCCGGTGTTTTCATGGTTATATCTACTGTAGATCCTGGCTTACAGGAGTTGCAGCGGTTTCGGTAGGTTGTGGTGAGCTTGTACCATTTAAAAATACCTTCGTAAGCATTGTTTCACGCCAATTTTATTCGGCCGTGGTATTACTCCGGTTGAGGCGGCTATTCATGCCACACTACATCAAACTGCCTGCGCGTGTCGCCTGGACAGTCAACCTCGCTACATCAAGTTAGCGTGCACAATATAATGTGCGTTCGTTAATTACCTACAGTAGGTAATCTTATATCATTTGGTTTATATAAAGAGAATACGTATAATGGGGTTAAGAATACTAAATTACTTTTGAGAATTACTTGTTAGTTGTGATTGTGATTCAGATTTCGTATTTAGATAACAAAATATTATAAGTGATGACTTAAGCATACTTCTTTGTTCTTTCCCTAAGGGATTTCCCAGCCGACAAGTGTAGTTAGAGTATTTCAAAATACATACTTTAGATAAAATAGTCAAGAGCTTAACATATACAGGCGTAAGTTATCCCCAAAAGTGTAAGCACATTACGGCGCTTAATGCCACTGTACAATGTAACACCCACTTTTCACTATTTATGTTATGAGTCCCAGGTAATAGAGTGTGAGCTTATTGCTACATACCCGGGTAACTGGGCCTCCGATACTTTCGTGAGACATGCATCGCCGCGTCGCCGATCGCGGAATGCCCATGGATATGAGCCTTCAGCATGGCTTGAAACTAGTCGAGTACCTCGTCAAATAATTACGTGAGTAAGCCGAAAAACAGGCAATAAACACTTAACATATGTTTCAAATCGGTTAAGGGTTCAAGGGAACATTTTTTTCAAATCAGTCCAGTCATTTCATAGTGTATTAACCTTTTGTATGCCGCCGGTATATAAGACACAATAGAAAACACATTGTCTCGCATATATCTGTGCTCCGGCATACCACAGATTAACGCAAAGAAACAAAATTTTTTCTGTATTACCTATATTAATACACCTGTATAGATAACTCATATCGTTTTTTCTTTTTCTGTCTCATAGCAATCTGTCCAGAGATAATAAGCCATGCCTCTGTTTTGGTCTGCGACTTATTATCCATTATTATTAGTACTCTTAGTAGAGCGCTCCTACTGGATGGTTACTGGTCCTACTGGATTCTATCTGGGAGCTCTCTCTATCAAGTTCATAACTGATAACTCATAAGGCAACATAACAAATGACCCATGAGGTAATTACTGAATTAAATCGAGAGAAAACAATACTAAATATATAAATTGAATATAAAGCCTTGTATACAGAAATAGTTATTCATTTTATATGTAGGTTGTTATAATAATAGTAAACAATTTTCCTCAAGTCCATAATTTATTAAATGTTATTTTATGATTTACCTACCTCGAGGTAAAATATAACTTTTTGCCTTATTATTAGTTGACTTGAGAACTGACAGTGTGACAGACAGCAGCGGAGAACCTAAAGTGTTACCGGGGCTCTGGCTCGAAGTGCATGAGTAGGAATGGGGTGGTTTTTAGTCAGTAAGAGTCTGACACTGCCTCCCGCCTCACCCAGGCGGGAAAAGTCAACCTGATGATTTTTGCCCTTTAAAAAAAACTATGTGTATGAAATGAAATAATTGATAATTTTCAATAGTCACTGGTAGATTGATTTAAGATTTTCACCAATTCCCTAATTACGATTGGAATAGTTTTTTTTAATATTTTTGATGGGCCCACGTCTGACCACTATATTACCTGGTGGTAAGCGATGATGTTTTACTTATGACAAAAGGATTTCACTATGACACTGTTGGGCAACCATGTAATTGTAAACCAGAGGTCAGGATGTGCTTTAAATCGTCCCTAAGCAAATGGAGTAACTGTTGAATCAACATAGTAACTATTATAATGGTTTTACAACTATAAAATTCTTAATTTGAAAATAATACACTCACCTTATGTTACGAGAAGATAATAAGAAACATCATGCAACACTTAAAAATAAAAGAAAAAACATTTAAATATTAAAACAACCACAAATTGTTATAAAAACTCTTTACTAGGTTGTCAGTTGAGGAAAAAAATTAAAAAAAAAAGGAACACATACAGACAACATCTAGGACAGCCTGCTACGAATATCGCCTCACATTCTGACCGCAGAGCATCCAGCTGTCGGTGCAAACACCGAAAACTCGCCTCATCCTCGATTTTCACTAATATACGGCAATTTATCGACATAAAGTGCCATTTAGTAAGATTCACTAAACACTACACTAAGTTTGAAGCACTCAAACACATCGCATCGAAAAAAATTAATTTCTAAATTCAAATAGACGTTTTTTTTCTTGTACATAGACAATTTTTGTTTTCTTACAATTTGGCTTATTGTTGTTACACTGTTAAACACTTTGGCACTCAAGTTTTCGAAATGAAATCTCTTTTTGTACTACAATTGGCACCGATACGTATCTAGAGACTTGGATTTCGAAAGTATTTTTGCAATAAGACGTCTAAACGCAACTGCTTCACGGTCCGTCGATGATCACAGTGTTAAAAGTGAGAAATAATGAGAAAAAACCACCACTGCACCACTATTTCGACACTTTAAAAACAATATTTACACCGAACTGAGCTACAAACAAAAATAGCAACTCCTATGGCCACGAACGTAAGGCAATGAACAGACGTTTTTCCGTGTCCATTCGATGATTCGTGATCGCTAATCATTAGCGAATAAACGAATATACTAATACACAGTAAATTAATTCACGAAAAAGCTTTTTTTCTAATGAAAATGATCGCGAAATATAACTCAAGAGCGTAATTCGATTTGACAGACGACACTCCCCCCACCCCGCTCGCGGCTTACTGCGGGTCGATGACGATGTTGCCAGCGCGCAAACATTACCTCACCGATGCGGGAGAATTTTGACATAAATAGACCGCCGGGGAAAATGTAGTGGTAAAAATAATATTCATTTTTATTGTTGCGTTGAAATATTTTATTGAGTTCTATAAACGTAGTAGAGCGGAGAGATAACTGTTTTATTGAATATATTTATCACTGATCTAAGTAAGAGGCTGGAATGATTTCTATTAATTTTATCTCGAAATCTTGATGCGAATCAATGCTTATCGATGATTGGTTTGTATCACAGATGTTGATTTGAAATGCATTATGGAGATAAATTGACAAATGTAATAATTAATTGTAAAGTAAGTTTTTTTATATTTGATAGGTCAGTGTTTGACCATTCTCTCGCGTGGTGGTAACCGATAATATGGCCGACAAAGTTAAAACTTAAATGGAGTATCGTCTTTCAAAGGTCATAAGATTGACATCGACTGAACTACATGGTAGCTGTATTACACATAAGTATGTGCATATTGCAAGTAAAGAGACGCATTCGTAGCTGACTAGAATATAAATAAACAAGGCGACAAACTTGTGAATCAAGTCACAGTAGTATGTTTTCGATTACAAAATTGGAATGTTTCCTTAATCTAACGGAAATTATAACGCTTATTAATTATCTAATTGAAATATAGCTACAAAAATTTTGATTCATTGATAACATTACACACTTAATTGTTATATTTGAGTACATATAACAAAGCTGAATAGTTTGTTTTAATGCGCTAATTATCGGAACTAGTGGATCGAAATAATTAATTCTTTTTTGTTTGGATAGTCCTATACGCGGGGCCTAGTTTATCACAAACAAGTAAGCATATTAGGTGCACAATGAGCTTTTTGTTTTATTATAATGTTACATATTATTTCTCCACAGACTGTCCGTACCCTTGTCATAAAGTAAAGAAGGTACCTAGTTACACATTACAATTAACCATATCTATAATTATTACTAAAACTATAAATAACAATTAGCTATTATCTATTTATATCTATTTCGACGGCTCTACGAAATCAACCCTTGTTGGTACAAGAGAGAGCCGACCTGACCCAGCAGAAGGCACCCGTTCACGAGTATGACGTGTGTGTCAGCAATTGGTCCGGTCAACCTTTTTATTGGGAACGGAACAACCCAACACACAGCGCCACCGACTGTAGGACATTTATGTTGTGCATGACGCCTCCACCCTTGCCACTTGAGCCGATTCCAATAAAGCTTAGGTACTTAATAGTCCAAAAGCACAATGAGCTTATAGTAGACACTAAGAAGTTAATTTAATTTTTAGTATCAACATCAACACAAACGAATGAAAAAAAACACAACATCATCGGAAAAGCCAGGAAACAACACAAGAGGAGAGCCACGACAAGTCGTTAGTATTATTATGAGCTTTGATGAGAGAAGAAAGTAACTAAACATAAAACTGACGATAATTATAAACGCTTACGACTTTGATGAGCTATAAAATATTACATACTTATTAAGAGAAATTAATAAAGTTACAAAGTTGATCAATACTGTTATTATTTCAGGCTTTCTCTGTACGTTTATGGTTATATTTCTTCAAGAGAGAGATAGCCATATTGTGTAGCATAACAATAAATTATTTTACAAGTCATACGATGAGCTAGCTAAAAGTAATGTCACAACTTGACAACACGGTTGTTGTAGTGGTTGGGCAACAGGCTGCCGCGCAACGTGTCGCGGGTTTGATTCCCGCATGGCAACTCTTTGTGTAATCCACAAATTGTTGTTCCGGGTCTGGGTGTCATGTGTGTGTGAACTTGGATATTTGTAAACGCACCCACGACACAGGAGAAAACACCAGTGTCCCCACACTGGTGTTTTCTCCTGTTCCCAACGTTTGTAAAAAAAATTTAGAAAACTAGTAGTTTTATTCGTTCTAAAGGAATAAGAAAATAATGTATGAAAGAGAAAGAGAATGGTTTTTAGGAATGCAGGATTACTTAATCAACGGTGCTACAAGAAATTTTATAGGTCACACTGAAAACTGGAACACGGGATACTATCGAGTTTCCCAACCTCGACATTGGCATTTATCACCAAACTAGCAACTTCACACGCTCCGCTCAGCTCCTATTGGTCGTAGAGGGATGTTTTATAGCCTCGATAAATGCGCTATCCAACACAAAAAGAATTATTCAAATCAGACTTCTAGTTACGGAGATTAGCGCGTTCAAACATACAAACAAAAAAACAAACTCTTCCGCTTTATAATAGTATAAGAGTATAAGATAAGATTTCGGTTATACATTATTGCCAAATCTACGAGATTCGTACGCATAACACAAGCAAAAATCACCGTTCAGTTCTAACTTCTCTGAAAGCTTTATTCTTATCAAATAGCAGTGAATATTTCAGGCTCTATTCATATGCAAAATACCGTAGAAAATTCATATTAGCACAGACAGACCGGGATTCTAAATACATACTAGTTAGCAGATCTATGAGACGACTTTCTCCGACCGCTTAATTGATTACTCCACCATTTCTATTGGTTAGTCAGCAATGGTGTTTTATGACGTAAATCGTCATAGTAATGACGTCATCATTTACCCATAATACGTAGCTGGCGGTTACAGTGAATCATTTTACTATGATTGATATTTTGGTGAAAAAAATATTAATGGCTAGTTTTCCCGTAGTCACAAATCACAATAATATTACTCATATAATGACAACGTAACTTATTATTATGGTTTTCGGCTTACTCACGCAACTTCTTGACGAGGAACTCGACTATTTTTCCGATAGGCTCATTCATGACCAGCGTTCCGCGACCCACTAGCATAGTATGTTAACTTATGAGCCTCTAGGATAGCTTGAAACTAGTCGAGTTCCTCGTCAAATAGTTGGGAGAATAAACCGAAAAACATAATAATTGGTTTAGTATGTCCCGCGAAAGTTATAATATAAACGACGTAACTTTTTGGCTAAGTGGAGGGGCTGCTGTGAAAGGGATCTAGGATTTAATAGTCTTGAAAAGTATTCTGTTAAATTTATCGACATATTTTGCTCGCCCTTTAAAATATAGGTTAATAAAACTGATAAAAAGTCAGTGTGTCCATGTTACAATGGCGTTTGACCACCATCTGATCACTTCTACTCACTTATTCAAATAAAAGGCATACTGGTATACCATTTACCCAACAAGACACATAATCCCTTCAATTAAATCCCTACATTACTACAACAGAACCCAATCTACGCATCAATGAACTCCGAACTAGATATGAACAACAAAAGGAGGGGAGATGAGAAATCCATTCCAATTCTATTACCGCATTCCTATTCAATATCTGGAAGCCAGAAATTTAATATTGCGTTTAATACTGAAAGAATGGAAGGTCGAGTGGTGAGGCTTTTAGCTTCTGAGGTTGAATGCTGGGTCGCGCAAAGTGTAATTTGCATAAAGTAAAAATTAGAATGAATAGCTCAGAGTCTGGAATTCGAGTGGTTGATACTTTGCGTCTCGGAGAGTGAAAAGAAAGAAAGAAAGAAAGAAATCTTTATTTCACACGCTAAAACAGGTGACACGTACAGATTTTACATATAAGTTTAAATACATCTACTAATGTCCCAAGTCTGCGGTGATATGGGACCAGTTCAGCATGTGCAAGACAGGGCCTCGCGCTGGTATTCTACTGGCCCCTTAAGTGACTCGCGGACGAACAAGTCACCAATCAGACAACGATAAACATAAAGCAATTTTCCCCAAAAACACAAAATGAGTGCGTTACACCAATCTCAATTTCCATATACCTATGATGGTATTTATAACTGGTAAAAATCTGACAATTGATCTAACCAAGAATGCAGTACCTTTCACACTTAGGGCCAATTTTTCAATGCTCAGATAAATTTTAAACTGTCAAACACCAAACGGTCACCGGTGACCGCGACCTATTGTTCTTTAATTGTGTCTATAAAACCGGTACTCGACGAGTTAACTGTGGAATAACTTTCAATATTTAACAATACTTCCATATTAAAAACTGACAACTGTCAATTTTATTCTAGAGTTAAGCATTAACTGATGATTGAAACATCGGCCCTTAGTAGGGTAGATGCTTTACGTAAACTTCTTACACACGTTCCGCCAATTCTGATTGAAACTTAATGCCAACCCCAAAATTAGGAGGAAATTCTTTAGGAGAAAGAACATCGACTAAGCTGCCCGGTGACCGCTTTCGAAATATTTCATTATAGACACTATTTCCAACGTTTTTTTTAAGGGGAAAAAATCATCGAATGACTGTTCCCGCCTGGGTGAGGCGGGAGGGAGTGTCAGACTCTTACTGACTAAAAACCACCTCGTTCCTTCTCCAGCGCTTCGAGCCGGAGCCCCAGTAACCCGTTAGGTTCTCCGCGACTTCGAATCGGCAGCAACCCTGTTGGACCCCAGGCGTGGTGGTCTGATTGTCTCTTTGAGGCGCGCGCGGAACTTGCCGCGCTGTACGCTCAGGTATTTTCGATGTTTACAGACTACTTTTATATGAGCAAATTTCGTGAATTTTTCATAATCGGGGATTAAAAAGAGTGGACTAAGCGGGATTAGAAGTGTGACGAGTACGGTTAAACGCCACATATACATACATAGTATTATGCTAACTAGCCGCCATGTCTCATGGCGTCATGGCGTCGTTATTATAAAATTAATCAATAAAACTGTTGCTTCCATTTTCCTTATTGTTTTCCTTGTTCAATAGAAACGTTTAGATTTCAATTAACGTCATCTGTGTCTACAAAAACATGTGATTACTTATTAGTTATTACAAAACGATGAAAATTACATAATACAGCGTCACGCCCTTTACATGCCCACTTAAGTACCTAGCTAGATTTGCAGAGTCTGACACTACCTCTCGCCTCACTCAAGGCGGGAGAAGTCATTGGATGATTTCTCCCCCCGTAAAAAACCTATGCAATGTAACACTCACTTTTCACCAGTTATGTCCCATACAATAGGAGACGAACCAATTAGGTACATAGTAATAACATAACATAACATGTCACGTCTTTTATCCCCGAAGGGGTAGGCAGAGGTGCACATTACGGCACTTAATGCTACTATGCAATGTAACACCCACTTTTCACTATTTATGTTATGAGTTCCATGTAATAGGGGGTGAGTCAATTGCCATATACCGGGCACGATTCCAGACTCTGTGCTACTACTATGATTCTTTTAAAACCCAGCAATACTTTGCTCGATCCGGTAATCGAACCCAAGACCCCTTGCCCGACAGTCGCACCTGCAACCATTCGGCCAACGAGGCAGTCTATATTAATATTTCTGAGTGAATTATCACGAATAAATTGAAGTTACATTTTCAACCTAATACCAAGAACTTTGCGATTATGATCTACCCTTTCAAATGTGATAGGGGTGACACAATGGTTATACCCGTTGTCGGACTTTCTGATCGCTGACTATACGTAATAAGTGGCTATATGTGCCATAGCTACCTTATTTTAACTATAGCTTGTTTCTAAGGGTAACACAACAAGATTAGTTAAGCTATAGCAGCAAAAAATCATCGTGAAACAATAGGTACTTGCGTTGCATTTCGTCGTGCGAGTGAGGTTACCCGGGTCCCTATTATCAAAAATCGCTTTAATTCTTCAAATGACACGTAAACAAATATCTAGCTTCAGTTTCATAACATAACATCGCGCCTTTTTATTCCCGAAGGGATAGGCAGGGGTGCACATTACGGCACTTAATGCCACTGTACAGTGTAATACCCACTTTTCACTATTTATGTTATGAGTCTCACGTAATAGGGCGTTAGCCTATTACTATATACCGGGCACAATTCCAGATTCCGTGCTACTAGTGAGATTTAAAAAAAAATCCAGTATTACTTTGCCCGAGACCTCGGGTTTTTCACCAACTCGACACGAGGAACTGATCACACGTGTGTCCAGTTGGTGAAACTTTAAATTAGCACTAATTATTCTTTCGTCATTTGGACACGCCAAGGTTTTTATGTATGTCCACATAGTGAAAATTAAAATTAATTACTTTTGTGTTTTCGTCAACTGGACACACGTTCACATTTTACCCGAATGTATAACAAAGTACAGTCACGCAGATAATATTTTTGAATCACAATCATCGTTGTCCTCTAAACGTCCCACCTAGTAATTTCACCGGGTAATTTTGTAATTATTCACCATTTGTGAATTTGTAAAAAATATATTTTTGACACCGAAAGTGTTTGAAAGTCGCTATTACCATGTTACGAGTACTATGCTTGTCAAATCTTCAACATGGAACCTGTTTTATTACAGTCTTTGAGTCTAACTCTAATATAAATATTTGATTGTTACTCATTTGTTTTATTTCAAAATTTGTCTTAAAAACGAAACAATTTTTAACTTAACTGTACCTTTTTTAGAAAAAAAATATAGGTGTGTCCAGTTGACGATAACATAAAAGTAATTAATTTTAAATTTCACTATGTGGACATACATAAAAACCTTGGCGTGTCTAAATGACGAAAGAATAATTAGTGCTAATTTAAAGTTTCACCAACTGGACACACGTGTGATCAGTTCCTCGTGTCGAGTTGGTGAAAAACCCGAGACCTCTTGCCCGGCAGTCACACTTGCGACCACTCGCCCAACGAGGCAGTCAGTCTTCAGTTTCATAACTTTATTAATACAGCGACGGTAGATAACTCATCTGCTATTTGTACGCATAGCTACAAATCGAGCTATGCAAAACCAATTTATAAAGATCTGGCTTTGTATGATCCTTTCGCAAATTTATCGGTCAGTTTAAGGTGGTTATGAATGAGTACATAGTACATACTGTTAATCATACTATATGTAGGTGTATAAGCTATGTATTACGAATGGGTAACACGCTAGACAGAGAATGACGTGAGCGGCTGAGCGTTTCCATTATGCTAACCAATCAAGGATACTACGGCGTTCTTTATAAAGTGTTAAGTATTTATAAATCCCTAGGTGATGTTATGTGACAGGACCAAAATAAATTCCCTAGGCAAAGACTAACGAACAGCTGAAATTTTTGAAGCGGATCAGTCTGTTATGACTTACTAGCTTTTACCCGCGGCTTCGCTCGCATCACAAAAGGATAAAAGTAGCCTATACCAATACACACAGCGCCATCTATACCAATATTTTTGTTTTCCCTCGAGAATATCAAATTTTTCCAGGATAAAAAGTACCCTATTATTTAATTCGGACTTCTAATTTTACGTCTGCAAAAATTCAAAGCAATCGGTTTAGAAGTTACGGCGTGAAAGTGGAACAAACAAACAAACAAACAAACTCACTTTCCCATTTATAATATTAGTAAGGATAAGGATGACCAAAACTCCATACAACTACTGCTCTGCCATAACAACAACTGCCTCGTTGGCAGACTTTTCGCAAGCGGGCAAGGTGACTCGAACATAAGTCTTGCCCATCGCTCGTCTTTCATGCGCCCAGCCCAGTTCCACTTCGAGCCCGCGGCTTTATGACCAACGTCAACAATTTTAGTCGTGGAGCGCAGCGTGGTTTTCCTAATTCTGGCTGACAGTCGAACTCCTAAGATACTGCGCTCAACTCAACAGCAAATACTACAAATTAATATGAGTAATGATTGATCTCTTCACTGGAAATTACTTAATACTCAATTATTATTTGTTAACAAACCTACTCTTTAAGCAGTTGTCATAATTTCCGTCTAAGGGACTGCACATTTGACAGAGACCAGGCAGAAGTGGTCTCTAATAAACCTAAACCCTTTATACTGATGCCGATTCGGAGTCGCGGAGAACCTAACGGGTAACCGGGGCTCCGGCTGGACGTGCAGGAGAAGGAACGGGGTGGTTTTTAGTCAGTAAGAGTCTGACACTCCCTTCCGCCCCACCCAGGCGGGAGCAGTCATTCGACAATTTTTCCCCCTTTAAAAAAAAACCTTTATACTACGACGACCCACCTGTCAAGCGTTCGTACAAACCTCAAAGTCCAGCACTCGAAGTTATCTACCGTCCACTGCTGATTAAAATACCTCAATTACTACCCAACCTACAATCATACCCTATCATAGCACACATCAGATTCCATGATAACGATATGACCACTCGACTAACAAGGCACCTAGTCATCAATTTATATTAGTGCAATAAACTAGAGTGTAGGTGGTATTGTGGTAATGCGAGGAGAATTGGCTTGTTAGGCTGATCACACTAAACTTTGCATATAATCCACGTATAAGAAAAAACAAAAGATTAAACCCTCAAATTAGAATACCCTTCTGATGTTTGCAATATCATTACATAGTATAAAACACAGTCGCTATCCGCCGTCTGTCTGTCCCTATATATGTCAAGATCTTTAAAACTACGCAAGGGATTTTGATGCGATTTTTTTTTAATAGATAGAGTGATAATATGTATAATACATGCATATTGCAACCGTGCGAAGCCGGGGCGGGTCGCTAGTCAGTGATAATTTATCGCCAACATCCTCTTGCAGTTCCACTGCTAGATTATATGCTTTCTCTATATAAGAGGGTTTGCTAAATTCTCCACGACTAGTAGGCGTGTTGGCAATGGGGTCGGAGTTCAGGTTTCAAACTATTGCTTGGTCTCTGTCAGAATATTAAATTCTTATTTGAAATTCTAAACCACAAGAAGAATAGAAGTTGTGTATAAATTCCAGTCGGCATATATCTATATGCCGTAAGCCTAAATTTTACTATGACTGACTTACTATGACACATCGCGTTAGCACCTGCTACATAGCGTTAGCATCTGCTAACGCATCTGCTAACGCTATGTGTTATAATATAAGAGTTATAACATAATGCAATACCGTAACAAAAAAACTAGCCATCAACTTCAAGGAACAGAGATCATTACATAAAATGCTAGTCCCAATGACCACTTTCACACAGCACAACAACAGGATTGATTGATTGAAGGACACTAATTGACTGTCGGTACACTTCTGATTCGTGACCGTACTATCTTGGACAGGACACGGCGCTAACCTTAGGTGGCTAATGAGAGCCAGCGCTGCATATAGATTGAGAATTTCACTTTTATATAACTATACTATAATTGTTGTAGCATATTGGATTGCCTCGTTGGCCGAGTGGTCGCAAGTGCGACTGCCGGGCAAGGGGTCTCGGGTTCGATTCCCGGGTCGGGCAAAGTATTACTGGGTTTTTAAAAAAATCTCAGTAGTAGCACGGAGTCTGGAATTGTGCCCGGTATATGGCAATAGGCTCACCCCCTATTACATGGGACTCATAACATAAATAGTGAAAAGTGGGTGTTACATTGTACAGTGGCATAATGTGTACCTACTTCTGCCTACCCCTTCGGGGATAAAAGGCGTGATGTTATGTTATGTATAATTGTTGTAGCATATTAATACTGTAGTAACTATTAGTTAGTACAAACCGTTGGGTTTTTAAATGCCAATCGTGATCTGGTAAAGTCAAATCATATTTTTCCAAATACTTAGTACCTAATTCAGGGCGACCTGATAAAAAGGAGAAGAAAAAGAAAGAACTAGGAACTTCTTATCTTAAATGACACATTATGTAAATACGTCAAACGAACCGTTAATTACATTTATGGAAACTTAAGGCTGAATTGAAAAATTCAATTAACACATAATTTTTCAGACGTTCATCAAACATTTTTAAACAGACAGAAGGAAAGAAAGAAAAACATTTATTCAGCACCAATCACGATACAGCTTCTTAATGATCCAATACATCCCGTAAGTATTAGTTTTATCGAGTTTTATAAGTTAGCGTGAACTCGTCCACAACCGCAACAAGCGTAGATCATAAAACTCTCACTATTCAAGTTCCTTTTGTTACGGAACATCTATTATTGTATATTATATAGCACAAACTATAATACATAATCATCATAAATAACAAACTAGTTACTGTACCATAGCAACGATTCGAAAGTGACGTATTACAAGTCAGTTGCTTCATTTTATTGGCATGATAAATCATTGTAATGATGAATAATGGCTCTACTTGTTGTAGTAAATGCATTAATCTAATATCTATATTTATCTGAAGAATAGCCGGTCGCTTAGTCATCGCTGGTCGAAGGAATCGCATTGCACTTATTACGTAAGATAAAATTACCCTAAATATGGGTAATTTTTTTGTTGTTGCAACACTTTAACTGCCAAAATTTAAATTATCGAATTCGGAATCGTTAAAATGTCGGCAGATCTGTTCTAAAATATTTAAAACTTCATTATAAATCGAATAATTATGTCTTTTACGTTTTAAGTACAAACATTCTAACGACTAATATACAAAAACTAAAGTTAATTCATTTACAATAGCAATGTTTTAAACACACATCCATTAAATAAAGTGAAAATATAAAACAAAAGTCGTGCCATTTTATAAAACTTTGAATTCACCTCACATGAAAAAGGGAAAGGACTGTATCGAATACATAAATACATAGTCAAGTGTTAGTCGACTTCAAAACACGACCGTTTGTTTGAAAAATACTGTTTTGTGATACACACACACGGTCGCATATCAAACTATACGAAACCAGGTTATCATGATCTCGTTGATATGATCTTTCCCTACAATCAACGGTCAATTTACATTGGTTTTGAATAGCTTGGTGGTGTCGTGTGATACAATGAGGGTCGAAATGTAAACATAACGAACGCCTAGCATCATTGATAGACAGACTGACGGACAATTCTATTTTGACGTTATAAAAGTGTCTGTATAATTATTATGAACGTCACATCCTAGACGTGTCGGATGGTGGAGTCATTGAAATCAATGCTTTAACTTTATTGATAGTGTCAAATGCATAAGCTATATATACTTCATGAGACATATTAAAATAATTATTAAGTTTTCGGCTTAATCGCGTAACTGGTTGATGATGAACCGACTAGTTTTCTTCGGACGGCGAGCAAGGGTCGTTCGCCGTCCAACCAGAACCTGGGCGCTTACTCTTGAAACCAATCTCAATGTTGAACAGTATCGGCCGAAAGTCCTTTGGAGCCTATTACTTGAAATAACACGAAGTACCTCAGAGCAAGACAATTTATTTACGTCAAAGCAGACAACCTAATGTTTTGCCGGTAACGAAACCATAGCTTGAATTTAAATCGGCCAACGCCATCTATCGAGCTATGGGACAACACAATAAATAGTAGTATGGCGTTGGCCGAGTGCATCTTTTAAACAGATTATTTCTACACTGAACATTCCGCCCACCAAAAGGAATATATTCCTTTTCGTACCGCCCACCATGCATAAACTTAACAACTAGGAGAACAGTGGACTGTATGACAATTATATTACTATATTACGAATAATACATCGAGATAGATCTAGTGGACGGCTTCTTTTAGCAGACATTGGCGCGGACAGATATGGTTCCAATCAAAATGAATAGATAAGTACAAAAACATTAATCTGGGTGACGAAATTCTGATACCGGCAAAAATATCAGGTTGACAAAATTCTGACAAAAACAATTAACTAAACTACTAACTAAACATTGTAATCAATACATGACAGTGCACAAGAGTAAGAGACATTGTTATTTCAACAGTGCAGTATAAGAAAATAACATAATAAAACCTTATCTAAAAACATACGCAACTTAAACAATTAAATCTACAAGATTTTGTGCCTTATTCAGTAACAGGAAGAAAACACAATTTTGAAATTGGACGTTTAATCATAGAGCCCTTACAACGAACAGTCACAACTCGCGTCAAGTTATCTCTACCCGATGCAGCTCAACAATTCTGCCATACAACCATTTAGCTGGAGGTAAGATATCTTCTTTTATTAAAACTACATCACCTATTTTACAGTCAGGTTTACGAACATTCCACTTATGCCTTTGAAAAAAGTTTGTTAAATACTCCTGTTTCCATCTACGCCAAAAGTGCTGCACCATACGCTGTACTAATTGCCATCTGCGTAAAGTGCTAACTGTGACACTTTCATAGTTGTAGTCAGGAACCATTACCAATGGATGACCCACCAAGAAATGACCCGGAGTCAGAGGTACAGGATCCTCTGGATCACTACTACCCTGAGACAGGGGCCTAGAGTTTAGGCATGCCTCGATTTGGGAAAGTACTGTGGACAGTTCTTCGAACGTCAAAGTGGAGTCACCTATCACACGCTTCAAGTGGTGTTTTACACTTTTCCCCTGCTTCCACAACCCACCAAAATTAGGAGCGTGAGGAGGGATAAAATGCCATTCTGTTTGAGAGTTTGCAAGAGCAGCTGCAATGTCTTTGTACATCGAACTCTGTTGGTTGAAAAGCATCTGCAACTCTTTAGCAGCACCCACAAAATTTGTACATTGTCGCTCCAGATATGACGACAGTGACCGCGCCTAGAAACGAACCGTTTGAACGCTGCCAGGAAACCCTCAGTCGTCAAATCTGAAACAACCTCTATGTGTACTGCGCGCGTAGCCATACATACGAACAAACAGATGTACCCCTTATACGACCGCTGTCCACGACCTTTGGAGACTCTAATGTGAATAGGGCCTGCATAATCGACACCGGAGTTCAGAAACGGCTTACTGGGAGTCACTCTGCAAACCGGAAGTTCTCCCATAAGCTGTTGATTCGTGGTCGCCGAGTATCGAATACAGCGAACACAACGACGTATATAAGCTCGTACAATATTTTTAACCCGACTGATCCAGTACTTGATGCGTATAAAATTAAGTACCAGTTGCTGTCCTCCATGAAAGGTCCTTTCATGAGCGTCGGCTACAATTAACTTAGCCAAACTTGAATCATGAGGAATAACAACTGGGTGCTTTGTATCATCAAGTAATGGTGAATACCGTAGCCTTCCTCCAACTCGCAATATCCCACATTGGTCGATAAATACATTCAACTTATATAAAGAACTCGACCTTTCCAATGGACTCTTATTTTTCAGGGCTGTCAATTCAGCCTGAAACCATTGCTGTTGGCTTTGTTTGATACATACATTCAACGCTTTGTGAATTTCGGAAGCTGACAGGTATTTTGCAACCTTAATATTCGCTTTACGAAGTTTTAATGATTGCAAAAATCTTTTACAATACGCAACAACTCTCACCAAACGTGAAAGTGATGAATACTTAGATCCCCAAATGACTTCAAAATCAGGCACTACGCTGGCAGTGTGAACATTAACTTGCTTTAACTCCTCATTAGTATGAATGGCACTAGGCCGGGTGAAGTCTATCTGAGCATTCCTTAACCAACCAGGTCCATGTTTCCAAAGATCATCACCAAGGAGAAATGCTGAAGACACTCCCCGGGAAGCTATATCTGCTGGATTTTCTTTAGATTTAACATAAGCCCACTGCGAATTGTCTAGCAAACCAAGAATCTCAGAAGTACGATTAGCCACGTAAGTTTTCCATCGACTTGGATGATCATTTAACCAGGCCAAAACAACTGATGAATCCGTCCAAGCATGTATATTTGCCTTAGGAATGTTCATTACTTGAGCTACATCAATCAATAATTTTGCTACTAAAACAGAACCGCACAACTCCAGCCGTGGAATGGATATTTGCTTGATGGGAGCTACCTTTGTCTTTGCGGTTATGAGGTGCGAGTGTATTTGCCCATTAGCATCGACAATGCGACAATACACCACAGCCGCATAAGCTATATTTGACGCATCGCTAAAGCCATGTAACTCCATTGTAATATCTTTTTCGCTTTTATGTATCCATCTAGGAATGTGAAAGTTTACCAGTTTCTTTAACTCTGCTCTATAATATGACCATTCTTGTAAGAGATTTGGTGGCAGTTCATCATCCCAGCCGATTCCACTAATCCATAGCTTTTGTATGAAAACCTTCGAGGTTATAATGCACGGTGCTATCCAACCCAACGGATCATAAAGCTTGATATCTCTGATATAACCGTCCTTTTTGTTTCAGGTGCAGCAGGAGGTGACATCTTCACAGAATAATCAAATTCATCAGTGTTCCGGTTCCAGGTAAGTCCTAAAATCTTAGTTATACTATCCATTTTTATTTCAAGGTCTCTACCAGAAGTTTCCTTCAACGTTTCCAAAATGGATGGTCTATTGCTTGTCCACTTTTGCAATTGGAACCCCGCTTTCTCTAATAGACAATTCATTTCATCATAAATTAGTTTTACTTCTGTTTCAGATTGACACCCAGTCATCAGATCGTCCATATAGAAGTCTGACTTCACCCTTTCAGCAGCCATTGGATACCTCTCGCCTTCATCGCACGCAACTTGCTGCAACGACTTTACAGCTAAGTAAGGAGCGCATGACGTACCAAAGGTGACAGTCAGAAGTCGGTAATCCTCGATCTCTTTGTTTGGATTCTCTCTCCAAACAATTCTTTGATAATCTGTATCAGGTCGAGCGACCTTGATTTGGCGATACATTTTGACGATATCGGCAGCCAGACAGATCGGATGTTGACGCCATCTCATGACAATATGTCGCAAATCTGCCTGAAGAGTGGGTCCTACCATTAAGGTGTCATTTAAGGAAACCCCGTTCGTTCCCTTACATGACGCGTCATAAACCACTCTTACCTTAGTGGTTAATTTATCCTGTCTAACCACTGCGTGATGAGGCAAATAAACAGCATCGTTTTTATTTATTTCAGCCTTATCAACGATTTTCTCCATATGACCGAGCAATAAATATTCTTTTATTACATCAGCATACTGTTGTTTTAATTCATCATCCCTACCTTTCCTTTCTAAACCTAGCAATCTTTTTACAGCTATATTTTTAGAATTACCGTATTTACAAAGTGGATCTTCGGAACGAAAAGGTAATTTTACGACATATCTCCCATTGACATCTCTAACTGTCGATTGTGCGTAAAATCTTCGCAGGCCTGTTCTTCAGGCGTGAGAAGCTTTTTCGTTATAGCAGGTTCGGAATCCAATTCCCATAAACGTTTTAACATATCATTCTCTTCTATTTGAGTGTACATCGTGATTATAGTATTATGAGAATTTAGAGAGCTATCTGCCTTACTGACATAGCCTGACACAATCCAACCTAAATGCGTGTCTTGTGCGACCGGAGAGCCTGTAGGACTCTTGATCAGACCTTCCTTTAAAATACGGCAGTATACTTCCCCCCCTAATAAAATATCAATTTTATTAGAACGACTGAAATTTGGGTCGGCTAGACGTATGCTGTGAATTTCTGGCCAATTGTCAAGGTTGACATTCTTATCTGGCATAACCGATGTCAGTGAACGTAGTACATGCGCAGTTACGTTTATGGTATAAGAGGAATCATGCAACGATTGAATATCAATATTCACTACATGTTTAGAAACGATCTTGCTATGCTCACCTCCTATACCTGCAATAGTAGTCTTTGAGACTACTCTCCTTAAACGAAGTAATTGCGCAGCTGACTCAGTTATAAAGGATGCTTGTGATCCTTGATCCAACAAAGCTCTCAAAACCTGAGAGGACCCATTTTGTGATTCGGCTTTAACCAAAGCCGTGGCTAACAAGACCTGACCCTGCGTTTGTTCATTCACAAAATGAGATGCTATACTTACCTTGACATCATGGACTGGCTCTGAAGTACATCCAAGTTCAGGAGAATAGGTTCCCCTGACGCAGTAACCCCAATGGCTCCACTATGGTTCTTCGGATGTAGCAGCGTATGGTGTTTACGCTGACAAATACGGCATTTCGAAAAACACGGCAGTATTTGGAAGTATGATTACTTCCCAAACAATTAAAACAGGCACCCAAAGATTGTGTTACGGCACGACGTCCGTCCACATCTAGTTGGCAAAACTTCTTACAATTTAAGAGTTTGTGACTCTCCGAACAGTGTGGACATAACATATTAGTCGTACCGTGCATGACCTTAGTGTGAGATGTAGGATGATGATCGAATTTATTTTTAGGCTCAACGCATTCGAGAGCACGAAAACGTGTTTCCAAAAACTCGCAAAACTGTTTAAAGGAAGGTAGATCGTCGGATGATTTAGTGACATGCAGTTCCCACTGCTTCCTCGATTCTACGTCCAACTTTAAGCTTGCAACGTAAATAATAATTACATCCCAAGAACTTACATCGATCCCAATATTAGTAAGTTCGTGCAAACAGTCACTGGTCACATCTAGTAAATCTTTTAGTGCTTTTGATGATTCATTTCCAATATTACGTTGGCCAAATAATCTATTTAAAATATATGTGGATACAAATCTCTTGTTATTATACCTATGTTCTAACATTTCCCAGCATTTTTTATAGTTTAAATCAGTTATAGGTACATGTTTTATAAGCTGCTCCGCTTCACCTGACAGTTGAGTTTTTAAATAATGGAGACGTTGGACATCATCAAGTTTTTTATTGTTGTGTACTAATGACACGAACAAATCACGGAATGACGACCACTCTGTATATTTTCCGCTAAAAGTAGGTAAAACTATTTTTGGCAATCTTACCACACTGCTGTCAGATGAACCATCGCAACCTTCCTTCCTGAGCTGTGAACTTTTAATTGGGACAAAACATTTTTTAATTCTACCTTGTACATTAAATAACACTCATAAACCGTCTCATAGATATCTTCCTGGAAAAAGTCCTGTAATTCTTCACTTTCGCAATCACCTACGATGACTTCATATTTCGCAGAAAAATTCTTGAATTGGGTCTCTAACATCTCTAAACGTGCATCGACATAATTGTAGTTTATCCGATCTCTCGGGGACTTCTTGTAATTTATCCAGCCCTTTTCAATTTGTAATTTGATATCTTTCAGCTTTCTTAGTTCTTTCTCCATGTTGTTTGTATTCATGAAAATATTCTAAGTCCAGTGAAAGATAGATGAAAATTCTCTAAGTGTCGCTGACAGTTGACAATTGACAAATTTTCCAAGTCCAAACTATAGAGAATTTTTCTAAGTGTTTAATACTTGTAGATCGCTTCGAAATCGGGCATAGATTCGACGTCTGGTCGTTTTTCTTGAAACTATTCTAAGTCCCTGATCGAATGCACGCGAATTTTTCTAAGTCCCTAGTTTTAATGATTTGAATGTACTCACAGTTCTTTGTCCACAATTATGCAATTCACTTCACTACTACGAAGTTCACCGATGATTCCCGATGTATGTCCTCGGCAGCTGAGCACGTAGTCTTCCACATGTAGTATTGTTAACCGACAACTATCACCATCTCGTATCAATTAGCACAACTATATTTAATTGTATGTGTTCTTCCATAAACACCCTTCGGCTCGACTGGACCATGAACAGTATCGGCCGAAAGTCCTTTGGAGCCTATTACTTGAAATAATACGAAGTACCTCAGAGCAAGACAATTTATTTACGTCAAAGCAGACAACCTAATGTTTTGCCGGTAACGAAACCATAGCTTGAATTTAAATCGGCCAACGCCATCTATCGAGCTATGGGACAACACAATAAATAGTAGTATGGCGTTGGCCGAGTGCATCTTTTAAACAGATTATTTCTACACTGAACAATGTCAATGCAATTTCAATCCAATAAAATCTCAATAATAGGCATGGCGACTATTTTTTAATTTTTTGTCCGTCTTTTAGATATTTTAAAAATCATCGATACGTATTTTTTCTTTTTTCTCGTATCCAAAAAAAACATGTAGATATTTTGAGTTAAAATGACGCGTGACGTCACAATTAGGTACGATTTATCCGTAAGTGTGACGTCAACACCCCCACTCCCTAACTTTAATGCGGAATAACTACGTATTCTTCTGTTAATTTGATAAAACAAAAAATACGTGTCTGATATTTTCGTGCGATCTTAATGACGGACTAATTACTTTTTTGATTTTTTTACCCTGTCGACACGCCTATTATTCAATGTTAGAACTATACAACCCTTATCGTAGCTATTAAAATAGCATTCAGAGTACGGAATATAAAGTCAAACTCAATACCGTTTAGTTCATTCAATATCCACGCAATACGGATGCAATGGGCGCTATTGTTGCATGTCGAGAGTACGAAATATCACAATACCAATGTCAATCGATCGGAATTGGATTTAGGAGTAAGCCTCCTAACCCGTGCGCAGGGCGCGTTGCGTTCTGCGCGCACCTCAAGCCTCAAGCAGCCATCAGACCACCATCGATGGAACCCAGTAGGATTGACGCCCGATACGAAGCCGCGCAAGCCTGCGAAGAGCAGGAGTACGAACGGGGTGGTTTTTAATCAGTAAGAGTCTGACACTTTCTCTCGCTTTACCCAAGGCGGAAGACGTAACTGGATGATTTTCCCCTCCAAAAAAAGAGGCTCGTATTCATGAGCAGCATTCCACGACACACGACGACGCGGCGACTGTCGCAATGCTATTTAAGTTATTCGTCCAGCAGTTACGTGAGTTAACCGAAAACATAATAAATAGACAAATGATTTACAGAATTTCAGAGGTGCTAATACTCATAATTCCATTAAGATCTTGATGTGTAAACATAGGATCTGCCAGACGTGCAATCTCTTTTTATGCCTTTAGGTTTAATCCATCCTGCAGCAATTCACCGAGGGATGTTTTTTTCTGCTCCTCTTATAATATCTTCTGATTTATTTTGTTGCGGGAACCAAAACAGTCATTCATGTTCCTCGGAAGCGTCGGACTTCAGTGTACCAGTGTTTGCATGGTTGTATCTACTGTAGATCCTGGTGCACAGGAATTGTAGCGATTTTGGGAGGTTGTGGCGGGCTTGTCCCATTAAAAACCACTGGCAAAAACAGGAAATCTAGTAACTAACACGTATGAACTAAATTCAACTCATCCATGCAAAAATCAAATACATGTTTAACGTTTTTAGTAGACGTTTACAAACATAAACTGCTGGTTTTTGCGATTTATTTCCGGTCCGGTACGGCATGACTTATACTATAATCATTGCGTATGAGAGATTCAATAATTACTTAATGATGTTTCACATGTAATGATTGTGCAAAATTATAAGCAAGTGGACGAAACATGGTAAACAGGAACTACAGGGCGTTACCTACAACTGTTTCTCGTATACCTCATTAGCATAACATAACATAACATTACGCCTTTTATCCCCGAAGGGGAAGGCTGTACATTATGCCACTGTACAATGTAACACCCACTTTTCACTATTTATGTTATGAGTCCCATGTAATAGGGGGTGAGCCTATTGCCATATACCGGGCACAATTCAAGACTCCGTGTCAATACTGTGAATTTTTTGAAAAACCCAGTAATACTTTGCCCGACCCGGGAATCTAACCCGAGACCCCTTGCCCGGCAGACGCACTTGCCACCACTCGGTCAACGAGGCAGTCTCTACACCTCCATTAGCTTGCAGCACATTAACACATCTGAATTTGCCAAGAATTCATATCATCATATCAGAAGACGTACGCTGCTACATTGAACACATCCAATGAATTTAAAAAACAAGTTGATATAAACCCCTCTCTTCACCAACCTAATTTACTGACTAAACAATTTTTGACGTTAAAACGACTCATTATAAAAAGATAACTTCTACATTTCTTTAGGCCGTCTTTTTTACCCTCACTATGACGCTCACCAACAAAGCTTACGAATGAAAAGATCAGGCCATAAAGCATAAATTAAACAGACACTTTGACCGTCCCCTTTGAAAAGCGCAACGTTAACAATTGACAGTACTTGAGTCACTGCTCTGCTCACCCCTCGACGGAAGTGGAACAGGTTTTTAAGTTTTAATTGCCGAGTCCATTTGGTGTGAAAACTTCATACTGTTAAGACTTGGTTCACATTACGTCGAAATGATAAAGATGTGAGATGCATATTTTAGCTGTAACGATTACGTTAATCGAGTGATCTGATAACGTGTGATTGCCGAATAATCAGCGTTAATCTGCTCGTTTGCCTCCAATCCCACAAAACCGTCATCATCAACAGCTTATAAATGCCGACTGCTGAGCAAAAGCCTCTTCTCACATGGAGAAGGTTAGAGCATTAATCACCACGCTTACTCACTTAAAATTATAAGCCCAGGTTTCCTCACGATCACGGGCCTGCGGACGGCGAGCATGGGTGACTCGCCGCCTGACCAGAACCAGGCCCGAGCGTACGGCGCGTCGCGTTCCGCGCGCGCCTCAAGGAGCCATCGGACCACCACAGATGGGGCCTAACAAGGCTGATGCCGATACGAAGCCGCGGAAGACTTAACGGGTTGCCGGGGCTCCGGCTCAAAGTGCAGGAGTAGGAACGGGGTGGTTTTTAGTCAGTAAGAGTCTGACGCTCCCTCCCGCCTCACCCAGGCGGGAGAAGTAATTGGATGATATTCCCCCCTCAAAAAAAAAAGGTTTCCTTACGATGTTTTTCCTTCACCGTTTGTCAATGGTGTCTAAATAATCTTAGATAGTACATGTAACTCGGAAAAATCACATCGGTACTTGCCGTTGATAGGTTTCGAACCCGCACCCTCATGCATGAGAAGCAGGCGTCTTAAACCTCTGGGCCACCACAAAACCGTAAAAGTTCGATATTAAAATTAATTGTCAAGAATAGGACAATACAAATCTTGCAGCGACAGAGACAAAGAAATCGATATAGATAATATCAGTAGTGTTCGCTAGTTCGAAGTGTGAATAGTAGACCTGGTACTGATATCTGACGGTGAAAATATCAGTTCGATCCAATGTGAATGAGCTCTTAGCAATCGCATCGACATCGCACAGAGTAAACAAAAGCGGTGAGCGGTGAGGCGATTGGTTGCAGTTGTTTTCATTGCTACTGTTTTGAATTTCGAATTCAGGGTTGCTAGTGTTGATTTAAAATTACCCATCACCATTATCCGCAGGAAGACGTCAAATAATAAACTTGGTTTGTTTTTACTGTACGATTGGTGCAGTAGTTTCGTTATCAGCTACTATGCAACGCGTCATAGATTCCGCTGCCGCATGAAACAATTATTCATGTAATCTACAAATAATCGTGTTACAGATCTATGAAATTATGTGTTCATAAGAACACACCCACAACACGAGGTAAAAATGTAGGGAGCATAGTTATTTCATTATACGAAAATAACTGATATGACTGCCTCATTGACCGAGTCGTCGCAAGTGCGACTGCCGGGCAAGGGGTCTCGGGTTCGATTCCCGGGTCGGGCAAAGTATTACTGGGTTTTCAAAAAATTCTCAGTAGTGGCACGGAGTCTTGAATTGTGCCCGGTATATGGCAATAGGCTCGCCCCTATTACATGGGGCTCATAACATAAATAGTGAAAAGTGGGTGTTACATTGTACAGTGGCATAATGTACAGCCTTCCCCTTCGGAGATAAAAGGAGTGATGTTATGTTACAAAAATAAATAAAGAAAACATTACGCTTAATCCCCACGAGGAACAACAATCTGCTATGCATTTTACTCAATACACCTAAGAAGCAAGTCCAAATGTTTTGAAACCATGCCCTCATTCAGATGTTTAGTTTCATCGATGTTATAGTTCGAAAATAAAAAAGGAAATCTATTGGACTTTTTAAATTACTTTCGGAATGAGGACAGTGTTATTTCAAAGTCTATTTTAAGTCAGAAACATTTAGAAATCCTATTTTTGGATAATTATTTATGGGATCTTTGTGTATGTTTCCAATTTTTTATAATAACTATCGTAAGACATACTAAATTAACTAAAAATTGCGGTACCTATACCAGGATGCGCGACATCGCCGCGACCGCGCACGCTTCTCATGAGGAAGAACCCCTCTGTGGTTTCAAACTAGTAGAGCTTTTCTCGGTGTTTTCACGTGAGTAACCCGCGATTTTTAGTTAATTATGTTTCCAATCATGTATCAACAGTCCGTGACAGTCCACTGCTGTACTATGAGACTACATAAGAGGGGTTCGCCATAATATCCACGTTTACTAGGCGGGTTGGACATTATTGTTTAAAAGGTCAGGTTTATCAGAGAGCGCTGCTGCCGGTCTCTGTCAAATATGTAGTCGCTTAGTCGATACCTATGGGAAGAGTATAAAGAGGTTAATATCCTTGTCTGATTGACTTCCTCGACTTGTATTCTTTGTCGTCACCACACGGCTAAAAAATTAATAAACTATATAGGACTAACTAAAATCGCGGGTTACTCACGTGCATATACTGAGAAAAGCTCTACTAGATTCGAACCACAGAGGGGTTCTTCCTCATGAACAGCGTGCGCGGTCGCGGCGACGTCGCGCAGCTCACTCCTATATAGGAAATTTTAAATTGCACTCTCGGAATGAGGATACTCTCAAGTTGTGTAATATATCTGCCTTAATGGCGTAATAAGAATCTATTTTAACATGGAAACATTAGGAAATGTTGTTTTAAAACGATTATTAGGTCATTGTTTACGTTTGGTTGTGATTTAATGAATAGTTGGCCATGGTGTTTATAAAATAAGATATTCCGTGTTATATCTGTCACTTCGAGAGAGCCTAAATAATATAGTTCTTGTTATTCGTTTTTATCTGTGTATCTACTTATAACTATTAGCTATTTTTTTTAAGGGGGGATAATCATCAAAAGACTTCGCCCGCCTGGGTGAGGCGGGTGGGAGTGTCAGACTCTTACTGACTAAAAACCACCCCGTTCCTACTCCTGCACTTCGAGCCGGAGCCCCGGCAACCCGTTAGGTTATCAGCGGTAACTATTCGCTATGAGGATAAAATAACTTTTTGAATAGAAAACTGGATATTGAAGTTTAATGATGTGAACCTCTGCTTACTCCTTAGGGTGTTAAAAACGTATAGAAATGCTAATGTAATATTTAAAAAAAATATCGCCATCATTAATTTTTTATGTCATAACGGGGAGATCTGATTTTATTATTGGCAAACCCATTCAAAGAGTCTACCTCATATACAATTATTATAAAAGTCACAATTAAAAAAGGTTATCAATCGATTAGATATCGAAATCAGTCGACCAAAAAAACCAAGTACAAAAAGAAGAATAAATGAATAAAATACGAAGTAATACAGACTATAAAATCATCGCCTAAATTCAATCTACACGACCATAGTACGGCATAAAAATTAGTCTGAACAAGAAATTTCTCTTTGGCCAACATTTACGGCTTTAATTGCATCTCATTTAAAACCATTTACATATTTAATTTGTCATTCAACACTACAACCTGAGGTTCTCAAACTTTTCTTCCGAGTACCGGCAAAATGATTTATTTTGTATCAAATAGTTGTTTAATTAAAGCACATGCGGACGACCTTGCAATAGGAATGGGGCGGAGTTTAGTCAGTAAGAGTCTGAGACTCCTTCTCACCTCACCCAAGACCGGACAAGAGGTTGCCCCCTCAAAAATGGCGATTATTCGGTACAAAGCCAACGAACCGAAGACGTCACAAACCAGAATAGAAGAATACATTTGTCACCATCACTTCAATTCGTATGAGGACTAAGAGACTACACATCAGGGACTGTGAAGCAGCGCTCTCTGATAAACCTGAATCTAACCTTTTAAACATGTCGCAGAGAACCTAACGGGTGACCGGGGCTCCGGCTCGACGTGCAGGAGAAGGAACGGGGTGGTTTTTAGTCAGTAAGAGTCTGTCACTCCCTCCCGCCTCACCCAGGCGGGAGCAGATTCGATGATTTTCCCCACTTAAAAAGAACCTTTTAAACATCAATCTCAAACCCAGACGTGGTGATTACCTATAGCAAATTATCTCCATTAGAGGAGGCCCATAGTACAAGACTGATAGTGATTCAAAGCCATATGACGAATGTTTCATTGACCTATCAGACATTTTATAGACCATCGAAAACTTTGACAACCACAGCCAACGAAATGGTAGGCCGGACCGGTATTCCGAATTCTAAGTTCAAGATCACTCTGTCTGTACCGCGCCTTATGTCGTGAATTTGTGGTATGCCACGCATCTGTTATATTCGCCCCATTTCGCAATATAGACCGCAAAGATATGAGCTTCGGGAGACATTTTGCGAATTTTCAGAATAAGGTGACCTTGACCGGATTTATGCGATTTCTTGTCATGTTTACATTATGTTGTGGATTCATCATAACATAACGTCACGCCTTTTATTCTCCAAAGGTGTACAAATATACCATGCAACCCGCTTTTCACCTGTTATGCATGCTATGTATAAATCTCATATAATAGGAGGGAGGAGGTCAGTCTATGACCATACAGCGGTTGAAACTATAAACTCCGTGCTACTAACGAGAAATTTTTCAAATCTCAATACCTCTCAAACCCATCTTTAACAAAACTTTCATAACATAGATCACCATACACACATAACATCACGCCTTTTATCCCCGAAGGGGTAGGCAGGTGTACATTATGCCACTGTATAATGTAACACCCACTTTTCACTATTTATGTTATGAGTCCCATGTAATAGGGGGTGAGCCTATTGCCATATACCGGGCACAATTCCAGACTCCGTGCTACCACTGTGATTTTTTTGAAAAACCCAGTAATAGGTACTTTGCAACCCGGGAATCGAACCCGAGACCCCTTGCCCGGCAGTCGCACTTGCGACCATTCGGCCAACGAGGCACCATTAACCCTAAATGACGAGTACTCGGAAAAAAAACCAAGAAGCCATTCATCGCCTCACTAGCTAGAGCCAACCAAGAAAAAAAGTTAATAAAAAAAATCACAATGTCACAAGACGGGCCCATCTGTTGTCCATACGCGCTAATGACGTCACAGTATATAAATATGGCCGCCTGTCATGGACAACAATGTGTGTAGTCAACGATTAAAATTAAATTGTCGCTTATATCCGTTGTGGTTTAAGACTAATAGTTTATTTGAATAAAAAATGTTTAATGATGTTATCCATTAACGGCATTTTGTAGGTATGTCAAAATTGTATCTTTAATAACTACAGAGTCAGAGTCTTTCGTATTTTTCGTCTGTAGGAGCATGATGGGAGAGAACGGGAAAAGAAAACATATTCTTCAGTGTCCATGCAGTTTGGAATGCTGGTAGAATGATGATATAAAGAAAAGACAGAAATATAAACATATATTTAGCAACAGGCACGATCTAGGTAGCATATACATAAAAAGGTCAATAACACACAATTATTGTATGTTTGACTGCATTGATGATCGCGAAGTCGCAAATTTGATTGCCGAAGTAGGGGTCAATCCATGGGTGGAGTAAGGTAATGTCAGGGTCAGGATATATTAGTAGAAATCTTAATAATTACCACCATGGAGTCTAAAATTGAGCCCGGTATGTAGCAATAGCAATAGATTCACCCCCAATAGGGCTGTTGTCAGGGAATGAAAATTAAAAATCTAACTAGTCCGTCGTCAGTTAGATAATGAAAAAATATTAGACACGTATTTTTTTATTTTCTCGTATAAAGTTACAATACTTAGATAAAATGGAGTTAAGTTTAGGAGTGGAAGGTCGTTACATGATACGTCAGATTAATAATTATATCGTCGAAAGTATTTAATTATGCGAGTAAAGAAAAAATACGTGTCTATTGTTACCAGACGGACATTAAAAAAAAGGCAACTACCCTATTACATGGGGGCTCAAAACATAATTGGTGAAAAGTGGATATCAAATAAAATTGTGTATGCGCACCTCTGTCTACCGCTCGGGGATTAAATAAATAGTGAAGCAATCGGACACAAATTATTTTGTGTCAAGCGAACGGAACCAAGATTTATAGTTAAGAGTAATGACATAATAATAACTTGTTGACATTCAAAATCGACACAGACTACTATCTTCTACAATCATTTTGAAATCTCGAAACATCAATAATCTTATTGACCTAGTCTTGATATTGTTTAAAAGGTTAACGTAGATTGTTAGATTATATAATTTTGGTTACCTACTTCCTAAAACCCACGGTTTCGTTTGAGTAAATTCTGAATTTCTTATTCCGGGTTTAATCTGTCTAAGAAACCGTTTTCGAATCCGGTCGTTTATTAGGGGCCGTTTTTAACTCTTAGAGTACCGTCATTATACCTCTAGACACAATTAAAGAACAATAGGTTGCGGTCACCGGTGTCCTTGCGGTGTTTGACAGGTTAATGACCTGTCTATGATAAATGATAACCGATAGATCGCTATCTCCGACTACCGGTAGGAGCTTTTGTCTTTAGGTCTTTGACTGCCAATAGAAAATTATTTAAGGCAAATCCTCCAACTAACATCGGTCACGATGATCCCCGAGGCGTTCAACTTGTTCACTTGGGTTACGAATTTAAAATTAAATCAGATTTAAGTATTAATTAGATATCAGCACTATACTTTCACTTCTTACTTGTTATCATCATCATCAACAGCCTATAAGTGGATAAGGTTTTAGCATTTAATCACCATGCTTGCTCATTGTGGGTAAATGCTACAATTTCAAACCTTTAATTTGAAATTATAAGAGCAGGTCTCCTCAGAATGTTTTCTTTCACCGTTTGTCAGTGGTGTCTAAGTCTTAGAAGCATGATGATTAATGCTCAAGCTCAAGCTTCTCTGTGTGAGAAGAGGCGTTTGGTAAGCAATGGCTACTTATAGGCTGTGGATGATGATACATTCAAGTATAAAGGTACAGTAAATATAATATGTTAATCTAAAAATAAAATGCTATATAAAATTATTAAACCTCGTTTACCCCTATAAATCTGTTTAAATATGTGAAAACTAGAAGACCACAAAGGCAAAAACAAAATGCCCTATAATCCTTTTAGCACTGACGCAAAAACCATTTCAAGTGTTGGAGAGCCATGTTTCGGCACGAATGGGCCGGATCGACCGGAGTGATACCACGGCCGAGCCGAAAACTGACGTGAAACTAACGCTTGCGTTCGTGTTTCGTCGTGTGACTGAAGTTACCAGACGCCCAATCCCCCTCCCCTCCCCAGTCTCCCTAATCCCCGAATCACCCACAATCCACAAAGTCTCAATTCCGAAAGGGCTGGTAATGCACTTGTAACGCCTCTGATGTTCTGAGGTCCATGCTTCACGCGTCGATTGCTTACCATCAAGTGATCCGTCAGTTCGATTACCAGCTTATACTTACCATACAAAAAATTGATACCACAGAACCACATAAATCATAAGATCACAACACAACTGTAAAAAATCGAGTGTTAAATCTAACACAACCCCGAGCGGACGGCGCGTCGCATTCCGCGCGCGCCTCAAAGAGCCATCAAGAGACCACCACAGATGGGGTCAAACAGGGCCGATGCCGATTCGGAGTCGCGGAGAACCTAAGGGGTTATACGGGGCTCCGGCTCGACGTGCAGGAGATGGACCGGGGTGGTTTTTAGTCAGTAAGAGTCTGACACTCCGTCCCGCCTCACCCAGGCGGGAGCAGTCATTCGATAATATTCCCCCTTAAAAAAAGTCTAACATAACCGCTTCTGCCTACTTGTGAGCGAAATAAAAAAGGTGTAAAATCATAATTTCCTACAAGTCACGTACTTGGTGAAACTTGTCGAGCAGTGGACAATCCATAGCTCACTTTGTTTTCAACTCTCACTAATTATTGTTAAGTCATTGTTGCGTCATTGTGCAATCGACGAGTTGTATGCGAAAGTGTATGTTTGGCTCTTGAGTGGTTGTACTTTTGTTCAGTCAGCCAATTTATGCAGTAAAGATAGAAGACAGTAAGAAAGTAAAGATTGATTCAGTTTAGGGACATGGGATAAATCCGCCACAACCTCCCAAAACCACTGCAACTCCTGTGCACCAGGATCTACAATAGATACAATCATGCAAACACCGGACCACTGAAGTCCTGCGCGTCCCAGGGACATGAATAATTGTCTTGGAATGAAATGCTTAAATCAGAAGATATTAATAGGGGAGAAAAAAAAACGATAGTCAGTCAGTACAGAGACAGTAACCATTGGTTGTCTAGAGCCAACTGAGTTACAAAAGATATAGAAAGAAAGAAAAACAGTTTATTTGGACCATTACAGAAAAGACAAGATATGGCTTCTTTACATACATAACTTCACGCCTATGTCCCATGGGGGTAGGCAGAGACTATGGAACGCCAATTGCTTCGTTATAAAGCATACAATAGCTACTGTCTCTGTACTGAATCAATCTTGTTTTTATTATTATCTGCATACTAAATAACTGCTGACTGTAAGTGTACATAAACGGTCAAGAATAAGATTTCGGAATTGATAAACTCCAAGTTACAAGCGTATGTATTAAAACATAACATAACATAACATCACGCCTTTTATCCTCGAAGGAGTAGGCAGAGTTGCACATTATGCCACTGTACAATGTAAAACCCACTTTTCACTATTTATGTTATGAGTCCCATGTAATAGGGGGTGAGCACTGGTATTTTTTTTAAAAACCCAGTAATACTTTGCCCGACCCGGGAATCGAACCCGAGACCCCTTGCCCGGCAGTCGCACTTGCGACCACTCGGCCAATGAGGCAGTACTACAACATAACATGTTAGAAAAAGTATACGTTATACGCAAGCGCAACACGCTGAGACGACTAGACCAATAGACCAATAGTGTTACCAAACACTTTACACGAATCTTACCGTTTTCATTGTCACAGTCCGAAAATCTTCTTAAAAGAGAAACTTCTGTCTCGAACTGTTCATATTTTACGAGGAAGCCGTATTTTCCATTAATTTACCTGCAAAAAAGAAAAAATTCTTTTTATTATCACGTTTATATCATCATCACGAGGAACTTTCCAAAATAAATTTAGCCTATGTAACACCTTACATCAGCTACCAGCCAATAAAATTCTTACAAAATCGGTCCAGCCATTCCAGATATTTAGCCAGAACAGATAGACAGACAAAAATTGCAAAAAATGTTATTTTGGTATGTGTATCGTATGTATATTCATCATATGCATGCATGTAGTAAGAAACGGTTATTTTATTATTACAAATATGTAGTACTCAACACAACACAGTAGTAGTAGATACTCAAATTTTATTTATATTTACGAGTAAGATAAAACAAGTGACTCATAATGGAATCTACTCTGAGATAATTAGATACTGGTTGACATTGAGATGCCACAAGCTAGTGTGTACCCACATAATTATAATTATGTATTGACAACACTACTGCGTACTATTTTAATTAGTATTACATAATAACATCTTTATCGTCTTGCTGCCTATCTCAATACACACAATAACCTAAGTAGGTATCTGTCTCTACATTTGCTTACTTTTATTTTTTTTGAGGGGGAAATAATCGTATCTCGCCTTCAGAGTATCAGACGTGTCAGACTGTTACTGACTAAAAACCACCCCGTTCCTACTCCTGCACTTCGAGCCGTAGCCTCGGCAACCCATTAAATCCTCCGCGGCTCCGTATCGATCAACCCTATACACATTTGCTTACTAGATGTCGAATCTATACCACAGAATACTATTTATATTTACTAATAAAAAGCTGAAGAGTTTGTTTGTTTGCTTGTTTATATGTTTGAACGCATTTATCTCCGGTATTCCTGTTTCGAATTGAATAATTCTTTTTTTATACCACGACGGTGGCAAAAAAGCACACGGCCCACCTGATGGTAAGCGGTTAACGTGGCCTATGTATGCCTGCAACACTTGTTGCAGTTCTTTCTATGTTTGATAGTGCATTTATCAAGGAAGCCTATAGGCTATAAAATATCACGCTATGAACAAAAGACGACAAGCAGCAGGTAAAATCGCGCGAGAGTAGCTAATTTTGAAATGAACTCCATACAAAATGTACCTACTTACCTAAGGTGGACTGGTAGAGAATGCCTTAGGCATTAAGTCCGCCTTGTGCTTTATGTGCAGAAGTATTAAATTAATTAAAAAATGTGTCAAAATTGAACGAAACCGCACGGCAGTAGCTAATGTTTAAATAAACTCCATACAAAATGTCAAAATTCTAACTGTAGTAAGCAAATCGACAGATAGCCATTGAATCTGGCAGTTTAATAAAATCTAGCGTAATATATGCGATATCATCAACCCACTAATTAATCCATTCCACTTAAACAGCTAATTAATGACTAAACAAATCAATGGCCATAGATAATGAACGAGCGTATAAAAACCTCCTTTATTAAACAGAGGCTGCGTGACGGATACATATCATTGCCTTTACGCGTAAAAAAAGTTAACTGTTTAGTCTATTGTTAGGCTTGTTACACATTGCTGAGAATAATGTTTCTTATTGTTTTGTTTTACTTTAATTGATTTGGTTTTATCAAATCTGATTACAGGCATGCTTTTTATATCCCGAAGGTTCTTTAAATATTAATATTTTTGGGGCGGCAAAATTATCCAATGACTTCAGGGTGTGTCAGACTCTTACTGACTAAAAACCACCCCGTTCCTACTCCTGCACTTCGAGCCGGAGCCTCAGCAACCCGTTAAGTCTTCCGCGGATCCGTATCGGCATCAGCCCTATTGGGCCCTATCTGTGGTGGCCTGATGGCTCCTTGTCTTTAAATAGTTATGTTCCGATTGAACATGTCACTTTAGGCCTGATGGGTCCCTACTGCCATACACCAGGCATAATGTTCTATGCAGAGAACACTGAGACGGTAGATACTTAACGAAAAATTAGAGAAGAACGGGTAATGATATTTTGCTTGGGATCAAGATTTGATAACGCAATATCGTCTGCGCTCACTTGTCAAATTTAATCCACCACCACTGCGCATCAAATGAATGAAAATAAACTAGTTATAACGGCCCAATAAATTCTTTTTATCAAGTTCAATGTGTAACATTTCCTTCGATCGAAAATAATATAAAAAGTTAACATATTTACTACAAATCATCTTCGCTGTATACAAAGTCATTGAACGACATGTTTGATGGAATATGGGACAAAAACATATAGCAATAGCGTTTATAACAACTAAACTACATTCGCAAAAAACAACGAAAAAAAAACAACAACTAGACATAATATGCACGCAAATATGAACCTTATTTTATCAAAAAACTGAATCTAAAATCATGTAACAATTGTAAACAAAAGACGAATCATACTAAATTGTAACTTAAAATGTTAAAAACAGAGTACAATTTCTTTTAAAACCAAAACTTCTTAGAACTATATAAAAATTCAAGCAATTTACAACCTCACTTCCTTGTAATAAGACCCAATTGTTTGCTGAAAGTGTTGCCATATGAGAAAAATGCGTTTCCCATAGTTTACGGACGACAATGCGCGGAAGTTGACACGCGGCGCGCGTCATATGTTTTTGTTTTTATTAGAATTACAAATAGGGTAGTTAAGTACAAATTAACCGTTTATCGATGTAACTAATAAATAATATTACCTTCTCTATGGCAGTGGCTTAAAAATTAAATAATAAACTTAAAGACAACTAGAACTCGGAGGCTGCGGATTACCTAGAGGCTTACCGTGGCTCCGGCTTTATCGTCCGGCGTAGGAACTGTGTGATGTTTATTGTTTAGTCAGTAAGAGTCTGACACTCCTTCTCGCCTCACCCAAGGCGGGAGAGGTCACAAAAAGAGACCACGAGGCTTACTCTCGAATCCAATTCCGATCGATCGACATTGATACTGTAAAATGTCGTACTCTTGAGTTGCAAAACTAGCGCCCATTGCATCCGTATTACGTGTATATTGAATGAACTAAATAAGTAAATAGTATTGAGTTTAGTTTAGTATTTCGTAATCTGAATGCTATTTTAACAGCTACAATAGGGGTTGTGTAGTTGGACATGGAATAATTATTGAGATTTTATTGGATTGAAATTGCATTAACATTGATATTGGTTTCAAGGGTAAGCTCTCTGATCTTGAGACGGGATCAAATATTGACAGAGACCGGGCAGCAGTTCTCTGATAAACCTGAACGTTTGAAACTGTAACTTCCACCAAGCCAAACGGGGGAATGGGGTAGACGACTAATTTTTATTTTAATGTCCGTCTGGTAGATTATTTAAAAACATTAGACACGTATTTTTTATTTTCTCACAGAAACGAATAGTTTCGAAGATATATTGATTTGAAATGTCGTGTGACGTCACTTCTCAGTACATTTTATACTAAGTAATGACGTTTTAGCCCTCACTCCTAAACTTTGATTCGTTTTATCTAAGTATTGTTTTATTATACGACAAAATAAAAAAATACGTGTCTAATATTTTTTCATTACCTAACTTACGGACTAATTATATTTTTAATTTTCATACCCTGTCATCATCCCCATTATGATAAACCATTCAAATGTAGAGGAGGCTCATAGTTCAGCAGGGGACTGTCTCAAGTGGACAGTGGACTGATGTGACGTTTCTGCCACCTAAAAATCGAAATCAGTTCATAAGTTTTCTGAGTCAAAGAGCCAAAAACTTTCGCATTCATAATAGCACTAATTGATACAAATTAACACTGAACAGAAACCACCTTTCATTTTCAATTTACATCTAGTTTCTGAGCTAGAAATCTAGACTAGATTGAGCGGTGACCTAGTTAGTTGACCTAAATTCATGATTAACAGTCCGTAGCAGTCCATTGCTGACTATGAGCCTCGTCTACATAAGAGGGTTTTGCCATAATCCCTTATTTCCAACACCCAAAAGGCCCGTAACGCACTTGTAACTCCTCTTATGTTCCGGGTGTCCATGGACGGTGCCGATTGCTTGCCATCAGGTGATTGGTCTGCTCGTTTGCCTCCCTATCCAATGAAATATATCTCCTGGCGTTTGGAAATAGCAGTTTAAAAGGATTAGAGAGAAAGGGAGGTGGTTTATCAATTACTGACAGGTCTCAGTTGAATACGGCATCTTTTAAATGTGGGAGAGCCATGCTTCGGCACGAATGGGCCGGCTCGACCGGAGCGATACCACGGCCGAGCAGAAAACCGACGTAAAACAACACCTTGAGTTGTGTTTCGTCGTGTGAGTGAGGTTACCGGAGATCCAATTACCCCCTCCCTTATCTCCCCAATCCTCGAATTCCTAATCCTCAAAAGGCCGGTAACGTACTTGTAACACCTCTATTCCTTACCACCCGGTGATCCGTCTGCTCGTTTACAAGCTTAATTCATAAAAAATCTCTTAGCTCAGCTCTTAAGATACCAAGGGAAGAACAGGGATGGTGACAAATGTATTCCACTGTGCTGTCACTAGACAGCAATGTAGTACGTAGTGACCTAGACAGATGACCTGAATTCAATTAGGCATAATTGAATGAGGCCTAGCCGCTAACTGTCAAGTGTGGTCGGAGCCAAAAGTCGAAAACGTGTTCTGCATTTTTAAGCTAATTTAGGAAACTAGGGTTCCTTTTCAGGGCTAATTAGATGGGTTAGACAAAAAAGAGGTAGGCAAACAAGTAATGACTGCTATTTATAAGTTTAGAATCTACCCTACACTGACAACTGATAGTGTGGTCTATTTTCTAAAGTTTATTACTTAAAATCACATCTTTCTTAATAGACAGATGAGCACAATCTATTTATTAAAAAAACATCAATATCTGCTGCGTAGTTTTAAAGATCTAAAAGCATACATAGGGACAGACAGACGGCGGATAGCGACTTTTTTTATACAGTAGTGATTAGGTAAAGGATAATGTATCAATGAGACTATAAAAACTTTTTTTTAAAAGAGTAACGATGGAGTTTCTTTCTCTTTCTTCTTCATTCGAAACTACACTTTGGAACAAGCGCCTAGCTTCACTGACAGACAGACGGACGGACAATTCAATTTTTGACGTTTCAAAAGTACCAAAGGATTAATTGAAACAATAAAAAATCCTATGGCACACAGCACTAGACCTTTCTACCCATCATCTAATTCATCCACTATCAGACCATTGCACCGACAGTAGGTATGTTTATGGGAACCATTCCATTCACATGCAACACACGCGATACCACGCGGAAGGCAAGACGTCACGCGTCCACGCGCATGCGTGCGTGTTGGATGTCGCGTCACCTGCACTCCACAGAGGCTTACCTCTGTTCATAATACTTAGTATTATGAACGTTGGTTTGTAAAAAAAATGAAATTCTATTTTTGAGAAGAAACTAAAGGTATTTTTTTTTTATTTCATAGGCCGACGTTTGACCACTATCTCGCCTGGTGGTAAGCGATGTAATATCTACTTTATGCATTTTTTTTAAGGGGTGAAAATCATCAATTGTCTGCTCCCGTCTGGGTGAGGCGGGAGGGAGTGTCAGACTCTTACTGACTAAAAACCACCCCGTTCCTTCTGCTGCACGTCGAGCCAGAGCCCCGGTAACCCGTTAAGTTCTCTGCGACATTAACTTTATGCTGACCTACACTATCACACTTCACACTAATATTATAAATGAGAAAGTTTCTTTGTTTGGATGTTTGTCCGTCAACCACCCTAAAAGTATTTAACAGAATTTGATGAGGTATATAGGCAGGAGGTAATGTATGGGCTGACTTAGGTGGTAGGATACTTTTTATCCCGATTAAATGCTCCCATGGGATAAAACAGGACTCATATTATGTACACGGACGAAGTCGCGGGCAAGCTGGACTGGCTGTTGCCCGCGACTATGCTACAATTGAAAATGACATTAAACCTCTGACAATAATTTGGCAATTCAGGATAATCAGGCACTCAAGACACAAACGACTGCTTCTTTAGTACAATGGTTGCAAGTACAACTGGCAAGTGAGATGTAGACAGTAAGATTCCATTTACAGTACAACGAAAGCATAAGTAAGTAAAATTTTCAAACGTGGGAGAGTATCGATCAACCTTATGTTTCCATACTCTAACTACTAAAAAAAGATCAACAAAGACGCCATCTTCAAGCAAAGCAATACATACATAATACTCACGCCCTTCTCGCATTGGGGTAGGTAAAGACTGTGGAATGCCAATTGCTACGATTCTTACATACCTCTTTCGCTTCATCAACAGTCATCAGTCTTTTCATGGATACCGTTTTGGAAAGTCTACGACTAAAATTAGATGCCTTTTCGTACAATAAATCGTACCCTACCCGGTTAGTAAGATCTATTCAAAAAACCGGTTCTACTTTCGCCTGCCTGGCCTAATCAAGCCGGCTAGGTTCGCGACCTCAACTTTTGCAAAAAACATTAACGCGAATTGTCAAAAGGTCAACGACTTATTCGAGTACTGTCAATTTGATCGATGTATAGTGTGTTTTAAATAAATAAATACCTAATAATTTAAATCTATTTGAAAGGGAATATTATTAAACCAAAGGTAAAAAGAAAATTTATCGGACTGGATACCGATGACACGCCTAACCATAATTTACTAACTACTTATTGTTTTGCATAACCAAATATAACGTTCCTTACTACTCAACAAATTAAAATAGGAAGAATCTCAATATTAGAATCGAAAATTACTTTCTCTATTCTATCCAAAGCAACACGCTGTATATGAATCCTAAGTACGATTTAAAAATAACCACAACAAAGAAATAATGCTTAAGTTCTATGTACCTATTCTGTCTTCTAACCTTTCCCCACTAGGTTGCTGGGGTCGACACTGACGCTTGACCAGCTTTAGATGAACGTTAGTATTTTAGCACGAATTGACCACTATGAGTCTTCTATAACTTATTAACACTGATAAGAAAGCTTCACCTATCTAATTAGGAAATCAAAAACAGCTCGAGTATATCAAACTGAATAAAGAGGGTTTTTTTATGAAATAAGCCGGTAAACGAGCAGACGGATCACCTTATGGTAGTAAGCAATCTCTGTATGCTTTGCCCGACCCGGTAATCGAACCCGAGACCCTTTGCCCGGCCTTCACACTAGCGACCACTCAGCCCACGAGGCAGTCTTGCAAAAGCGCAATTATCCTATTAAAACACCAAACTTCCGCTCCCATCTATCAATATTAAGATTCCATATAAGCATTTAAATTATAAAATAAACCATTTAAAAACCGTTTATCCATATGTCAAACGACACACACAAAAGAAAAAAACATTAATATTGCCGCGCACGTGGGTTAATTTAGATTCTATAACTGGCAACACCGTCGCCCTACGGATGCGTTCAGAATAAATTTAAAAATAATTGATCGCGTTCGTGACATTTAATGGCGTATTATTTTATAAGCATGGAGTTTATTGTGTAATATTAAAGATTATGTTGATTATTGTACCTAATATATTAGACGGCTTCTGAGGTTTATTTGTAAATGAATATAATGTATGAGCGACGCTTAACTTCTTAGGTCGCTTCTAACCGGCCGATATGAAAGTCATTGGGGAAAATGAAGGAAGCCTATGTTCAGAAGTGGACGTGTTGTTGCTGATATGTTATTGTTCATTGTTGACGATGATAAATAGCTTTAAGTTGTTTAAGACACAATACTTTTGTGTCAAAATATAAGATAAAATGTAAATTTAAAAACATTGACATTAACTTGGTATAACTTATTAACAGCATCTATACAGATAAATAAAATTGGAGTGTCTGTTTGTAATTTAATAAAATAAAATAATTTTACTACATGCATACGCATACGATACCAAAATGATATTTTTAACAATTTTTGTCTGTCTATCTATCTATGGCATCTATGGCATATATCTATGGCAATAGGCTCACCACCTATTACATGGGACTCTTAACATAAATAGTGAAAAGTGGGTGTTACATTGTACAGTGGCATTAAGTGCCGTAATGTGCACCTCTGCCTACCCCTTAGGGGATCAAAGGCGTGACGTTATGTATGTTTTGTCTGTCTGTCGATTTTGGAAGACTTTATGGACAGATAGCTGATTTAGTAAGGAGTAACATAGGTTACTTTTATTTTGGAAAATTGAAACAAAACATACAACAACATATTTTACGCGAACAGTCGCCGGCAGCAGCCAGTCAGTAATAAAGTTTATATAGGTACAAAGATTTATCTAAAAACACAAAGCAAGTAACACTAACCTATTGTTATGCTTTTGAGAATGAGAAAAAGGAACAAAAAATTACAATACACCTAATTTTAACCCGACACCTAAATATTCTTAGAATCTCTCATAGCTAAGAAAAAACAATTCAATTCAAAAATGACTCAACGCAACACGGAACTTACAATCTCAACTAATATTATAATGCGAAAGTATATGAGGACATATCCTATGTGTGTGGTAAGTAAATTAAATATTTCAAGTAAAAACTACTAAAGCTGCACGATTGGTGCAGTGGCTGGGTAACTGGCTGCTGCGCAATGTGTGGAGGGTCCAATTCCGCACGGAACAACTGTTCGTGCGATCCACGAATTGTTGCTTCGGGTTTGTGTGTCATGTGTTTGTGAACTTGTATGTTTATGAACGCACCTGCGATACACGAGAAATACCTAGTGTGGGACAAATTTTTAAAAAATCGCGTAGAAATAGATAGACATATACTATGTAGTCTTGAATAACATAAACAACAATGACAAGAAAAGCCACACCAAAAGCTAGTATCATTAAAAAAAAATCGATTAAAGAACTGACTTCAACCCCCTCTTTTTTGAAGTCGTTAATTAATATACTGAAACCTTCTCCTAAGTGTAACAAACACTTTTCCAAAAACCGCATCAAAATCGGTTCACCCAATCGCGAGATAATGGCGCACAAACATATATATATACAACTCAAGTTAACTCCTTTAGAAGTCGGTTAACAAATTAAAAAATGAATCATCTGAATACGGAACTTATAGTATTTTAATACAAGCTATTCACTTGAGTTATTTCCCTCTGTAATTGAACCGGCGACGTCTCCATCGTTTAAACATAAGCAAACGTTGCATCAATATTGGCAATCATTCGATCAAGTGCCATGAAGGTCTTTGACCAGTCATTCGGAGATATTGCCGGGTTCTGAGTCACTTTCTTATAACATAGCTAGCCTTTGCTGACGGCTCCAATCGCGTGAAAGGAAAAAAATGTAGCCTATATTATCTATCATTTATCACTCTCAGGTTTCCTTAAAAAAATATTTCCTGGTCCTAAACGTTTCCTCCTGCATCATGTACATTCAAGTACTTGAATGTACACCTACGATGCAGGATGGGTACATGCCCATCTCACATTCGGAGTCGCGGAGAAGCTAACGGGTTACTGGGGCTCCGGCTCGACGTGCAGGACAAGGAACGGGGTGGTTTTTAGTTAGTAAGAGTCTGACACTCCCTCCCGCCTCACCCAGGCGGGAGCAGACATCGATGATTATCCCCCCTTAAAAAAAATGCATATCCGTCTAGCCTTACACTTGATTGAGTAATAAACATCCGAACAAACTTTCGCATTCATTATCGCAATGTAAATGTCACGCTCATTTAACTATAGTGATAGAGATATTAAGCAAATATCAAAGTTTACCTATCATTCGATTTATTTTTTATTACACACTAGATTCTGCCCGCGACTTCGTACGCGTAATCCCATTTTGTCCCGTCCCCGTTCGTGATTTTCGGTAAAAAGTAAAGAAAAAAAATTGACAAAAAGTATCCTATGTCGGTCTCCTGGCTCTAAGCTACCTCCCTACCAATTTTCCTCCAAATCGATTTAGCCATTCTTGAGTTATAAATAGTGTAACTAACACGACTTTCTTTTATATATATAGATTACGATTTACGTACGAATTGATGTTTCACTGCCGGGTAAGGGATCTCGGGTTCGATTCCCGGGTCGGGCAAAGTATTAGCATAACACCCACTGGGTGTTACATTGCACAGTGGTATAATGTGCACCTCTGCCTACCCTTTCGAGTATAAAAGGCGTGATGTTGTGTATTACGTTGATATTTCAACTAGGTATTTTCTGTCAGTGTTTCGCTATATCTACTAAAGTTTTCACGGGGGATCAACATCAAAAGCCAGAGAATCCAATGCAAAACTATGAGCCTTTTCTACATAAAAGGGTTTTCTACTATTAGTTAGATTCAACAACGAATATTTTCTGGGACAAGCTCGCCACAACCTACCGACCAAAACCACTGCAACTCCTGTAAGCCAGGATCAAGTGTCAGTAGATATAACCATGAAAACACCGGCACACTGAAGTCCGGCGCAACACAGGGACATAAACAACTGTCTTGGTTCCCGCAACGAAATAAATCAGAAGATATTATAAGAGGAGAAGAAAAAAATACGATACACTTCCACTTCCCTATGAAATACTGCAGGAAACAGGATAAATTGGAGAGAAGAAGTCGGCAAACACCAGGGAAAATTTGACTAAAAACTAAATGGGTTGGAGATCGCAATATAAAGGTTCAGGGTTATCAGAGAGCACTGCTGCCCAGTCTCTGCCAAATGTCCTTTAGTCGACTGAAACATCGGCTGGAAGCCTAGAGTTGAAGACAAATGTAACAATTTTACTCTGTCTTTATTGTACAGTAGGAAAGGAACTACTAAACTCGCGCCAAAAATCATATAACACGCCTCCATTGTCCGACTATTACTTAATCGACGTTCAGAAACTGGATTAGCGATTACTAATCAGATTACAATGAACAAAAGCTCACAAAAACTAGCACGTAACGTTACTTACAATTGTGTAACAATTGCTATGTAACTGAAGCTGTTTTATTTACATAAGTACGTAGCGTACATAAGTAGCTTAACTGGTATCATCTGAAAGTTATGGACTAGATTTGTAGTGTGGTTTCATCAGCGTGTTTCGTTCTTTAGCGCTAGTAACTAGTCAAATCAAACAATATCAGAGTATCAGCGCGACAGTCGCTGCATCGTGTGTCGCAGAATGCTGCTCATGACTATGGACCTCTAGAATGGCTTTAAACTAGTCGAGTTCTTCGTCAAAAAAGAATTGTATTGTGAACCTGATTGGTAAAGAGTAACCTATGGAGTTTCTTGCTCGTTCATCTCCATAGGAATCTACACTTTGGAACGAGCAAATAGCTTCACTTTTAATTTTATTGTTGACATTCAAAAGGGCCTTTCTGGTCTAAATGAAATAAATGATTTTGACTTTAACTTTGAAACAGTTATGTGAGTGAAAAACATAATAAGTAATATTGACTTCTTATTAGTTAATAAATTATATGGTTATTGGAGATTATAATGTTAAAACACCACTTTTAGACTATACCGCAATAGACACTTTTCTCCAAAAAATAATAAAATTTGTTGATTCCCGTGTCTTCGCTCGCTTTAATATCAATCTTATTAATCGATTCCGCACCCCTCGTTTACTGTGGCGCCATCAAGTGTCTAGGGTCCTATCAATCTTACGTTTTAAAATGCTTTTAAATCAATCCATCTCTTTAAGCGTAATATCAAAACAAAAAAAAATTTTCAGGGTTTATTCCCGCACCCTCGTCATTTGCAATTTGCAAATGGGTATTTATTAATTAAATAGAACGTATCTTAATCTCTTGACCATTGCCCAGCAGTAGGGCAGTTTATAGGTAGATTTATTTACAATATTATGTATTACGATTACGACAGACAGACAACTTGATACAATTGGGTATTTATTTATTTATTAACGCTTCATGCACAAGGTGTACACAAGGTGGACTTAATGCCGCAGGCATTTTCTCCCAGTCTGACCACGGGTACTTGCTAACTGTCAAATTCAATACTTTTTTCGAACTGTCAACGACAAACGATAGTTTTCTATGAACTTTGTACGAGATTTTGTATTGTGACGTCACATTTTCTTACCGACAAACAGCATACTTATTTCTTAAAAATTTGCTAGAAAAATACCAAAATTAAGTAGGTCATAAAATCAATAAATGAAAATGTAATTATTTTTTAATATTTCATTGTATTGAACAGTCGAAACAATTTATTTTTGATTGAGGAAAGTATCCAATTAGGTAACAGGGAGCTGCTAGATGCATGTTACTTTCAAATGGCTGGGCAGTTCTGGAAGTAATCGAAAGAGGTCTATGTTCAGCAGTAGACAGCTCGTAGCTAATATCATGACAATGATCATGTTTTTTTACACAAAGACTTGCACCGGTATTACACCTAGACAAAAAACTATCTCGTTACATATTAACTTGTCTCTCAAGCAAGCTACAAATACCGGTGATTTACCGTCTCATTGTGCAACAGTTACTTTAGCAGCGGTTTCTCTTTGCATAATTCTTAACGATGCCGCGTAATAACTGTGAACGCATACTTGTCACATCACTTGTGTGTTTTGACAGTTGTGGTTAGGGTTGCCATGGTGAAAAAATGAGGGGTAAATGTGGGAGAGGATTGGGGTTATTAAAAGTGAAATTGAAATATTATTGACAATTTTTAATCTTCGAAGGGGCAAGCAGTAATGTGCATTCAAAGTCATAGAACAGTATCGTTTTTGACGTTTCGATAAAAGTATTGAATTTGACTAGATGTAGTCAACTACCGTATTCTATTCAAACTCCGAGCTGTTATGAAACCGCTTTTTTCAAAATGCCGTTTAAATTTTCTATAACCAATAGTAACGTCTTTACTGCAAACGAAAAGAAACCTTAAAACACAAAAATCTCAAACAAAAGCTCACGTTTTTACCGTAGAAATATTTTCCTAATTGGCTTTAACAAATATAATACAATTAGAAATTATTGATAATTCAATAAGTCAAGTATAACTACTTGACTGGATTAGTTAACAGTAATCCTTACAGAATATTATAAAACAAAGGATCCTGCTTTGTTTTTCTGTTTGTCGTAAACTCTAAAACTGCTAAACGGCTTTCTATGCAGTTTTCACGTCGCGGAAAACCTAACGGGTTACCGGGGCTCCGGCTCGTACAAGAGAAGGAACGGGGTTAGTCAGTAAGAGTCTGACACTCCCTCCCGCCTTACCCAGGCGGAAGAACTCATTCGATGATTATCCCACCTTAAAAAAAAAACAACATGCAGTTTTCACAGGTGGTTATTGTTGTTATTACGAATCCTACGATTCAATGACTCCTATGTAGTATGCGGTGCTCCAGACTCAGTACTATGCTATAACTGAGAATATTTTAAAAACTGAAAAAAAAGCCTGCCTTGTTGGCCGAGTGTGACTGCGAGGCAAGGGGTCTCGGATTCCATTCCTGGGTCAGGCAAAGTATTACTGGTTTTTTTCAAAAAATCTCAGTAGTAGCACGGAGTCTGGAAATGTGCCCGGTACATGGCAATAGGCTCACCCCCTATTACATATCATAACATAAATAGTGAAAAGTGGGTGTTACACTGTACAGTGGCATTAAAGGCCGTAATGTATACCTCTGCCTACCCCACTGGGGATAAAAGCCGTGAAGTATTTTGCTCAGAAATTTTGATCAGTAAAACGAAGCAAAGATCTCAGCACTCGAATTTGCAGTCACTCAGTCTACGGACTGACAGACAAAAACTTTACTTTAGTGTTATATTAGCGCTAGATTTATTTTAAACCAAGTTCCGCGGTATTTTAGCCTCGCTACATTATTTTTATTAACATAATCCAGTGCCAAATGTTATATCGGCGTTAACGTAAAACAGGATCTCTAGAAATAGATTTCTGCTATATTCTTGTGTATAAAAACGCGGCTTTGAATACAAATATTTGAGATATTTGAAACGTAAAATAAACGATAAATAGTTATAACGTCACACCAGCAGCCTATAAATGCCCACTGCTGAGCAAAGCCTCTTCTCACACGGAGAAGGTTTGAGCATTAATCACCACGCTTACTCAATGCGGGTTGGCGATTACAAACTTATAATTACAAATTATATGCCCAGGTTTCCTCACGATGTTTTCCTTCACCCTTTGTCAGTGGTGTCTAAATAATGTTTGAGAGTACATATAACCTGGAAAAAGTCACATTGGTACTTGTTGTTGGTAGGTTTCGAAGCGGCGTCTTAGACCTCCGAGCCTCAAGGAGCCATTACACCACCACAGATGGGGCCCAATAGGGCTGATGCCGATACGGAGCTGCGGCAGACTTAACGGGTTGCTGGGGCTCCGGCTCGAAGTGCAGGAGTAGGAACGGGGTGGTTTTTAGTCAGTAAGTCTGACACTCCCTCTCGCCTCACCCAGGCGGGAGAAGTTACTGGATGATTTCCATCTCAAACAAAAAAAAAGACCTCCGAGCCACCATGAACCACGAGAATACTAGGGTGATTTCAACATTCAACTCTACAGTCAGTCATTTAGATATTCGCTTTTATGTTTACCTACATACATAACTTCACGGTTGTCTCCCATGAGAGGCAGAGACTATGGAACGCCAATTGCTACGATTCCTACATACCTCTTTAGCTTTATCAACAGCCATCAATATTTTCAAGCATGCTCGTCTTTAATATATCGCTAATCTGGTCAGTATATGTTGCAATGTGGAGCAATGAGGGAGACGTGTTGTTGTTATGAATAACTTTAATTGAGTGTCTCATTAACTAACTTATACTACTTACTTATAGGGCAAGGTGTCACACACACTACAATGTCCATCTAGGGCGCCCTCTACCGACGGCTCCATTCATATCCGCTCTGTATACTTCTTTCGTTACTTTACTTTCATCAATCCTATCTACGTGTTTTATGTTTACAAATATACGTACGTAATGTCGGAATGACGAGTACCGGGTATAGTATATTGTTTTGTAGACGACTAGCTAGCTATTGATGCATTCTTACATACTTCAGCGAAGAGTGCAGTCGTAGTATTGACTCAGTGATGCCCATGATTGATAAAGAGGCAGGTCGTTTCATCTATGAGATAAAGGCTTACTGCCACTTTCCTAATCAATACGACCTTTAAACTTTTAACGAAATAGCGTAAGTACTCCTTATAAGGTTAGCACTTGTAACGCCTCTGGTGTTAGGGTGTCCATGGGCGGCGCTGATTGCTTACCATCAGGTGATCCGTATGCTCGTTTGCTCCGTATTTCATAAGAAAAGTCATCACATCATCAGCCATTGTTGAACAAAAACTATCGGCAGGGCACACACCTAGGGCAGGAGTCATTTGATGTAGTATTCTATTGCTTCGCAACTAAATACTAATCGCCCTGCACTACAATAGTGTTGGGGCTTCGCACCGCAAAACTGGTTTTTATAACAGAAAAACCGGTATAATGTTAGATTTCTCTCAACCGTATATTATTCAGTGAAACAGCAGAGATATGTGCCAAAGCTAATGGTGGACCGTCTGATATTTATCTACTAGGTACAGTTAGTCTTATTAGTTTAAAGTATTAAATTTTTTTTAACGTCATTTTCAACAAGATATATGTAACTAATGGCTATATCCACCACCCTTAAACCATCTCTTAGCTAAAAGCTACTAGCTACTAAGCTATCCAATGGCTTTTCTCGCCCGGGTGAGGTGAGAGGGAGTGTTAGACTCTTACTAACTAAAAACCACCCTGTTGCTACTCCTGCACTTCGAGCCAATACACTGAAAATGTCATGGGACCGTGACTCACCCTATCACGAACAAATAGGGCGTGAAGCTGAAAGGTCATATTCATCAAAAACGGCATATAAAACCACTTGGAAGGTCATAGCTTAGCTTTAAAAATAGACTAGCTTCTGCCCGCGACTTCGTACGCGCAATCCCATTTCCCCCCCGTTCCCGTTCGTGATTTTCTGTAAAAGTAAAAAAAAAACAAATTTATATAAAAAGTATCCTATGTCCGTCTCCTGGTTCTAAGCTACCACCCCGCCAATTTTCATCCAAATCGATTTAGTCGTTCTTGAGTTATAAATAGTGTAACTAACACGACTTTCTTTTATATATATAGATGAGTAACTATAGAAGCTCCCCTCAGTATACGTGTGTCGCCTGGACAGTCAACCTCGCTACATCCTTGTGGACTGGACATCTACACTACATGAGCTGCTGTTTACATGTGAACATTAGCTCATGACGATACCTAAGTACGTGTGTCGCCTGGACAGTCAACCTCGCTACATCCTTGTGGACTGGACATCTACACTACATGAGCTGCTGTTTACATGTGAACATTAGCTCATGACGATACCTAAGTACGTGTGTCGCCTGGACAGTCAACCTCGCTACATCCTTGTTGACTGGACATCTACACTACATGAGCTGCTGTTTACATGTGAACATTAGCTCATGACGATACCTAAGTACGTGTGTCACCTGGACAGTCAACCTCGCTACATCCTTGTTGACTGGACATCTACACTACATGAGCTGCTGTTTACATGTGAACATTAGCTCACGACGATACCTAAGTACGTGTGTCGCCTGGACAGTCAACCTCGCTACATCCTTGTTGACTGGACATCTACACTACATGAGGTGCTGTTTACATGTGAACATTAGCTCACGACGATACCTAAGTACGTGTGTCGCCTGGACAGTCAACCTCGCTACATCCTTGTTGACTGGACATCTACACTACATGAGCTGCTGTTTACATGTGAACATTAGCTCATGACGATACCTAAGTACGTGTGTCGCCTGGACAGTCAACCTCGCTACATCCTTGTTGACTGGACATATACACTACATGAGCTGCTTTTTACATTATCTCATGACAAGACTTCCCTGATCTAGATTTACAAACGACCTTTTCTACGAATACATAAAAACATGACAAAGAAACAGTTTTGCAAAAAGCAAAAGCTTCGCAAGCAGACTCCAAAAAACTCAATCAATCGAACGTTTGTCGAATCGAAAAAAAAATTAAAAATTTACAATTTTAATCTAGCCTGGTAGACAAAAAGAACTAGATTTTTAACCTCATTCGATTCGTAACGGTTTTTGGTCAAAATCACGAATAATATTAATATATTCTTTAATAGTTTATTACATTAGAAAGCTGTGGATACCGGTTGGGAAGCTATTTGCTTCATTTTAATGTTCATATAGACCGGTTTCGTATTGATTTGAATTTTCATAATGGGTTTTTGGATTCAAGATCAGCCTATGCTTAAGAATTGGTTTGGTCTAGATTCTAGATCAGTATCGGAAATTCTGTATTCGACATCAATCCGAAAATTTTGGACAGAAACTGGTTACAAACTCCCAAAACTGCTGCAACTCCTGTGCACCAGGATCTACAGTAGATACAACCATGCAAACACCGGAACACTGAAGTCCTGTGCGTCCCCGAGACATGAGTAACTGTTATAAATCCCGCAACGAAATAAAGCAGAAGATATCGGTTATTGATTTCGGCATCTGTAAGGCCTATTATTCGTTTTTAAACGGTTTTATTTAGCTTGCCTAATTTGTTTGTTTGGGACTTTAGTAATTGAAATTTTACCCCGTTCCTCACGACAGATCAATCTGATATTTGGTACACAATTTAATCTAGATGACCATACATATTAAAACCGTTGGACATTAATAATATTTTTATGTCGCCTGTGACACAGGAGTATTCCTAGTATAGGCATATCATTTTTAAGATCTTTTGTCGCCTTATTAAGTTATTTTTGTACCTATATTGACCAGTGTTGTTATGAATAAATTTTATTTTATTTTAAGGACAGAGCTGCTTAAATTGATGTTCACAACCTTACCCACAAATCTTGTGACAAAACTCCGAGCCCTCAGCCCCAAAATTGTACTGATGACGCTTTAAATTTAACTCCAATCTGATCCCCCATGAATGCCCCGAAATAGAGCATTGACATACAGTCTATTCTGGTACCGAGTCACGACAAAAATCGAAATGTATTTCTGTACCGACGCGATTGTTTGACTCAGCTAACGAGAGGTTAATTCGAGGATAATGTGGCTATAGATCTTTTGGATTAACCCTTTGAGTACCGTCATTATAGACACAATTAAAGAACAATAGGTTGCGGTCACCGGTGTTCGCGGTGTTTGACATTTAATTTTTTATGGGATAAGCCGGATCGTTAACTTTCGGAGTAGGTAGCACGGATTCTAAACTCTGTGCTTCCAACAGAGTCTAGAATCCTTCAAATAACCGCTGTCTGTCTGTCTTTGCATTGTTCTTACATATGCGTACAGTATTGAAATATGTATCAGAGACATTGTAGAACATACTTTTTTAAAAAAAGTAACGAATGGAGTTTCTTGCTCGTTCTTCTCCATTCGAATCTACTTTTTGGAATGAGCACCTAGCTTCACCTAGTTTCACTGACGGGCTGACTGACAGACTATTATTTATTTTGTATTTGTTGACGTTTCAAAAGTACCAAACTATGGTTTAATTGAAATAAATGCTTTGACTTTGACTTTGACAAACATGCACATAGAACGAGAGTCACACTAGCACCACCTGGTGAGCAAAAATACGGTAGCCCCATTGCGGTACTCTCTTTAGAAACAATTTAACAAATTCCTAATAAAAATACTTGTTATTTTTTTTTATTTATTTGTTTGTATCAGGCAACGAAGGCCCATATTAAAATACAATAATAATACAATATCTACTACAATATGCAGCAGTGAACGTAATCGAACTGTGCTGCTAACGATGACATTTCATACAAATACCAACTCTTCGGAAGCAAGAAGACCTATTCACGAATGTAAGCTAATCATATTTATTTAAACATAGAACATGTTCAATTAATTAACAATTTTCTTTAAAAAAAGATTTAAGTAAATTGTCTATGGTTTTGTTTTTTTATGATTAATGGTAGCAACACTGTGCGCGAAATTATGATGGCGGTCGACGTCGCAAAGAATATTATTATTGTCAAAAAATTGTAAAACTAATAAAGAAATTGCAATTGTTAATTTAATTTAAACCTGTGTTTAGTTTTCACAACTTAACTGGACTTTTAGTTTCACGACCATTCATGATCGCGTCATAAATGACAACCACGTGCCTTTTTTTTTAGGGACAAGCCCGCCACAACCTCCCAAAACCGCTGCAACTCCTGTAAGCCAGGATCTACAGTAGATACAACCATGAAAACACCGGAACATTGAAGTCCGGCGCGTCCCAGGGACATGAGTAACTGTCTTGGTTCCCGCAACGAAGCGAATCAGAAGATATTATAAGAGGAGAAGAAGAAAAAACTATAGTTTCCACTTCCCTCGGTGAATTACTGCAGGAGACAGAATGAATTAAGCCTGAAGGCACAAAGAAGAGACTGTACAACCACGTGACTGTGGAACCACAGTATACCTCTATTTGAATAAAATATGCTAAATGAACTATTCCAAAGTACCCAACAATGGAACCTAACGTTTAACCAACGGAGAGATCAAGAGGTGATGTCTATGAATAATCGATTCCACACTAGTCGATGTTTACAGTAGTTAGTTACTCGCGTTAAATCGATTTATCATGCATCATTTTATGGCGTTAGACTTGTGGATGTTATTGCAACTGATGGGAAAAATATTATTGGTCAGTTTATAGGAACCAAACGGTTTATTGGGTTAGAATTCATAATAAAAATTGTATAATTAGTCTTGATTTTTAAATCGATAATTCCACTGCTATAAAAACAGACGCTGCTTCTGCTTATCCTACAAATTAATTATCAGCATTTTACCCGAAAAAAATATGTAATTGAATAAATACAAAAAAGAAGGTTTAGAATTATCCCAAACTCGTATAAAAATGACAATTCAAATCGCGCCAAATCGAAAGTACCATAAGCAAAGTATACAAAAAAATGTTGCCATAAAAGAATTTTGCGACCAAACCTTCCCATAACAAAAAAAAGTTTACATTATTCTTTTTGTCAAGAAAAACAACTTTTCGAAAGTTGCCAGCGCAAAAAAATAAATAAAACCTTTCTTGTGAGAACAAAATTTTCTTGTTATTTTTTTCCCAAGCTTATGAAGTGGTAACGAGGCGTTATGGCTTTAAGGCACTTGGGCAACTATAAAAAGGTAAATTAACACAGTTGTGGGTACCGCTATAGGCCGGTCGGCTGACCTTGGCAGTGACCAGCGTCATTCTGTTAGCTACAAAGATGACTCACGGATTTTGTGATGTTTTTAGAGGTCCGTAGGACTTTTCTGAGACTTGTGATACCACGTCCATTCACACTTGAGGGTTTAGAACATCAACCATAATCAAATCAGTCACAAGACGTTCACTGTTGACCATAGTTACTTTCAGATCAGCCGGAATTAACTATAGCATCTAATTCCAGTTGGAATATGTGGGGCCTATGTACTCTGTTTTTATATATATATTGTCCTCTGTGTTGGATGTGTGTACATAAATAAATAAATAAATCTATCTAATATATTAGTTACAGCATTATTTTTCATTTATGTCAAACACGAAACACGGTTCTAGTATTTTTATGTAAAAACTAGCTTTTGCCCGCGACTTCGCCCACGTTTCCATGGGATAAAAAGCCTATGTGTCATTCCAGACCATAGTCTACCCCTGTTTCGAATTCCACCGTGATCCCTTCAGCTGTTTTGACGTGGTTGAGTACAACAAAACATAAACATACATACAAACACACAAACTTTCGCATTATTATATGTATTAGTAAGTTTTCAAAACCAAGAGAGTTTTCAAGACCAAGATTTTATGTAGATTTTTATAGCATAAGCCGGTAAACGAGACATACGGATCACCTGATGGTAAGCAATCGGCGCCGCCCATGGACACAAGGCGCCCATGGACACAAGGCGCCCATGGACACAAGGCACAAAACACCAAGGCGTTACAAGTGCGTTACCGGCCTTTTGGGAATTGGGAATTTGAGGATTGTGGAGGATTGGGGGATTCGGGGATTCGGGAGACTAGAGAGGGGGTTATTGGGCCTCCGGTAACCTCACTCACACGACGAAACACAACGCAAGCGTTGCTTCACGTCAGTTTTCTTCTCGGCCGTGGTAGCACTCCGGTCGAGCCGGCCCATTCGTGCCGAAGCATGGCTCTCCCACACGTTTATAATATTAGTATGATTTCAAAACCATGAGTTTTCAAGACCCAATTTTTAGGTAGCTGGTTGTCAGTGCCATTAAGTTGTTCACCCAAGAAATAAATTGTACTATCCGGCTCTCTGTCCGCTCTTACAAAGCTATCGTGCTTGCAAACGTTTAATCAAAGAAGCAATCACAACCAATGAGATTTATTAAACCAAATTACAGCTACATCAGGATCATTTTTTAATTTTCTTTGTAATTACACCAATTGAAATGCAATTAAGAAAACTATCTTCTACATTTATTATCTTGATTTGGCTCCACATTAGGATTTTCTCTTTTGTCGTAGGTTCGCATACAACTTAAAATCGCACCTAGACCTTTTTAAGGGGAAAAATCATCGAATGACTTCCCACGCCTGGGTGAGGGGAGCACAGATATAAATAGTACTGACTAAAAATCACCTCGTTACTACTCCTGCCCTTCAAGCCGGAGCCACGGCAACCTGTTAAGTCCTCCGCGGCTATCGCATCTAGCTAGACTTAGAACGTTTATGTATCCCATAATAAACAAAAACTACAATTTTGATTATCTTTGCCAATACGATCTTAAAACTAATTTATTACCCATTATACATACAGAACCACACAATAATGACCAGTTACTAACGTTTAACTAATAAACAACCTAACTGTAATACCTATCGTCATTAAACCGCCATTTTGACGGCCATATTGTAGTCAGCAAGTCTATAAGGTCATATCTCCGTACATTTGACAGGGCATTGATGCGACGATTTGGATATACGTAATACAATTTGCAGCGTCATTATAAAGTCAATATATTTGATTTTGTGGCGTGTGGTGGCGGCAGAGGAGAATACAATCGACACCACTCCTTCTCTTCCAGCGGGTGTCGTATACCTGACTAAGGACATTTGATAGAGATTGGGCAGCAGCGCTCTGATATACCTGAACCTTTTATACTGCAACCTGCAACCTTAGCCTATAGATTATAGCAAATCATCTTATTTAGAGGAGTGGAATTCTTTGTCAGTCTGTATTTCCTGAAGGATATAATATAACCTGAGTGTCTTCAAGGCCCGGGTGTATAGGTTGCTTACGAGGCGACGTGCTAAATCGTAGACCGCATCATCGCTTACCAGATAGTGGTCAAACGTCGGCCCATCAAATATAAAAAAGAAGGGCCATCTAGGTCTAGCAGCGGACTGACACACGCTGATCATGATGTTATGTCCTACTGACTGCCTGGGATAGCTTGTTTCTTTGCTTTACTCACATTCTCATTTCAAATCAGCGAATCCAGAAATTCTGGTGTTCCACACATGCTTCTGAAAGTTGTGGGAGAGAGCGGAGCTTTAAGGCAAGGATACACTAGGGGACTGTGTCCAGCGACGTTTGGTGGAGTAGCGCGACGTTGCCAGACTTTGGTCGACATGTCTGGCAACATAAGGCGCGCGTTGTCGCCTTATTTCGGGCGAAATCGGCAGGCTTCACTCGACATGTGGCCTATGCATGTCGTGGTACATAGTGTACCTTTATGGTGAGTAATACTCGATTTTGTACCCTACAGAAACACAACTGTAATAAAAACAAATTCTATCTAAACTATTGCGTGCACTGAACTGTAAGAATAGACAGTTATCTTTAACATCATTGTTAGCAGATAAAAGGTATAAGTATCAAATGAGTGTGAAATCGAAACGGTATAAGTAGGTGTATCAATGATAATGTATTGGAGCCCCAATTATAGAGTAGTATAGATGACTATGTAATTTTTGATGTGTATTGAATAGGCCTTTAATTTATTAGTGGATAATATGTGTAAGAGAAAATTAGTGTACTTATTGGGATTCATTTCTGTTTAAACCCTCGGGGATTTTTATTTTTCTATTCTTGAGATGGTAAACAAGCTCCGTCTGATGATGCAAAGCAGCTTCCGTACATACGTCTGTATCACCAGAGGTGTGTAAAAACGTAGTCACTCAATCGTAAGCTCAATTTATAGTGTAGTTCTTTGGTAAATGACATGAAATGAAATACGTTTATTCGGCATAAGACATGCACGCCAGAAAATACATATAAATATAAAAAAAGTATAAAGATAACAGGTAAATTATAAAACAAAAACTAAAACAATAATACAGGTGCTGCGCGGTGTTGGCGGACATGCCCAATCCGAACGGGTCACCAACTCAGCATAATGCTGGACACTATGAGCACCCAACACTGATTTTCAGTTGGCACCCCCTGCAGTAACTAAACTAGACTAAACTAAATCCTCAGCATGTAGCTGTAGCTCATTCTACTCCTCAATTGTATATAGGGTGAAGTCACAGAAGTGGAATCAGAAGAACGGGTGGCTCCTAACGCCACCCGTTGCTCGTCAGCAACGGGTGGCGTTAGGAGCCGTGGTTTACCGTCGTAAACCACGCCAATGTTTAAAGGACACGCGACAAAGAAAAAACCTTCTACAAACAAAAATACAGTTAAAAATAACTCCATAATAATCTCAAATCTTCAACAATAAAAAGAACCAAAAACGATCGACGTGGAACAGTAAACATTAAGAGTTATTTGTTCAAATCATCTTGACTTGACGATGATGCTAAGGTCATAATAATGTAGCCTACGCAAGGAGATTATTATTCAAGATGTGTACTCTGTAGTACTGCGTGTAGTCGATAATTTGAGATATTATTTAACTGAGTTCGTAGATATTAAATTAAAACGATTAACGATTCTCTCTCGGATCGAAACCGAACTGTTATTGTCTTACTAATATTATAATCTTATTAATTGGGTACTTTTCTTAATCAAAAATAAACTGTTTCGACTGTTCGATATACTAAAATATTAAAAAATAATCACAATTTCATTAATTAATTTTATGACCGACTTAATTTTAGTATTTTTCCAGCAAATTTTTAAGAAATAACTACGCTGTTTGACGCCAAATAGATGTGATGCAATTTGGAACAGTAGTAGATTATGATCTGGAGCTACACATAGGCTACTTCTCATCCCAAGGGAACGCGTGCGAAGCCGCGGGCGGAAGTTACTTTATAAGCAATTTTAAATAATTAAAATGCGCGTCTTTAGGGTTAAGAAAGAAACCTACACCATTGACAGAGATTGAGAATTTAGGAACGTTCTTTAGTAAACCTGAAACATTAATAGGTAGGTATTTTTAATTAGTCTTTCTTTTATTGTGCACTTAACTACTCCATATGAAAGAAGAAAGGAAGAAAAACCATTTATTTTGCTACGACACACAATAAGAATTTAGGTACACACAAAAAGCCTATGGTTCGTCGCAGCGGAAAAGGCTGGAGCTCAGCTTAATACCGTGGACCGGGCACAGAGGCTCGAGTCCACGGCGCTGATTTTCAGCACCAGCCCGTTACAGTACGTACTAGTTAAACATCTACGGTAACGCTGTTCGGAGCACAGCATGATATAATTATCTGGTTTCTTATAAATATTTCCATCCCAAGGTTGTCTGGAAGAAATCACCATTGTGTGATAAGACCGCCCATTGTACGCATATTTACTTTATTTATTTGTTTTTGAGCTACTTAAACGTGTACAATAAAGCATACATAAATAAATTAAAAAAAAATATGGAAATCTTGTTAACCCACATTATGGTAAATCCCTCTTATGTAGAGGAGGCCCATAGACTCGCCGAGGAGTGTCACAAGCTATTGACGATGATCAGAATATAAGGAAACAGACAAAAAGAAATCGGGAACAAAAGAATAGCGAAACTACCAATTCCTTTTTCCTTATGTCTTTCTTTTATGAAACCCAAGGTGTGATGTTGTTTGTTTACAGCCATACAACACAAGCACACGTAACAAACCAACATTACTACAAGGAAACGACTTTTACAATAAATAGTCATTGTTTCCCGACAATTTAGACTTTCTTTTTATTATTATTACCTTCCGCGACATTTCACCACATTTTACGCAACGAAACCGACAAGCATACAAAATTGAATCGATAAAAAAAAAACAACAAGGAAATAATCGATTACAAAATAAATCGATACGATCACGTCCCTACAACAATTGATTCGACGGAAGCGCCAATGAACTTGGCGGGAAGCGGTCGTGGGTAATTTAAAAAGAGAATTCTTTGCCGAGGTTAAAACCTCCTTGTTGTTATTGACATTAATCGAGGGAGAAACATTTATTTGGGCTGGCAAGGACGTGTTGTTTTCGGCACAGATAAAAAATTACATGATTAAAGGAAGTGAATTTATCAACAATGTATTTAAGGATTATTGCGAATATTAATAGCGTAAGGGCATGTCCTAGACCTGAAAATATCGGACATTATGTATGTATCATCGTGACCTCATCCAGTGGCCGTCTGGTTTATTACTTAAAGTAAAATATTATTGTATCCCTACGTAACTTATAGGCGCTTCGCGTACCGCGCGCGCCTCAAAGAGCCATCAGACCACCACAGATGAAGCCCAATAGGGCTAATGCCCGATACGGAGCCGCAGAAGGCCTAACGTGATGCCGGGGCTCCAGCTCGTAGAACAGGAGTAGGAACGGGGTATACATACTTACATAACTTTAATGTACCAATAACATAATTGTCATGGAAAGTGTTAACCTGTTTTATAGGATTATTTGATATTTTCTGACGGGTTAGCATGGTTGAATCTACTGTAGATCCTGGCTTACAGGAGTTGCAGCGGTTACGGGAGGTTGTGGCGGACTTGTCCCATAAAAAAACCGACTAGATGAATTAAAGGATTTCGCGCTTAATAATCGCAGTTTCGACCACTCGATCATAGCACAATTTCTTTCCTATTTATTATTCCAATAACTTCCTATTTTGTATTCCTTCCCGTTTTTGTTTTCGTTTCAGATTGTTGAAACGAAAACAGTTTCGAAAACACACAACTTTCTTTCTATAATCTCGTTACGACAATTAGGAACGGAAGGCAAGGGAAACCGTAGTACAGAAGCAATTCATAATAATAATTATTACACTTCACTTAACATGGCTGTATGTCGGGTTTCCTTCGCTTTGATTTTTTTTTCAAACAATATTGCCAAGTCATAAAAACAGTGTTATCTGTGGTACCTTTAACCCGTCGAGCGTCCGCGTTCCTTATGGTCTAACGGGTGCACACGTGACATTTGGAGCATTTTTTCTTATGATCCACCGGGTGCTCATAAGGACGCTCGAGGGGTTAACATGACACTATCAATATTGTATTAACATTATAATTTTATAATATTTCCCTAAATTCTTTGAAAATAATGTAATTTTATATTTTATCTACTTTACCCATTATAAATATACAGTTATCACCGTCTTGTTTAGTACCTGCAAATAAAAAATGTATTTGTTAATATAACAATAAAGAATAACTAATAAATGAATCATAAAACAACAAGGGCAGAGAACAGAGTAGTCACCGGATTTCTAGGAAATAAGAATTAAAAAATACAGCAAACAAGCTTTTTACCGCCTTAAAAAAAAGGAGGAGGTACTATGTACGGCTGATTGTTTGTTTTTTTTATTAAGCACTTAGAACAATTGCATATTCAGCCGGTACCTTTTACTAAGAATATATTCAAAAAACTATTTTTAAATTATCTATAATTTCTTTTATAACGACAGAACTTTGTAATTGTAAAATCCTAATATAAAATATTCTACAAGCCACGAGAAATATAACCAAAACTAATAAAAAAAAAGAAAATACGTATAACAAAAAATAACCTTGATTTTGTCAACAAATAAATTGTTAAACATAACAAGAATATACATTACGAAATCACGACAACATTTCCTATAATATTACCATTATCTATTTAAAACATATTTGTTTACAATTTAGAATTATCATAACACAATAAATATTTACACAGTTGGTTAAAAATAAAAATACCTTTGTAACGGCTCGCAGATATAGGTCAGCAATTTCAAACTCACAATCACAGCCCGGCTAGCTCAGTCGGTAGAGCATGAGACTCTTAATCTCAGGGTCGTGGGTTCGAGCCCCACGTTGGGCGAAATCTTTTTGCATGTAAATATTTCCAAAAAACATTTTTATTAGTTTTTGGACGTTTTTTTACAGCTTTTTGTCGATATTTTTCGATAAAATCACATTTTTAACTTAAAAATGTTGAGTTTATTAGGCGCGTAGTAGGTGGCGCTCTGTAGTTTCTATACGTACTGTACTTCTTTAACTTCTCTCTCACAGTCAAAAAACAAGCTTTTTTTTTAAGGGGAAAAATCTTTCAATGGCTTCTGAATGACGTCAGACACTTGGGTGAGGCGAGAGATAGTGTCCGACTCTTACTGACTAAACACCACCCCGTTCCTACTCCTGCTAAGAGCCGGAATCCCGCTAACCCGCTAGGTCGGCCTAATAATCACTCTCCCATGTTAATTTCCAAAGAAATATGATACAACAGTTAGAAGTAATTCTTCACACTTTACTAACTTCTGTCTGTTGCAAAATGTATGGCAAAGTAAAAACGCTTTTACGTCTATAGAACTAAAGTCGAATTAAACAAAACAAATGCGTAAAGACTTTGTCAAAGTAAAATGAGATGTATTGTCGTATTCATCGTATTGTTGACTGAGAATAAATTTTTGATTAGAAAATTTGCTCTAATTTAAAAAAAAATGGTGTTCGAATTTCAAACGTAATTCCAATAAATGTGTTTAATTAAAAATCAAACTTATTCATTTAAAGTTAAGCTTGATTTTCCCTCATCATATAATGACAGACCGCCCGCGATTTTAATATAAGATTTAATTAATTATGACCTAATTGCAAACGCCATAAGGTACAATTTTAATAGATTTACCTACATACAACTACAACAACTTTTAAAATGAGACCACGTTTTTACTTTAGTTTATTGTCTAATTATTTTATGTAATAAATTCAATATACCATTCTTTATGTCCATGTAATACTAGCTTCAGCCCGCGGCTTCGCCCGCGATTCCGTAGCAAAAAAGTAACCTGTGTGTGCGAGGGTTCGCAACTTTTTGACGTGACTGAGTAACAAACACACACGCAAGCATACAAACACATAAACTTTGCATTAAATTTTTTTATGGTATAACCCGGTAAACGAGCACACGGATCACCTGGTGGTAAGCAATCGGCGTCGCCCATTGACACCTGGAACACCAGTGCCTTTAGCCAAACGCCACTATAGCGCTTGTCTACAGAGAGAGTAGAAAACTAAATGTATGGGGATGACACTGACAAATGTCAAAATTTACGTCAATACCATATAATTTGGTTTTCTATTCTACATGTAGACAAGCGCTAAATGGCATTTGGCTACAGCCACAGAGGCGTTACGACTTTACGAGTGCGTTACCGGCCTTTTGGGGATTAGGAGTTCGAGGATTGTTGGGGATTCAGGGCTTGGGGAGATTGGAAAAGTTATGAAACAGAAAAAAACTCTCACTAATTTCAACAATAATAAATAGGTATCTAATTACTAAGACAACTCAATCAAGCAAAAATCACCCTTATTTACTAAAGAACATTTGGCATATTTCCAGAAAATACCAAAACTACTCATCTCGATTCCTAGAAAAACGAACTTAATCATTATTGTATTTTCGCTTTGTCAAACCACACCACGGCGACGCATCAAGCTATGAACAACCAATATAAACTGACCTTCAAACGTGCAAAAATATCGTACAAACAGAGACCAAGATATACTGGTTGTAATAGAACTACATTGGGGGAAATAACCAGTATAAACTGACCGTCGTACGTGAAGTAAGATCGGAGGAAGCGAGACCAAGATACGCTGGACTTTAGGCGTGAACCAGCTATGTTGGGGAATAAACCAATATAAGCTGACCTTTGAATGTACAAAAAGATGGTACAAACAGAGACCAAGATACACTGGTTATAATAGAACTAAATTGAGGGAATAACTAGTTTAAACTGACCGTCGTACGTGAAGAAAGATCGGACGAAGCGAGACCAAGATACGCTGGACTCTATGCGTGTACCAGTTACGTTAGGACATAAACCAATATATACTGAACTTCGAGTGTACAAAAAGATGGTACAAACAGAGACCAAGATACACTGGTTGTGTAGAACTACGTAGGGGGAAAAAACAGTATAAACTGACCGTCGTACGTGAAGAAAGATTGAACGAAACGAGACCAAGATACGCTGGACTTGATGCGTGAACCAGCACGTTGGGAGTAAACCAATATATACTGACCTTCGTAAGTGCGGAAAGGTCATACAAAGCTAGACCATGATAAGCTGGTTCTCTATAGCTCCGTGAATCAAGCTATGTAACCAGTATAAACTGACCGTCGGATGTGCGGAAAGTACGTACATAGACAGATCATGATAAGCTGGTTTGCGTAGCCGTGTATACCAGCAATGATGGGGAATGGAATGACGTCATTTAAGGGGGTTGTGGCGACGTCTAGGCGGGGACGAAATACCATCGACAACAAAGATTTTACGTAGAAAAGCTTCGAATATGTATATTGGTTTTAGTATTTTCATATTTACTTTGAAAGCGAATTTGTAGTAGACATAAATTCTCTTAACATAACATCACGTCTGTTATCCCCGAAGGGGTAGGCAGAGGTGCACATTATGCCACTGTATCATGTAACACCCACTTTTCACTATTTATGTTATGAGTCCCATGTAATAGGGGGTGAGCCTATTGCCATATACCGGGCACAATTCCAGACTCCGTGCTACTACTGAGATTTTTAAAAACCCAGTAATACTTTGCCCGACCCAGGAATCAAACCCCTTGCCCGGCAGTCGCACTTGCGATCACTCTGCCAACGAGGTAGTTGGTTTAGAGATGGGTTATATTAATTATATCCCCTATTACATGGGACTCTTAACATAAATAGTGAAAAGTAGGTGTTACATTATACAGTGGCAATAAGTGCCGTAATGTGCACCTCTGCCTAACCCTTCGCGGATAGATAAAAAGACGTGATGCTATGATGTCATGTTATGTCTAAACCAACCTCGAGAGCATAGCTTAACCTAATCCACGTGCGGACCACGGACTTCTATAAATAAATAGTATTATTCACAACGTAAAGGATTCGCCACTTGACCCAATTCTGAGTTCGCCATAATTCGATTCGGTGTCCGTACTAAAATACAAGTAAACCGACTGAGGGGAGGGCGCCATCAATAGATGGGTTCCCTGAAATATGACGCATCAAAATGGGGGAAATAAAATTGAGTAGTTTCCAGGGTATCAAAATGAAAAATCGAATTAGTCCGTCAGTAGATTAAAAAAATATTAGACACGTATTTTTTATTTTGTCGTTTAGTTGCAATACTTAGATAAAATGGCGCTAAGTTTAGGAGTGGGAGGTCGTTATGTCATAACGTGCTACAAAATGTGGCACGCTGTGACGTCACACGATATTTCAAATTAATATATCGTCGAAAGTATTTCATTTTGTGAGAAAAGAAAATATACGTGTCTAAAGTTTTAAATTAATGTACCAGACGGACATTAAAATAAAATTTAGGAAACTATTAACTGTATAGGGGACACCAGCTACTATGTCGTGGTTACAGCCGCTGCTCGACTTCTATTGATTTTAGCGTAATGTTTTAAAGCCCCATAAAGTTCGATAAATGAACTAGTCAACGCATAGTCAAAGTCAAAATCATTTACTCCAATTAGACTAAGGTGGTTACTCTTAAAAACCAATCTCAATGTCATTGAAAACTCAATAATTATTCAATGTCAAAACTATACAACCCCTATCGTAGCTGTTACAATAACATTCAGAGTACGGAATATATAGCCAAACTCAATACCGTTTAGTTCATTAAATACCCACCTAATACTGATGCAATGAGCGCTACCGTTGAAACTCGAGTGTTGAAGTTGAAGAGTAGTAAATTTCACAATACCAATGTCTATCGATCGGAATTGGGTTCGAGAGTCAGCCCACAGGAAGGCATTTTTGAACGCCAACAAAAAATTTAATCTATTTGCTCATTCCAAGGTGTACATTCCTAAGGAGAAGAACGAGCAAGATACTCCATAGGTTACTCTTTTTCAATCATGTTTACAATACAATTCTCAAATTACATAGTTTTGTTGGTTCAATTGTGTGAGAACTATGTAACACCAAAATCCGGTCAGAGTCACAATTCGGAGTCGCGGAGAACTTAACGGGTTACCGGGGCTCCGGCTCGAAGTGCAGGAGAAGGAACGGGGTGGTTTTTAGTCAGTAAGAGTCTGACACTCCCTTTCGCTTCACCCAGGCGGGAGAAGTCATTCGATGATTTTCTCCCCTTAAAAAAAGTCAGAGTCACAAAAATATTTTTTCATTTCGGACCAGCCGTTCTGGACATTAAAACTTCTTCAGTTTTATACTTTGAATAAATATAGAAAGATGACTAGTGACATCAATAGATGTCTTCCATGAACCGTGACGCATCAAAGAGAGGGAAAATAAAATTCGCTGTATAGGGGATATTTTATTATAGATCTATCCTTTATTTTCCAAGAAAGGGGGTTGAAGGGAGGATTTCTATAGAAATTCGCAGTAAATACAATAGAGTCTGGCATTGTGCCCAGTTTTTGGAATGATTCGTACTCTAGTTATTACTACGACTGCCTCGTTGGCCGAGTAGTCATAAATGCGACTGCCGGGCAAGGGATCTCGGGTTCGATTCCCGTGAAGGGCCAAGAGTTAACTACTGGGTTTATAAAAAAAGTCTTAGTGTAGCACGGAGCCCAGAATTGTGCCCGGTAGGCGGTATATGGCAATACATTTGCCCCCTATTACATGGGACTCATAACATATATATACAGTGAAAAGTGCCGTAATGTGCTCTGACCACCCCTTCCGGGATAAAAGTTGTGATGATATTGATCGTACCGTATTGGCTATTATAGTATGACTAATAGTGAAACAGGTGAAACAAGTGAAACAAGTGAATTTATTTCTGCAAATAGGCTACAATGCAGCACTTTTACATGACAATTTTATCAAGCGAACGATGAGGTCGACATTTCCTAACTGACTACTCTGAGAAGAAATACAATGAGAATAATTAGACACCATCATCAATATAGGGCGACAGTCCACTGCTGGATAATGAACCACGTCTACATAAGAGTGTTTGCCATAATTTCCATGCTTCGCAGGCGGATTGGAGATCGCAGTATTTTTTTTTATGACAAAAGCCGGTAAACTAGCAGACTGATCACCTGATGGTACGCAATCAGCGTCGCCCATTGACACCTGGAACACCAGAGGCGTTACAAGCGTGTTACCGGCCTTTTGGGGGTTAGGAGTTTGAGGATCTTTGGGGATTCAGGAATTGGGGAGATTGGGGTAGGGGAGGGTAATTGGGCGTCCGGTAACCTCACCCACATGACGAAACACAACTCAAGCGTTGCTTTACGTCGGTTTTCTGCTTGGCCGTGGTATCACTCCGGTCGAGCCGGCCCATTCGTGCCGAAGCATGGTTCTCCCCCACTTAAGTATAACAGGTTCAGGTTTATCAGAGAGCGCTGCTGCCCGGTGTCTGTCAAGTGTATTGGCTACTGAGCTGACTGAGTTACAAAAGACATGGCTTCGTTACAAAGCGTACAATTCAGTATAACAATAGCTACTGTCTCTGTACTGAATCTATCTTTATTTTGTTACCTGGATACTAAAAAACATGACTGTTTAGATTTTTTTTAAACTTTGCCCCACACTAGGATTTTCTCCTGTATCGTAAATGCATTTACAAACATACAAGTTCACATACACATGACACACAGACCCGAAACAACAATTTGTGGATCACACAAAGAGTTGTTCCGTGTGCGAATTGAATCCGCGAAACGTTGGGCGGCAGCCGGTTGCCCAGCCACCGCACCAACCTAGTCAATCATTTTGTAGGACGAACTACTATTCTGTGTTTTCGATTTAAAATGTCAAACACCGCCAGGACACCGGTGACCGCAACCTATTGTACTTTAATTGTGTCTATAATGACGGTACACAAACAGACAGTTTACTTTTTATTAATGTTAGGTTTAGCACCTTGAAAACAATAGCTAATACACAATACCTATAAGGAGAATACATTCATAAATTCAGCCTACAAATATGGTGTACTATTTCTACCGACCACAATGACTTGCGGTCGGCCTGTGGTTTTCAGAACATCTAGTATATTATTATATTCATTTAGACTATATTGTTAGCATGTTACTCCATGTATTATTTAACCAGATTTACAAGTTAAGGTACAAGTTATTCAACGTTAATAGACGTAGTAGGAGATGGCGGGATGAACTTGACGCCTATGAAAAGGATTGGCCACAGAAAGCTTTAAGAAGAGACGAGTGGAAGGAGGGTAGGGAGGCCTTTGGCCCGCAGTGGGACGACCATGGCTAAAAATAAATAAATATACAAGTTAAATGTTGTTCGTCACACTGCGCAGAGGTAATGTAGATTTTGTGTAACTATCAATTCATTATATTTACTAGGACTTCCTCCAGGGTGCGTTAACAAACATACAAGTTCACATACACATGACACCCAGACCAGAAACAACAATTTGCGGATCACACAAAGTGTTGTTTCATGCGGTAATCAGACCCGTTTGTCTTGCTACAACGCCAATCATACAGTCGAATTTTGTCCATATTCTCTTTTGTGACCATATCTTTGAAATTATTGTCCAAAACTCTGTATACTTATCAAAATCTTTAGCAGATAGTAGCTGTATGCAGGTTGCTTTTAACCTTGTGATGTGTAGTCATTGGGAGAGGACTGTGGGGGGCAGGGGACGGTACGTGGCTGTACGCATGATGATAATAATCTAATCGGCGATAACAATATCTATTTGATGAGGGTCGGGGTGGTCCGGAGGTTTAAGACGTCCGCTACTCATGCATGCACAAGGTTGAGAATTCGAAACCTACCAACGGAAAGTACCAATATGACTTTTTCCGAGTTATATATACTTTCTATGATTATTTAGACACCACAGACGAACAGTGAAGAAAAACACCGTGAGGAAACCTGGGCTTATAATTTCTAATTATAAGTTTGAACTCGCCAACCCGCATTGAGCAAGCGTGGTGATTAATGCTTAAACCTTCTCCATGTCGCGGAGAACCTAACGGGTAACCGGGGCTCTGGCTGGTGGTTTTTAGTCAGTAAGAGTCTGACACTTCCTCCCGCCTCACCCAGGCGGGAGCAGTCATTCGATGATTTTCCCCCCTAAAAAAAAAAACCTTCTCCATGTCAGAAGAGGTATTAGGTCAGCAGTGGCTTCATATATATATAGGCTGTTGATGTAAATATCTATTTAAATATTGTAATAACAGGTACTTGAACAAAGTTCTACACTCGGGCGATGGCACGGTACGACCCGGTCGCTTGCAATATTTCGGCCACCTTGACCTATAAACAGTTGGCGCAGTGCGTATATACGATGTGACGAGATTTTCTCATTCTCATGTTGGTATAATGTATGTAGGTAGCTAATGAATTTTATTGATATTAAAGGAAATGTTCTCCAGGCTTGTATGAACATGGACAGATAATAAAGTGATGGCAGTTTAAGAAACGTGTCTAATTAACTAACATGTCTAAAGAAAAAAGACATGAATTTATGTATTTATCAATTTTTTTAAATCTGAAATTGGTTGGTACTCAAGAAAACATAACATAACATCACGGCTTTTTGTCCCCGAAGGGGTAGTCAGAGTTGCACATTATGCCACTGTACAATGTAACACCGACTTTTCATTATTTATGTTATGAGTCCCATGTAATGTAATAGGGGGTGAGCCTATTGCCATATATACCTCATAATCGAACCCGAGACCCCTTGCCCGGCAGTCGCACTGGCGACGACTCGGCCAACAAGGCAGTCTAAAGAACGCAAAATTAAAATAGGTACCTATTCACGCTCCACAGACGTTACCGTCCCAACCCTTGCATTACATCACCAGGGGTAGTCTAAGGCCACAGGGGCTCGCCTGAAGGTCACACCATAAACCATGACTCACTCGACACGGCGAGGCGTGACGTAACACCCACTTTCGCGTAACCGGATACATATAAGTCGCGTGATCGAAATTATGAATTTTGTGTCATTATTATCGAATTAAAGCTTTTTATGTGTCGTGGTGGCCTGGAGGTTGAAGACGCCTGCTTCTCATGCATGAGGGTGCAAGTTCGAAACCTACCAACGGCAAGTACCAATGTGACTTTTTCCGAGTTACATGTACTTTCTAAGATTATTTAGACACCACTGACCAACGGTGAAGGAAAACATCGTGAGGAAACCTGGACTTATAATTTCTAATTATATGTTTGAAATCGCTAACCCGCATTGAGCAAGCGTGGTGATTAATGTTCTAATCTTCTCCATGTGAAAAAGGCTTTGCTCAGCAGTGGGCATTTATGGGCTGTTGATGAAACCTTTTTTGCTGCAAGTTTTGCAGGTTTTTGTCATATTTGATGGGCCGTCGTTTGACCTCTATCTCGCCTGGTGGTAAGCGATGATGCGGTCTACGATGGATCACGTCGTCCCATAAGCAACCTATTCAATCGAATCATGAAGACACCCAGGTTATGCCCTGGAAATGGGGAATAAGCTTTTGGTGCTAGGTATCATACCTGAGGTAGAAACCTCAGGTTCACCTATCTATCGAATGGTTCACTCGTACAATGAAGATATTGACATTTTCTATTGTTAGCTGGGTAAATGCAAGCGACTTACTCACAACTCTCTTTTATACACAACAACAGATTTGATTTTGTAAACAACTTTGGCCTCTGGTGATTAATTAATTAATTTCTGTATTTATTACATTCTAGTGACAATCAGTGGACAGTGTTGTGGGATGCATTATTGCCCAAAATGTATCTTGTGTGAACTATGTAGTTAGTTAGTAAGGCTTTATGACCGCAACCTATTGTTCTTTAATTGTGTCTATAATGACGGTACTCGACGAGTTAATATTGCCTGCCTCTTTGGCCGAGTGGTCGCAAATGCGACTGCCGGGCAAGGGGTCTCGGATTCCATGTCCCGTCCCGGGTCCAGCAAAGCATTACTGGGTTTCTTAAAACAATTCTCAATAGTGGCACGGAGTCTGGAATTGTGCCCGGTATATGGCAATAGACTCACTTCATAACATAAATAGTGAAAATTGTTACATTATATGTACAGTGGCATTAAGTGCCGTAATGTGCACCTCTGCCTACCCCTTCGGGGATAAAAAGCGTGATGGTATGTTATGTTATTAATGTGGTTTACTTGTAGGTTATAAGAAGGTACTAGTAACTTTTAAAACAAACAAACATACATACATACAACCTACACTATAATACATCATATCCTACCACCATAATGGACTAGTTAGAAATGTACCCCGCTCACGTATAGCTTTCCACTTTCGAGGCCTAGCTGCGCTTGCGCATGGAATTGTGATCAATTTATACTATAGCGTAGCCAGTTAGTATTTTACTGTTTCACTTTCTTGTGTATAATTTATTTATTAAGGTTTCGATTGATTCGTTGGTTAAGTAGTCGTTAAGGCGACTGCTGTACAAGGGGTTACGTGTTCGATTCTCGGGCTAAGAAATGTATTAAGTAACTATGGATAATGGCAATTTTCTTTCTATGGAATTAGAGGCTAATGAACTTACGGATCACCTGATGGTAAGCGATCAGCGCCGCCCATGGGTGTCCATGAAGAGTCACGGATCGACCGGAGGGATACCAGTTTCACGTTGCGTTGTTTCGTAGTGTAAGTAAGGTTACCGGGGGCATAATTAACCACCCCCCTCCCCAATCTCCCTGAATCCCCAACAATCCTCAAATTACTGACCTCCAATAGATCGGTAACGCAATTGCGTTACCAAGTGTCATTCAAGTGTAACGCCTCCAGTGTTTGTCCATGGGCGACGCCGATTGCTTACCATCAGGTGACCTGTCTGCTCGTTTATCGACTTATCCCATAAAAAACAACGTGGTTTACCTGTTAAAAGCTATTACCGAATGAAAACACCATCATTAAGACAGATTTAGTTCCGATTAACTACCAATTCTGCTTACCCATAATTTGTATCAGTAGTTATCATTATAAGCATTACAGCAGATCACGTCACCACACTTCCACAGAAGCAGAACAATAGCACGCACACATGAATACTGAGTGTGTATGTACAGTGTGGGGCACGGATTATGTACTCAATGGAGAACTTGTGGTCTGAAGAGATAAGGAGATCGCGAGAATTAGCTTTACAATGTTTTTATTGATAGACTTGTAAAATGAATTCATTTAATACTGAATTTAATGTGGGTTTCGGATACAATACAACGTTAATCAGATACTTCTAAAAGTGTCAATTGTTTCGTGAAAACGTAGTTATCAATGTGATGTATTTATTTGCATTTTAATTAACATACTTAAAGCTTTTTGTAATATCATCTCTCGAAGACATCGTCTTAGCACTCTCGAAATGAGAGTATAAGTAATTATATTAGGTAATTTGCACGATAAGTCTCAGTAAAGTCGTCATTTTACACTGTACTGTACGTAAACTACTAAAACTAAATGTAGGTAGGTAAGGTATGAAAAATAAAATCTAATTAGTCGGTCAGCTAGATAGTGAAAAAATATTAAATACGTATTTCTTTATTTTGTCGTATAAGAAAACAATACTTAGATAAAACGGATCATCGATCATCAAAACGTCATTTCTACGTATAAAAAGTCTCTAAAAGTGACGTCACGCGACATTTCAAATAAATACATCGTTAAAAGTATTTGTGTCTGTAAGAAAATAAAAAATACGTGCCTATTATATGTGTCTAATATTTTAAGATAATCTACTAGACAGACATTAAAATAAAAATTAGTTATTTACAAATACAGTCTATGTACTGCGCTAATTACTGACCATCAAAAGATCGATCGCGTTTCATACCATGAAAGTCTTCCCTTAACCCTCCACACACCGCATACTCCACGCTAAAGCGACATAAGAAGTAATTACGTGTCCACACTATAAGCAAGCTGTTACATTTACAATTAGCGAGTCAGCGACCAACCACCACTTCCTGCGGCATCAGTTGCATCCTGACTCCATTGTCTACAGCAAGAATACGCTGTTTAACTAAAAATCGCGGGTTACTCACGTGAATAATATTGATATACTTTTGTGATGTCGCTTAGCATTCTCACTATACTTGAGTAAGCTGCGCGACATCGCCGCGACTGCTGCTCATGAGGAAGAGCCCCTCTGTGACTCGAAACTAGAAGAGCTTTTCTCAATATATTCACGTGAGTAACCCGCGATTTTTAGTTAATTTTGTATATCTCACGATAGTTATTATAAATAGGAATAACGTAATCAATGAATCAGGTCGTAATAGATTATCTACTATATAAAAATGAGTCGAATTTTCCTTTCTGACGCTATAACTCCAGAACGCACTAACCGATTTCCACGGTTTTGCATTCGTTGGAGAGGTCTCGGGCTCCGTGAGGTTTATAGCAAAGAAAATTAAGGAAACAAAAATTGACTTCATCTTTTAATCACCAAACGAAATGTTACATAAAATGAAGCCATCTGGTGGCGAAACGGAGTTCGCCGGGTTTGCTAGTTTACTATATGAGACGCACAAAGACCTTAAAAGAACTAAAAACTAATGACATAACAATGTTATCATCGAAAACCCTGTTACAAGGAAGCTAACATAAACAATACAAACGGACAAACATTCCCTCTAAACTAGAGAGTACAAAGGGCTAATCTGTTGTCACAATTAAGGTCAATTAATGCATAGTGCGTACCCAACGGATAGATTAAAGAAATTTAGCGTGGGCAGACGATGACAGGGTTTTATTGGTCCACTACATCGCTGAGTGGAGTGAAAGGGTTATAGCGCGGTTATATCGGGATCCTTTGTCTTATAGTTTTTATGGGAGATGAAGTTTCTTATTAGGTGAAGATTTTCTTAATAAAATAAAAAATATGCCACTATACAATGTAACACACATTTTTTTAACGACTTCAAAAAAAGGAGGAGACTTCAAGAATTGTTCGGATGATTGTTTGTTTTTTTGTTTGTACGCTCATTACTCCGCCATTTGTGAACCGATTTCCAAAATTCTTTACTATTTATGTTATAAATAGGTTTTGGCTCTCAAAACCAGCTTTCAAAAATAGTCAAATTTTGGCCGATTTCCGGTTTTGCATGTCCTACTTCCAAGTTGTAGATTCCTATGGAGAAGAACGAGCAAGAAACTCCATAGGTTACTCTAAGTTCATTTCGTATCATCACCTGCATCACTCAAACAAATAATTTACGCATCAGGCCAACACAATCAATGTTATATCAGACGCGTATACTTGCGTGCGAGATATAATTAAAGCGAGGTATCTTACACGCAACGTATTCGTCCTTCCTAATGAGTCTATTAGCGTCGATACACCTACTACAAGTACATACGTGAAGAACAGACAGATTCCGTTGTATATCAATCTTGTTTATCATTGTGTGTACTGCTAAGGAGTGGAATTCTTTGCCAGAGTTTGTGTTTCCTGAACAGTATAACCTGGGTGTCTTCAAGCCCCGAGTGAATAGGTTGCTTATGGGACGACGTGCTCCATCGTAGGCCGCATCATCGCTTGCCACTAAGCGTGATAGTGGCCAACGGTCGACCCATCAAATATAAAAAAATAAGTATTTCTTATACTTGATAATGTTTCACTGACCGTTTCAAGTGTGGGAGAGTCATGCTTCGGCAGTTCGGCACGAATGGGCTCGACCGGAGTGATACACGGCCTCACAGAAAACCGACGTGAAACAACACTTGCGTTATGTTTCGTCGTGCGAGTTAGGTTATCGAGGGCCTAATTACTCCCCTCCCTAATCTCCCCAATCCCTAAATCCTCGTGTTCTTAATCCCCAAAATGCCGGTAGAGTGCAATTGGAACGCCTCTACCTCTACTGTGTCAGGTGTCCATATACGTCGCCGATTGCTTACCATCAGGTGGTCCGTCTGCTCGTTTACCGGCTTATCCTACAAAAAAACTAATGATACTAAGATTGAATAAATCACGCTGGCTGAGATAATTTTAAAAACCCAGTAATAAGTTAGTCATAAAGACTAAATTCTGTCAAGTAAATGATGCCTAAGAGTAAACTTTCCTTATAGTAAGTTAATCATTGTTCATCTTTAACTGCATCTCGATTTAGATCTGTAAGTAGGTATTCCCCACAATAAGATCCCTGATCAAATTTTGCAAGGTTTTCCTTGTCACGGCCATTTCTTGTAATTTCTATATTTAACTCGTAACTTCATTCTCGTTGGTTTAAATACATGTTTTCAGTTCGTAGGCCCAATTTATCTAACGCAAGATAAATTATTATTTTTTTATTTTATTATTATTTCTTTATCTTTATATCACACAGGTAAGTAAGTATCTTATAATCTAAGCCCCACAAAACCGAACTATAACTATAATTGAGGAATAACTGTGAATATTTGACAATTCTTCCATACTAAAAACTGTCAACTGTTAATTTTTTCTACAGTTAATAATTAACTGATGATTGAAAAATCAGCCCTATATCGATCAAATTAAATAAGTATCTTTAGGGTGTAATACCCTCTACTCTCCAACTGCAAAATTTCTGATTCTGTAATTATGACCAGTATCAAACTTGAACTCATGGCAGTTAAGATCTGTTATTTCTGAAGGAACTTCATATTTGGGAGTGGAAAATCATCAAAAGACTCCTTCTCACCCGGGGCTCACCCACTCTGTTGTCACCTCAGCGAGAGGGAGAATCAGTCTCCTACTGACTAAAAACCATCCCGTTCTTAATCCTACTCAATTTTCAGAGGAATTAATCAAATGACTTTACGCCCTTTTCTTGTTTTAGGTAATTCTCTGTACAGTCTGTCACTCACTCAATCACCAGTAACGAGAGAGTTATCTGCCTAAACATCACAATGCCAACAATAAGCCTTTCCTGGTATGATCTCATTACCAATTTCGCAAAGACAAATGACATTTTTCTCCTAATTCCGGCTAGCTATGTATTTGACCGTTTATTTGACATGACATCATCTAACTTGATAGTATAATAACGAATATGTTTTTGTTTTTCTTCCGAATATCACAATACCTTCGGAACTGATTCTATCATTTGTAGAAATGTGAGAATATAGTTTCCTTGGAATCAAAATCCTGTCTGACATAATCGGCATATTCGGTAAACCACTTGTTGTTTTAAGTGCCCACAATGTCCACGCTTAGCGGGTAAGTTGTAGATTGCAGTTTAAAAGGTTCAGGTTTATCAGAGACGTCCTACCAAGACAGCGGAAAAGCGCAAGCAGTTAACACGGTTCCTGCCCGAAGCTAGAGTTACAACTTGGGTGTCTTCAAGTCCCGAGTGAACAGGTTGCTCATACATAGGCGTGCTCCATCGTAGACCACATCATCGCTTACCACCAGGCGAGATAGTGGTCAAACGTCACCCTATCAAGTATATAAAAAGAAACACTTCTGTCACCACATATCAGCAGTAATTATGCTCGACTCGACCACCATCACGATCTCTTTACCCAAATACCGCGCACCGAAATTACCGAAATACCAGGTCAACGGTTATCTCTCGCTAACCACACATTGGCTGCCCAAAAATTAGCAAGCACTGCTAATTGTAACAGCAACGGGCTAGTGCTACAGTTGTTTTGCAATTTTAATTAATTAACATCCGTGAAATGTAACGTGAGTGCGTGAGTAATGAATGAATGGAGTCGAAATGCTGATAGAATATCTGTTAACTAACTTCAAATGTTATAAATATGTTTGTGCGTGATTATCCCGCGATTAGTTGAACCATAGATATACGGCCATTTTCTATAACCTATCTAACTGTAGATTTGCTTACAGAGATAGAATTTTGACACATTTTGTATGGAGCTCATGTCAAAATTCTACTACTACAGATAGATAGGTTATAGAAAATGGCCGATATTAATAATATTTCTGTGGGTTGAACCGATTTTGACGCGGTTTTCAGAAAAGTTTGTTACACTTAGGAGAAGGTTTTAGTATCTATATTAATTTACCGACTTCAAAAAAGGAAGGGATTGAAGTCGGTTTGTTTAAACGTAGGTAGATAGTTTATAGATAAATTATTTATGACTGCCTCGTTGGCCGAGTGGTCGCAAGTGCGACTGCCGGGCAAGGGGTCTCGGGTTCGATTCCCGAGTCGGGCAAAGTATTACTGGGTTTTTAAAAATTCTCAGTAGTAGCACGGAGTCTGGAATCGTATATGGCAATAGGCTCACCCCCTATTACATGGGACTCATAACATAAATAGTGAAAAGTGGGTGTTACATTGTACAGTGGCATAATGTGCACCTCTGCCTACCCCTTCGGGGATAAAAGGCGTGATGTTATGTTATGTTTATGTGTAAGTAATTCTTGGAGAAGTTGGAGATTAGGGTTAATCTGCTTCTTTATAGGTACCTACTTTGGTAATTTTCTCTACATTGAGATTGGTTTAAGAAGCAAGAAGCCTTAGTCTCGATACTCTCGATTTCAATATTGTTTGTCAAATTATCAATAATTATAAACAGTTAGTTAAGTATTTCTGGGAAATAGCAGACATTATTTTGTAATTAGTTTTTACGATAGACAACCGACTGATGGAATGACTTATTCACTTAATAACTATTTCTAAGTAGTTATAAAAATACTAATGGACTTTATTTACAAAGTGGAGTCTCTGTCTGACTACATACTCAATGTTTTCCGAAAAAATCGCAAGTTACAGCGTGTTCCACTAAACTCAATTAGAATGCATTCATTAGACGGAAGGAAAATGAAAGTTTTCGACTTAGGTACTAGAAATTTTGTTGTAATACTATAAATTGAATGTTAAGTTTAACTATAGATAAATAGACGCTGAGTAGCCAGTGACTGGCAGTGATTTCATGTAAAGAGCGATTATTTGAATTCATCAAATAAAAAAGAGGAACAGTTAGGTAGTTATTTTTTTTATGGAATAAGCCGGTAAACGAGCATACGCATTACCTGATGGTAAGCCAAAAAGGTAAAACCCATAGACACTCGAAACACCAGAGGCGTTACAAAGTTACAAGTGTGTTACCGGACTTTTGAGGATTAGGAATTTGAGGATTGTTGTGGATTCAGGGATTGGAGAGATTGGGGAGGGTTTGGGGTGGCTTATAGGGCTTCCTGTAAACTCACACAAACATGGGTCTTCTGTGAGGCCATGGTAACACCAAATATCTAAGTAAATAAGTACAAGTACATAAACCATAAACAACACCAAATAATAAACAATAATTTCATCCAGTCACAACACAGCATAAACTTACATAACAACATTAATGACTTGGTAGCTATAAGTTATTTTTAACTGAGGATTATTTCTACTACACTTCGATCAACAATAACAACTAGATATCGGGTCGGCGCAAGAAAATCGTCTCGACAAATAAGAGCTCACTTGAGAAGTGAGCTCTTATTTTGTTTAGTATGCTCCAAACATGGCCAACGTAATCACGTCTCGCGATGCTGCAGTGCGTAATTGCAAGTTGCAAAAATAATAACCGAAAAAGCAGTATAACGGCCGGAGTGTCTTACTTTCGATAAGTACATAAAGTATAAGTTATATTTTAAGCTTTTAAATTAGTAAATAATATCAAATTAGACAAAATTACCAATTATAAACCATCGCCACCAATGTTTGTGCGTGTGTTGGCGATCCCTTGGCCAAGCCTCGCCAACACGCGCACAAACATTTGTTTAAACAGAACAGTGGGTGCATGGAGTCGATTTGTATTGTAAAACAAATTTGTATTGTAACCTGATTGAAAAAGAGTACCTAACCTTTGGAGTTTCTTGCTCGTTCTTCTCCATAGGAATCTACACCTTGGAATGAGCAAATAGCTTCACTTTTAAATTTATATTGTTGACGTTCAAAAGTGCCTTCCTGGTCTAACTGAAATAAATGAATTTGACTTAGACTTTTAATGACAAAGTAAATAAACATATGATACACAAAAACGTACCGCTAATAAAAATAAGTGATGTATACTAAGATCCCGAAAATAAAATTATTTTAGTGTTTATCGCGACTCCATACATACCTCTTGTAGCGAAATTCAAAATTCGAAGAAGCAAAACGAAACAAAACAAAACGATATAGATCACAAGGCAATAACGGAAAAATTATCTTTATTTGTTCTAGCTTAAGGTTGAATTCAAACTAGATATTGTATAACTTATGTCTTTTAGTTTCTACATGACAGGAGTAAGAAAATGCTTTTCTTGTCTTATGTGACGAATGGTCGTAAGTATTAGATAATACTTTGACGATTTATGACTTTATTATTAGATGCCATGGTTGTTATTAGGTTGAACTTAAAACCATTTTAAAACATTTTTCTCAGTTTGTTATTTTTTTACTATTATTATTCACACGGACAGAACTGGAGCTTGATTTTGTACGTAACCCTTTATCTAGTTGATATTGTTGATCGAAGCTACTACACATCAAATGTTAGTTCGGTGTCGCGGCTATGACATCATATTGTTACACTATCATGTTTAGTTATTTTAAATAATAGCTTTACTACTTAACCCGGTGACCAGAATACTTTAACGTTGAATCTTAACTCCATTATTTAAAATTCAAGAGTGTTTGATACCATAAGACGGACTAATTTAATTTCTTACAAAAGCTGGAGAGCCAGAAAAATATTATCAGTTGTATAATGACGATTAACATAACATAACATCACGCTCTTTATTAGGGGTAGGCAGAGGTGCACATAATACCACTGTACAATGTAACACCCACTTTTCACTATTTATGTTATGAGTCCCATGTAATATGGGGTGAATCTATTGCCATATACCGGGCACAATTCCAGACTCCATGCTACTACTGAGAATTTTTTTTAAACCCAGTAATACTTTACACGACCCGGGATTCGACCCACGACCCCTGGCTTGGCAGTCGCACTTGCAACCACTCGGCCAATGAGGCAGTCCTCCAGTTACCAAATGATGCAGTTTAATCTATGAATAAAATCTAGGTAAATACAAAGATGGATGAATAAAATGAATTGCATAACTTTGCAATTGCAATAAATAGGTGAAATTGCCTAATACATTTATAGATTCATAGAAAGTATGCAGAAGAAAGCAGTAAAGTGGACTGTAAATTTGAAAATAGTAATTTATTTCTTCTATCTTGTGTAAGAACATTACATCTACAGTTAATTTCAATCATTAGGACAAATTTTTCAATAAAATTTCATTTTCGTTCAGTAAATTCTCGCCGTAAATAAAACCAAATGACGTCAAAATAACAGTAAAATATTCAAAATTTCATAGCACTCAGACAATCACATTAAATTTGTTTGAAGCGAAAATATGGAGTAAAGAATTAAAAATAGATTTTTTTATTTTTACCTTCAAAGCAGGGGGTAGCAGCTTTCGTTCAGATCCATAGTTTCAAAAACACATTATTAAAATAACAATAACACTACACTAACACAATTATTAATAATAATGCAACATAATAATTTTGGATTAAAAAAAAAGAAATTGTTTACGTTTTTTTTTTCACACAGACACTTCACACACACTCATAGGTATCACGGGAAACAGCCAATAAGAATGACTCGAATAGAAAATGCACGTTTTAAGTTTTCAAAACAGGATGTGAGCACGAAAACAATTTTCACCAGTTCTACGATTCGATTTATTATTTTGCCCACAAAATAAGTCCAGCACTTGGCCTTATCAGGCCCAATTCGCGTGATTAACGTTTATTGTTTTTATTTCATCATAATTAAATAATAGTTCTTTTTTCGTAATGTAAACGATAATAATGTTTGCTTTTATTTATAAAATTGATGCGCGAACGAAAGAGATACACCCAGAAAAGTCAACAACCGTTTGACAGGTTTTGGCACTTGGACGCGTCGCCATTTTTCCAACGTTACCAGTTTTGAGTAAAAATTCCCTGCTTACATTAAACAATTTGCAATTTCTAGTTACGTTACATCAAATTAAAAGTTGACAATAATCAAAAATAGGAAAATTTAAAACTGTCTAAAATTTCTAATAAACCTTAAGATTATTTTAGTATCCTAGGACTTAAACATGTGAACGCTTGCCACCTACTGGAAATATTGTGAAGTACACTTCAGACGCACGTAGTTCCTTTTGTGAACATAGATGTCTCTTACGTAACATTGAACGACAGTAAATAGATGGCGCTGGTTAAAGATTCGCTTGCATTTCGTCAAAACGTAATTTAGAAGAATATGTAATACACATAGACGTTAATTGGATAGTTTTCTAGGTTTAAAATAAAATATATCAACTTTTCAATGCAATAAATAATAAAAAAATAATCATACTCTCATCCATTGATTTGACAATTTACCTTTTTTTGGGTTTTTCTCGTTAATTTTAAAGAAATAAGTATGCTATGACGTAGAAATATGATGATGTTATAAGTTGCAATCCAATACAAAATTCTTAGAAAAGTATGTTTTAGATATTTCATTAAAAGTATTGAATTTGACTACCTGTCAACTACCGTATTGTAGTTAATTTACCTACTTGATTCCATATTTTGACTACTTCGTGTAATATGTAGAAAAAAGGTAGCGAAAAATAAAACTTCAAAATTGGTTTGCTTGATTAAATAATATTCCATTACATTAACATATTCGATAGTTTTTATAAGCGTATATATTTTCATATCTTTACCCTAAGTGCATTTTAAAATATAACGTAATATAAACAACATTAGCAATAAACTAATGACTAGAACAGTTAATAGGAAGTAGAAGATACATTTCTTTGTTTAATTAAGTAAGCGATAGGTACATATATTTTATTATTATCTTATAACTTGCAATACAATATTATTATAATGAGATTTTTTAAATAGTTATCACGAGACATTCTAAATTAATTTAAAACGTTGGTTTACTTAGTGAAATAATAAGAAAAGCTTTACTAGGTCTTAAATCATAGACGGGACTCTTTTTACTACGCTACGTCGCGGTCGCTGTACTGTCCACGCACGCTGCTCATGAGCTTCTCTCATTCTCACGTGAGTAAACCGTGTTTTTAAGTTATATTACTTAAAAACAATGAGATCATATATTTAATACATTTTATTGCTTTTACTACTTCAACGATTCCCCATAAATGTGGAAAATTAAATATCTATGCTGATAGCAACCCCGAATATTGTTTTAAAAATTCTACTCAATGGCCAAGGCCATTAATTTAGAGGATTTCGTATCTTTTCTATGCCAGGAATACAAAACCTTTTTTGGCCAATTCTCATACGTTATTTCAAAAAGATCACAAAGCCTGCTTTTTTTGCGACTGCTTGAGATGCGCCCGCTGTGAAGACAGTTGCTGTTACCTTGATGTTGAGTGCCTTGCATAATGGAATCCTGTGTAACATAAAATATTGTTAGGTTAGGTTACTGCCTCATTGGTCGAGTGGTCGCAAGTGCTACTGCCGGACAAGGGGTCTCGGGTTGGATTCCCGGGTCGGGCAAAGTATTACTGGGTTTTTCTCAGTGGTAGCACGGAGTCTGGAACCGTGCCCGGTATATGGCAATAGCTCACCCCCTATTACATGGGATTCATAACATAAATAGTGAAAAGTGGGTGTTACATTGTAATGTGCACCTCTGCCTACCCTTTCGGGGATAAAAGGCGTGATGTTATGCATTGTTAGGTTAATCTAGGTAGGTTTGAAGCCATGTGCCGGTAAAGAGGATTTGTCGTCACCCCTCTTACTCTCCACACGGATGTCGTAACAACAGCCCAAGTGAATAGAGGCACCAGCGGTCTCTGATAAACCTGAACCTTTCAAACTGTAAGCTGCGCTAAGCATGGAGAATGGAGATGATGGCAAGCTGTCTTAAACAGAAGACGGCTGTAATCCAACAGTGGACATGTAGACTGTCATAAGCTGCTAGCTCGCGCGGGTGAGGCTGACACTCCCTCCCGCCTCACCCGGGTGGAGAAGTCATTGGATAATTTTCCCCCTCAAAAAACCCCTGTTACTGTCAATTCAAACTTTCGATGTGAGTTCGATCGCATTCTCGCTTTTCGCCCGTCATTGGTCGAGATTATTTTCACAACCAATGACATGGCGAACAGCGATCGAGCTCACTTCGATCTTTTTTGAATTGAAAGTTAGCGAATAGCCTAGGTGTATCAATGCCTAGGTTTTCCAGTTTTGATGGGTATGTAATATGAAGATTATAAGAGAAAGAAAAGAAGAATGTAGCTTTTATAAAGAAAGGTAAAGATGAAGAAAAAAGAATTAATGTATTATGTAGGTACTTAAGAACTTTTTTGTATTCTGTAGAAAAAAACAGTAAATAGTTTTACCATAGCCATAAATAACACCGCGTTAAAAAAAAAAACAAACTGTCAAGTATGTCGTATATTTCATTTTTGACAGCCGCAAAGTTTACACGCATAAATATTTTTTGTATACTATTTTATTAACGGTTTTAACCGCAATGCAACCATACTTCTCTTACTTCAAAAACAAGAAGCCGGGTCAAAAACCAAAATGCCTTTGCGACACCGTTGGACTCCTCGGGAAAATAACTCAAGAACACGAGAAGCTGTTGAAGACAGAAATAAACCAGATCAGGTTAAATTTATTCACGGAAAGAAATTCTGATGGGACTGGGTATCTAATACTTCGGGGAAAAGACATCGAAGGGAGATATCGCCGTCGGATTCAGGACTCGGACATGAGAGCAATATGTATGTACGTCAAACAGTCCTCACGACGAATCACAAGATTGGATCTAAGCTATAATAACATTACAGACCGTGGTTTCTTCAGACTGTTAAAAAAACTACTAATCAAAGGCCGATCCAGCATAATTAACTTGAACATCATGAATAATCGACTAACGCGCCACTCGATTGCTAAACTCGTTAAATATTCGAAGGTTCTAAAACTAAAATACTTACGGATCAATGGAAATCGTTTTGGTCTGAAAGGGACTGAGCAACTTGCTAAGTTTTTAATTTATAACACATCTGTGGAATATTTAGATATTGGTGAAACAAATCAAAATTTATCGAGTATTGCTCAAATCATTACGGCTTTAAGAGCCGACCATGGAGGTAACAAAACAATAAAAGTGTTGGACTTTAGTCGAGTCATTCCGATATTTAATCGATATAATTACGAATCGAAATGGTTTGCGTATCACATCGAGTTTTTATTAGAAAGAAACTCCACTATAATTGAATTACATTTCCAGAAAAATAATTTTATTTGCCACGATGTTGAATATTTGTGAGGGGTTTGAGAAAAAATACAACTTTATTATATTTAGACCTCGCTTTTAACAGAATTGGAGATTACGGAGCTGAATTAATAGGAAAATATCTAGCAGAAGGACCTCAATTATTATTCATAAATATCGCAGGCAATGGTATCAACGATATCGGGGCTAGAGCGCTAAGCTTCGGGTTGCCATACTCAAAAATCCGAGCTTTAGACATCTCCCGCAACACAATGACAGATAATGGTATAATCGACATTTTAAATACAATAAAGAAACCGTTTTTTCTGCGGTTTTTAAATATGTGGGGGAATAAAATTACTCATGATTCTTGTGAGATTATAGAAAGGATGTTAATTAGTGGGGTTTTGTTCCAACACACAATTGATGTCAAAGTTTATGAAGTTGATGAAGTGTTACATGCTGCCTATTATCCAAATCCAGCGAACAGGAACAAACATTTATACTACGATGAATTAGACTTCGGTTGTGTTCAACCAATATACCACATAACAAGGAATAATATAGAAGAAAAGAAAAAAGTAAAAGTTGATTGCAAGCAACGCCATAAGCTGGATAAAACTGATAAATTGAATTTTTAACGCTGGCAACACACTTGTGACTTTAGTGTTTTAAGTGTGGGAGCCATGCTTTGTCACAAATGGGCCGGTTCGACCGGAGTGATACCACCAACGAGCAGAAAACCGACGTGAAGCAACGCTTACGTTGTGTTTCGTCGTGTAAGTGAGATTACCGGAGGCCCAATTATACTCCCCTTCCCCAATATCCCCAATCCCTTAATCCTCAACGATCCTCTAATTCCTAATCCCCAAAAGGCCGGTAACGCACTTGTAACGCCTCTGGTGTTCCAGGTGTCCATGGGCAGCGCTGATTGCTTACCATCAGGTAATCCGTCTGCTATGTTACCGTTTTTTAAGTTTTGATGTTTTGTTTTTATAGTTTTATACGATATTTTAAATTATATGTATTTTAGTGGTTATTTTAGTTTCTTGCTATTCTTTTAGTTTATTGTTTATCGATAAAATCAAATTACCTATTAATAAATTATTCGATTTACATTCGTTTTCCATTTATTTTTACTAGAACATAGGAATATAGACAACACGGTTGGTGCGGTGGCTGGGCAATCGACTGCCGCGCAACCTGTCCCGCACGGAACAACTCTTTGTGTGATCCACAAATTGTATTTCCGGGCCTGGATGTCATGGGAATGTGAACTTGTATGTTTGTAAACGCACCCACGATACAGGATAAAATACGAGAGTGGGGCAACGTTTTTTTTTTAAAAAGAAGATCGAAATGGGCTAAAATCATAACATATTATATTATAAAATGATTTAAAACTGCCAAGTTATCAACTTAAATATGTGACAAACAACTTTTGGTTAGTCTGTGGTTAATTATAAAGTTGAAAGCGACTTATAACAGAAGAAAAGTGACTCGTAAGTTATACAGATTACTTCTAACGACCACAGATTATAATTATACAGATGCAAACTGTTCGCCATAGCAAGCTGATTAGCTACGCCGTAGCAGGTTGAATGACTACGCCGTAGCAGGATAATTCGCTACACCAACCGCTATAGGTCACAGTTTAGACATGTATATAGGGCTAATCCTTTGTTAACATCGGTTATCGACACATAATATTATACACATTTACAAATATAACTATTTAGGCATACTTATTTTGAAACGTATAATGGAATTGATCCCCAGACCTTTAGTTCGCATACAATACATAATTATATAGCTCAACTAGCTTTTACCCGCGACTTTGCCCGCATATTCTTGTGTTTTTTTTATTTATTTAAAAAGCTTTATGCACACAAAGAAGCACATGGGTGGACTTAATGCTGCAGGCATTTTCTACCAGTCTGACTCTTGAGTGATGAAGACCCTGTTTTATCCCATGGGAGTATTTAATCGGGATACAAAGTATCGTATCACCTAAGTCAGCCCATACCCTGCCTGTATACCAAACATCACAATCCGTTCAGCAGTTTCAGCGTTATTGACGGACAAACATCCAAACATCCAAGGAAAGAAACTTATATATTTATAATATTGGTGTGAATAAATCTCAATTACATCGAAACAATTCCATTAACACATCAATTAACCCACAAACTAGAGACGTGCCACAATCCCGCATTCCGGGATGGATTCCCGATAAATTCCCCATTACCCCGGGACTAAAGAATCTAAGAGGCATTCGTAATATCATCTGTAATTGGATGCTGAGTTTCTACAGACTCGCAGTGCTATTCTGAAAATGGAGAATTAATGTCGAAAAGTTATTAAATTCAGGTAGGTACTTTCCTTAATCAAAAATTAATTATTTCCACTGTTCAATATCTACAATAAAATATTAAAAAAATAATCACACTTTCACTTTAACTTTAATATATGTTCAACTTGCATTAAGTGTGGGAGAGCTATGCTTCGGCACTAAAGGCCGGCTCGACCGGAGTGAAACCACGGCCGAGCCGAAAACCGACGTGAAACAACGCTTGCGTTGTGTAAATTCTCACAATTCAATCTCCCCAATCCTATTCAAACTCCTAGTTTGAAAATTTTTGGGCCCTATCCCCGAAAGGCCGGTAACGCACTTGTAACGCCTCTGGTGTTCCAGGTGTCCATGGGCGACGCTGATTGCTTACCATCAGGTGAACCGTCTGCAAGGTTACCGGCTTATGCCATAAAAAAAGCCGTTAGTAGGTTTCGAACCGGCGCAAGAGAAGCGGGCGTGTTATCACTCCGGTCGAATCAGCATATTAATAGAATATTTTCAGAATAGTACTGCGGAGAAGCATCCTTATTATCTTCTGTAATTGGACGGTGAGTTTCTATATCAGTTCGAGTCCCGGTTTCAATCGTTTAGTGAGATAACGCGAACAAATTAATTTGAGCCATGTTCGGAATTCTTTTTATTAAACGGTTTTTGTGATACCTATTAATTAATGTTAGACGTGTTTCATGAGTTTTTGTATTATTGCATTTGATGCAAGTAAACTTGCTTGGTTCTCTTTTTTTTACTTGCACTGACAATGACTATAAAATACTAGCAAACCCCACGAACCGTTTCGCCACCAGATGGCTTCGTTTTATGTAAAGATGAAGAATTTGGTTGTTTTATATTTTATAAACCTCACGGAGCCCGAGACCTTTCCAACGAATGCAAAACTGTGGAAATCGCTCCGTGCGATCTGGAGTTATAGCGCCAGGAAGGAAAACCCGACTTATTTTTATATAACATCATCATCATCATCAACAGCCTATAAATGCCCACTGCTGAGCAAAGCCTCTTCTCACACGGAGAAGGTTAGAGCATTAATCACCACGCTTGCTCAATGCGGGTTGGCGATTTCAAACTTATAATTAGAAATTATAAGTCAAGGTTTCCTCACGATGTTTTTCCTTCACCGTTTGTCAGTGGTGTCTAAATAATCTTAGAAATTTTCGGATACCCAAAAAGGAAAATACTTCAATAATAAGTGAGGCCGGACTCGGCAATCTAACCCAATAACTCTTGCTCAGTAGCTTCACTTACATTCGGCGAAGCAATCAAACGATACCATCACAAAATGTATAAAAATGTTTATAATGAAAACCACGTCTCACTCACTCTATTAAGAAATCTCGCTCATCATACGCACCTAGCCAGCAGCAGCTCCTTCCCGACCCCACAGCCTCTCCAGCTCGGGTCCACCACCAGCCCGTACGCAGTCAGATACTTGTCCACGCCGTACCTCTCGAAGACGTCTACTGACCTGGTCACCAGGTCCACTGCACCGAAGAGTTGAGCCCAGATTTTGTCTTCCGTCTAAAAAAAGTTGTTTAGATTAGGGTAGTTTCCTAAATTTTATTTATTTATTTATTTATTTATTTATTTATTGATTTATTACACACACAAGTTAACATTACAGGTTTAGGACCCAATGCGATAACAAGGTATTATTAAATCTAGCAACTACTTACACCATATTAAACTTATACTAACGAATAAAGTAATCCAAACAATTACAGAGAGAAACAAACCTTGTATTAAATTTAATAAAATAAAGACAAATAAATAGCATTATTATTATTGTCTATCTATAACATAAATTATATAACAGAATTTTAATGTCCGTCTGGTACATTAATTTAAAACTTTAGACACGTATTTTTTCTTTTCTCACAAAATTAGAGGTAAATACCTTCGACGATATATTACTTTGAAATATCGTGTGACGTCACAGCGTGTCATATTTTGTAGCACGTTATGACGTAACGACCTCCCACTCCTAAACTTAGCGCCATTTTATCTAAGTATTGCAACTTATTTGAGAAAATAAAAATAATACGTGTCTAACACTACCCAATTTGGCTGTAATGCTTATGAAGGCTAGGAGGATTAGCTCCAGCGCGGTTTTACCTTTAGCTCGGATCTTACTGGACAGTTCAATTTTTTATGCCAAATGAGGTGGATCACTTTCTAAAAAAAAACGTTGCCCCACATTAGGATTTTCTCCCGTGTCGTGGGTGCGTGTACAAACATACAAGTTCACATACACATCACACCCAGACCCGGAACAACAATCTGTGGATCACACAAAAAGTTGTTCCGTGCGGGAATCGAGCCCGCGACACGTCGCGCGGCAGCCGGTTGCCCAGCCACCGCACCAACCGTGCAGTGATCTTGCTGTATGGTACTTGATGGTAAGCAATCGGAGTCGCCCATGAACACGTCATTGCCGCCTTGTCATTAGTCGTCCGGCACTTAACACATACGGCTGTGGACTATGGAAGCGTTGTGTCACATCGGTTTCACTCCGGACGAAACTTTTTGCCCAGTTTTGTGTAAGTATGGCTCTTCCTTAATTAAGTACAATACATGACTATTTTTAGTTTAAAAAAATTCTTAGAAATACGCATAAGAAACACTAGACGTAAATTTGTAGGCACTATTCGCATCGCACGTGCACCCGGCGAGAAATATCTACCTCTTCGAGAATCACACGGCGTGATGTTTTGATAATGTACTATGATTAAGTAAAATCGGGGGATACTCACGTGAATATACTGAGAAAAGCTCTACTAGTTTCGAACCACAGTGGGGATCTTCCTCATGAGCAGCGTGCGTTGTCGCGGCGACGTCGCGCAGCTCACGTGAGTAACTCGCGATTTTACTTAATTTAGTATGTCTCACGATAGTTATTATAATGTACTATGAGTTCGTATACGCTTTCGAAGTTTGCTTTCTGCAATGGTTCACCAGTTATTTTTTGTTTTAAACATTTTATTTGTTTGTAAAACTATTGTATTACCGAGACAGAACCATTTTACTTCGGGATGAAAACGAAATAAATTTTACAGTGTATATTCTTGTTCAAACTCACATGAAATGGCTCTTCCTTATCCTCCTTGCAGACTACAGTGAGCACGTTGACTCCAACGACCTTCGGAGGCTGGTCATCATTGTCCTCCACGCAGACCAGAGACAGGTGCTCCTTGAGGGGAGACCGCCAGAGCTTCTGCAGCTCCTTCATCGCTGAAGGGTAGTTTTGGATACCTAGAGAAAAGACGGATTCATTAGTAGAAAGGATATATTAAAACAGATTTACGAAAGAACTATACAGTGCAGATATGAATGGGACTGTCCGCTAAGCAACCGATTCAGCCGGGCCTTGAAGCTTCCCAGGTACTCTTCAGGAAATACAGACTCACGTAAAGAATTTCACTCCTTAGCAGTACGCACAAGGAAACTTATTGAGAAGCGCTTCGTGCGTGTGGGTGGGATATCTACCATGAATGGATGACACTTCTTCGATTGTCTTGTGGTACGATGATGGAATATCAAAAATCTCACTCAGTTTGCCCTCGTATTCCATAAAAATTTAACACTCTTACCAATATACTTGCAAGGAGGCTCATCCCTCATGAAGTATCGAGTCAGGAGTTCAACTGCCTCATCAAATAGATCATCAGTCAAGTCCTGAATCCTTAAAGGTCCCTTGTCAGATGAGAACCGATGCCATGTTTTGGGAAATGGAATATCTGAAGGTCTTGTGAACACCATCTGCAAAATACATTACCATTTAGAACATATAAAGAAACGGCAGAATACAGAAAAAATAGAATACATTTGTCACCACCGCTACTCTGAGACTGACAGAGACCGACTGACAGAGACCGGACAGCAGCGCTCTCTGATAAACCTGAACCTTTTATACTGCGATCTCCAACCCGCCTGCCTGCGGAGATTATGACAAACCCCTCTTATGTAGAAGCGCAGCAGAGGACTGTGACGGACTGTTGATGATTGGTGATAAAGTGGTTTTTTCAGAACCCGGTCTCTGACAAATACGTATACGGATCTTTTAACACCCACTGCAGGAGAAGAGGTGTTTTTTAGGGGCAAGCCCGCCACAACCTCCCAAAACTGCAACTCCTGTAAGCCAAGATCTACAGTGGATACAACCGTAAAAACACCGGAACACTGAAGTCCGGCGCGTCCCAGGGACATGAGTAACTGTCTTGGTTCCCGCAACGAAGTGAAGTGGTAATAGAAAACATATTTATCTCTTCACAACACTGCGTCCCAATGTACAAAACATACTTAAAGAAACCACTTAAGCTCTCCCACTTACCTTTACTTAATCAGCTTACAAAGTTACTTAGTATTAACTTGGAAATATGAAGAAGCAACCGGCGATGTTTATCCCACAAGACGCCGCAATATAATGCCGTCTCCAAGGGATGTTCCCGCGACACAACGGGCGCAAAACGTAAGGAATTTTTCAATTAATATTCTTGGTACACTTAGTTTCGTCCTGTGGCTTCGGTTGTAGGATTATGAAATGTAGTTTTTTATACTTTTCTGGCATAATTACTTGTTTGATATAATTTATTTAATTATTGTCATGCTTAAGAGGGTTTTGATAAAACTTTAAAGTACATTGACTGCCTCACTGGCTAAGTGGTCGCAAGTGCGGCTGCCGGGCAATATCAGGTTCGATTCCTGGTTGGGGTAAAGTATTATTGGTAAATTAGTAGCATGGAGTCTGCAATTGCGTCCGGTATATGGCAATAGGCTCACTCTCTATTACATGAAACTCATAACATAAATAGTGAAAAGTGGATGTTACATTGTATAGTACACCTCTGCCTACCCCTTCAGGGATTAAAGGCGTTATCCTACTTCCTACTAATATTAAATATGCGAAAGCTTGTGTGTTTATTTGTCACTCCTTTACGTCAAAACGACTGAAGAAATCGGGATGAAACTTGGAACAGGGGTTTACAATAGTAGGGCCGCTAAGGTGGCGGGACCTGCCGCAAACATAGCGGTAGGTCGAGGCCTGCCGAGTGTAGTGATTCCGTAAAGGCAACCCGGGTCACCACAGAATACTGTGGTGGTTTTAGCCAGTAAGAGTCCGGCACGCCCCCTCGTCGTCCCCACGACGCGGGAAGTCCATGAGGATTTCCATCGTGATAAAAAAAGCGTTGACTAGTCTGGAATATCATAGCCTACTTTTTATCCCACAGTAATACGCGCGATGACGCTAGCATAAGCTAGCTAAGTGATAAAGAAATACCATATCACTTTCGACTCGTTCAATTCTATAATTGAAACTATATCGAAAACAAATCACTTTAATATAACGCTCGAACAGACAAACACACACAATCAAATTATAATATTGATATAATGGAAGTATGAATTCCAATAGAGAATGGAAGTATCGTACCTTGGTCACGAGTTTATTGGAGAATTTGGAATACCGATAAATACGGACAACAGCGAGATGAAGTCGACTATTGAGGATTCCGGAGTTACTTTATTCTTTTACATTCTTAATTTGGACTTAAATTAAAACATTGACAAGATTATCGTTGTAAACATTGCTGTATTTATTGACTCTAGTTTTATTTTAATTACTTTATTTGTTAGTTTATTCTTTATTTTATTTTTTAATCTTTTGCGGTGTGATTTGTTGAGGATTATTCTGCAATAGATTTTCTATAATCTGTCAGTTTTCATCTTGTAATTGTCGTTTATAGTAGTAGTGTCGTGGTGGCCCGGAGGTTTAAGACGCCAGCTTGTGCGGGTACGAAACCTACCAACGGCAAGTACCAATGTGACATTTCCGAGTTATATGTACTTTCTAAGATTATTTAGACACCACTGTCAAACGGTGCTGGAAAACATCGTGAGGAATCCTGGCTTATAATTTCTAATTATAAGTTTGAATTCGCTGAGCAAGCGTGGTGATTAATGCTCAAACCTTCTCTGTGTGAGAATAGGCTTTGCTCAGCAGTGGGCATTTATAGGCTGTTGATGATGAATTGTCGTTTGAAGTTTCTTCATCATCTCATTCGTACGAACTACCAGAATACAACTCTGTGCAGTCTCTTTTTTGTGCCTTTAGGCTTAATTCATTCTGTCTCCTGCAGTAATTCACCGAGGGAAGTGGAAACTATCGTTTTTTTTTCTCTTTATAATATCTTCACCTCGATGCGGGAACCAAGACTTGTTCGGTCGCAAGTGGGACTGCCGCGCCGGACAAAGGGTCTCGGGTTCGATTCCCGTGTCGGGCAAAGTACTACTCGGTTATTAAAAAAAAAATCAGTAGTAGCACGGGATCTAGAATTGTGCGCGGTATATAGCAATAGACTCACCCTCTATTACATGAGACTCATAACATAAATAGTGAAAAGTGGATGTTACATTATACAGTGGCATTAAGTGACGTATGTAATGTGCGCCTCTGCCTACACCTTCGGGGATAAAAGGCGTGATCTTATGTTATTAAGTAAAATAATCTCTCAGTGTAATTCAACTTTACAGAATGCCGTCACCATCTAACTCGATGCTAACCGTTGTATAATTGCAACGACGTCATCTTGTTTGTGATGTCGTCACGTTGTCGTCTCGTTACATTACGGTCTTGTCTGTGGGAGGGAGGCAAGCAGATAGAAAGAAACTATCTATTTAGTACTAGCTTTTACCCGCGGCTTAGCTCGCATCACATAAGGATAAAAAGTAGCCTATGTGACATATACCAGTACACACAGCGCCATCTATACCAATACTTTTGTTTTCCCTCGGGATTATCAAATTTTTCCGTAATAAAAAGTACCCTATTATTTAATCCAGACTTCTAACTTTACGTCTGCAAAAATTCAAAGCAATCGGTTTAGTAGTTACGGCGTGAAAGCGGAACAAACAAACAAACAAACAAACTCACTTTCTAATTTATAATATTAGTAAGGATTTAATTTAATTAAATAGTGGCACATGAGTCGAACTTAATGCCATATGGAATTTTCTACCAGTCAACCAATCTCCCAAAAGGCCGGTAACACACTTTTTTTTTGGGACAAGCCCGCCACAACCTCCCAAAACCGCTGCAACTCCTGTAAGCCAGGATCTACAGTAGATACAACCATGAAAACACCGGAACACTGAAGTCCGGCGCGTCCCAGGGGCATGAGTAACTGTCTTGGTTCCCGCAACGAAGTGAATCAGAAGTAACGCACTTGTAACGTCTCTGGTGTTCCTGGTATCCATGGGCGACGCCGATTGCTTACCATCAGGTGATCCGTCTGCTAGTTTACCGGCTTATCCCATAAAAAAATGATATCGATATGTTACGGTAAATCTGATTAATTGAAAATTATTAATATTTTTACAATATTATTAATAATAACCACATGTTTTGGTAAATGTGAATAAACGATCGAAATTTATTACTTTTAGTAGTAATTATTAATAATTCACGACACATATTGGTAAAAGTTATAAAATAAATAAAAACCCAATGTTTTTTGACCAGCAGGTATTTATTTATAATATTACTTAAACACAGTCTTACAGTCGTGGGTGCTCTCTTGGGCGGGGAGTGTTGCTTGTGATGAGACGAATACAACATGAGGAAATGTGTATGCAGAAACATGTAGAAATAGAATATAACCAATTGACTTTGGACTATTGTACGCTTTATTGGAGTCGGCCCATGTGGCAAGGGTTGAGGCGTCATGCACACATAAATGTCCTACAGTCGGTGGCGCTGTGTGTTGGGCTGTTCCGTTCCCAATAAAAAGGTTGACCGGACCAATTGCTGACACACACGTCATACTCGTGAACGGGTGCCTTCTGCTGGGTCAGGTCGGCTCTCCCATCTTGTTGGTGGGCTGATTTCATAAAGCCTTCGAAATAGAAATAAATAAATAGTGCCTAGTTATTATGTAACCTATACTTTTGCTAATAATTATAGATGTAGTTAATTGTAGTGTGTAACTAGGTTCCCTCTTTACTTTATAGAAATTGACAAGATGTATTATAATAACAAAAATTGTATGACAAGGGCACGGACCTAGAGTCCGTGGAGAATTAATCTATAATATTATAAAAAAAAACACAGTCTTACAATTATTAGAAATCACACAAAGAAGATAACTTGTACTTGCAAACTAAGCAAACAACAAAGCAAGAAAGTCTTACGTGGTACATAAAATAGTAACAAAAATAAAATCAAACAATTATTGTTTCATTAACAAAATCAACACGAATCCTAAAAGCAATCATTAACAATCATATTTGGTTTGCCTGTAAATCTTCTGTAGCACCTATAAATGCAACAATTTAATTTTTAAAAGTATTATCATAGAATTCAACAAATATTTGTTGTTGAATTCTATGATTCACACCGTCCCGCCCCGCAAACCTTGGCCACTTATTACATTTATCACTACTAGGGTTAAATTATTAATAAAAAGCGACAAATGTGATTAATTTATCACTTTGACCTCGACTTTCGGTAATTATTAATAATAATAGATAATTATTAATAATCTTCAATTATTCACTCTTACCGTAACAGATATATTGCCTTTTTTGAGGGGGAAAAATACAATGACTTCTCCCGCCTGGGTGAGGCGGGAGGGAGTTTCAGACTCTTACTGACTAAAAACCACCCCGTTCCTACTCCTGCACTTCGAGCCGGAGCCCCGGTAACCCGTTAAGTCTTCTGCGACTCCGTAGAAGTGGCATTAAGTCCACCTATTTGTATATTTATACATGCTGGGTCCAATTTCACGGCAGACTTGGGACGTGAACACGTATCCATCAGTTCAAATTCAAATTCAAATCCAAAATTTTTATTGCGTTCCACAATGTTTTACTTAGGTGGTAAGTTGGTAACATAGGATACCTAATACAGATCATTGTGGACCCTGTCGGGCACAGCAAGAAAATATATAATTTTAATACAAAAAACTTACAAACTAGCATTACAGAGTCACAATACATTACATAAACAGTACTAGAGCATTTTGATCTAATTAATACGAACAAAAAACAAAAAGACCAATTATTATTATTATTAATTAACAAATTATACATAATATTAAAATTACAGTACAGTTAACAAAATTTGTATTAATATTAAGAATTATTGTTTAGAAATTATACTGTCATCAAAAAAGTCTTTAAGAGTATAATAGCATTTTCTGTATTACTTAAATATTTTTTTAGTCTCAATACAAATAGGTATATTGGTTTTTTCTACCTCTACAATTTCCCTTGGCAGTTTATTGTATATCTATATAGACATTATCAGAGAGCCAGAATGGTAAATTTTCTAGATGTGGGTAGGTTCAATCGGTTTTTGTGGCGTAATGAGTAGTTGGTTTGCTTCTGATCGCGGGAAGTGTAAAACTCTGGGTATTTTCGAACAAATTTACATATCTCCAGGATATATAGGCTGGTAAGGGTAAGTATTTTATATTTTTGGAAATATGGTTTGCTGTCTGTTTGTTCGATATTTGCTATTATTTGGATTATTTTTTTCTGCAAGGTAAAAACTGTGTGTGAATCCGTGCTATTTCCCCATAAAATTATACCGTAGCTAAGCCAGGCTTGCGCGTATGCATGGTAAGTTATTAGAGCGAGAGTACCTACTAATACAATGACTTTTTTGTATATGTCATTTAAAAAAAACTTTATTGTAATAAAGCTTTTCTTTCTTCCTTTCTTTAATTTTGTGTATAAGATAATAAATAATAATATCGTCGAAAATTAAAAATAGATCATGGTTGTAATTTGTCCAGTTTGTCAGGCAAATCAAATCTAACAGCTGTTACTTACATCTGTATCTGACTTCAAACGTTTGTCTTATAAAATTACAATTACAATTGTAAGCAACAAGTTCGTTGTCTCTGCGAAATCTTTGTTCACAAATGGTATACAAAGGGAGATGCAAGGTGTTTGGCAAAGTAGGGTAAGGGGATTTGTATGCGGTATAGGGAATATTTGACTATTTATTTTTCGCATGACTAAATTAAGGAGTAATGAATTTTTTTTATACCACGACGGTGGCAAAAAACCACACGGCCCACCTGATGGTAAGCGGTTACCATGGCCTATGTACGTGAAATGCGATGATTTTATAGTTTAACAGCGACACGGTTCGACTTTTAATTATTGACTGCAACATACCTCCAAGCAATGTTGACGCTGCACTTTATATGTAATTAGTTTTAACGTGTATTACATTGGCATTCAATAAACGACACTTGAACGAAATGGTTTTCTTTTAAACTCCGAACATTACATGGCGACCCTGCCAGTGCTGCCACACGGGCAGCGCTGCGCACGAGTACAATATTAGATACTGCCATCTGCTGCCATCGAACCTTACAACCCGTAGGAAGATAAACTAACACGAAGAGCAATTAAGAAGAAATTCAATAAAGAAGTGAAACAAAGGTTATCTAATGGGGAAGTCATACAGCAAAGACGAAGTCGTGATAGCGCAAACTGCGAGTGGTGATGCCCAAGCCACGCAGAAGCATTCCTCACTGCTGAACACCGGCGAAATTTTGATGATTGTGGTCCTTGTCCTCGTCGCCTCTTCGCTCGTTTACTACTTAAGCAAGAAGTGCCACCATCATATAGTTAAAACACTGCGTCGTGAGTTGAATCGGCACCTATTGCAAACAACCACCTCTACCCTACAATTGACGCCGTCCTCGTCATTACCGTCGTCTTCACCAGCCTAAGAAAAAAGAAGCCAGGCCAGGGAAATCCCGGCCATCCAGCGGAGTCCAGGGTTATCCCGGCCCAAGCAGCAAGACCGACCCAGTTCCAGCCAAGTAGCGTCGAGTCGAGGTCCTGCCGAGTAACGCCAAGGGAAAGAAAATTTTGCGACGCCAGCCTCCATCAATTTGAGAAGATGCAACTTTGTTCGGTATCCTTTTATTAAGTAATATGATAAATGAGTTAATAGCAATTCAAACAACGTTGAAAGCCATTTATGACTATTTAATTAAGATAGGTCGAGAGCGCAGACAAAAAGAGATAGGATACAAGAAAATAAATGAAGCTAAGTGTGCCTATGAAAAATTAAATAATACTTTGTCTCGAGTGTACGAACAGTTAAATAAATCAGAAATAAAGTCTACAGACATAGACATAATAAATAAAACTGTAGACGAAATTACTAAGATCTATAGTAAAATAATTTCTTTAGTTCCAACGCCAACTGTAATTTCACAATCCACTACCATGACATTAGATAATTTCGATATGAAAACAGCCATCTCCCTGTTACCTGTTATGACAGGAGCAGAAAAAATTACCAAACAACTAATAGATGGCATAGATCTCTATAGCTCTATGATTACAACTGACGCGAACAATCAATTAATTAAATTTGTTTTGAAAACTAGATTATCAGCTAGTGCAAAGTTAAGAATGAATACGTCATACTCCTGTGTACAAGATTTGCTCACAGACATGAAAAAACATTTATTACAAAAAAAAAATCATCCGTCGCCCTTCAGGCACAGTTACATAGAGCAAACCAAGGGCATCGTTCTATAGAGTCTTTCGGCTCCGAATTAGAAGAACTTTTTGTTAATTTGACAGTTTCTCAAGCCGACGATGACAGTGAGAAATATAATATTCTTCGCCCCATTAATGAAAAATTAGCTATTAAGCGTTTCGCGATGGCCTTGCGGATACTCGATTAAGTACAATAATCGGTCGACAATTTCAGTCACTTCCAGATGCTATTCGTGCCGTATTGATGAGAGTTCTATGGCTCCTGAAAGTGAAGTCATGCAGGTAAGAAATAGCCAAAACTCTCGGTCTCGTCCCAACAACTCAAACTATAGGCGGAATTCGCAGAACTTTAATCGCGGTCCCAATTTCATTAATAAACGATTACCCAATAATAATTCAAATAACAACAGTTGCAAAAACTCAGACACCAACAATGACAACAATAACAATACGGATAATTATTTGCGCAATAATACACAAGTGTGGAGGAACAACAATTGGAATCCGCGAAGACGTTTCGCAAGATACAATCCGCGGAATATTTCTTATAATCAATCATCAATGACTCACATGGAAGATAATGCACAAATCCAAAGTGAGGCAACTTCAAATAATTTCGAAACCGAGAATGAGTTTATTCGTGGCGAAACAAATTGAACATTTTGTTTATAACTATAATAGTAATAGCATTATAACATGTAGATTATTTAATAGACTTATTAATTTACTTGCAGATAGCGGGGCAAGTCTTTGTGTAATTAAGTTTGAATGGTTAGAAAACAAATTACCTGAAATATTAAAATTTATAATTAAGGAGCAAATAGTAATAAAAGGGGTAACCGGTAATTTAGTTTCTCAAGGATATATTGATTTAAACTTAGAATGTCAAGGAACTTTTTTCTCGGATAGATTTTATGTTTTTAGAAGCTTATCTTGCGCAGCAGATGCGATATTAGGGAGAAAGTTTTTAGAAAAATATAAAGCAGTTATAAATTTTGATAACTGCACACTGTCTTTGAAAAACAGAGATATGTTAGTTACAACAAATATCTTAGGTAACGGTACCTACACACATGTTATACCACCTCGTTGTGAAATAGTACGCTATATTCCAACTTCATTATGTAGTGACTGTGTGGTGTTAGCTAAAGAAATAGCCTCACATCCTGGCATTTTTGTCGCGGGCATGATTGCTAAACTAAAAAATGGACAAATTCCATTACGGATATTAAATATAACCAATAAGGAAATAAAGGTGAACTTTCATAACATTGAAATATATAGTTTAAATTATTTTGATGCGTGTTCTTTTGATGAAGAACGAGTCTCGGTAAAACGCGTAAAGACGTTATTTGGTTTATTACAGTTGAGTTCGTATTTGAATAAAGAGGAACAAATATGCATAGAAAATATTTGCGCAAAATACGCAGACGTTTTTCATTTACCCGGCGTATGCGAGTAGGAGTTTGAAACCAGCAGAAACTAGATATCCAATAATTGAATTGGAATTATTAGCAATCGTATGGGCAATTAGGCATTTTCGACCGTATTTATATGGAAGAAAATTTAGGATTCTTACGGATCACAAACCATTGGTTTATTTGTTTGGAATGTCTGATCCATCTAGCCGATTAACTAAATTTAGATTATACCTTGAGGAATACGAATTTGATATAGAGCATGTACCAGGTCGCCTTAATGCAGCCGCAGATGCATTAAGTCGAATCCCATTAAGCTGTGTAAAGATTTAAAAGAAATGCGACAGCAAGTGATATCGGTTATGACGCGCGCGCAATATAGAAAGTTGTTAGAACCCGAAGTAGATAACAGACACACGGACTTGACGCTAGGAGACTCCACTACTACGCGGCCTGATCAACCAAAGGTGGTGGAAATTCTCAAAAACCCAATGACGTAATTGAACTGATAATAAGTTCTAATGACAATTTTAAAAGACAATTATTAAAATTAGAAACGGTATCTGAAGAGTCTGGTAATTGTCTATACGTACCTTCGCAATGCTGTATTATTCTATTTTCTCGATCGTTATCAACTATTAAAGTGTTAGCGAGAGAACTAGAATATTTATGCTCAAAATTAAACATTTGTGAGCTCGTAGTTGTAAAGAATGAAAGTAATAAAATATTACTTCAATATTTATTAAAGGAAATGAAAGCATCGAAGGTACCACGTTTTCTTGTTACTAGAGATGTGAAACGTATAATTGATAAAGATGAAAAACGTATTATTTTAAATGATTTTCATCTATTACCTACTAGCGGCCATGCGGGGGTAAATAGGATGTTAAATAATATTAAAAAATATTATTTTTGGACAGGAATGTCCAGTGACGTCACTAACTTCGTGAAAACCTGTAAACAATGTCAGGTTCAAAAGTTTACGAATAAACAAATTCGAGAACCAATGTTTATTACCACCACACCAAACTCAACTTTCGAGAGATTAAGTTTAGATTTAATGGGCCCAATAGAAGTAGATAGTTTTAATTATAAATATATTCTAACGTTACAATGCAATTTGTCAAAGTATGTGGAAGCGTATCCTCTAAAAACAAAAGATGCGGAGACAGTTGCGAAATCTTTTGTGAATAATTTTATCTTGCGTTATGGGTTACCTAAAGAAATAATAACTGATCAGGGGACAGAATTTATGTCGTCGATCATGACAGGAATCTGCAGTTTGTTAGGAATCAAAAAATACAATAGCACGGCTTATCACCATCAAACACTTGGTGCTTTAGAAAATACCCATAAAAATTTAGGAGCATTTCTTAGAATGCAGTGCGAAAGTACTAGTATAGATTGGAGCACATGGTTGCCATACTGGTGCTTCTCATATAATACTACCGTACACACTGAGACAAAGTATACGCCTTATGAGCTCGTCTTTGGAAAACTATGTCACTTGCCAACAAATTTGCAAACTAATTCAGTAGATCCTGTTTATAATGATGAAAATTATCCTATAGAGTTAAAATTTCGATTACAAAAGGCACAATTTGATGCAAAATCAAACCTTGTTCAAAGTAAACAAATTAGAAAAAAATCTTATGACAAAAAACTTAATTCTATAACTTACAAAGAAGGAGACTTAATTTTATTAAAAAATCAAGTAGGTAGCAAATTAGACAAAATTTATAGTGGACCATATAAAGTCATTGAGGATCTTGCACCAAATGTGAAAATTATAAAAAATAATAAGGAATATGTAACGCATAAAAATAATACAAAGTTATTTCATAATTGATTTTATTTTGTAATTTACTTATAAGCTTAGTTTAAGTATGTGTAACAATCTAATAAGGTTAAAAAAAAAATGTAGTCAACATTGTTTGCAGCCTTCATTTTTTTTTCCTTTTATAAGGGGGATGAAGTGTGTTCTTTTTCGGGGGAGTTGAAATGCGATGATTTTATAGTTTAACAGCGACACGGTTCGACTTTTAATTATTGACTGCAACATACCTCCAAGCAATGTTGACGCTGCACTTTATATGTAATTAGTTTTAACGTGTATTACTTTGGCATTCAATAAACGACACTTGAACGAAATGGTTTTCTTTTAAACTCCGAACATTACATACGCCTGCAACACTTGGGGCATTACATGCGTCTTGCCGACCCTTAGAAAACCTATTCACTGCCCTCTTGAAGAACCTCATGTTGTAGCCCACATTTAAGTACGGATGGAGAAAAAGGCTTTAGCAGTCTCAAGTTGGACTAACGAGCAAGTCTCTATCACCAGGTCTCGTGTTCCATTTCTGACAGTGCAGAGGAAGATGTCAATGAAAGAAAAAAATAGATAAGTTGTGAAAGGAGTACCTAATATGTATGAAAGAGAACGTGGTTTTTGTTAGCATGATGGTTAATAGAGGAGAATAAGAAAGGAGACTATAATAATTGCCATTGTGTCGACTCGAACCCTTTAAAAAAGAAGTTTATACGACTATATGTACGACTAACGTGACCTACCTACCTTTTTATAATTACAAGTCTCGTTGTCACCGAAATGAATAATGACATGCAAAAAATCACGCGCAAAGAATAGTCGAACCTACGCGTCGATCGTTCGGACGACTCGAGTGGTGTGCGAGAGCGATACAGCGTCATATAACTCGCTAATTTCGGACGACGTATAGTTAAAAAACCTTTAAGTACTAACATTTTTGTGCAGTTAGTAATGTTCAGCTGTTGAAATATCATCCCCTAAATTTGTTCATACAAAAGTAGTCTCTAATCATCGGAAATAAGGTCTATCTATAATGTAGTTAGTGGAGGGCGGTCGCGTTCCGTGCACACCTCAAAGAGCCATCAGAGCACCACGGATGGGGCGCAACAGGGCCGATGCCGATTCGGAGTCGCGGAGAACCTAACAGGTAACCGGGGCTCCGGCTCGAAGTGCAGGAGAAGGAACGGGGTGGTTTTTAGTTAGGAAGAGTCTGACACTCCCTCCTGCCTCACCCAGGCGGGAGAAGTCATCCGATGGATTTCCCCCCTTAAAAAAAAAGTGGAGAGTGGTCACCGGTGACCACCTTGGGGATAACCTTTTTTTGTGGACACAAAATTTGTGTTTCCAGGTTCTACATAGGATCTAGCTAATACATGCCTGACTGAATCTAAATAAACTAGCTCGTAGGTTGAGTAGTCACAATTGCGACAACCGGGACAAGGGGGTCTCGAGTTCTGATGACGATGTCTGGGATCGTGCCCGTTATATGACAATAGGCTCACCCCCATGTGACTTATAAATAGTGAACAGTGGATGTTACATTGTACAGTGGCATTAAGTGCAGTAACGTGCGCCTCTGCCTACCCCTTCGGTGATAAAAGGTGTGATGTTATGTTATGTATGACCGACAGACTTATACGACAGCTTCCTTACTTCGCACACCAATACGTAACATTTCAAATACCCTGCAAAAAACCATAAAAAAGAATTTCCAGATTACAATTTCCGTTTACGTCAAACCGGTTCAAAGTTCAGAACCGATAGACGATAAAAGTCCCATCTACCCTACACCACCGGACGCAACGCACTTCGTATTTGGCCAAACGCCAATTTGGAAACCCTCCAATTACATTTATACGTCTCGACAACAGTTCAATATCGCCAATTTCACTGTACGGACGTCTTTTTCAACGAGAATTAACAAAACAAAAACAAATAATTACAATTAATCGATTGATTTTTGTCAGTCAATATTTTGAGGTTATATTTTTGTAGGTTGACAGGTGACAGCGCGGGAAATCGCGCGCCATTTTTAAGTAGAGATCGTTGTGTGTTATTCCTTTGTGTTTCGTTTTGTTGGCGTCAGGTGGTGAAAAGGTGAGTTTCTTATACATATATCTATTCTAATACTATGTTTCGTAATATTACAGGTGCTATTAATAATAATACGAACGATATTGTGTATTTTGACAAATTTTTATTTGAAAATGGTCGAGCTTTTGTCTCTTTATGTCAAGCGTCTTTGTTTCCGTGGTTATTGTAATGTTTTGTTTATATGAAGTGTTCAATTTATATCTTTTTAAACGATAAAAGATAAGTTTAGATTAACTTTCGTAACTAATGTAGTCGTAATTTTGATTCAAATTTTTCCAAACCTAACGCAATATTTCTAATTACATACTTCCTACGTATATGAACGTGCCTGCCTTGCGAAGTATCTTGAGTCCTGTCTCAGGTTAGGTAAAACCTTACTAGTATTTTGAGTTTTCGAAAATTTCATATAAAATCTAAAATAGTGCACAAAAAGATGAAATTCTGTCGTTTTCTTCAGGGTTGAAGGAAGTAAGTCTAAGTAGTTGATATGCTACATTTTGATCTGTTCTAGATCCTTAGGGTCGATTTTTCGAACACCAGATTTTGAACCGAGGTTTAGGTAACTTTTTTTTACCTTCTTTGGCAACCGAGTCTCCAATACGAGGTTGTCGACTATACTGCCAGTGTCGGGTGATACCGGCGAGGTATAACTTTAAACATTTGACAATTCCTCCATACTACAAACTGTCAAAAGTCAATTTAAAAAAAAAAAATAAAAAATTATTCTACATTTCAAAATTAACGGATCATTGAAAAATCAGTGCTTAGTCAAACATTGCAGGTTTCAATTTTATTATCGCACCAGCACTTTGGATGCTACCAGCTATGACGTCAATGATTTAAGATTATATTCTCGTTGAATATTGAATTTTAGGTTATGTATGATTTATCTCAAAAACGGTTCGACAGAAATAGATGCGTGGGCAGTGTTTGTAAATACCATCTGTTTTGAATTCTGTGTTTCGATTGAGACATTTTTAATAATAGCTTGGAGTTTGGGATTAGGTGATTGAATACACACTCATGTCGTAATTTAGTTTTCATTTTAATTCAAATTAAAAGTACCCTTAACCGACGAGCATTCATGAAAAGAGTGATGACTGTTGATGAAGCGAAAGAAGAATGTAAGAATCTTGGCATTAGGGATGATGACAGGATATGAAAATTAAAAATGTAATTTGTTCGTCAGTTAGATAATGAAAAAATATTATACACGTATTTTTTTATTTTGTTGTATAATAAAATTATAGAAATTATATATAACGAATCAAAGTTTAATGGAGTGAGGCCTAAAACGTCATTTATACGTATAAAATGTGCGTAGAAATGATGTCACGCGACATTTCAAATCAATTTAACTTCGAAACTATTCGTTTCCGTAAAAAAAATACGTGTCAAATGTTTTTAAATAATCTACCAGACGGACATTAAAATAAAAATTAGTCATCTACCCTATTGGCGTTCCAGAGTCTCTGCATACTCCCATGGAAAATAGACGTGAGGTTACTTATGTGTGTATGTAGTTTTCGATTTAATTAGAAACTTTAATTTTTCTTTGACATGCTGGTTTGTGGCGTCATTTATGACGATGTTCATAACTTATATGATATTGTTATGAAAACTATTTACAAAACAATACCTAAAGGAAATAACAACTAAATAGCAATAATATCAATGGCCCTGCACTGTAAAGTTTATGGCGGAAACAATTCAATTGTACTATTTATATTTCCAAACATGCTTTCGCCCTTTTGTTTTGACTAGCACAACAAAACTATGAAATTAACATCTGCACCTAGTTTTTATAATAACTATCGTGAGACATACTAAATTAACTAAACACCCTGGGTTGCTCAGGTGAATATACTGAGAAAATCTCTACTAATTTCGAACCACAGAGAGGTCCTTATCGCTGCTCATCAGCGTGTGCGGTCGCGGCGATGTCGCGCATCCTTCCTGCACCTAGTATTTCTAGGTCGTTGTCAATCATGAAAGTTCGAAAAAATAAGCGAATTTCGACCTTTCGGATTTCGAAATTCGGCCCTCGGCAACAGTGGTTGCATTTATTACCAGGGAGCTTACTCTTGAAACCAATCTCAATCTCAATGCAATTTCAATGCAATAAAATAACAATAATTATTCAATGACAAAACTACAACCCCTATCGTAGCTGTTAAAACAGCATTCAGAGTACGGAGTATAAAGCCAAACCCAATACCATTTAGTTCATTCAATATCCACGCAATACGGATACAATGGGCGCTAGTGTTGTATCAAGAGTACGAATGTTCACAATATCAAAGTCGATCGATTGGAATTGGATTCAAGCGTAAACCCCCAGATTGGCAATAAGTATATTAATTAAACCGAATTAAAAGTACCCTTAACCGACGAGCATGCATGAAAAGACTGATGACTGTTGACACTCTACTCCTTTGCTCCTAATACCATAAAGAATAGTCTTTTGAATGCGCAAACAATTTAATTTAGTATTTTTACAGTTGACAGTTCAATTACTAACAACGAACAACACAGATGCAGAAACAATGCATTAATTTCAAAAACCAAGACCAAAAATAAACACTAAGTACATATCTGGAAGATAAATTCAATGACTTTTCATGAACTGCTTCATACATCGGGGTCACGGCCGAGGCCGATACACCGCCGCGCTAAATATATCCCACCATCTTGTCTTGAGCCGTCGCCATTTTAAAATGACCTGTTTAATGCCATATAGGGACGACGGACTAGAATTCATTTTTCATCACCCTCTTCCAGTGGGTGTCGTAATGACCTATCAGCGACTGGACAACAGCGCTCTGTAATCATCAAACCAATAACATCAACAGTCTATAAGTGGCCACTGCTGACCAAAGCCTTCTTCTCACATGGAGAAGATTTCACCACGCTTGCTCAATGCGGGTTGGCCATTTCAAACTTACAATTAGAAACTATAAGCCCAGGTTTCCTCACGATGTTTTCCTTGACCGTTTGTCAGTAGTGTCTAGATAACCTTATAAAGTACATTCGGAATAAGTCACATTGGTACTTGCCGTTGGTAGGTTTCAAACCCTCATGTATGAGAAGCGGGCGTAATTGCGCTCTGCTTTAAATACGATTTTTTAAACTATGATTTTCAAAATGTATGTATGTATGTATGATTTTCAATCTGCTTGCAATGTGTAGAACTCGCTAATGATGTGAATTGAATAATTGTTGTTTGTTTTGGATAGTGCATTTATCGAGGATAAAAAAGGAAACATATATGTATAGGCTATGCTATAGATAGGCCATAAAACATTACGTTACGATTCATAGGAGCCAAGCAAAACGGGTGAAACCGCGGGAATAGTAAGTAATGTTAATGAAAAGTATAGATTTACTATCATACGCTCAAATTGGCTCTTAAATATAACGACAAAGATAAATATTTTGAATTATTTATTTGTTTGTTTATTTTTTCGTTCTTAAGTGTTTTTTTGATAACGATTTAAACGATTTATTTGTTGATGTTTTTGGCAATGATCATGAAAATGAATTGAATCGTGAATAAATCACGGGGAATTGAAATATTAATATCATTTTGAGTAAATATAGGTACTTCATATATAGATGACCTAATAAAGGTCGGAGATAGTCGCTGTATGCAGGTTACTTCCAACCTCGATTTGTAGTCATTGGTGGAGGACTGTGAGAGGCAAGGGACATCTTATAACAGATTTGGTGATGAAACACTACATGTTTCTAGCTTTATTTTCGAAAATAATGTCGTGAACAGAAACTTAAATCAAATGTCTAAATTGCTTCAAACATTAACTCACATCTGTCAAAGAATTGAAGCTTTAAGCCTCAATGGCGCCTTATAAACAACTTGTCTGCCCATTTATACAATATTTGATACAATCAAAATGTTCATTCAATCCATCATTCATCGCTTTATTAACCTACTACACTTACCTAATTACAAACGATTAAAATACACCAACAAATCACGAGTGACAATCTCAATGAAATTAAATCAATAATTCATTGACGTGTAAACGCCCTAGCAAGGTCACGTCGTGCAGTTCGGCTGTCAGACGCGAGCGGTTGCTATAGCAACGCGCGCGTGATTGGCAAAGACGTTCGATGATCGACGTTAGCGATAACCTTGTATTGTCGTCGTCATATAAAATTTGTTGCACATCAAATTTAATTTAGTTTGTTATTGCTATGGTGTTGTTTATCTATTGTTTGATACTAGTCAATATTTAATTGGCATTGGGACTGCAAAATGGATGCTAATATAATTATGTATTGCATAAAATCGACTGAAAAATTTAACCAAAATAAAACCTAAAAATGTTTGATGAAATAGCGTAGGCTAAATCTAACTGCTAAGCATAAATTACCTGTCTACAATTTATCCATTGCGAAAATACACAAAAAAATAGCTTTATATTATTTATTTACTTTTTTAAAATAAATTGCCATATCAACACGAATTTTCCACTAGAAATTATATCGTTATGTCCGGAAATTGGAACTGTGCCCGATATTAGACGAGGAACCTGTTTCCTAGCCCAATATCAGCCATTAGTGTTATGTGAGTGTAAGAAAGTGGATCTGAAACCTAGACTAGATCATTAAAACCTTAGTTTGAACTATGAGAAGTGATTTGTTTCAAAAAATTACTTTTTGGTGAATAGTGAAGCTCCTTCGTGCTAATAATGTCGTGGGCACATGTAGAGATCTCTTGGACTTGTATGTATTCCAATTATACCCGGCCATTTCTGAACTATCTACTTAACCTCAAAACATGAAGTATTTTTTTTATTAAGAGGGGAAAATCATCGTATGACTGCTCCCGCTTGGGTGAGGCCGGAGGGAGTGTCAGACTCTTACTGATTAAAAACCACCCAGTTCCTACTCCTGCACTTTGAGCCAGAGCCCCAATAACCTGTTAGGTTAGGTTAAGTCAGTAAGAGTCTGACACTCCCTTCCGCCTCACCCAGGCGGGAGCAGTCATGATTTTCCCCCCTTAAAAAAAAACCCATTATAATTTAAATGTGAGAGAGCCACGCTTGGGCACCAATGAGCCGGCTCGACCGGAGTGATATCATGTCCTCAAAGAAAACCAGGGTGAAACAACGGAGGTCCAATTACCATTATTTACATATTACAATCTTTCTTTATTTAGCCTTAGGGACACACTGTTCCTTAAATTATGAAAAAGCAACAGACTGTCTAATAACATAACACAATAGCACTCCTTTTAATCCCGAAGGGGTAGGCATTATAGGGGTAGGTATTAGAGGTACGCATTATGGGCACTTAATGTCACTGTGCAATGTTTAACACTTAAATATTTTTTAATTTGGAGTAATTGTTCTAGAGACTGCCTCATTGGCCGAGTGGTCGCAAGTGCGACAGCCGGGCAAGGGGTCTCGGGTTCGATTCACGGGTCGGGCAAAGAATTACTGGGTTTTTAAAAAAGATCTCAGTAGTAGCACGGAGTGCGAAAATGTGCCCGGTATATGGCAATAGGCTTACCTCCTATTACATGGCGCTCATAACATAAATCGCGATGAAAATTGGGTATTACTTCTGTGTGCACCTCTGCCTACCCCTTCGGAAATAAAAGGCGTGGTGTTATGTTATGTAGTTCCAGAGATTAGCATGTTTAACTCTGTAGTTTTACCTCTATAATAATTATTAATATAGATAAGTATTTCACACATTTCATCGCCCCAGTACAACAGTCACTTGGCCGCACTCAACAATAATCGAGTCCAATAAATTCATCGGCCATTTTGATTTGTCTTTTGACATTGGATAACTGTCAATAAATGCATAATTTCGTAACTTTCGATTGAAACTGTTACTTACGCCTACTCTTTGAAACATATTTAATTTCTTTGCCAATTTATGTACAGACGGGAGAGTGGGTTCATTCACAAAAACAAGGTTTTATTTATGTTGACTCCGTTGGCACTTATCGCTAGAACATAATATGAATGTAATTGAAGCTAGCGATTGATAAAAGAATCTCGAAGGGGTATGGAGAGGTGCACATTGCGGTACTTAATGCCACTGTACAATGTAACACTCACTTTTCACTATTTATGTTATGAGTCCCATTTTCACACTACTGAGATTTTTTTGCCCGACCTGAGAATCGAGTGGTCACAAGTGCGGCTCCCGGGCAAGTGGTCACGGGGTCAATTCCCGGGTTGGGCAAAGTATTACTGGGTTTTTCAAAAAAATCACAATACGGAGCCTGGAATTGTGCCCGGTATATGGCAATAGGCTCACCCCTTATTACATGGGACTCATGACATAAATAGTGAAAAGTGGGTGTTACATTGTACAGTGGCATAATGTACACCGAAAGGCGTAATGTTATGTGGTACTTTTTATCCAACAGAAACACGGGTGAAGCCATGGTCAGAAGTTAGTAATGAAATACAAAGTCATCACTTATTCCAACTAAAATCTATTTCTTAAAGTCACCTTGAGCGTTTAACGAACTTTTCTAAGTATTCGTCTTCAAAAAAACTATTACCTCAACTGTCTCCTTTCCAACTATCATCGTACGAAATTAACCCAAAAATAACCAATTTCACCTTGAAACGAAAAGGTACGGATTTTCCTATTTGGACCATTACCAAAAAATATATCACCACTTATCCTGACACGTTAAAATGTACTAAATTACAGTAAAATCCTAAATAAAGAGAGTTCTTTTTAAACTGGACGGGAAAAAGGCCAATGACATTTCATTGCTTAGTTTCAATTGTCATATCGCATGGATAGATGGCGCCACAAGCGCTTTGTGTTTACAAACAATTTTGTGCTATTATGATATTTGTGTTGAGCGCCCACGTTGTATCAAAGTTGATTGTAGCCAATTTAGATTGTATTTTGGAATTTTCGCTGAAAACTAAAGAAAATCCACATTAAAATGATTTTTAAGAGGAAATCTTGTTCATTTGTGTGAATATTAAATGTAACCAATTACTTCAATTTGAACAAGTTTGATTAACATCTTGTAATCACAGAACACAGGTAACTAAGTCTATATCCTCTCGCGCGCCTCTCGTACACACGGGTGAACGCGCCTTCTCGTACACACGGGTAAATATTTTAATAGAAAAGAACGGGTTGCAAGCTTGAAAATATAAGTCACAGAAAAAATATCCAATCGGTGCGCGTTTCTCGTACACCCGTGTGTACCTACAATTGCGCGATGGGCACTCAACTCTCTCGTACACCCGTGTGTACGAGAAACACGCGAGAGGATATTCGTCTTATTTTCCAACTAACCTTTGAGTTAAATAGACGAAACTTTTAGTACCAACGTTACAAAACAAAATTACAACCTCATTTGTTTACGATACGAACGAAATAAGTGCCCTGAACTAAATTAAATCGTAACATTAACATATAAACAATAATATTTATAACATTTTACTTCAAAACAAACAGACAATCAATTAAATTCTGTTGTGAGAAACACTTCGAGGAAACTCCCCAAATTGGCGCGAAAATCCGCCATTTTCTCGTATTTTGGACGGCAGCCATTTTGGTCATTCTCTTTAAATAAATGACGCCATCATTTCGACTAGACTGACTGGTAGAAAATTCGTAATAATAAATTAGTTTGATATCTTACTGACTTGATTTATATAATTCATTTTATGCGATTTATGTTTTGTTATTTATTGAAATTATCATTTACCTTTACGGTACCATAAATTTTACTGTAAATTGTAATTTATCAACATACTATGACAGTCCACTGCTAGACTAATGAGCCTCCTTTGTAATTGGGACTTTGGTAACATCATTAATACGACGAATCACAACGCAAGCGTTATTTCACGTCGATTTTTCTGCTCGGCCGTGATATCACCCCGGTCGAGCCAGCCCCTTCGTGCCGAAGCATGCATAACTATACTACTCACTCTTTTTATAGGTTTAATCTTTATAGTAAACATACGAATTTTTCTGCGCAATTCACGAATTTGTACCGACTTTGTTTTGATCTCAAACCACATGACTAGCTACACGTCGCAAAAAGTTTTTATGTTTAAATCGTAGTTTTGCGGTTTTATTTATATTGCCCTGTTTTTTTTATCTATTCAAGACATATTTAGTAATTCGTATTTTACCCTCTCAGGTAGGGGTCACATCTACTCACATAGGTAGATATTATCAGAAGCTAATTCGCAATGCAAAAAATTACGATGCGAATTGCTGCGATGTGATTTCGTGCGACACGGCGTCTCCACTCCATAGTGTCTCCAGGGTGACCATTCCTTCGACGACCGTTAACCGTATTTTAAATTGAAAACTAAGTCGTGACATGGATCGTAAAAAGAAGTGTGCACTTCTGTTATTGCTTAAGAGATACAGGAAAAAGAAACAAAGAAGACTTTGGGAAGAAAAGATTTTAATGCGCGATGCGAATCAATTGCAAATTCTTGCGATGCGTAGAGGGAGCTCGCACATTTTTGTGATGCGACGTCGCATCGCAGTATTGTGTACGAACCCTTAATCTTGATAACCATGCAATATAATCTAATTCTTTCCACAGCTACCTCCATTATGGATGTCAAAAGAAAAGACTTATTGGTAGAATAGGGGTTATAAAAACCGTTTTATTTTTTATAGAACATGCCGTAAACGAGCAGACGGATCACCTGATGGCAAGCAATCGGCGTCCGCGTCGCCCATGGACACCTGGAACACCAGAAGCGGTACAAGTGCGTTACCGGCCTTTTGGAGATTAGGAGTTTGAGGATTGTTGGGGATTCGGGGATTGCGGAGATTGGGGAAGGGGGCAAGGAGCTGGGCCTCCGGTAACATCACTCACACAATGTAACACAACGCAAGCGTTACTTCACGTCGGTTTTCTGTGAGGTCGTGGTATATCTCCGGTCGAGCCGGCCCATTCGTGCCGAAGCATGGCTCTCCCACACAAAAATGATTTTATACATTATTTGTTACTTTATTATTGTGACTTTTTATCTTTGTCTTCGTGTTGTGTATGATTTGAGGTTATCGTTCTGAAGCTCGTGTCTCGTGGCATTTTGCCCATAATTCGTCTTTGTTATGTTTGAATTTTCAGGTTACCTTCTTTGTTTGTTTTTCAATGAATTGTGTTACGAATTTTTACGATTGATCTGGAAATTGGGATTGATCATACCAATATTATAAAAGTAAAAGTTTGTATGTTTGTAAAACGGTCAGAAGGATGATGATCGTATTTAATTAAAACTTAATATGAGAATAAGATATGCGAAAAATGATGCAGCTTATATTGCGGTATACAAGGTGTTGTTTTAAAGCCGCGTCATTTTCTAGGAGGTAACTCGGCTATCGATTCTGAGTCCAAATCAAAAAAAAAAAAAGTAAATTACGGAAATTCGTAAGGGTGAAGTACAGGCCGCCGTCTTGTAACTAGTTTTATAACGCGGCTTAACACACAAAAACTTAAACACTTAATTGATATTATTTCTAATTCCATAAAACTCCAATAAGAACCATTGCTGTCGCTTATTCTGAAATACTGTCGAACTTAAACGATTTATTATAGCCGTATTTTTAACTATTAGCCCGAAACTTTCTCTTACATTGAACCTTTATGACTTCGGTGACGTGCCCCCGAGAAATGTCACGGTTTCAAAACTACACCTTGTATAATAACTTGACTTGTCTATATTCTTTTCATCCCGTTTGTATTGTGGGTCTTACTGCCGTACTCAAAGACTTCGATTACTATAACCCAGTCCTTAGCAATTGTATCCGAGACAAAATCCTTACTGAGGAATAGTTTAAGTGAACATTCAATGTCAATCTGAGTACGACAGATAATTATCTAATTTTTAACTAGAACTAATGAACTCATATTATGTTGTATATATTTCATATTAATTTAGTAATAGTTAATTTTAATAATATTTAAGTTTTTATTGAAAAATTAATACAGTAATATACAATTTAAAAAAAAAATGAACTCATTAATTTTCTGTGGTATTGTTGTTAAAACTCTTTGTTACTAAAACACAGAATAGTGTATCATTCTTGAATTTCCGTTAACGTAGACATGAGATCATTGTGAATATTTTAATTGGCATATTCCTCGAGTTTCTCACAATTGGGTAGTTTTCAACTAGCCTTTTTTAATATTTATCGAAAAATAACCCAATTGTGTACATATTTGTCGTCGGGGAAAACTTCGGTGAATCCATGACCAACCAGTTTTATATTTTTTTTAATTACAATACCGTAAGATCAGGAAAATAAGCCGGTAACGCACTTGTACCGCCTCTAGAGTTGCAGGTGTCCATAAATGGCGCTAATTGCTTACCATCAGGTGATTCGCTTACTCTCCTATCCTATTTCTTTACTTTCATATCATCCAGATAATTTTATTCTTGATCTTGATAAACTTTCTATTTCTACCGTGGGATAGCCATGCTTCGGCACGAATGGGCCGGCTCGACCGGAGTGATACCACGGCCTCACAGAAAACCGACGTGAAGCAACGCTTGCGTTGTGTTTCGTCGTGTGAGTGAGGTTGCCGGAGGCCCAATTACTCCCCTTCACCAATCTCCCCAATCCCTGAATCCCCAACGATCCTCAAACTTCTAATCCTCAAAACGCCGGTAACGCAGTTGTAACGCCTCTAGTGTTCCAGGTGTCCATGAGCGGTGTCGATTGTTTACCATTAGGTGATCCGTCTGCTCGTTTACCAGCTTATACCATAAAAATAACTGGTCTTTTTCGGAATAACTTTGAACTATAGTACTTTGTCACTGGGTATTGGAGCTCCGGCTCGAAGTGCAGGAGTAAGAAAGGGGTGGTTTTTAGTCAATAAGAGTCTGACACTCGCTCCTGCCTCACATAGGCGGGAGAAGACATTCGATTATTTTCCCCCCTTAAAAAAAGGCCTTTGTCACTTAATTGCGTCGTGGCATGATACTGGTGTAAAAAATTGAACTTCATCTTTTATTAAGCTTCTCTTAAATCAGAATCTGCCACGTGGAAACCCATCCACGAGGCGGCCGCGGTAAGTATATTACACAATGATAGATAGTGTCACGCGTTTCCTGACGAACTGAGAGACGTGCGCATGCGCACATTGCGTATAACTTATTGTTAATAATAAATCTGTTGTTATTAATTAGTTTTCATTAATTTATTGTCGGTTCCATTTGACAGAGACTGGGCAGTAGCGCTTTATAGTTCAGCTTTTTTTAACAGCCTCGTTGTTCGATAAGTCACAATACTACTTCCAACTGGTAAGCAAGGAGTTTGGGTTAGATTCTGTCTTCATCTAGTTGGCTGGATGGCAGCCTGACTTTTTTTTTGGGAGGGATAATCATTCAATGGCTTCTCCCGCCTGGGTGAGGCGAGAGGGAGTGTCATACTCTTTCTGACTAAAAACCACCCCGTTCCTACTCCTGTACTTCGAGCTGGAGCCCCGGTAACCCGTTACCGTCTTCCGCCAGCATCAGCCCTATTGGGCCCTATCCGTGGTGGTCTGATGGCTATTTGAGGTGCGCGCGCAACGCTCGCTGCCTTTCGTTCGGGTCTGGTTCTGGTCGAACGGCGAGTTACCGTGCTCGCCGTCCGCAGGCCCGTGCTTACGGTGGTCGGACATCATCTCGCGGTCCCCGACGCCGGGAGTGTCTCGCGACGGCCAGGGCGTAAGGAGTTTTGTTCCCTCACGGGGCCCCGCCTCCTCCTTAGCTAGCATGACTGCTTCGCAGAAGGAGGAGACGGCATCCCAGTCCCCCTCGTTTCATACTCTGGTCTGAACCAAAGCGGGACGCAAGAAGTCGCCGTCTCCAATCACATCCCTGAGGACACGGCGGTGCTCAGCCCACGCAAGGCACAGCGCCATCGTATGTTCCACCGTGTCTTCCGGGCGGTTCTCGCAGTGATAGCACCCGGGCGTTTCCTTCCACCCAATCCAAAACAGGAACCTACCGAAACTCAAAAATGTGCGTACTGTTTCTTTAACTTAAGGTACGACAGATCACCTCGTTTAATTTTGTAAACCGTTTAGAGAGACCTAAAAACTAAAACTTATTTGTCTACATTTTTATGTTTGGGAATGGAAATATCGTTTATTTCCAAAAGTTACTACGCACAACAAACTCCTAATCAAAATTACATCACATCGGAACAAAACACGTGGCGTAATCTATTGTACCTATATAATATCCACGTGTTGATACACACGCACTCTCAAACTGCAAGAACTTGGAATTCTGCCCATCCTCACACTCACAGTCTGCTCCATGTGTCGTAATATCCTTTCACTAGTGAACTATAACATGTGTTAGCGCCATGTGGTCTGATAATATCAGTTTTATTTTAAAAGAACTAGTTTCAGCCAGTGGATTCACTTGCCTATCTGACCTATATCTTATTCTAGACTTTAACTATCTTATTCAGGTCCGTTCAGTAGTTTTTGTGTGAAAGAGTCACAAAAATACATGCTAAATTAACGTAACGGGTTGCCGGGGCTCCGGCTCGAAGTACAGGAGTAGGAACGGGGTGGTTTTTAGTCAGTAAGAGTCTGACACTCCCTCCCGCCTCACCCAGGCGGGAGAAGTCATTCAATGATTTGACTGTCACATACTGTTGACATTGTTTCTTGTATCGTTGAGCCACACGCGTGAATTCATATTACGTCTAAATACTTACGTAGTATTTAGAACCATACATAACAAAATGATACGTTCTTGGCAATCACTTCTACACACAAATCAAATCATGTTGACTGTCTGTATATACTTTTGTCACTAATATACAGCTTATAATCAATCAATAGATATAATCTCTTCCGTTATCGGTGACTGAGAGAGTGACAGACTGTACACAGCTGTAACTACTGCGCGTAGCAAGCTGTGTGATATGTAGCGCGCTAGGGGAGTGTAGGGGAGTGGTGAGAGAGTGACAGACTGTACACAGCTGTAACTACTGCGCGTAGCAAGCTGTGTGATATGTAGCGCGCTAGGGGAGTGTAGGGGAGTGGTGAGAGAGTGACAGACTGTACACAGCTGTAACTACTGCGCGTAGCAAGCTGAGTGACATGTAGCGCGCTAGGGGAGTGTAGGGGAGTGCTGAGAGAGTGACAGACTGTACACAGCTGTAACTACTGCGCGAAGCAAGCTGTGTGACATGTAGCACGCTAGCGGAGTGTAGGGGAGTGCTGAGAGAGTGACAGACTGTACACAGCTGTAACTACTGCGAGTAGCAAGCTGTGTGACATGTAGCGCGCTAGGGGAGTGTAGGGGAGTGCTGAGAGAGTGACAGACTGTACACAGCTGTAACTACTGCGCGTAGCAAGCTGTGTGACATGTAGCGCGCTAGGGGAGTGTAGGGAGTGCTGAGAGAGTGACAGACTGTACACAGCTGTAACTACTGCGCGTAGCAAGCTGTGTGACATGTAGCGCGCTAGGGGAGTGTAGGGGAGTGCTGAGAGAGTGACAGACTGTACACAGCTGTAACTACTACGCGTAGCAAGCTGTGGGACATGTAGCGCGCTAGGGGAGTGTAGGGGAGTGCTGAGAGAGTGACAGACTGTACACAGCTGTAACTAATGCGCGTAGCAAGCTGTGTGACATGTAGCGCGCTAGGGGAGTGCAGGGGAGTGGTGAGAGAGTGACAGACTGTACACAGCTGTAACTACTGCGCGTAGCAAGCTGTGTGACATGTAGCGCGCTAGGGGGAGTGTAGGGGAGTGCTGAGAGAGTGACAGACTGTACACAGCTGTAACTACTGCGCGTAGCAAGCTGTGTGAAATGTAGCGCGCTAGAGAGAAGTCTTGAAAAAGGATTTCCCGAAAATTCGCTTAGGGAAAATGAGAATTTGTATGCGTATATGAATTGTTTGGCAAAGACAATTGTGTGTACGTTTTTTTTATTAATGACAGTGTGACATTTGTTTTGATCGTAACGTCGTGTGTGTGTCGTATATGTATAAAATCAATTGATTTTATCCTCAGTCGTGTCTTGTTTTTCATTTAGGAAACATCTCTCTTAAGAAAGGCAAATAGTAAAATCGGTGCCAAAATTCTATTTGGACTTTAGTATTTGTGTTTTGGAATTGATATTACAGATTTAGTGTTGTGAATGTGTCGTAGTGAGGAATTTATAGTGAATTTGGTTTTTATTTGAAGTTGACGGGGTTTTCGGATATTTTTGCAAACATGCCTACGTTTATAAGTGAGTGAATATTGTTTTATTTTCTTTAATCGTTTTTCTTAAATGAAATTAGGTATTGACCGTAGATTACCAAAGTCGTGAATTAATTTTAAGGATCAACGACACAGAAACGAAAGGTTGTTAGCCATTCTTTCACGATGCAATTGCAACGAAGTGATTTTGATTTTTATGCAGGAGGTTAGATAGTAAATAATATAAGTAAATAGCTTTTTTAGGCGGAAAGTTGGCACATACATTATCATAAAACATGTATAAGGCCGCAACAGTTTGTTATTTTTTCGTCGTTCTTAATTTATTTGTTTACGTTTTGTTTACTCATGGCCAGTGTTCTCCTGCGCCCGGTGCGGTTTAATTAGTTAATTTATTCATTCATTCCTAATACCTAAATTAATGGATTTAGGTATTAATTCCTTTTAAAAATCGGCCCTAAGGCCTTATTTTTATCGCGGAGAACCTAACGGGTAACCGGGGCTCCGGCTCGACGTGCAGGAGAAGGAACGGGGTGGTTTTTAGTCAGTAAGAGTCTGACACTCCCTCCCGCCTCACCCAGACGGGAGCAGTCATTCGATGATTTTCCCCCCTTAAAAAAAAGCCCTTATTTTTCAACAACAGATAGTTTCTATCTGTAGAATAAACTTGAGATTCGACAGTTTTAAGTGTGGAAGAATTATCAAGCATTTAGAATTATTCCTCCGATATTTAGCTGGCGTTCGAAAAATCAGCTCTAAGGAGAAAACCTAGTTATTGAATACAATTTGTGCACTTCTGACTATTAACATTCCAAACATGTCTTTAGTTCAGAGTGTTAAAGTTTATTTTCCTTTGTTTCCAGTGACGATGCCTTCGGAAGTGGCTCTGGGCAAATCTTTGCAGCGGGAGCTGGCGGACTCCATCATCAGGATGGTGCCGCTCGATGAGATCCGCATACTCCTGGCTTGTGGAGCCAAGGTGAGGAATAGGATCTATACAATTTAACAGAGGTTTTCCACGTGGAAGAGTCTTCCTTTGGCATATATAGGTTTGCTCGACCGGAATGATGGTAGACCGGAGTGATAACACCGTTTGCTAGGAAACAACTGAAGCGTTGTTTCGTCGAGTTGGTGAGGTAGGTACTAGAAACCCATAAAATAATTAAATCCTGCTCTTACTCCTCTGGTGTTGTGGGTGTCCATGAGCAATGCCGATTGCTTACCATCAGACTGTCACCAAAACCGACGTATCCCAAAAAAACAAATTCTTTTTAACCCCTCGAGCGTCCTTATGAGCACCCGGTGGATCATAAGAAAAAATGCTCCATGCTGCTTTTTCTTTTATAAAATCTATTATTAATGTTTTATTTTGACTGTATTTTTATTTCTATTGTAATGATCCTTGTTTTCGTGTGCCAATGGCCAAATAAATGCATTTTCTTTCTTTCTTTCTCCAAATGTCACGTATGCACCCGTTGGATCACAAGGAACGCGGACGCTCGACGGGTTAATGGGATTTCAGGATCTTGTGTGCGGGAATTAAAATCGAACCACCGACATAATTGCCATGTATCATTTGAAGACGTTACAAAACCAACCTATTTACGCTCTCTTAAAAAATAACATCTAATTTTCTCCAGGTTAATGAGCCAGTAACGCAAGGACTCCGGCCCCTGCACTATGCGATCTGGCAGCGCTACCTGGAGGCCACCAGGCTGCTGGTGGTGAGAGGGTGTGACGTCAATGCCAGGGACGACTGTGGATACAGCGCGTTGCATCTCGCTGCTGAGCATGGGTCAGTGATTTTCCTTCTTGTTTATGTACAGGTCTACTTAAACCTTACATTATACGGACGTAATAATAATATACCTCTATAGGTAATAGTTAAGTAACTACGTAAACTAGACCTTTTTTATCGGAGAACATCATCGAATGACTACTCCCGTCTGGGTGAGGCGGGAGGGAGTGTCAGACTCTTACTGACTAAAAACCACCCCGTTCCTTGTCCTGCACGTCGAGCTGGAGCCCCGGTAACCCGTTAGGTTCTCCGCGGACGTAAACTATACTAACGTAATAATTGGGATGATGACAGGGTATGGAAATTAAAAATCTAATTAGTCCGTCAGTTAGGTAAGGAAGAGGTATTAGACACGTATTGTTTTATTTTGTCGTATAAAAAAACAATACTTAGATAAAACGAATCAAAGTTTAGGAGTGGAAGGTAGCTACGTCATTTTAGAGTATAAATCGTACTCAAAAGTGACGTCATGTGATATTTCAAATCAATATAATATCTTCGAAACTATTCGTTTCCGTTATAAAATAAAAAATACGTGTCTAATGTTTTTAAATAATCTACCAGACGGACATTAAAAAAAATAAAAAATTGTCTTCTACACTATTCTTTCAACACTTAATTGTAAAAATTGATTTCTATTTTTTGAACATGGCTGCACACTTGCATTTAATGGGTGCGTTGGTAATAAAGAAGTGGTTGAATAGAGATTTATTTAGAGTAAGTACTACCACGTGTGAATCTCTAAAGCTTCAGCACGGATGGGTCGGTTCGACCGGAGTAGTAGCACGACCTCACAATACACGGCGTAAAACAACGCTTCCTTTACCGAGTAATTAACCCATCTAGCGTCCGCGTTCCTTATGATCCAACGGGTGCACACGTGACATTTGGAGAAAGAAAGAAAGAAAGAAAATGCGTTTATTTGGCCATTGGCAAAAAAACAAGGATCATTACAATAGAAATAAAAAATACAGTCAAAATAAAAACAAAACATTAATAATAGATTTTATAAAAGAGAAAGCAGCATGGAGCATTTTTTCTTATGATCCACCGGGTGCTCATAAGGACGCTCGAGGGGTTAAGGTTACCGTAGGGTTATCCCCCTCCCCCCAATGTCAGCAACGCACTAGTAACTCCTCTAGTGTTTCGGGTGTCTATGGGCGACGCTGATTGCTTACCATCAGGTGATCCATCTGCTCTGGATAGTAGGATACTCAAGTTATCTACTTATACGTTACAGGTACACGGAGCTGGTAAAGTTGCTGCTAGAGAGTGGAGCAGCAGTGGACTATAGGCCTAACACTGGTGAAGAGTTCCCGAGGACTACACTCTGTGACGAACCGCTGAGGCTGGCCATTAGGAATAAGCATTATGTGAGTTAACCTTTACCATTTCGTCACTAATGCCCGAATACTGAAACGCTACTCAATTTTAAGTCGTGCTTAAGTATAGTTCTGTCTCTGCAAATTCTTTGTAAAATGACAGAGATGGCACGATATTTGAGCACGACTTAAAATTGAGTAACGTTTCAATATTCCGGCATAAGAAGTTTAAGTAAAGTTCCGGTTTCGATAAGTGCCTAAGCCATGCTACCAATTATTTGTTTAGACTGTTTTAAATAACATAACATTACATAATATCACACCTTTTATCCACGAAGGGGTAGGCAGAGGTGTACGTTATGCCACTGTACAATGTAACACCCACTTTTCACTATTTATCTTATGAGTCCCATGTAATAGGGGGTGAGCCTATTGCCATATACCGGGCACAATTCCTAACTCCGTGCTACTACTGAGAATTTATAAACACTCAGTACCACTTTGCCCTACCCGGGAATCGAACCCGACTTCTTACCCGGCAGTCGCAATTGCGACCACTCGGCCGAGGCAGTCACTGTTAAATGAAATTTATTGTACATATTTAAATCTTCGTGCAATAGGGATAAGTTGAGGTGCACTATTATTTGAAAGTAAAATACCTAAATTTTCGTCGCTCAACCGAACACAAATAAATCTTTTTGTGAAACAAGTGAATTTATTTCTGCAAATAGGCTACAAGGCAGCACTTTTACACGTCAATTTTAACAAGCGAACGATGAGGACGACATTTGCATTTGCAATACAGCTGCCATTTATTCATTTGTCGATATCACGCTAAACTACAAATAGACACATTTTATTATTCATTATTATGTTTTTGTCTTACTCATGTAATTATTTGACGAGGAACTCGACTGCCTCGTTGGCCGAGTGGTCGTAAGTGCGACTGCCGGACAAGGGGTCTCGGGTTCGATTCCCGGGTCGGGCAAAGTATTACTGGGTTTTTAAATATTCTCAGTAGTAGCACGGAGTCTGGAATTGTGCCCGGTATATGGCAATAGGCTCACCCCCTATTACATGGGACTCATAACATAAATAGTGAAAAGTGGGTGTTACATTGTACAATGGTATAATGTGCACCTCTGCCTACCCCTTCGGGGATAAAAAAGGCGTGATGTTATGTTATGTTATGTTATGAACTCGACTAGTTTTATAGTCGCTGCGTCACGGGTCTCGGAATGCTGTCCATATGTAAAAATATGAATATGATACGCATTCTGGTCAAATAATAACGTGAGTAAACCGAAAATAACATAAGAATTAATTTAGTTTGTCTCACGAAAGTTAACTCAACCTTTCTACTTTCTAGTTTGAGTTTAATCCTTCAAACAACAAGACTTTCTTTCCATCTTTACTCTAACCGTCTCTCCAGGAGGTGGCCCGTCTTCTTCTGGAACACGGAGCAGACCCCAACAAGCGCTACTTCTTCGGAGCAGAGATCAACTTAGTATCCGACCCTGAATACTTGGAGTTACTGCTGACGTTTGGAGCCAACCCTGACTCCAGAGACAGAGCTGGATTAACTCCGCTTATGAAGGCTGCTAGGCAGAGAAAGGTTAGATAAATAACAGAGTTTTACTTCTTATATTATTCTTCAAGACCCAATAGGTTGCTTATGGGACGACGTGCTCCATTGTAGACCGCATTATCGCTTACCACCAGGCGAGATAGTGGTCAAACGTCGGCCCATCAAATAACTACATAAAAATTGGTTGCCTGTAAAGTCGGTATACGGGCGAAAGTTTTACGTGACAACGACTTTGAGTGGTAAAATAATTTTAATGTGAATATTCATTCGTATAGACATGAACCGGTGTGTATGCCTATCTCTCTCACTCTCTCTCTCTCTCTCTCTCGCTCTGTCTCTCTCGCTCTCAGGCGGGCTAACTGTGCTCGAGTGGAAGGGACGCGTGCCTTTCACTTTTTATGTCTGTCTCTCTCGCTCTTAGGCGGGCTAACCATGCCCGAGTGGAAGGGACGCGTGCCTCTCACTCGCTCTCATGAGCGCATAACGTGAGCGGAGCGTAACGCAGTTTCTTGAAGTGTCACCCGGCAAACCAATTTATAAGACGTTGTCACGTCAAAAGAAAGATTTTGTTGTGAAATATGGGGGCAAACGAGCTGATGGATGGTAAGCAGCCAGCGTTGTTTGTGACTTTAGGCTTAATCCATTCTGTCTCCTGCAGTAATTCACCGAGGGAATTGGAAACTATCGTTTTTTTCTTTTTCTCTTATAATATCTTATGATGCATTTCGTTGCGGGAACCAAGACAGTTGTTCATGTCCCTGGGACGCGCCGGACTTCAGTGTTCCGATGTTTGCATGGTTGTAACAAGTGAATTTATTTCTGCAAATAGGCTACAAGGCAGCACTTTTACACGTCAATTTTATCAAGCGAACGATGAGGTCGACGTATCTATTGTAGATTCTGATGTACAGGGGTTGCAGCGGTTTTTGGAGATTGTGGCGGGCTTGTCCCATTAATAAAAAAAGCTAGCATTACTTATGACCACCAAAAGCAGCAGGACCAAAGGAGTTATTAGGGCGTTGCTGGTGTATTATTGAGAGGAATTATGTCCGATAACCTCTCACATCGAACAGTTAGTTTGTTTTCTTGTTATTTCATACTGGTGGATGGCTTCTTTAAATAAAAACCTTCTTTTATATAATAATATAATTAGCTATAGTCTTCACGCTTTGCAGAAGGCAGTTTAAACTGTCAAACACCGCGAGGACACCGGTAACCGCAACCTATTGTTCTTTAATTGTGTCTATAATGACGGTACTCAAAGGGTTAAGCCGAAAGAGCGTCTGCTCTGTCAAATGTATATTCTCTTGTTATGATGACACCCGCTGAAAGAGTAAGGGTGGTTACAAATATACTCTTCTTTGCCACTACACAGCTTTCAATATTGTCATGCTTATCACACAAAGAATTGCCGCGTGCGGGAACCGAACCCGCGACACTTTGCACGGCAGCCGGGTCGATTATTATATTCCAACTTCTGTTTCCAGGGTCTGGATGCTGTTCTTCTGCTCATCAGTTTCGGAGCCGATGTGAATGCGATGGCTGACGCCAGGAATGACTACCGGACTGTCATGCATTATGCCGTACTAAGTGGTAAGTATAACATAAGAATATAGTATATAAAGTATAAACTATATTCTTATAAGAATATAGTATACTAGCAGCCCGTCCCGGCTTCGCACGGGGTAGACAATTATTTATTTTTGGAAATTTGGATTGTTGTAGTGACATAACTACAATAGTTGGACATATGCTACCGCGGAGTTTTTTGTAGACATTATGATGTTCTTCAATATTGTTGTACATTATTTTGTTCTATCCCTAATAGTTTCGGCAGCGCATTCAACGAAAGACATTTTAAGACTCATTTTTCTACACCTTTGGTTACATTGATCAAATTTTACCAAGGATCCCTAATTTTTTTCAAAATGAAATGTAGCCTATTTCAAATTGGAAGAATGTAGCATTCTATTGGTGAAAGAATTTTTTTAATCGGCCCAGTACTTTTTGAGCCTATTCATTACAAACATACAAAAATAGGTACAAATCTTTCCTCTTTATAATATTAGTACAGATATACCTCTAGATAAAGTATATACTATGTATATTCATATAAGATCTTACTCCACATTCTCGCTTCTTCTAGGTAACCCAGAAGTAGTGAATCTGATGATAAAGCAGGGAGCTCGTGTGAACTACGAGTGTAATGAGTTCAGCAAGCCCAGTCCGTTGGACCTCGCCATCTTGAAGGGAGACGTCGCCATGCTGCAGATGCTGTTGGCTGCTGGTAAGATTGATAAGAGTAATTACTTTTAAACGATTTTATAGAGAGACTGCCTCGTTGGCCGAGTGGTCGCAAGTGCGACTGCCGTGCAAGAGGTCTCGGGTTGGATTGCCGGGTCAGGCGAAGTATTACTGGGTTTTAATAAAAAATCTCAGTAGCAACACGGAGTCTGGAAATGTGCCCGGTATATGGCAATAGGCTCACCCCCTACTACATGGGATTCATAACATCAATAGTGAAAAGTGGGTGTTACATTGTACAGTGGCAGTAAGTGCCGTAATGTGCACCTCTGCCTACTCCTTCGGGCGGGGATAAAAGGTGTGATGATAATATCGAATTTATTAATTTAAATTTTGTCATTTTCAGGTGCACAAGTGAATGCATCCAGTTCGGTGATCGGATCTCCCCTGCACGTTGCCTGCTCCGACAATATTACGAATAGGAAAGAAATTGTACAAGTAAGTAGCTACTGTTTATTTCCATACTAGCTTTTACCCGCGGCTTCGCTCGCGTCACAAAAGGACAAAAAGTAGCCTATGTGACATATACCAATACACACAGCGTCATTTATACCAATATTTTCGTTTTCTCTCGAGAATATCACATTTTTCCGGGATAATAAGTACCCTATTATTTAATCCAGACTTCTAACTTTACGTCTGCAAAAATTCAAAGCAATCGGTTTAGTAGTTACGGCGTGAAAGCGGAACAAACCAACCAACAAACTCACTTTCCAATTTATAATATTAGTAAAGATTTACGTTGTCCGTTTATGTTATGCGGGTCCCATGTAATAGGAGGTGAACCTACCGCTAAACATTTACCGAGCACAAATTCAGACTTCGTACTATTACTGACAGATTTTCGAAAAATCTAAAATAAACCTGAACCAGCAATACTATGCCCGACCCAGGAAGCGAGCGTCCGCGTTCCTTATGATCCAACGGGTGCACACGTGACATTTGGAGAAAGAAAGAAATAAAGAAAGAAAATGCATTTATTTGGCCATTGGCACATGAAAACAAGGATCATTACAATAGAAATAAAAATACAGTCAAAATAAAAACAAAACATCAATAATAGATTTTATAAAAGAGAAAGCAGCATGGAGTATTTTTTCTTATGATCCACCGGGTGCTCATAAGGACGCTCGAGGGGTTAACCCGATAGATACTCCTTGCTCGACCAATGAAGCTGTCGTCAGGACTTTTACGACTCCTACTTCCCGTGGCTGTTTTTTTTTAGGGGAGAAAATCATCCAATGCCTTGGGTTAGGCAAAAGGAAGTGTCAGAATCTTACTGACTAAAAACCACTCCTTTTTTACTCCTGCTCGTCGAGCCGGAGCCCCGGCGCGTTAGACATTCCGCGGTTCCGACTTCCCGTGGTTACTGTAAGAACCCAGCAAAGGACTACACATAAAAAATCTGAACCTTTTATACTGCGATCTCCAACCCGCCTGACATGCATGGAGATTATTGCAAACCCCTCTTTTGTATAGGAGGTCCAGAATCCAGCAGTAGACGTATCACCCCCATCCCGAATCCCCCACGATCCTCAAATTCTCAATTCCAAAAAGGCTGTTAACGCACTTGTTACGCCTCTGGTGCTCCAGGTGTCCATGCCACGCCTATTGCTGACTATCAGGTGATCCGTCAGCTCATTTACCGGCTTATCCAATAAAAAAGGTGATTAAAAAAAATTACAATTTCAGATTCTTCTAGAAAGCGGTGCTGATCCAAACTTGAAGGTGTACAATGATGAAGACGCCACACAGCTGCGGCCAGCGCTCGCTGAGTACCTCGCCAGCAACCCGGAGCCCAGCGCTGAGATTGTTGCATTGTTGCTGAGATACGGAGCTAGGGTAAATATAATTTTTGTTTGTTGCAACACTGAAGTTAGATTGAGTACCTAAACATGACGAAAGTGTTTTTTTTTCTGATTACACTTTGATCATTTAATCTCTTATAAAGGTAGACTTAAAAATAATGTGGATAATATACCTATGTATCTATTATTTTGTAACTTTTAAACTCATGGGGTGACCCGAGTGTATCTATAAGCAATTTTCTAATTCCGTTCAGTTCAGTACATTGTGTTTTAATTTGAAACGGTTGTAGTCTATCACAAAGTTAAGAAATTAAGGAAAAGAACACAGAAATAAAATCTAAGGATAAAATGCCTAACATGTTTTTAAATCCTACCTACGTTTTCTTCTCACAGGTCATCATGAAAACTCAATTCCGTGATCCAGACGGCATCCTCAACCACCTCCAGAACGTCACTTCAGAAGAGTACCAACATATCTTCTATCTCCTTTTAGAAGCAGCTGAAGCCTTCGATCTATGCATGATCAAAAGAAACAACACAGTTACAGCCACGCAAAAAGAAGTTTTAATCCATCGCGCTAAGACCCCTATTTCCTTGCTCGCTCAAACAAGAATATTTTTAAGGAGATATTTTAAAACTATGCTTGTGGATGTAATTCCCGACATGGAAATACCTAAAATTCTCCACCAATACCTACTTTTTAACTGTCGTTAAAAAAGAGGTTTAATATTTTAAGGTTTCATTCAAGGCTGCAAAGAGGAATTCTTTTGCCTCTTCTCTTTTGAAGATAGTTTTTGGTGTTGCCAGTTTATTATGTCTCCCGGTTTTGTGGGTGATTATGATTGTTGTCAGGTTTTGATGAGTTGGATAAAATGGCACGATGTTTTTTGAGCAGAAATGAAAAGTTGAGTTCATAAGTGGGCTAGTACTGTTCATATGTTGTATATACATTAGAGTTTGATATAATAATGTGCTCCTATTTTTGTATACTTAGTTCTTTGTGGTAAACTTGTATTTTTGTATCTCAAGTGAAGAAATCACATTTTTGTCGAACTTAGATTTTAAGTTTAATCATTGTACTTATATTTAATTATTTTATTTGTTTTACACATAATCCATATGTATTTGAAAAAATAAGAAAGAAGGAAATCAAAACATTTTTATAATTATTGAGCAAAATATTTCTCTGGAATTTTTAGAACGAGAATACGATATATTTGCCTTGAAAAAGATTTCCTATTAAATAGGAAATCCTATTAAAAAAAGATTTCCTATTAAATAGGAAATCTTTAAATAAATGGAAAATATATATAATTGATTTATGTTTCACATTTCTCGTACACCATTTCACGCACAGAATTAAATTTTTTGGTATTATTTGTGGAGTAGTGATAAAAACATATCTCTTTTAAGGGTTTTAGACTTATTAGATACCGCTATAACTTAAGGTTTCTAGATCAAAGAATATTTTCTATTATCAAGTCATTAATCCATCAACTTTTGTCAACTTCACTGATTAGACTAATAAGATTTAACACCTAAATTCACTAGTCACTAGCACGATCTCAAGAGTGAAATTCTTTTTGATTTCGTGCGACCATTTATTAATATATCTATATTATTTTATTAAAGCTATCGTAAGTCACCATATATTATTGTAGTCTGATTTCTGTACTATGTGATATTTTGTGATATATTTTAATTTTAAGACTTTACGCTTGTACTATCGAGATTACAAGCAATATCTATGTGACGATTATTTTATAATTAAGTCAAATAAATGTGTGAAAATAATACATTAGTTGTTTATTTACTTTTTATTTCACAACATGTAGCTGTAGGAAAGGTAAAGTTCAAAGTATTCAGCGTGTTGCGTACTTCGCGCACCTCCAAGAGGCGTCAGATTATCACAGACAGGCCCTATTATAGCCGATGCTTGCCATGGTTGCAAGCGAGCCTATCCATATACCGTAGGCACCATGGCCGTGTTGTTGGAAAAAAAATGGAACAGGGTAGTTGTTAATCACTCAGTAAGAAACAACATCACTAACATTCCTCCTCCACAAAACTAAGGGGTAGGTAGAAGCATATTAATTTCAATGCAACACTTATTTTGACTAGTTATGTTCTAGTGCCATGCCGTACCTAGGCATATTTTAGAGTTGCTGTTATTAGAATTTTTCTTTGATAAACTGAAATGACTGCCTCGTTCGCCGAGTGGTCGCAAGTGTGACTGCCGGGCAAGGGATCTCGGGTTCGATTCCCGGGTCGGGCAAAGTATTACAGGGTTTTTAAAAAATTGTCAGTAGTACTAGTAGCACGGAGTCTGGAATTGTGCCCGGTATACGGCAATAGGCTCACCCTCTATTACATGGGACTCGTAACATAAATAGTGAAAAGTGGGTGTTAAATTGTACAGTGGCATAATGTACACCTCTGCCTACCCCTTCGTGATGTTATGTATGTAAACTGAAAAAGTTCTCAAAATTACTTTAATTTTTCAGGATATATAATATTTTGCATTCATTAATTATAATATTTTTTTATACTCATTATTTTACGTAAATACAAAGGAAAAAAAACAAAATATGACGTATGAATTTATATTTCCCGCAACTATACTATACTTAATTATTGCAATAGTGAAATATTGCACTATTGCCGCATCAAATAAAACAAAATCTACCAATTTCTACAGTACTAATTTTATTTCCAAATGCAGCAACACTCACACAGTGACTTGTCAAATTCACCAACTTGCAAGTTAGCGTCGAAGGCGAATCCAAATAAACATTTAATTTTCTAATTTCTCTACGAAATACAACAAAATTAATCCCAAAATGTCTGACAAACAGAAAGTAGACCTCGGCCTTCTTGAAGAAGACGATGAATTCGAAGAATTCCCCGCTGAAAGTAAGATTTTTTGACATTTTAGTTTTTTAGTAGACCGAACTTTGTGAGAATTTTGCTCATTTTGATGCTATTTCGTTTTAGATTGGGGAACTGAAGATGCTGATGACGAAGACGTGTCAGTTTGGGAGGACAACTGGGAGGATGACATCGTACAGGATGATTTCAACCAACAATTGAGGTTAGTATTGTTTAGTTTGATTATGACGTTAAAACACCATGATTCGATGATTTAAAAAATCAATTTTTATAAAAATGTATGTGAATGTAATGGTAATATGGAATTTAACGTTAGGTTGCTCGTCATATAAGTACATTAAAGTAGGATCTTAGGTTGCCTTTGTCTCAAATGCCAGTAAAGTGGTTTTGGGTTGGTTTCCTGGGCTGACCAAAGTAGAACTATACTTCATTTTTAAAAATTATTTGTTTGGGAGTTGTGCCTGGTATATAAATTGTTGAAATGAAATGAAATATGTTTATTCGGCATAAGACATGCACGCCAGGAACAAAAACAAATATACATTATAACAAAATATAACAATAAAAATTGACTGCCTCGTTGGCCGAGTGGTCGCAAGTGCGACTGCCGGGCAAGGGGTCTCGGGTTGGATTCCCGGGTCGGGCAAAGTATTACTGGGTTTTTAAAAAATTCTCAGTAGTAGCACGAAGTCTGGAATTGTGCCCGGTATTTGGCAATAGGCTCACCCCCTATTACATGGGACTCAACATAAATAGTGAAAAGTGGGTGTTACATTGTAATAATGTGCACCTCTGCCTACTCCTTCGGGGATAAAAGGCATGATGTTATGTGTATGTGTGTATAAACGAGCTAATAATACAGGTGCAACATACTATACGGTGTTGGCGGACAAGCCCCATCCGAATGGGTCAATTATGTCAATTGACTCACCCGGTATACATAGGATAATACAACTGGTAAAAAGTGAATGTTACATCATATATGAACACCTCTGTGCCCCTTTCTCTGTTTTCTGTCTCTACCCCTTTTGGGATTTAAATGGCTAGACATTGTGGTGGGCCTTATATCTAAGATTAATATTTAACATAACATCACGCCTTTTATCCCCGAAGGGGTAGGCAGAGGTGCACATTACGGCACTTAATGCCACAGTACAATGTAACACCCACTTTTCACTATTTATGTTATGAGTCCCATGTAATAGGGGTGAGCTTATTGCCATATACTGGGCACAATTCCAGACTCCGTGCTACTACTGAGAATTTTTGAAAACCCAGTAATACTTTGCCCAACCCGGGAATCGAACCCGAGACCCCTTGCCCGGCAGTCGCACTTGCGACCACTCGGCCAACGAGGCAACGAGAGATGAATATTTCTTAAACAATAAATTGTCCCATACAAATTTACCTGGGTGATTCTTTGAAACACAGTTTTGACGTGTTTTTGACCGAAGAACACATCAAAAGAACTTTCGATTTGAATGATAGTTTCAGGTTTTATGTTAAGGGTAAATGTCTATCGAGGCCTGCTGTAGCTAATTAGGATTTATTAAAAAAAACTATAATTAAGTTTGCAGAAAACAGTAAAACCTAATTAGTTTGGCATGTCCCAACGACGGTTTTTATTACATTATTTAACCGTCTGTAAGCTGTGGTCGCGTTACACTAAAACTAATGAATTCCAGCGATATTTAAATATGTGTTTCTTAATATTTTAATATTTAAATACAAAAAAAATGCATATTTTCATAATTACATAATTTTAAAAATTGTCCCCGACTAAATTCATCATTAAGCTGGCTCGATTCGTTTAACATTATATCTACGTAAATAAAAAGTATTTGAAAGAGTAATATTTACTTGTAAGTTGATCGCGCCAGTCAGCGCCGAACGGTGACAGCGAGTACTCGTGCGTGGACATATTTTTGCAGAAAAATACGATTGCAAGTTGACTTCTGGCGTTTGTAACGTAAGTAGTATAATCAATCTGTCTTAATTAATTGATAGTGTGTATCTACTTTCGTTTTGTTGCCAAATCAAAGTGTGCTATGAGAGGTTTTGCTAACATTAATTGCATGTTTGATTCTTTACGTTTATAAACAAAGGAGCAGGATTTGATAGACTGCGAATTCCTAATTTTTCTGGCTCCCATTAGTCTGGTTTCATCTGGCTCTTAAAGCCAGATGAATTTGAGCGGACCATATGAATTAGGTTTCATTCAAATTCGGGCAGTATTAAAAGACCAGATTAATTTTAATGTGGCAGATTAATTATGTCTAATAACATTTCTTTATTGTAGTTTTTATCTTTGTTTATTTATGTTGGCTTCAAATGCACAATTTTGTGTTGAAATACCATGGAAATAATTATTTTTCTCTGGAAATAGGTCTTTATTAGTACTAGTCATATTTTAATTTCAATAAAATTACTTAAGAAATAAAAAAAGCTAATTGCCTGGTGGGGTATTATGACATTTTAAATCCAGGCAGTTTCCGTTGAGGGAACGAGACACAGCTATACAAGTTGTCTAGCGCCATCTCGTTCCCTCAGCGGAACCTGCCTGGCGTTAAGATGTCATAATACCCGACCTGTTGGTTTTTATTCCGAAGTTTGACTGCTGTGCTTGAGGTTTTGGGATCGTCGCTTGAATAGCATTATTTTTTTTCAGGTACATATTTTCAAAATGGCAAAACAAAATTACAAACAAGAGAAGAAAGACTAAGAAAAAAAAAGACTAGCGGAGAAGAGAAGATATGAAAGAATAATGCAGAATTATGGAAAGAAAAACAAGAAAAGAATAGACAAAACTATATACGCAGGAAAGAAGAAAAAAAACAACTACCGATAGCAGAAATGAATCCAAGACAACAAAGGGTACAGAGGAAGAGATGGAGAAAAAATTACAAGGCATATTACCAAAGAAAGAAACAAGAAAAATTAACAGCGGCAATGCTAGACGAAAACACACCACCACAAAGTCCTAGCATTTTGCCCTATAATGAAGCTTTCCATGATAATCTTCCAAGTTTAAATAATCAGGTTGTAAATAGAGAGGAGTCTACGCCAGGCATCCCGGATTTTACGCAGTGCTACAATTCTTCAGAACCATGCTTATTCCCCTACTTCACGAGGAACTACACCGAATACAGAGGCTCCTTCCTGTTCTTCACCTGTGCCTTCTGTTGTAAGACGTCTCCGCTATCAAAAAGATAAAGAAATAAATAATCTTAAACGAATAATACTAGACATGAAGCGAAAAAATGAACGTTATAAGAAAAAACTGCAAAGATTAGCATTGAATTATAAAGGACCCTCAGTAGATAACAAAATCAGACCTAAAAATCAAAATACAACACTTGACCCTAAAATAAAACGCCTAGTGCGAAAGTCAAATAAGATACCAAATCATCATACAAATTCTTTGCCTGAACTACTTAGAAAAGAAGTTGAAATATTTTATGAAGACGATGAAAATAGTAGACTTTGCTCCGGAAAGAAAGAATTTATTACAAGAAACAAGATACGTAAACAAAAGCGATATCTCAATGACAGTCTTCTTAATCTGCATAAAAAGTTCCTGAAAAAGTCAAATTTAATTATTAGCTATTCAGCGTTCTGCAAGTTAAGGCCATTTTGGGTGATCATACCTGATTTTAGATCAAGAGATACCTGTTTATGCAAATTGCATGTTAACATGGATTTAGTCATCCAGGATTGTACCAGAGGAAGATACTGGTCACCAAAACTTCCCAAGATCTTCTCTCTCTGCTATGTTGCGATGTATATAATGAAGATTGTTTACATCGAACATGTTTTGCTTGCAAGGAAAGGACAGTCCCCTATCAGGAATTTGATAATTCCATCGAAATAACATACTGGCAGTGGGAGACTAAACCATACACGATCGAAGCTACGGGAAGAAAAGTAAGATCAACTGAGAAAATTAAAAAAAGAGAGGAACCTAAGATTTGCATTGAAAAATTTGAGTCAACATTGAATGAATATTTCGTGCATTGTGGTAATGTAGTTGCTCAACAAAAGGCTTTCAAATATTTAAAAGAAAATCTTCAAGAGGGTGAGTGTATAATTCATGTTGACTTTAGCGAAAATTATGCAGTTAAGTGCAATGAAGAAATACAGTCCTATCATTTCGGTGGAAGCCGTAAACAATTAACTCTACACACTTCGGTAATATATTTTTTAGACGATGAGAAGATACAGCAAGTACAGTCTTTTTGTACCGTGAGTGAATGCCTTCGTCATGACATTTCTGCAGTGTGGGCTCACATCGTACCAGTCCTCCAATACATAGGTGAAAAAAAGAGAGACATTCATACTATACATTTCATTTCCGATTCTCCGTCTAGTCAGTATCGTAATAAAAAAATATTTCACCTAATTGCCTGTTTTCATATCTATCTAAGCTCCATTAAAATCATTACATGGAACTACAGCGAATCTGGTCATGGGAAGGGTGCCCCAGATGGGATTGGCGCTGTTATGAAAAGAACTGCGGATCGCGCTGTTTCCAAAGGGCAGGATATAAAAGATATGCAGGATTTTGTAAATGTAATGCAGCAAAACCTCAAGAAAGTGAAATTGAGAACCGTTTCTGAGTATGACGTATGTGAAAAAGACTTCCTTTTTCCACAAAATGTGAAAGCTTTTCCAGGTTGCCTGAAAATGCACCAAATAGTCTGGAATTTCGAGTCTCCTATAGTTGCCGTTCGAAAACTGAGCTGTATAGATCAAAACTGTCTGCATCAGACTGTCAATTGCAACCACAAAAATTAATTAAGAGTTTGTATTCGGTGAAGTTTATTTTTGTTTTAAGCTAAAATTCGTTATTGTTTTGTGTTATTAAAAGGTCTTATGAAGATTAGTTTACTATTTCATGTAAGCATTAAGTATTAATTATTAAGTAAGTATTTTATTATAGCGTTGAAGCTAGTGTGATATATCAACGACAATTAAAGGTTTAATGAATGTTTCATTTGAACGAAAGTGTTACTGTTTACATAATTATAATTATTATCTTGTGTCAGCCAAAGAGAGTACTTGTTAATTAGTCATAGGAGTTATTATTTCAATATTTGGTACAATTTTATAATAAAGTTGATTGGAAAAAATAACGGAATTATCATTAATCTGTATACCTCTAATTAATATGGTGCGAAATCACATTCATCTGCCTATGTCATCATTAATCTGGCTCATCAATTAATCAGCACCTTCTAAATTCTAATCTACATGATGCAATTCGATGCCTTCGATATATGATATTGCACATAAAGCACTGGGTCAAACTATAATATCAATTTAGATCTAAGTGCAAAAAAAATTTGAGCCAGATTAATGAGTCAAAAACCCTCTGTTTCAAAGAATCACCCACCTATATAATAGGAATGAAGACGGGGTATGAAAATTAAAAAAACTATTTTGTCCGTAAGTTAAGTAATAAAAAAATATTAGACACATATTTTTTATTTTGTTGTTTAATAAAATAATACTTAGATAAACGAATGAAAGTATTAGAGTGGGGGCTAAAAAAATGTACATAGAAGTGACGTCACGCGATATTTCAAATCAATTTATCGTCGAAGGTATTCGTTTCTGTAAGAAAATAAAAAAATATGTGTCTAATGATTTAAAATAATCGACCAGACGGACATTAAAATAATAATTAGGCATCTGCCTATTGCATTCTGTATAATTTTCCAATGTAGCAATTCCAATGCAATTTTTTTAATACATACTTTTTTCTATTGCAGGTTACAATTAGAAAAATTGAAGGAGACGAACAAGGTTTAAATAAACTTAGCTTAACTAGGTTTAGACTTAAGTTTTTTTTTTTTTTTTTTTTCTTCTTTGGCAACTGAGTCTCCAAAACGGAGTTGTCGACTATACTACCAGTGTCGAGTGGTGACGGCAAAATTAATGAACCGTCGAACTTAACTTTGCGGTAGTAGACTTAAGTTAGCTGTCTAAGATTTTATGATAAACACTAACTTCTCTCATAAACATATATTTTTAATCTGTAATGTAATTTAGAATTCATAATGGATAAAAATAATTGTCTATGCTGGAGCACTCTAGCTAATAAAATGAGGTAATCTTGCAATAGTAAATATCACTACATTAATATTTGCTGGTCAATCAAAATTAAACTGTATTTTCCTTACTCACTGATTTAAGTAATTCATAAATAAACATTGTCAAAAAAACTGAAGTATTTTTATTTCTTTGCTGCTTAACCACCTTAAACGCAATATATTTTAGCTATCAAATCAATAAGGGTCAATTTATACTAGGGCAGAGTCGAAGCGCATCGAAGCGTCTATTTAAAACTGAACATAACAAATTCAAACCGCACGCATTGCTTCTGAGATTTTAAAAAGACGCGCGCATTCTTCGGTATTCGCACGTCTGCGCGTGACCAACGCTGATTGGTGCGCGCGCATTCTCGCGTATCCACACGCCAACTAGCGAATAGACGAAAAATTAATTTACTTGGTGCAAAAATATGAATGCCTATATAATCCATGCAGTCAATGCCGATTACCTACTCGTCAAGGAGTGCGCGCGTATACTCTCGAATACACGCGCATTCGTGCGGCTTCGGTTTAGTTGTGAAGAATTTGACGCTTCGGTGCGCTTGGACTCTGCCCTAGTATAAATTGACCCTAAAGCTACTCTCAGTTCGCGACGATATCTAAGGCCTTAGCATGAGTATGTTTGACTCCTGACTGGTTGATTAATTATTTGTATATGTGTGATGGGCCGAGCGACGTTAGACCACTATCTCGGTTGGTGGTGCACGATGATACGGTCTACGATGGAGCACGTCGTTTATTGGAGCTGACCAATCAGAGTGTCAAACGCGGTCTTGTTTCGATTGCTCGCACTTAGCCCTGAGGTATGGAGGAAATGGTTGGATGTGAAGAGCTGAAGATCGAGCTCATTGAAGGGATATTGGAAAGGCCTATGTCCAACAGTTAACAAATAATCTAGTTAATTAAAGAAAGCTAAAGCTTCTCAATTGAAAAAATACACGAACATATTGTCAGCCGTGTGCGTTACCCAGGCCAGATGGAATATTTAAATAATTACTAGCTATAAAATTAGTTGTCTAGATGAAGTAAATGTTGTGCCTTATTTTGGCACAACCTAAGAAAGGAGAATGGCAGGTTTGTATGGAAGTTTTGTACCGCTATAAAATTTTGTATTAGTCATTGTTTTAACCAAGTAAATAGTCTGAACGATAGATATTTTTATTATGAAGTTTAGAAAAAAATTACATATTTTTAGAACTTGGGGTTCAAAAGTTATTTCACTTTGAAAATGTGCAAAAGGTGTGTTAAGGTGGTACCACACTTGACATTGCGTAGTCGCTTCATTTGTCCAAATATTTGTTGACTTCGTACAAATGGCGTCCAAATAGTATCTCTATATGTAATGGCGTGCAAATATATAGCAAACAAAGAAGAATAAATCCTCCAAACCTGTTCTTTTTTGGCCGAACACAACAAATACGCAACATCAAGTGTAGAGCCACCGTAAGCAAAATATCTATTACAAATGACAGATGACAGTTAACTGAAAAATGTCAATGTGCTCTCATGTGGTTGTTTATTTACAAAAAACAAAAATCTAAAAATACTGCTCGCTACTCAAGTGACTATTACACTTTGTATTATTAGAAAGAAAGAAAGAAAAACCATTTATTTTGCTACGACACACAACAAGAATTTAGAAACCCAAAAAATAACCTATGGTGCGTCGCAGCGCAAAAGGCAATTAGGAATGATCCTGTTAATTCAGCAAGCATGATGCACCTATAGAGTTTTAAAGAGTATGCCTCACAATCTTTTTCATTTCTTAGGTGCCTACGAAAATGCAAATTCATAATGTAAGCGACTGTCATTGGGTAGAAGGCCTACATTTAGCAGTGGAAGTCTTGTGGCGGATATGATAAAACTAATGTCTCACTTCACCTTGAATCTTGCAGGTAGATAGTCTCAAGGGTCTCAAGTTAATTCGATTTAAACTTAGCTTAGCTCTTTGAGAAAGTATTTCTTCTGAAAACTGGTTGCTTAGCACGCATGTAAGGATTAATTTCTAATAAGTAAGTCAAATTAGTAGAATCATCAACATTTTCATCATTAAGTCTATAAGTGGCCACTGCTGACCGAAGCCTCTTCTCGCATGGAGGTTTGAGCATTAATCACCATACTAGCTCAATGTGGGTTGGTAATTCAAACTTATAATAAGAAATTATAAGCCCATGTTTCCTCACAATGTTTTCCTTCACCATTCGTCAGCGGTGTCTTTGTACTTTCTTAGATTATTGAATATACCAATAACTCGGAAAAAAGACACATTGGACAAAAGGTACTTTGCCGTTGGTAGGTTTCGAACCCGCACTCTCATGCATGAGAAGCGGGCTTCTTAAACCTCTGGGCCACCACATTACAACTAAAGAAAATGTAAAATGAAAATGAACATTTTTGGTATAAAACTAAAGCTATCTAAATTAAATATGGCATTTATTTTATAGATTGATTCTTAAAATCACTTTTATCAAGATGGAATATATAGTTACTTACTAGGTTAAAATAAAACAAATGTATTATTTTGAAATACTTTTATTTCATTGTATTCAGGTTGTTTCTAGGAGTACTTCATCTAAAAAGAGAACAGGCCGTGTCATAGGTACAGCAGACATCAATTGCTGATATCTGTAAACAAGTAAGATAACTGTAAATAAAGTAAACAAAAGTACATTTTTTTCCTTTAGTTTTATATGTTATAATAATAAGTCTGATTCCCTATCTTAAAATGGAAAAGATAAAAATAAATATTTGATTACATTACTTCATTTTATAACATTTATTATAGTTATTCGTATAACACAGATCATAGGAGCTCAAACAGCATGCTAATTAATAAATTATAATTATAACATGAGTATAAACCTATTAGAAACCGCTTATATACTCCACATAGATACATAATTATGTAGGTACATTATATTGAGAATGCATACCTGTTGAAGCTTTGAGAGCCGAACAACATCATCCGGCCTCATCTGTTCTACAAATGGCAATGTTAAAGTGAGGCTTAGTCCATGTTTACATAATACATTACTTCCTGATAGTGAACACTGTGAGGTGGTATGTCAGGTTGTGGTTTTATAGTTTCGACTCTTGTACGGTCTCTCAGTCAGTATGGAACATGATCTTCATCATGGGAAGTAAGCTAAAATAAGTATTTATTAGAATATGATATTGACTTTAGATTACACTGTATATAGATAATAGTATGGTTAAATTATGCTTTATTACCTCTTGTGGCTGAATCCAATCAAATACTATATGAGCCAGTCTTTACTCCTGTTTGTTGGCGCCTTCAATTAAAACCCTGCGTCACCTTATCATTGCAATGAATCACCCATATACGACACAAACATGCCAGTGACCAATTTGTTTGCTGGACATACTTTCAGCAACATCCCGATACATTGCTAATTGCCAGCAAGCATTGCAAATATGGTCGGTAGGAGAGATCTAGAATAAAAAGAATAAAATGATACATTATGGGTAGATAACACTATGCGCCTTCTTTTATTCAGGCAACATGGTGACTTTCGATATGTTATGGGTAAACTAGGTACTTACATCTCTAGGATAAGTCCACATTGGGATATTGTTGACCACGTCTAATCTTCACTCTCATTTTCTAGAGCATGCCGTCTCATGTGCGACAAACTCTGAATGCAATTAATACACTGTAAATTCATCATCGCGACAAATAACAACACACTGCACAATACAATGTAAATAAGTGTCTTTTCGCAATTGTCACAACAATGATTCCAATAATACCAATTTGGGCTACGGAGGAACGGTTGCCAAACTCAACGTATCACCAGATGAATAAAATAACTTCAAATTCAACAAACACATCATAACATCGCATTTGAAACAAACAGCAATGCGCCAGTATTGACAAATTAATTGTCAATGTCATCAAGACAAATGCCAGTTCAACATTGCCATAATATTCAAGTTTGTTAAAATGTTAATTATCATTAATAATCCATGTAAACGTAGATTTAGATTGGATGTAGATTTTTATTTATTTATTTTATTTATTTATATAAAACCTTACCTAAACTACCATTACAGGTTTCTCCATTGCGATAGCTAGGCCTTAAACTAAATCTATGTAACGTCCAATTACAAGATCATTAGTACAAAATCATGAATTAAAAAACAAAAATGAACAAATTCTTGTCTAAACTAAACTCAATAATCGAAAATACAAATAAAAAAGAAATTTTGTAACACAAAGAAAAAATAAACAAAACAATTACTAATTTAAATTTAAAAATTAAAAAATCTACATATTATACAACATACTTAACCTCTAGTAGGTATAACAAGTACAAGATTCCTAAAACAAAACATACAAATATTATAATACCTAAATGAGATCATACACGGTCATGAGATCAATGATGCACTACTTACTACATAAAAATTAACAAACATACCGTAAAAATAAAGTTAAAATAAGTAAATAATAATTTTAATTAACCTATGAGTAGCATAATATGTACAACGTGACTTTTACAAATTCACTCACACCGCAACTCAACACATCTACCCTTTCATGAACTTCGTTCAAGACATTTATGGCTCTAGTGAGGGGAGCCTTTGCCAACAAGTTGGTTCTGGCCGCAGGCACAGCGAGGAGAGGCGGGCGTCTCCGCCTCCACACATACCGGTCCGGTACACACAGTTGCAGATGTCGCAGCACTCCCGGATTATGCGCTACGCCGCGCAGCAGCTTCACCACATACGCTACCAGCGCAAAGTCCCTCCGCACCCTTAGTTCATTGTACCCTACCATACCCAGAACAAATAGAGTAGGGTACATCAGGGGGTAAAATGGATAAACTCCATAAAGTTTGAAATACAAGTGCCTTGTAAATTTATTTTGAACGCGTTCCAACATGACGCTGTATTTCGCCTCGTGCGGTGCCCATATAACTGCACTGTGCTCGAGGTGACTCCGCACTAATGTGTCATACAGTACCCTGAGTGTCGTGATGTTGGTGAACCCCTGAGTTTGTCTGAGTACAAAACCCAGGTTCCTGTATGCCTTCCTACAGATCTTATTGATGTGTTCACGAAATGTCAGTTCTGGAGTGAAGACTACCCCCAAATCTCGTACCTGTGAGACTCGTTGCATCGACTCGCCTTCTACCCTGTATTGATGCCACAAAGGAGCCCGAGCACGAGTAAATGATATCACCGAGCACTTGTCCACGTTAAATATTATATTATATTTACTTATAAAAATGTTTGAAATGGAAAGGAAAATATTTCATTGATAGATATTAAAATAAATGAGTTTATGAAATAGCGAAATTCAATATGCTCTGATTTCATCTTTACGCATGGCAACTTTGTAAACGTCAATCGCGGTTCGTTTTACGTATAGTGGATTGCTTTTTATCATTATTGAATATCAGTTTTTCTAGGGTTTCCCAAGTTTTAAAAATCTATTAAATATGCTAACATAACGTACTTAGGAGGTTCTATAATGACCCAATTTTTTAATGACAAATCTTTTTTTAGCGAAGCGGTACAAAATCTGCCGTTCTCCTTTAGAAAGAAAAAGGTCTGGCTGGGGTAACGGTACCCCAGCAGGAAATGTTCCTATCTATAAGATTCAAATGACCATTTTCGACAACATCTGGCCTGGGTAACGCACACTTGTCAGCTTGTCTCCCTACTAAAGAAATCTTACAAAATCTAAAATTATATGAAGATAATCGTCAACCCGCCTCCTATTTGGGTGCATATTTTTTTTTTACACTTTATAGGTCGACGTTTGACCACCATCTCGCGATGTAAGCGATGATGTGGCCGACGATGGAGCACGCCTACCTATGAGCAACCTGTTCACTCGGGACTTGAAGACACCCAAGTCATATTTGACGGGAAACACAGCCTCTGGCAAGGAATTCCATTCCTTAGCGGTTCGCATGAGGAAGCTTGACGCGAAACGCTTCGTTCGAATGGGTGGAATGTCCACCATATAAGGGTGGCGTCCCGCCGTTCGTCTGGTGGTACGGTGGTGAAATGGACTAGGGGGAATAAGTTTGTGCCACGTTTGTGCAATTCCCACGCACACTCACCGAAATGTATCCGATAGAAGACCGAAAGGCTTGCGATTTTGCGCCTGTGTTCGAAGCTTTGTAGCCGAGCCTCCACAAGCGAATCGTCATTGATGAGCTTCTTGGCACGCCTCTCGATGGATTCGAGGGCTTCTAACTGGTATTTCGCTGAGCCATCCCAAAGATGGGAGCAGTACTCCATACAAGACCGAACTTATGTTTGGTAAAGAGTGAGCAACTGCTCCGGCGTGAAGTGCCGTCTCACCCTCGACAGGAAACCCAACTTTCCACCAGCTAGTTGCGCCTTTGTCTCGATATACAAGCCAAAATTGAGAGTGGGCGTCAGAGTTACGCCGAGAAGCTCGAGACGGTCACCCATCGGAACGGACACACCTCGGAAAGTAGGAGTCAGTGGGAACCGACTCCGTTTAGCGGAAAACAGACACGCCTGGGTTTTGCTGGCATTGAACCTGACCAGATTGGCGTCACCCCAATCGGAGACCGCCTGCAAGGACAGGTTCAGACGATTTACCATAGATTCTCTCAGAGACTGGATTTGAGTTGCACTGGTTCGCGCATCGGACACATACCTCTCAACAACGGTGCTGTCATCTGCGTACCAAAAGATACCGGGCTGGAGCAGATCATTAATGTGCAACAGAAAAAGTGTTGCTGAGAGTACTGACCCCTGAGGAACCCCGGCATTAATACCAAGTGGATTGGATGAGCAGCCGTCAATGACCACACAGATGGATCGATCCCTCAGGAAGTCTGTTATCCATCTGCACAAACCAGTGGGGAGTCCATATGCGGGAAGCTTGCCAACAAGACTATCGTGCCAGACCCTGTCGAAGGCCTTCGAGACATCGAGCTATACGGCTAACGCTTCCCCTTGTTTCTCGATGGCCTCGCTCCAGATGTGGGTGGCATATGCAAGAAGGTCCCCAGTAGATCGGTTTCGGCGAAATCCGTATTGCTGATGACTAAGGAGATCGTTACCTTCAAGGTATGCCAGGAGCCTGTTATTCAGTACACGTTCCATACTCTTACAGAGTATGGACGTGATCGAGATAGGTCTATAGTTATTAGGGTCGGCACGGCTACCTTTTTTAGGCACAGGTTGCACGTTGACCAGCTTCCATGCTTTCGGCACTTGACCAGTCTCCAAAGATAGGCGAAACAGACGTGTCAGGATTGAAGCTAACTCAGGTGCACAAGTTTTCAGTACTACTGACATAATGCCACGATACTGACATATCTTTCGCTTCATCTATATTTGTCAGTCTCTTCATGCATGCTCGTCTGTTGTAAGTGCTTCTAATCAAGTGTCATCATCAACAGCCTATAAGTGTCCACTGCTGAGTAAAGCCTCTTCTCACACGGAGAGAAGGAGGTTTGAGCAGTAATCACCACGCTTGCTCAATGCGGGTTGGTCATTTCAAACTTATAGGTAATTAGAATTATGTACAGGTTTTCTTTCACCGTTTGTCAGTGGTGTCTAAATAAAATTAGAAAGTACATATAACTCGGAAAAAGTCACATTGGTATTTCGCCGTTGGTGTGCATGCATGCATGAGATTCGGGCGTCTTAAACCTGCCACCACGATCTTATCCCTGTAAGGATAGGCAGATGCACATTACAGCACCTAATACCACTGTACAATGCCCACTTTTCACTATTTATGTTATGAGTCCCATGTAATAGGGGTGAGGCTATTGCATATACTCAAGAGCAGATAGAATAAAACACAAAAATACTAAAGATAACACATTTATTTAAGAAAACACTTAACAAAATACTATTTAAATCAGTTCTTTGTGAGCACAAATAAGTTACGAAAATATCCTTTTACATTTCGAAACAGCATTCATACATTAGCCTCCTATACTGGGCCAAGATCGATGTGAGATGTTTGCAAATTAACCAAAAGGGTAAAAGAACTACGTGTGTATAATTCCGCCGTAACACACTCCCGCCCTCTATCTCACTCTATTTACCGACAGTTCTGAGTGATGACAATAACTATAGAAGCATAGAAATATGCTAATTTTTGCGGACAGATATAGTCTTATCTTCATGGTTCGCTTATAAATATTTCACATCGATCTTCAGCCTAAGTATAGTGGAAAATATTTGATACAATCACATAAGACTTAAAAATGTGTTAAAAATATTTCTAGATGCAGATTATGATTTCAAAAAGTTAGAAATTGTACTAAAGTTGTTAGTAAATATCAAGACCAGCTTGATTAGACTTATAAGTAATTGATTTTGATTATTATTTAGGCCTTAAATGTCTTGGAAAAGCAAATAAAAATAATATAAAACTTCTATTACTGCTGACAGAAAGTAACGGACTGTACACAGCTATAACTACTGCGCGTAGCAAGCTGTGTGACATGTAGCGTGCTAGGGGAGTGTAGGGGAGCATTAAGAAGATTTACTGAAATCCTCCTGAATTTGAGGTATTATATGGGGTAAGCCGGTAAACGAGCAGACGGATCACTTGATAGTAAGCAATCGGCGTCGACCATAGACACCTGGAACACCAGAGGCGTTACAAGTGCGTTACCGGCCTTTTAGGGATTAGTAATTTGAGAATTGTTGGGGATTCAGGGATTGGGGGAGAGGGGAGGATAATTTGGCCTTAGGTAACCTCACTCACACGACGAAACACAACGCAAGCGTTGTTTCACGTCGGTGTTCTGTGAGAGAGTATATTTACTAAAAGATGTTATTTTATTATCCTAGCAAATATTTTAAATGCGAAAGTATGTTAGTTACCTCTTTGCGCTTTATCAACTTAAGAAATCTTCTTGTAATTTTGCATACATTATAGTTCGGAGTACGGAGAAGGACATAGGTCTACGCGACCATCTATATTATGATTTTAGACATCAATAAAGAGATATTCGACAAAGATCGGTAATAAATTTGCAGACGATAGTCCTTTCTAACCTCGCTATGTGTAGTCATTGGCGGAGGACTGTGGGGGGCAGGGAACAGTACGGGGCTGTTATGTACAGTCAAAGGTCAAAAGTCCACTGCCACCGTGAGTGATGTTCACACGGCAATGCGTAAGTAATCCTTACTTCCTTACTTATATTATAAATCGGAAAGTGAGTTTGTTTGTTTGTTCCACTTTAACGCCGTAACTACTACACCGATTGCTTTGAATTTTTGCAAATGTATAGTTAGAAGTCCGGATTAAATAATAGGGTACTTTTTATCCCGAAAAAATTTGATATTCCCGAGGGAAAACAAAGTATTGGTATAGATGGCGCTGTGTGTATTGGTATATGTCACATTGGCTTTTTATCCTTTAGTGACGCGAGCAAAGCTGCGGGTAAAAGCTAGTTTCATATTAATGTGCATAAAAACGCGTGCGTACGTATAAACACACGCACGCGTACGCACACGGATATAAATATGCGTGGGTGTGTGTATAACCGATTGTAGTCTTACGGTGGCAGTGGACTTTTGACCATACATACATGACAGGTGATGATTAATTTCAACGCCAAGGGTCATTTCTAGTTAAAATATCTTAAGGCACTGTTTAAAACATAATAAAGGCACAGCACTGCTTTTTAGTATGCAGATAAGAAAATCAAGATTGATTCAGTACAGAGACAGTAGCCATTGGTTGTTTAGAGCCGACTGAGTTACAGAAGACATGGCTTCGTTACAAAGCATACAATTTAGTTACAATAGCTACTGTCTCTGTATTTTTGTTTATGGGATAACCCGGTAAACGAGCAGACGGATTACCTGATTGTAAGTAATCGGCGTCGCCCATGGACACCAGGAACACCAGAGGCGTTACAAGTTGTTAGTGTTAAGTTGGTAATGCGTTACCGGCCTTTTGGCGATTAGGAAAATGAGGAATGAATGAAAATGAATCATGGAGTGTGATAGTTGGTCGTCGGTTTTCTGCTCGGCCGTGGTATCACTCCAGTCGAGCCGGCCTATTCATGCCGAAGCATGGCACTTTCTCACTTTATTTCGTATTGAGTCAATCCTTATTTTATCATCTGCATATGGTATAATGGGGTGACTAGGGATCGAGAGGTGAACAGAGACAGATTGACGGGTGAATCGATACTATAAAAAATTTCCCAATATATATTCACCCCTCTTTTGTCTCTATTCACCTCTCATTGCCTATTCACCCTATTTTACGGTACTAATAGCTGTGATGACTATAAAATTAAATACAGTTGAGGTATTAGAAGTTGATATTCTGTCCCCCTGTAGTTCCGAACTGATATTCTTCTTCGGTCTGAGTTGGCTGTGCGTTAGGATCATCTTGCTCAGCAAAGTATGTGTCTAGATGTGCAGAACTTTTTTGTATATCTGAAAAGATAGGAAAATTATTTGTATAATTTCATAACATCAACATCATGCCTCTTATCCCCGAAGGGGTAGGCAGAGGTGCACATTATGCCACTGTAGAATGTAACACCCACTATTCACTATTTATGTTATGAGTCCCATATAATAGGGGGTGATCCTATTGCCATATACCGGGCACAATTCTAGATTCCATGCTACTACTGAGATTTTTTTTAATCCAGTAAAATTTGCCTGATTCAGGAATCGAACACCACATTCCTTGCAGTCGAATTTGCGACCACTCGGCCAACGAGGCAGAAACTACGTTTAAAACAAAAAATTGGTTGCCTGTAAAGTCGGTATACGGGCGAAAGTTTTACGTGACAACGACTTTGAGTGGTAAAATATTATGTCTGTCTCTCTAGCTCTTAGGCGGGCTAACCATGCCCGAGTGGAAGGGACGCGTGCCTCTCACTCGCTCTCATTGTGAGCGCATAACGTGAGCGGAGCGTAACGCAGTTTCTTGATGTGTCACCCGGCAAACCAATTTATAAGACGTTGTCACGTCAAAACCGACATCAACCCCCTCTTTTTTGAAGTTGCTTAATTAATATACTAAAACCTTCTCCTAAGTGTAGTAAAAACTTTTCTGAAAAACCCGCATCAAAATCAGTTCAGTCAGTCGCAAGGTAATCATCCGCAAACATAAACACAGGTCAAACAAAGAACTCCTTTTTGTTTGAAGTCGGTTAAAAAGTATTTTCCACATACCTGTTCATTCTCATGTTGCTGTAGATTCTCGATCTGATCCAATGTACCGTTCTCTTCTAACTTCAAGCACAGAGCTTCAATCTGTCCATATTTCACTGCCGCCTGTAAATATATTATGAAAATAATGTACTTGTTCAACAACTGTTACGTCCGTTGCGTTACAGCCACAGGTTCAGTTGAAAACCAGCGTCAGGCACTAGATGTCTGGCATTTATGCTGAACTGAACCTTTTTTGGTGCAGCTATCGGGCACATGATTATTGTTGGTATTTTTAAATTTTGTATATACCTACCTACATCTATTTTTGTCTTATCTTATTTTTTTTTATTTCACTCCTAATTTTTTGTTTGCATTGTATTTATTGTATTGTGTTTGTGCCTGGTGTTGTACCAAATAAATTATTTTTCTTTCTTTCTTTCTATTATCCTTTTTTTGAATAAAATGCCCCCAACACTAGGTTTTTTCTCCTGTGTCGTGTGTACGTTTACAAACAACATTATAGACCTTATTTCCAATATTTAGACACGTAATAATTTGACGAGGTATTCGATGTTCATGAATATGAGCCTCTAGCATGGCTTGAAACTAGTAGAGCCTTGTCAAACAGGTACGTGAGTAAGCCGAAAACAATAATTTATTTAGTATGTCTCACGAGGGTTAAGTATAGTTCTGTCAGTCAATACAAATTCTTTGCAAAATGACATACAGCTTACATTTGAGTAGCGTTTCAGTGATAAGCAGTGATCGGAAAAAGGTGAGCTAATTTACTTAAACTTCAATGTAATATATACTGTTGTCACTGGTGATAAGAGACGTTTTCGTTCTGAATTTCCACGGGAACATGAATCACCTATTTGTGCGTAGTAGCTGGCAATAGCTGGATATTATAATACAACATCATGCCTTTTATCCCGAAGGTGGGGGGGGGGGTAGGCAGAGGTGCACATTACGGCAATTAATGACACTGTACAATGTAACATCCACTTTTCACTATTTAGGGGGTGAGCCTATTGCCATATACCGGGCACAATTCCAGACTCCGTGCTACCACTGACAATTTTTTACGTTGCCCGACCCGGTAATCGAACCCGAGACCCCTTACCAAGCAGTCGCACTAGCAACAACTCTGCCAATGAGGCAGTCATATTATCCTTACTAATATAATATTATAAATTGGAAAGTGAGTTTGTTTGTTTGTTTGTTCCACCTTCACGCCGTAATTACTAGACCGATTGCTTTGAAATTTTGCAGACGTAAAGTTAGAAGTCTGGATTAAATAATAGGGTACTTTTTATCCCGGAAAAAAAAAGATATTTCCTAGGAAAAACAAAAATATTGGTATAGATGGCGCTGTATGTACTGGTTTAGATGGCGTTGTATGTTATTTAAAACCAGTCAACGAACTACCTACTTATTGGAAAATCTAAATAGCGCGATATAACCGAATTCCACGCGAGCGGAAAGCTATTCGTTTGTTTGCCTGTCTTAAACGGCAGAACGGAGGTACTAATTAACGTGATTTTTTAATCATAGGCCACTTTTTTATACATAGGCTACTTTTTATCCTTTTGTGACGCGAGCGAAGCCGCGGGTAAAAGCTAGTACATAAATAACATAGACAAACCTGCAATAAATTAGTAAGTCCGTCCAGCACAACGGATATAGCTCTATGATCAGGAGCGTTGAGCAGTGCGCAGTAAGGTTCCAGGAACCCGACTGACAGCAGTGCGTCCAGTTGTTCCGGAGTACCACCCAGGCAGAGGTTCGTTATCGCCCACGCTGCTTCCTTACGGCATCTAGAATGAAACAAATTGGTTAATGCGAATTTTACATAAGGCACTAGCAAACCAGATGGTTTCGTTTTATGTAAAATTTCGTTTAGTGATTAGTGAATTTTCTTTGCTGTAAACCTCACGGAGCCCGAGACCTTTCCAACGAATGCAAAACCGTGGATATCGGTTCGTGCGTTCTGGAGTTATAGCGTCAGGAAGGAAAACCCGACTTATTTTTATATAGTAGATGGAGTTTCTTGCTCGTTCTTCGCCATTCGAATCTACATTTTGAAATGAGCACCTAGCTTCACCTAGCTTCACTGACGGACTGACTGACAGACTTTTATTTATTTTGTATTTGTTGTTGTTTCAAAAGTACCAAACTATGGTTTAATTGAAATAAATGCTTTGACTTTGAATTTGGCCGATATCATATTATACAATGATGATCTATACAGATCAATAAAATAGGGATGATTACAGGGTATGAAAATTAAAAATGTAATTAATCCGTCAGTTAGGTAATTAAAAAATATTAGACACGTATTTTTTTAATTTTGTCGTATACGTAAACTATACTAAGTGTTGTTCCGTGCGGGAATCGAACCCGCGACACGTTGCGCAGCCAATTGCCCAGCCACCGCGGATACCGAGCACTCAATATTTATTTTTATTTATTTATTCCACTTACATTTATCTTTACAGGTTAATGCCCAATGCGATAAATGTGCTCATCTTAATATCTACCTATAGCATATTACATATAATGCATTCCTTGTGAATTCACCCAGAGTACAACAAATATTATTTATTTATTGTTAGCCATGGTCGTCCCACTACAGGGCAAAGGCCTCCCTACCCACCTTCCACTCGTCTCTGCTTGAAGCTTTCTGTGTCCAATCCTTTACATAAAAGCAATATAACATAACATCACGTCTTTTAAAGACCCGAAGGGGTAGGCAGAGGTGTACATTACGCCATTGTACAATGTAACACCCACTTTTCACTATTTATATTATGAGTCCTATCATGTAATAGGGGGTGAGCCTATTGTCATATACCGGACACAATTCCAGACTCCGTGCTACTACTGAGAATTGTTAAAAACCCAACAAGTAATACTTTGCCCGATCGGGAAATCGAACCCGAGACCCCTTGCCCGGCAGTCGCACTTGCGGCCACTCGGCCAACGAAGCAGTAAAAGCAATATAAATCCTTACTAATATTATAAATCGGAAAGTGAGTGTTTTTTTGTTTGTTCCGCTTTCACGCCGTAACTACTAAACCGATTGCTTTGAATTTTTGCAGACGTAAAGTTAGAAGTCCGGATTAAATAATAGGGTACTTTTTATCCTGGAAAAATGTGATATTCCCGATTGAAAACAAAAGTATTGGTATAGATGACGCTGTGTGTATTGGTATATGTCACATAGGCTACTTTTTATCTTATTGTGACGCGAGCGAAGCCGCAGGTAAAAGCTAGTAAGATATAAATCCGTAGGCTGTGGATATCCTGACAGGTTACCGTGGCTCCAGCTCTTTGCAGAAGTAGGAACGGGGTTGTGTTTAGTCAGTAAGAGTCTGACACTGACTTTGCCCAAGGCGGGACAAATCATTGAATGATTTTACCCCCTTAAAAAGCATATACTTACTTAATATCATCAATAGAAAGCACATGGAGTAGATGTTCCAGCACTCCCGCCCCAATAGCCCTCTCTATCTGGGGTTGAGTGCCCGCTAGTATATTGCTGACAGCCCAGGCCGCCTCCTTCATGAGGGACGGTTTGTTGCAGCGGAGTAGGGTTATAATGTGGGGTAGGCAGCCTGCGTCTAGGCAGCGGTCTGTCTGTAAACAAAGTTAAATATGTTATTTTTATATGGCATAAGCCGGTAAACGGGCAGACGGATCACCTGATGGTAAGCAATCGGCGTTGCCAATGGACACCTGGAACTTATAGGCGTTTTGGGGATTAGGAGTTTAGGGATTAAGGGATTGGAGAGATTGGGGAAGAGGGGGTAATTGGGTCTCCGGTAACCTCACATACACGGCGAAACATAGTGCATGCGTTGTTTCACGTCGGTTTTCTGCTTGGCCGTGGTATCACTCCGGTCGAGCCGGCCCATTCGTGCCGAAGCATGGCTTAAATACGCATTATCTATTCAAGTAATCATCTTGAGTTTGAGTATTTAGACAGGGGCCGTTCAAGTATTACGTAAGCAGATTTCTTACCATTTTTTACCCCCCCGCCCCCCTTGTCATAAAAAATAAGCAAAGCACTTACTCCCTCCCCCTATGCTTACGTAAACATTTTTAGTAATAAATGTTTTTTTTATATTGTTATTTTTAAAATAGGAAAATTCATGGAAATATTAGGTTTAACTGATACACATAGAGTAAATGACAAAAAATATAATCAGAAATAAAGAACATAACTAACATAAAGAATATTTTCGGAACACATTAACAGTCTTCAGTCCATGAAACCTGAATCCATGATTCTAAGTTATCGATGACATTGGATTGCTGCTCAGTGTTGTGAGTCTGCTCATTTTCATCCGATTTTGTCCCAGTATGAGATTTTTTAAAACTTTCGAACAGTTTTTGGTATAACTTGGATTTGTCTATATGATATGACATTCTAATAAGATATTTAAATTTAAATAATTAAAACGTTAAACTTTGGCTAATTGCATCAACATAAACACAAATGATAACTTTCAATGCTTACAATACGTTTAGAATCCAAACAAAACAATACTGATAGATGCGCACTTGCAGCTTGCGGCCGGCACGAGAGCGAATTATTAGACAAGTGAATAGCGCACGGTAATTTCCCTAATGCGCGGTAATTCCCCTAATCAGTTCTCAAAGCGAGTGCCTACGCATATGTATTATTTGCGGGAATCCCCGAAAAAACTTGAATAACTAACGGTGACGTAATCATCATCTAGACCCCCCCACCCCCCATGTCATCCAAAATAAGCAAAACAGAGACCCCCCCACCCCCCCTTGGTGCTTACGTAATACTTGAACGGCCCCACATTCGTGTAAAGGCAAAAAATATAACATAACATCACGCCGTTTATCCCCGAAGGGGTAGGCAAAGGTGCACATTATGCAAAGGTGCACATTATGCAAAGGTGCACATTATGCTACTGTACAATGTAACACCCACTATCACTATTTAATTTATGTTATGAATTCCATGTAATAGGGGGTGAGCCTATTGCCATATACCGGGCACAATTCCAGACTCCGTGCTAGCTATGTGGTTGAGTGCGAGTCAGAGGCGCCTCGCTCAGTAACTTAGTGCGCGCTCGCGGCACCGCCAGTTATAATAAATATGATAATCTTGTAAACATACAATTAGACTGTACGGTTGGCGCTGTTGCTGGGCAACTGGCTGCTGTGCAACGTGTAGCGGTTTCGATTCCCGCACAGAACAACTCTTTGTAATCTAATTGTAGTTCCGTGTCTGTGTGTACGTGTATGTGAACTTGTATGGTTGTACACGTACACACGACACAGGGGACAATCCTAATGTGGGGCAATGTTTTTAAACATCCAAAATAAGCAAAACAGAGACCCCCCCACCCCCCCTTGGTGCTTACGTAATACTTGAACGGCCCCACATTCGTGTAAAGGCAAAAAATATAACATAACATCACGCCGTTTATCCCCGAAGGGGTAGGCAAAGGTGCACATTATGCAAAGGTGCACATTATGCAAAGGTGCACATTATGCTACTGTACAATGTAACACCCACTATCACTATTTAATTTATGTTATGAATTCCATGTAATAGGGGGTGAGCCTATTGCCATATACCGGGCACAATTCCAGACTCCGTGCTACTACTGAGAATTTTTAAAAACCCAGTAATACTTTACCCGACCTGAGAATCGAACCCGAGACCCCTTGCCCGGCAGTCGCACTTGCGACCACTCGGCCAACGAGGCAGAAAAAAATATACAAATCAATTTAATATTTACCTGTTCATCAGACCCTGTAAGCATGTTCCCAATAGCTCTCAAAGCCGGCGTCCTGACGGCAGCCGAGTTATGGTTCAGCAATCTTATTACTCGGGGTAGCAGGTTCGGTGTCATTTGCACTGACTCTATGCGCTCGTTAGGACCATCGGTTAGATAGGAGAGTGCCCAGCATGCGTCCGCTGTAAATGGACATTTTTTTTAATTTTTTTATTTTATTCCCAGCAATATCCTTACAGACTAACCCAAATCGATATTGAGGTTTCTTATATCTAAATTACAAACTAGATTTTTAACTAACTAATCGTAACAAATGCTTAGAAGTGCTACTTTAGTGAATTCACTCAGAGTGCAATAAAACATATCAACGTCTTCAGCTATGTGGTTGAGTGCGAGTCAGAGGCGCCTCGCTCAGTAACTTAGTGCGCGCTCGCGGCACCGCCAGTTATAATAAATATGATAATCTTGTAAACATACAATTAGACTGTACGGTTGGCGCTGTTGCTGGGCAACTGGCTGCTGTGCAACGTGTAGCGGTTTCGATTCCCGCACAGAACAACTCTTTGTAATCTAATTGTAGTTTCTTGTCTGTGTATACGTGTATGTGAACTTGTATGTTTGTAAACGTACACACGACACAGGAGGAAATCCTAATGTGGGGCAATGTTTTTAAACACTTAGTTTTTTAGTCAAATTTCCGTGGTGCTTGGCAACTGGGCTTCACCCAGTTGTAGTCTCTTCTTTGTGCCTTTAGGCTTAATTCATTTTGTCTCCTGCAGTAATTCACCGAGGGAAGTGGAAACTATAGTTTTTTCTTCTTCTTCTCTTATAATATCTTCTGATTCACTTCGTTGCGGGAACCAAGACAGTTACTAATGTCCCTGTGACGCGCCGGACTTCAGTGTTCCGGTGTTTTCATGGTTGTATCTACTGTAGATCCTGGCTTACAGGAGTTGCAGCGGTTTTGGGAGGTTGTGGCGGGCTTGTCCCATTAAAAAAAATACAACTTAAGATACAAAAAGATAAAAACTAAAACTATTTACACAGAGCATCGAAAAATTCGTCGGTATCAACGTCAGTAGGGAAAGTACCCAGAAGGCTGGCATCATTGCCACGTTGTATGGCAATGCTTAACCTCTGACCGAGAAAAAGACCAGCCCTCTGGTCACGAGATGCGTCGACTGGGCGTTTTTGAATAATGTATGGGCACTTGGACTCCACGAACCTAACTAACCTATTGTTATTGATTGCCGACCATAACCTACCCCTATTCCAAATTTTATCCCGATCCCTTCAGCCACTTTAACGTCATCGAGTAACACATACCACTACTTTTTACCTCAAGGGAACACTGATTACCTTCTTTAAGTAAACCAATGTTGAATTATATATTTATATATATATATATATATATATATATATATATATATATTTACATCCCGCTATCGATTGGACGTCCCATGAAGGCGAAAGTGCATTTAATCTGGCGTCCACCAGCTTTTGGCGTCCGCATACTGGACGCCACTTTGTTGGCCTATGCAACTTAGGTCCTTTTGGTCCTGGCTACACGTAGGTTAAAAATCGACAGAGTCCAAAAGATCGGTTCAATGGCTGTTATAGTATTTTGAAAAGTTCCCAAAGAAATCTCAGCGCCGATAGAGCGCTGCTGTAGCGCGTATATCCACAGCTGTATATTTTTGGGATTTTCTGAGTATAAGTCCGCGTATTTGGCGTCCTCAAAAAAATAACAGCGACGTTGCCAGTTCGCTCATTAAATCTGTCTCAATAGATCAGAATATTATCTACCGCATTCAAAACAATATTCATCGTCGTACATTTCGGATGCGTTGCGTATTATTTGGAGTCCGATTTTATTATAATCATGTGATTGCAACTTACGACAACTTATCTGCAACCCTGTTCTCAATTTGTAAATGAGTACCTATCAGTGATATATTATAATAGATGAGGGTATAAATTAATTCCTTAAAGGGATCTTAGAAATAAGTACTAAAGTGACAAAAATATATGTCTTACCACAAAAAAGGTTAACCAGAGTATAACTCGTATTAAATGTGTATTTAGATAGTATTGTCTCCGTATAAATTTTGACGTAATTTTATTAACTTTATCTATTTATGTGGTTAGAAGATGCATCTAACACTGAATAATTAATTTATGTTGTATTACTGATCAAATCAATCAACGTTTCTTCTTATTTCTCTAGCCTTGGCGTGTTATAAAGATCCAATTAGGAATTATAAATGTTTTTGATTACAAAACATAAACATTTCATTAAAAGTGATATCCATATTTAACATAACATAACATCACGCCTTTTTCCCCGAAGGAGTAAGCAGAGATGCACATTACGGCACTTAATGCTACTGTACAATGTAATATCCACAGTTTTACTATTTATGTTATGAGTCCCATGTAATAGGGGGTGAGTTTATTGCCATATACCGGGCACACTTCCAGACTCTTGAAAAAACCCAGTAATACTTTGCCCAACCCGGGAATAGAACCCGAGACTTTTGCCAGGCGATCGCACTTGCGACCACTCGGCCAACGAGGCAGTAAAATGATATCCATATTCTTTGTTTTTATTTGCTTACTTAGAATTGGTAACTTCATATCAATAAGCTGCCAATTAAATATTTGATACAATTAGAGCTGGTTTCTAAGCTAGGGGAAATGGGCAGCGCGGCTGAAGCGCGGGCTTCAACAATAGAGGCATCAGGCAACAATCCAATAGAGGAGTTAATCGAGTGGCCACAACTAGAAGTATTAAATTAGAAATCTTGCCTTAAATGAAATTGAAATTCAATACAATATTTGCGCACAAAGATCAGTTAACTTAAGGTTTAGATTAAAATAAAAGTGTATCTCATAGATCATAATTTCTAGCGATAAAGTCCTCTACTGGGATCTCTACCTCTATGACAGTCGCGTCGCAATAAAACGATGCTAGAGCTCTCATCATCTCCAAGCGCGAGGCATTTCAGCAGCGCTGCCCAATCCTTTAGCTCTGAAACCAGCCTAAATGAAAGAAGTTTTGAAGATATATACTTAATAAAACCATTCTAGTAATAAGATATATTCTTATTATCTTTACTAATTACGGACGCCCAATAGCTATACGTGGACGTTCAATAGCTATACGGACGCCCAAGCTATACGCACGCCCAATAGCTATATACGGACGTTCAATAGCTATATACGGACGCCCAATAGCTATATACGAACGTTCAACAGCAATATACTGACGATCAATAGCTAGGTGATCTAACATGATAGCTTTTTTGAGGGATAAAAAATCATCCAATGCCTTTTGCCGCCGGCCGCCGGTGGCCGCGCTGGTGAGGCGAGTGGAAGTTTCAGAGGAAGTTTCTCTTACTGACTTTTTTTTAAGCGGGGAAAATCATCGATTCCCGCCTTGTTAAGGCGGGAGGGAGTGTCACTCTTACTGACTAAAAACCACCCCGTTCCTTTTCCTGCACGTCCAGCCGGAGCCCCGGTTACCCGTTAGGTTCTCCGCGACTCCGACTCGGCATCGGCCCTACTGGGCCCCATCTGTGGTGGTTTTATGGCTCTTTGAGGCGCGTGCGGAACGCGACGCGCCGCACGTTCAGGTCTGTTTCTGGTCGGAAGGGGAGCCACCCATGCTCGCCGTCCGCAGGCCCGCGCGGTGGCCGGAGATCGTCCCGCGATCCCCGACGCCCGGCGTGTCCTTCGCGATGGCTGGGTTGCGAGGAAGCAGCGCTTCGCTGCCTCATGCGTCCCGCCTCCTCCTTAGCTAGCTTGACTTCTTCGCAAAAGGAGGAGACGGCATCCCAGTCCCCCTCACTCCGCATCATGGCCTGCACTAGGCCCGGACGCGAGAGGTCGCCATCGCCGATCACTTCCCTGAGGGTACGGCAGTGCTCAGCCCACGCAATGCATTCCGCTATAGTGTGTTCCACCGTGTCCTCAGGGCGGTCCTCACAGTGATGACACCCGGACGTTTCCTCCCGCCCCATCAGACACAGGTACCTTCCGACTCTTACTGACTTAAAACCACCCCGTTCCTATTCCTGCACTTCGAGTCGGAGCCCCGGTCACCCTTTAAGTCCTCTGTGGCTCCGTATGGGCCTCAGCTCCATCCGTGGTGGTCTGATGGCTCCTTGGGGCGTATGCGGAACGCGACGCGCCGTACGTTCGGGTCTGGTTCTGATCGGGCGGCAAGTCATCCGTGCTCGCCGACCGCAGGCCCGTGCTTACGGTGGATGGAGACCGTTTCGCGATCCCCGACGCCTGGAGTGTCTCTCGTGACGGCTGGAGCGTGAGGAGGCTCGTTCCGTCACGAGCTCCGCCTCCTCCTTAGCTAGCAGGACTGCTTCGCAGAAGAAGGAGACGGCATCCCTGTCTCCCTCACTCTGCACCATGGTCTGAACCAGTGTCGGACGCGAGAGGTCGCCGTCGCCGATCACATTCCTGAGGACACGACGGTGTTCAGCCCACGCAGGGCACACTGCCACCGTATGCTCCACCGTGTCCCCCGGGTGGCCCTCGCCATGATGACACCCGAGCGTTTCCTCCCGCCCAATCCGAAGCAGGAACCTACCGAAAATTCCGTGACCGGTAAGCACCTGCGTCAGGCGGTAGATAACGACGCCGTAGCGTCTCTGTCTCTCAAGCCAATCCTCAAATCTAACATGACACCTGCTGAGGAAGTACGTGGATGTTCAATAGCTATATACGGACGCCCAATAGCTATATATGGACGTTCAATAGCTATATACGGACGCCCAATAGCTATATACGGATGTTCGATAGCTAAGTGATCTTACATGATACCTGCTGAGGAAGAAACTTTCTTCGCGCGCATGGCCATCGTCAGGCTCCGCAAGAAACCCCTGCCATTACCATGTCAATTGTCAGGATCCGCAATCAACGGACCTCCCATTTCCGTGTGTGAGCAGTATAGTGATGTAGCTTTTTACTTGATGACCATAGCGTTTGAGTCAACTGAAATTTGCATGACCATTTTTGAATTCCTAACGTAGCCCAGTAGATGGTGCTAGTCCAGCAGTGGACTTAAATAGGCTGATGATGATATACGGATGCCCAATAGCTAGATGATCTTTCACAGTTATAGATGATCTTACATGATGACCGCTGGGGAAGAAACTTTCACGTATTTTACTCTTACTTGCTTTGAAATAAAAATTGAGTTCTGAGTTTCTTTCTTTAGATAAATTTGTAAAACCGGTACGCCGCGCCGATCACATACGGGCTGAACCGATTTGTATTTATGTACAGAATAGACTAGGCAAACATTAAAAAAATATGTTATGCCTACTGCGGCATCTTCTCATGTAAAAATCTCTTAGAAACCTCAATTTTTTTGCATCTTGTTACCAATATTATACCAATATCGGGCATTAGTATATGTATTGATAGATTTTACGAATATTGTAATACTATTAAAACTCTGTCCCCGACGAGTGACAAGAGAGAGGAAAAGAAAGAGACAAGTGAACCCAAAGCTGGCAACGTTGCACTCGCAAATACCATCCACGCTGTGAGGACGTTAGTTAGCCGAAGCCATGGTTAAATCACGATCAATATATCTAGGAGCCCAATTAGTTATCACGATGGTTTGGGGTTCAAAAATGTTGCAGCATGACTGCAAGAAGAATATCGCGAAAAATAAAATTATCGGAAAATGACGTATCCTACAAAGCTGGAAATCGAATAACTAAGCAATATTCATCAAGACATATAAAAAAAATTAAGGGGAACTGGGGGACGTCATAATGATGCGCGACGTGTGTGACGCCAAAACGATTCCAGGATGTAAATATATATATATATATATATATATATATATATATATGACATCACGCCTTTTATCCCCGAAGGGGTAGGCAGAGGTGCACATTATGCCACTGTACAATGTAACACCCACTTTTCACTATTTATGTTATGAGTCCCATGTAATAGTGGGTGAGCCTATTGCCATATACCGGGCACAATTCCAGACTCCGTGCTACTACTAAGATTTTTTTTAAAACCCAGTAATACTTTGCCCGACCCGGGAATCGAACCCGAGACCCCTTGCCCGACAGTCGCACTTGCGACCACTCGGCCAACGAGGCAGTCGTTGAATTATGTATTAAGTACTTACCCAAAACATCTTGGTCAGGGATCTCCAGGAGATCAGCGATGTACGGCAGAGCGGGAGACACATACTCAAACTTTACTAGCGGGTTCTTGTTCCTATAAAACAATATTTTACTATATGTATCAAAGTCAAAGTCAAAATCATTTATTTCAATTAGACCAGAACGGCACTTTTGAACGTCATATCCTTACTAATATTATAAATCGGAAAGTGCGTTTGTTTGTTTGTTTGTTCCGCTTTCACGCCGTAACTACTAAACCGATTGCTTTGAACTTTTACAGACGTAAAGTTAGAAGTCCGAATTAAATAATAGGGTACTTTTTATCCCGGAAAATGTGATATTCCCGAGGGAAAACAAAAGTATTGGTATAGATGGCGCTGTGTGTATTGGTATATGTCACAAAGGCTACTCTTTATCCTTTTATGACGCGAGCGAAGCCGCGGGTAAAAGCTAGTATGGAATAAAATAAGAGTGGGAGATCCATGCTTCAACAGGAATGGGCCGGCTCGACCGGAGTGATATCATCAATAAGCAGAAAATCATAGTGAAACAACCACAGCGTTGTGTTTCGTCTTGTAAGTGTGGTTACTGGAGGCCTAATTACCCCTCTGAGCAATCTCCCCAATCCTTAAATCCTCAAAATTCCAATCCCCAAAAGACCGGTAACGCACTTGTAACTCCTCTGGTGTTCCAGGTGTCCATGGGCGGCGCCGATTGCTTACCATCAGGTGATCCGTCAGCTCGTTTACAGACTTATCCCATAAAAAAATTTACTGAAGATCCTGGAACCCGGAGTACAGGAGTAGCAGTGATCGAGTTAGCATAGAAGGCATCCAAAAAATGTATCAAAAATTACCTGCAGAAATTACTATAAGTCCAAACAGCAGTGCGGAGCTGACTGGCCGGAGTAGTACAAGTCATGAGCGGTAACAACACAGCCAGCGCTCCATGAGCCAGCACGGAGTCCCGGGTTTGAGGCCCGTCGCCTGCAATGTTGCCGAGTGCCCAAGCACTTTGCTCGCCTACTGATCCGCCGCGAGCTAGTAAGGCAACTAGCTTTGGGATTGCACCACCCTAAGGAGAAAAATAATAAATTAAAAGTACCCTTAACCGACGAGCATGCATGAAAAGATTGATGACTGTTGATGAAGCGAAAGAGGTATGTAGGAATCGTAGTAATTGGCGTTCCGTAGTCTCTGCCTACGCCCATGGGAGACAGGCGTGAAGTTATGTATGTATGTAAATATAATCCTCGAAGGAGTAGGCAGAGGTACACGTTACGGCACTTAATGCCACTGTACAATGTAACACCCACTTTTCACTATTTATGTTATGAGTCCCATGTAATAGGGGGTGAGTCTATTGCCATATACCGGGCACAATTCCAGACTTCGTGCTACTATTGAGATTTTTATATAAACCTAGTAATACTTTGCCCGCCCCAGGAATCGAACCCGAGAACCCATGCCCGGTAGTCGCACTTGCGATCAGTGCCACCTAGACATATGGCGTAAAATAAATGGATACCTCATTTGTGATTGTCTACCCACCCCTTAGAAAGATTCAAAGCCATGTTATGAAGCCTATAAGTCTGTCAAAATGTTCAATAAATGAAGTTCCTTGTTTATCATTTGAGCTAATAATTTTACTCGTTAAGTGCCTCTATCTTAAGTATACCTCTGCCTACCACATTTGACAAACAAGATATGACGTGATCCGTCACGATCGGCCACAGCCGACAAGAAAACTTGATTTTTAAGTACATACACGGTGACTGCGGCGGTCAAAAGGTTAAAGAAAGAAAGAAAGAAAGAAAGAAAGAAAGAAAGAAAGAAAGAAAGAAAGAAAGAAAGAAAGAAAGAAGAAAGAAAGAAAGAAAGAAGAAAGAAAGAAAGAAAGACGAAAGAAAGATCGTTTATCTAAGCGAATGTTTTGGTTTAAAGAATAAAATGCATGATATAAATGAACTTACATCGACAACAGCCATGGTATGTTCGTGGGTACCAGACGCGATGTTAGTGAGCGCCCACGCTGCTTCAAACTGCAGGTCTGTGCTGAAATACATAACGCAAAAAAATATTACTTGAGGAGTTGCAAGGGACATTGTAGGTACCTACAGGTACAATGACGTGGTAATGCCACCACGTCATTGTACTTGTCATTGTCGCGGGTCGCGGAATGCTGCTCATGAATATGAGCCTCTAGCATGGCTTGAATCTAGTAGAGTTCCTCGTAAACAAACAAGTACACACGGCCACACATCAGTCTATACAAAACCAGTTTATCCTGGTGTCGCGTCGCATCATCTTTCCGCACATTTAACGTTCAGTTTATACTGGTTATGTAAAGCTCGATGTATAGCCGTGTGTACGTGAGAAAGCCGGAAACATAATAATTAAGTAAGTAAGTCTCGCGTCGTGGTGGCCCGGAGGTTTAAGACGCCCACTTCTCATGCATGAGGGTGCGGGATCGAAACCTACCAACGGCAAGTACCACTGAGACTTTTTCCGAGTTATAGGTAACCTGGGTGTCTTCAAGGCCCGTGTGAATAGGTTGCTTATGGGACGACGTGCTCCATCGTAGACCGCATCATCGCTTACCACCAGGCGAGATAGTGGTCAAACGTCAGCCCAACAAACATAAAAATAGTATGTTCTAAGATTCTCTAGACATTACTGACAAACAGCGTAGGAAACATCGTGAGGAAACCTGGGTTAACAATTTCTAAATACAAGTTTGAAATCGCCAACTCGCATTAAGCAAGCTTGGTGATTAATGGTCAATCCTTCTCCGTGTGAGAAGAGGCCTTTGGTCAGCAGTGGCTTATAGACTTTATAGGCTGTTGATGATAAGTGGCTAGGTTTCTAGGTTTAAAATAAATTGTTTTAACTTTTCAATGCAATAAATAATTAAACAATAATCATACTCTCATCCATTGATTTGACTATTTACCTACTTTTGGATTTTTTCTCGCTAATTTTAAGGAAATAAGTATGCTATTTGACGCTGAAATATGCTGACGTCATAAGTTGCGATCCAATACAAAATTCATAGAAAATTATCGTTTATGACATTTCAATAAAAGTATTGAATTTGACTAGGTACCTGTCAACTACCGTATTGATGATGAAGGGACATTTTATAATGAGAAGTTTCCTAAATCCCCAGAGCCGTATTTTCCCTAAGGTAAACCTGCTTCCTACTTTGCTGTCATGACACAGCAATCAGAAGTAGATCAAACAATTCTATATGGTAACTCACCAGTCATCTCGCTCCAGAGCATTTATCAATGGTCCGATGACTCCAGCAGCCACCATGGTGGAGATGGGAGGATTCTGTTCCTTAGAGAGCGTGCGACGAGCTGCCCGCGCTGCTGCCGTCATAGTTGCCAGGTCGTTGGAGCGAAGACCTAGTGACAGCAAGAAGGTGGATTTTATTGAAGTGTGTATAAATTTTGCCATATAATCTTCAACTTAACAAAACATCATCCCTTTTATCCCTGATGGGGTAGGCAGAAGTCCACAGTACTTAATGCCACTGTACAATGTAACACCTACTTTTCATTATTTACATTATGAGTCCCATGTAATAGGGGGTGAGCCTATTGCCATATACCGGGCACATTTCCAGACTCCGTGCTACCACTGAGAATTTTTTAAAAACCCAGTAGTACATTGCCTGACTCAGGAATCGAACCCAAGACTCCTTGCTTTACTTATTATTAGTTATTATTTTCCATTTTAAATTGAAATAAGTGTTGCGAATAAGTGTTTTATTTATTTATTTATTTAACACTTTCACACTTCTGTATAATAAGCATATGATGGCGGACTTAATGCCAGGTGGCATTCTCTAACAGTCAACTATGGGGTGATGCAGAGATGTGCAACAGTAGGTGTAATAGGTATGATGGTTTATGTGACACAGAAAAAAGTGTTTTTACCTTGAACAATCTCAGAAGTGGTAAGCACCTTGACTTCCTCTTCATGGACTTCATCGCCTGCCTCAGGAGATAGCGCCCTTCTCTTGAGAAGCTGTTCATCTCTAGCCTGCTTGCGCAGAGCCACACTGAGCTCTGCTCTCTTACGGCGGAGATCCTAATAGATAAAGTGATGGTTTTGAGTTTTATGATGGTCAGAGCTATATCGCGGTTTAGCCAAACCAAATATTGGTATTACATTGTTCTCACATAATTGAATTGAACGAAAGAATGTAACCAAAAATTGTATTGTGAACATGATTGAAAAAGAGTAACCTATGGAGTTTCTTGCTCATTCTTCTCCATAGGAATCTACACTTTGGAACGAGCAAATAGCTTTACTGGAGGGCACGAGGGCACCGGTGACCGCAACCTATTGTTCTTTAATGGTGTCTATAATGACGGTACTCAAAGGGTTAATCTAAAGGTGTTTTTTTTATATAGTGTAGAATGCAAAAGCAGACGGATCACATGATGATGCATAGGCATTCAGCGTTAACTTTGACTGGATTTTGGTGTGACATTGTTCTCACACAATGGAACCAACAAAACTATGTGACTATACTCCGTCTGTTTAGGTAGTTAACTATTTGTAAACAAACCATAAAAAGAGTTCTTTATAGTTGACATTTCCATGATTCAAAATACTTCATAAGAAACTAAAATTGTTTCCCTTTTTACGACAGTTTTCTCTATTAAATGTTATGTTTCTGTCCCTTTTCACTTATTTCTTAGTAAATATTATATATATCTGCTTGAGGATATTAATTTAATAACATTTATTAAATAGTATAACATTTCATTACAATAGACACCATAAAGAGCCTAAAATCCCAGGTATCCAAAACTTTTCTTTAAGAATGAAGCCAAATAATGTTGTCAAATTAAAGAGTACAACTAAGATGTAGCGCGACAATGAAAGTAGCGTGTATTACGTTTAGTCGGTTAATCAGGCGCCATTGACAGCTCTCTCGTCGTTTGCGCTCGCGTTCCTATTTTGTTGAAATTATCTTGTTTCTTTGTTTTGTTTTTGTTATTAAGTTATTCAAGTTTAGGTTATTCATCGTTTGTAATTAATGTGTTCAAATATATTGAAGAAACTTGGCCCAAAGACACATATCCCTACAAGAAAGAAATCCGTACATCAGATTCAGAATAGTTTCTATTTAAACATGATAATGAAATAGACCCTTGTACGATTTAGGCATTTGCAGTTGTATATGTGTGTATGATAAATGAACGAATTTAAAGTGAATTTAGTTAAAATTAAAACACGAGAAATATTTGAAGTAATAGTAGGTTAAGTATCTCTGTGTCACGTGGTTTTCTTTGTTTACCTTTAGTTAATTACCTAAACAGATGGACTATAGAGAATTGTATTGTCAATCTGATTGAAAAAGAGAGTAACCTATGGAGTTTCTAATTCTTGCTCATTCTTCTCCATAGGAATCTACACTTTGGAATGAGCTAATAGCTTTACTTTTTAATTTTTTCGTTGACATTCAAAAGCACCTTACTGGTCTTATTAAAATAAATGATTTTGACTTTCACTTTAATATTTTAGAGTTTAGAATTCTGAAATTGATTAGTTTAATGAGCAAGGTTTGCCAGCGGAGTGAGCAACAAATTTTACTTTATTTTATTTAAAATTGATCTGTGTTTCCAATTATTACTAGGATATTCAATGACCTTTTATATTCTTATTTGCAGTTTACGTGTGATTTTTTCAATAATCATGGGACTTCGACAAAATTCATCTATTCAGATTATGCTAACTATTACCCTCTAATCTTTACATATAAGAAATTGAGTTCCATCAAACAAAGGATTCGTAGGTAGACGATATTTTGAGCTAAAACAATATCTAATTATATTATGTACTTAATCTTTATCGATAATTATAGCTTTGCTTAAATTAAATACGTAAATTAAAATAAAACAAAGAACTCTCAACTCAATCGTGTTTTGTCGACCACATGATTTTGAATTTCGAATATAGTTTAAAAACTTACATTTGTCCCTTGGCCAGCATTTTTGTACGCTGACAAACGTGATGAGTTTCTTTCAGACATTATTGATAGTAATAATTTAACAAATTAAACAAAAAGAACACAAAAATTATTTCTCGTGTGTACCACAAAATGGAAACTTTTCAAAAAAACTCAACGCCTCAACGGACGAAAATTAAATTTGATTTAGTTTGACAATAAGTTCCATGGTTTCCAGCCTAAAAAATATATCACATATAAATGGGTACAGATTTTTTTTGTATCCTATCCTAGGTATCATTTTATAAAATAAACGAAAATATATTATTACTAAACGTATTCTACACTATACACAACAAAGATTCTATTTTTAATAATAAATGTTGGCATTTTTACGTGTTTTTATTGGCAACTGTGTTTTTGACTTTTGAGAATTTTATTTTGTTTCTTGATGTTGGTAATGAGATATATTAGTTGAAGGAAAACTTTAATCGATTTACATTTTGTAATCGAATAAATATATTTTTGCTTTTGTTTTGGAAACCGAGTCTCCAATCGAATGCAAAAGTTTTTTTTTTTTTTTTTTTTTCTTCTTTGGCAACTGAGTCTCCAAAATGGTGTTGTCGACTATACTGCCAGTGTCGAGTGGTGACGGCAAAATTATTGGACCGTCGAACTTAACTTTGCGGTAGTTTTTAGTTGTTAATAGCTGAAAGGACAAAACAATTGGGTTAGTAAAACATAAACATTATCAACTATTTTACTGTATATATACAGTGGTGTAAAAAATAGTTGGGGGACATACACAATATAGACAGATATTAATATACATCATTGGACACCGTCACATTTTGATCTCATTTTCATTCATAAATTTACATATATAAATAATTACTTTGTGGGAAAAGTGAGTTAAAAGGAGGTGGAAACTGATTGGGAGTGGGATTTGGATACTGGGGAGTTTTTTGTAGAGGTCAAAGGATTGGGAATTTAAGGGACACGAAAAAAATATGTGTTCTAAGGTTCCCTCATCAAGGCCGCATTCGCACAGCGAGCTGTCGCGGACACGGATCTTGTTGAGGAAGACCGGACTACTACAATGGCCGAGTCTGAGCCTACACAAGGATGAAACAGTATGACGGGGAAGCTTAGGGTACTTGGAAAACCAAGGTTTCCGTCGGATGCCGGGCTGGACAACTGCATAGTAGGCACCTTTCCGTTTGGAAGTTTCTACCCACACTGCAGCCCATGAGTCAAACAGCTTGTGTTTTGTGTCGGCACGTATATCATACCCGTACACAACGTAGTGTTGGCGTTCGACCTCATTCGAGGCCGCAAATTTGGCCAATGAATCCGCACACTCGTTACCACATATGCCAGAGTGACCAGGAACCCAAGCGATCTCGATATTTATGTCATCTTTGAAGCAAGAAAAAAGAAGCGCCTTTATCTCTACAACCAAACTGCTATGAGTTCGGGAATGGAGCTGGTCTTGGTTGAGAGACTGTAGGCTACTTCGGGAGTCGGAAAATATAACAGAATTTCTAAGGTTGTGTGCTCTAATAAATTTTATTGATTCTAAAATGCCAACACATTCTCCCGTGAAGACAGATGCTTCCGGGGGACACTTGGAGAGGAGGGCGATCTTCGAATTTTGGAAGTACGCTGCTACTCCTGTACTTCCATTTCGGGATAGTTTAGACGCGTCGGTGAAGAAAATATTCCAGCCCCTCCAGTAACTGTTCAAAGCGCGCCCAAACTCGCCCGCAGCATCTACGGAGGATTTCGAGATGCCGAGTCCTAGAATTACCTTTGGCCTGAAGTGGATAACCTCATATGCGGAAGAGAAAACCGGGAGTACAGGATATTGCCTGATGGGTGCAGAGAGGTTTTTAAGCTCCCTGTACCTGACAATCACGGGAGGGACAGGTTTATTGTTCCAGTAGGAAGAGGACCTATAGGAACAGTGGATTTGTTCTAGGATAGGAAGAAGGGGGTGTGATGAGAGGGAGAGGACTTTTGAGATGAAGCGGTCTGCCAGGTATTGTCTTCGAAGGTTGAGGGGAGGCTCTACACATTCAACCTGAAGAGCATTTATGGGGGATGATTTCATAGCTCCGACAATTATTCTAAGGCATTTGGCCTGAATGGAGTCTAGTTTTTTTAATGCACCCTTATTGCAAGGAACAATAAGGAAGCAACAATAGTCCATTACACTTCTGACCAATGCATTATAGATGAGCTTCAATGAGTAGGGGTGTGCACCCCACCATACCCCGGCCAGAGCTCTGAGTATCGATACTGAGCGTTCACACCTTGCAACCACATTGTTTATGTGATCCGCCCCAGACATCTTTGAATCGAGATAAACCCCCAAGAATCTAGCACTGCTTTTGATTGGGATATCCTGACCGTCTATCTCTACACGAAGATCCGGAGTGCGTCGTTTGCGTGTAAAAATGACAGCTGAGCTTTTTGGGGCGCTTAAAGATAACCCGTGATTCAGAAGCCATTGGTTTAATGAGGCCAAAGAGACGTTGATGGAGTGGGCGGCGTCTGTTATAGAGCTGTTAGTAACCATTAGTGCGATATCGTCAGCATACTGAAGGACATTACAGTTAAAATTTAGACAGGAGGGAAGGTCATATGTATAAATGTTATAAAGGATGGGGCTAAGGACTGACCCCTGAGGTAAACCTTTCCAGGAGGACCTCCGTACTGGGTTATCCTCAGGAGTTCTTAATTGGAGGGTACGATCGGAAAGGATGTGGGCTATAATTCGGCAGATCCTACTCGGGATTCTCAGCTTTTGCAGTTTCTGCCTGAGAAGGGGTAAGAGGACAGAATCATAGGCCGCTGAGATGTCCAAGAAGACTGCGACCAACGACTCCTGCCTGCTAAGGGCCAGTCGGATGGCTGAAGTGAGGGTACCCACACTATCAGCCGTACCCAGACCTTTCCTGAAGCCGAACTGAGTCGCCGGAAGCAGCCTCTGGCTCTCAACCAACCATTCAAGGCGGTTTTTGATGAGGTGTTCAAAAGTTTTAATAAGTATGGACGATAGGGCAATAGGTCTGTACGACAAATGGTCACCAGGGTCCTTGCCAGCTTTTAACAGCGGCATAATAACCTGAACCTTCCAGGTAGGAGGAATATAGCCTGAAATAAAGCAAAAATTGACCAAGTCAAGGTAGTATTGCTTCGCTTTAGTTCCTGCTTTAGTTAGGAATGAGTAGGGGAACCCATCAATCCCTGGTGCCGAGTCCTTCACATGATTGAGTACCGTTTGAAGTTCATCAGGTGAGAACTCCAAATCGAGCGGGTCATGAGACTCGGGTCGCTCGATCTCATGGGATCTCAGGCAGCATTCATCTGCAGTAGGAACATACGTTGGAGCAATGTTGTTGAAAAAACTGTTACTCAGAGATTCGGGTAAGGTGGAGATAGTGGGAGGTTTGGTGGAGTTCCTAAAATTTTTAACTCTCTGCCAAACTTTGGATATTGGTGTTGATGGGTTTAGTGAACCACAATATCTCTGCCACCCTTGTCTCTTCTTTTTCTTGAACAATTTCCTTGACTTAGCCAAAATTTGCTTGAAATTTAGGAGGTTTTCCAGGTTCATATCTTGGTTATATGTCTTTTCAGCCGCATTCCTAGCTCTTATCATGGCAGTGCATTCACTATCCCACCATGGTGGAGAAGGGATATTGCCTTTCGGTGCATTTTTCACAGGAAAGCAATCTTCGGCTGTGGAGGATATCAGGTCGGAAAATTTGGAGAAACATTCCAAAGAATTCTCATTGTTAACTGGTGGAAGGAGAGAAATGCGGAGGTCTAATAATTTAGAGTAAAGATCCCAGTCTGCGGAATCTAAACGATATCTTAATAGGGGGGGAAGGGGTTTATCTGGGATGGATTTTGACAGGTGTTTAATTATGATGGGGTAGTGGTCACTACCATAGGTCAAATTTAAACAACTCCAATTTAGCACGCTAGCCATAACAGGCGAGCAAAAGGTCAAGTCCACACAGCTGTTTCTTTGACCTAATGCAGACCTACGAGTAGGGCTGCCATCATTAATGACACACAGATCGAGTTCGTCCAGCATCTCAACTAGCTCATTACCCATATTATCACAAAAATCTGAACCCCATCTATAGTGATGGGAGTTAAAGTCACCCATAACAAGTAATGGGCCACTTACTGAGGTAAGTAAATTTTTAATCAAAATAAGGTGGTCAACATGAGGGTGAGCAATGTAAAATACAAATATATTTATGTCCTCAGCCTTAACAGCGACAACATTTATGTCATCGCCAACGAAGGGTAGAGGGATCTGGGAGAAGGGTACTTTGTTATTAATTAACAAAGCACACCCTCCATAACCATCAGATCTGTCATGTCTGACAACACTGAAACATGGGATCCCGAAATTGATATTCGGACGAAGCCATGTCTCAGCAATGCCACAAATCGATGGTTTAAATTTATTCATTAAGTGGAGTAAGTCAGGAAGAGTACTCCTCACGTTCCACTGAAGCAGTGTTAGAGGTAGGAATTTTACAAATATAATCAAGAATTGTTGAAAGCTTTTGTGCGACGTGGTCCGGTACTGTTTGGGCAGGGTTTGATAGTACTGCCATGAGCATATCAGAAACTATATTAAGAATGTACTTGGAGCTACGAATGTTGGTTCCGGATTCCACAGGGAAAGCGCAACCGTTTTTGGATGGGGAATAAGAGTGGTCTTGGATAAGGGCCTGATGGGCCTTCTTATCATAGCTAGGAGATAGGGGAGCATGTGATTTAGGTTTAAGGTGTATAGTTTTTTTATAGGAGACTCTTTGTTGGGGTGTTTTTTTAATAGGAGATGGATCTATGAGGTTGACTGATCTTGAGACCTCAGCATAAGACCTTTTTACAGTAGGGAAAACCTGGCTTGCTTCCGCATATGAAATTGATTTTTCAGCCATCAGAGCTTTGATGCTCTTCTGGCGGCCCAATTCAGGACAAGCTTTGTCATTAGCAAAATGGGTGCCATTGCAATTGACACAGATGGCGGTCTCAGCTGGAATCTGGCATCCATCCCCTGGATGATCCTGGCCACACTTGAAACAACGTGGCTTGGAGCGGCAAAGAGTGCGGGTATGCCCAAAACGGCAACAGTGATAACACTGTATAGTAGGGTACGAGTATAGTTCTACTGGGAGCGCTGAGTAAAAACAAAACACTTTTTTAGGTAGTGTTTGGCCGTCAAAAGTAAGCACTACAGTTTGAGTAGGCTTCCATTCGGTACCGTTTGTGGTTGAGACTCTGCGGTTCATTCTCCTAGCCTTTATCACAGCCCCACACCCAGCGGGAACCCTGATATTACTAATGATTTCGTCCTCTGTCCATTCGACAGGGACGTCCCTAACAATGCCCATTCGCGTAATGTTAAATTGTGGTATCGAAGTCACATAGCTTTGAGCCACCATACCGTTTACCAGAAAGCTATTTGCATCCTGGTGCGTCACAAACTCAACCGAAACTTTATTCCTCCCCAGCCGTTTGACACCACCGATTTTAACATTATTAATATTGAGTTTCATTAAAAACATTCCAAACTTGACTGGGTGAAGAGTAGTGCCAGACGTCTGGGAGTCCTTAAGAGACACATAAACTACGTAAGGGGGATTATCCCTGGCTGTATAACATTGTCGACCGTTTATACTTTTCGCCAATTTCGGAGGGTTGTTCTGGGTGATAGGAGGGGAGCCTGCAGGTCGTTTTCGGTTTTTGGGAGCTTCTGAATCCATTAATTCGATATCCGTGGTGTCGGGAGGAAGAGTGATTGTCAGAATGGTTTCCGTCTCATATTCCGGGGATTTATCGGGATCGGGAGGGTCTGGTGGCTTCACCTCATCCATTTCTGATTAAGGAGATGTGGGCAGAGGAATAGATTAAAATTTAACTTAGAATTACACCAATACCTGTTAAAAACTTACACACACACACTTAACCAACACGACAACACAAAATTTAAAAGATTTCAATTCCAATCACTATAAATTATCTCACTTAAAATGAAAACAAACGTAGGAATGACAAAAGCACGTGCGTAACCTTCACCACTACCAACGAAAGTCTCGAATGCAAAAGTATTTACGTTTCGATATGTCGAATTGTCAATGTCAAAATATGATTTTGACATTTCAGTGGCCTCATAGTTCCGTGATGCCGAAATCAATCTATGAATAGCAGACTACATGTTTTAGAAATCATTTGATTTATGTAATCATTCATAATTAGGTATTTCAAGTATCTAGTTTTCAATTACTAGTAACAACAACAAGCGGTTCAGTTGAATGCCTAACCTTCATTTAGTTCATTACGTTTGACCAAATCAATGTTCAAGGTTGATTTTCAAACCAATAATTTATAGTCATCATAAATTATTGTAAATGCTAATAGCATTGCATAGCATTGTAATTAAAATTAGGAGTACAACGGCATGTGCTCAATGCATTTTAACATCGTACAAAAATAAAACAACAATAGTCAATTAAAATTTATAAACGCGATGCACACATTTAGTAAACAAGCGTTCGACAAAAAATGAATTTACAGCTCAAACGTAACTCAATTACGAAGTCAGACAAAGAGTCGACTCTATTATTAATCAAACTGCATTGCGACTGCTTTCGCATCGTATTAATGCAGTCGAGATGAACATCCAAAAAAACAGTACTGAATAAAATAAGAAGAAGTAGGAGGCGCTCGTACGACAGATATTGAGTAGTGGGATGGGCCTAGCATGCGCAAAGAGGTATTACTTAAAAAATATTCCGCTTTCCATCGTAATTAATCTATCTATCAGCCGACACTTTCATCTTGCGACCTCATATACGAAACGATCGTAAATTAACGTTATTAAAACAAGTTTACAAGCGTTCATGAACGTGTAATTACGCAAAACGTTACGCCGCTGGGCGTGACATCACAAATCAGTCCGGTCGGGCCGAAGACAACACGTCTATAACCCGTCCTTGTCACTCGTTCATGATAGACAGAGAAAGCAACAGCAGGCAGGCCGGTGCTGATCGTATTCCGTCGAGGGTGTCGCCATTTTCGTTTTGACGAATATTGACAGCACGGCAGACAGACAGTGGCGCGGTCGTCGACGCAGCGTCTACCGGATTATTTTTATTTTGATAGTGAATCATTTAACGACCAGACTACGTTCTCTGACTCGTTACGCGTCGGTTTGCAATAAAAACTCTATTTACTACAACAGTGACGAGTGATAGACGTTTAGTTGACGAATTTTGGTGCTAACCTCTTCATTCTTTTTTTTTCTCCCGTCAGTGTTTTTGAGAACTGCAAGGCTGATCGATATGTGCAAGATTTACCACAGATGACTCTGCGTTACTCAACCTCGTGTTGATTTCTTCTGGTAAGTAGCTTTGAATGTTGTTCTTATAGAGTATTGGAGTCGATAATCGTCCGCGTTCGATAAAATAGGCTTCATTGGACGCATAATCGAATTCATACATAATAATATTTGGCATAAACTTAATATTTACAGCGTGAAATGACAGTCGCCCTTTGTTGCGGTAGCTCCAGTTTGTTTACGAACTGTCAGGGGCAGTACACGGCCTAAGATATATTGCCTGGGTTGGCGACTATGCGTGGGCTTTGCGCGCAAGCGAAAACCTACTCTACCGCTAACGGAATAAGGTCGAAAGTGTCGCAGTTTGTAGAACGATAACGGCCCGTAGAATTAATTTATCACACGCCGCGCTTGACAAGTTGAAAACATAAATTCGACCTTGGCGCTCCACGTGGTTTGCAAGCTTTGTGCTTTCTTCTTTGTTTGACATTTGACATTGATATCGATTTTTTATCGATTATTTTTTTTTGTGTTTAGTTGGCGGAAGTGTATCCTTGTTGAAATGTCAAAAAGTGAAAGTAATGAATGGCTTTTCGATTTTCGAAAATTTATTTCGTTATTTTTAATTAAATTATAACTTTGCGGTGCGGCGTTAAAGTGTAAATTCAATCAATAATTACTAGTGGTTGGTGAGTAAAATAACAATTTACTTATCATCTTTATAAATACGTAATATTTATCGTTTTCGAAATTATTACCGGATGTTTTGATAAAGTGAGAAGATTATAAAAAAAATATCTGTAATAATCTACTTATATTATGTTCAGATAATCTTTTATTTCAAGACTCGACACAAGTAAACATGATTTATGAAATATTGCTTTTATTACGAATTGGTTATCATAAAAGTATAGAATAAAATAGCGACCCTTCCCGGTTTCGCTCGGATACGCCTTGAATTTCCCAGTGATTTTCTATTTTATTTATTTTATGTAAACCTAGTCCTGTCCATGGTAAACACAACAAAAAAGGTTTTATCCAATTTGATGTAGCCATTTATGTGTTATATGCACACATGCATTGTGGTGACCAATTTTTATACAATTACTAGCTAACTTAGCAAACTAATTATTCTTTGGACTACCACAAACATTTCAAGACCAAAATAAAAAATTAACCAAATTGGTTCAACCGTCCTCAAGTTTTAGCAAGACTAACAAACAGATTTTTTTTTTATATACATAGATATTTTAATCACTATACATAGTATAAAACAAAGTCGCTATCCGCCGTCTGTCTATCCCTATGTATGCTTAGATCTTTAAAATTACGCAACGGATTTTTATGCAGTTTTTTTAATAGATAGAGTGATTCTTAAGAAATGTTTATATGTATAATACATGCATATTGCACCCGTATGAAGCCGGGGCGGAACACTAGTTTTAAACTGTCAAACACTGCGAGGACACCGGTGACCGCAACCTATTGTTCTTTAATTGTGTCTATAATGACGGTACTCAAAGAGGTAATATAAATCCAACTGTCTTAAACTGTCAAACACCAAGCGGTCACCGGTGACCGCGACCTATTGTTCTTTAATTGTGTCTATAAAACCGGTACTCGACGAGTTAAATGGAACATTTAAAATTTTAGTTCAGTGTCATTCTCAAAAGGTACCTAGTTACATTATATTTGTCTCATTGACTTGTAGTCCGCACAATATGCCTTTTTCTATTCTCCCCTATCAGACGGCATCACATCGCAAACTCCTTTCTCATTCTCGTTATATATAATATTATACTGCAGTATTGTGTATACTTACTATTTAAACTGTTGACCATAGCATGTTTTTATAATAATTATCGTGAGACATACTAAATTAAACAAAAAATCTCCAGTTATTCACATAAAAATATAGCTTATTTTCACGTGGGTAACCCGGGATATTTAATTAAGTTATAGCATGATTAAAAAAATAAACCTATAAATACATACCTACATAGGGACATACATAATTTTACGCCTGTCTCCCATGGGGGTAGGCAGAGACTATGGAACACCAATTACTATGATTTCTACATACCTCTTCATCAACAGTCATCAATCTTTTCATGCATATTTAGCATTTTTATATATTTTATATTTATTTCCTCTAAATATTTAGCTTTTATTAATAAATGAGGCATTCTGTATACTGTAAGTTGTAAAATTAGACATAATTATTAAGATTTTGGAAGAATATTTTTTTTTCTATATTTGCTATCCTATCCTATGTGTTAAAAAAATTCCTTGGTGGCAATTGAATGTCTTTTTTGGTTAAGTTGTTCTAAGTGCAAGTGACAAATAGTAATAGAGCCTATACTTTCTATATAGTCTAGTATGGAGAGAATAAAGGCTTCTTCTCAGAGAAGTAAAAAATGTTAACCAAAATGTAATTTATAATAAGGTGACACCCCTAAAATTTGCAACGCCTGAAAAAGGCCGTTAAGCTGTGCTTGTTATTTCATACGACCTGTATGTATTATCTTAACATGCAAATAAACAGTTTGAGTTTGAAAAGTAGACACAAACTCCAGAGCATATCCTACTACGAGGTTACCATAGTTACTTGTTTTTTATGGGATAAGCTGATAAACGAGCAGACGGATCACCTGATGGTAAGCAATCGGTGTCGCCCATAGACACCCGAAACATCAGAGGCGTTACAAGTGCGTTACCGGCCTTTCGGGGATTAGGAATTTGAGGGTTATTGGTGATTCAGTGATTGAGGATATTGGGGACGAGAGGGAGGGTAATTTGGTCTTAGGTAACCTCACTTACACGACAAAACTCAACGCAAGCGATGTGTCACGTGGGTTTTGTGCCCGGCCGTGGTATCACTCCGGTCGAGCCGGCCCATTCGTGCCGAAGCATACATGCAGCTGTAGCCAAATGCCATTTAGCGCCATTTTTAGGCCATGTTTAGCTTAACATCTTCTTGTACACACGGCCACACATCAGTCTATACAAAACCAGTTTATCCTGGTGTCGCGTCGCATCATCTTTCCGCACATTTAACGTTCAGTTTATACAGGTTATGTAAAGCTCGATGCGTAGCCGTGTGTACGATCCTATATAAGTAATCATGTTTTGTATCAATATATGTCATTGACGTCACATAATGATATGTTAAATGTATATATCTTATTTAGATTTAATCATATCATTAATGAATGTTATTGAACATTGATTAAAATCAACGTCTGATCAAGACTTCGTCGCTTTTGAATGAAGCTAGACGGTTACCAAAATAGGGTAGGGTAGTAGTACTACTATCTTTTATTGGCGGCTTTGCCCGCATGAAGCAACCGATGTCCTTCTCCGTACTCCCAACCATGTGTATGCAAAATTACAGTAAGATTGCATCGCATTATATTACTAGCTTTATACTAGCTATACTAGCTTCTGCCAGCGGCTTCGCCCGCGTTCCCATGGGACAAAACGTAGCATAGTTGTTATTCCAGACCATTATCTACCCCTGTGCCAAATTTCATCCTGATCCCTTCAACCGCTTTGACTTAAAAGGCTAACAGACAGAAACACACACACACACACACACACACACACACACACACACACACACACACAAACAAACAACAAAAATATTAACAAACAAACAAATATATTTATTTCCATTTTGTTCACATATACTTAATCTGTGCTTATTACAATACAATACCTATATAGAATTAAATCTAAGTAGGATAAATATTAGGTAGGATATGAGATATATGGATATCATTGGGATAGTTCACCGAAAAGTTTATCATCATTAAAAGTTCGTGGAATCACTGCCAAACCACTGCTGGACTATGAGCCTACACTACATAAGAGGGGTTTGCTAAATTACCATTATGGCCGCATTGGAAGGCGAGTTGAAGATCGCAGTATAAAAGGTTCAGGTTTATCAGAGAGTGCTGCTGTCCGATCTCTGTCAAATGTGTAGTGCCTTAGTCGGCTCTTACGATACCTGCGGTCAGACCAGGGTCCTATAAAATGTATTCTATACTATTTTCGCAACGCTGCAGAACAGTATCTCTCTGACTCAAAATTGGGTGTGGAAAAACACAAAAATTGTCGTTGAAATAATATGTTTTGCCATTCCTGATCGATAATCCAAAAAAAAATAAAGATTATCCCCTCTTATCAGATTATCTTTCAAAATAAGCCTTTAATCTGAAAAGATTTGCAGTTTAAATCTGGTTAATTTTGAAGCTAATGTGTGTTTGTTGCGGGTAAACTCGTAAATCGGTGGACAGATTTTGATAAATTTTATTAGAGATAGATAAAACTTTAGGGGACCGTTATGGATAATTTTTTTTGGGGTAAATTGCATTGAAGGGGAGACGAATTATGTAAGAAATGAAGTAAGATGTCGACTGTCTTCCTAGATAAAGATAGAGAGCTGTAGTTAAATATTGTATGTTACTGGTTATTATTAAATAAGTAGCTTCTGCAAGCAACTTCGCCCGATAAACAGTAGCCTATGTGTTATTTCAAACCATAATTGCCCCTGTTCCAAATTTCATCCCGATAGTTCCTTCAATCCATCCTTCAATAGTTTTTACGAAATTGAGTAACAAACATACACATAATTTTTTGCATATATAATATTAGTAAGGCTAGCGAAGATGCGGCCAAACGCAAGTTTCATTTTAACTTCATAAACAAGGAGTATTAAATATCTCTCGACTTGATTATAATGTCGTGAAAGACTATGTAAGAGAAATTCTAAATTTAATCCTCAGGTCAAGCGATCGATTTTGAAATTTTGTCCTCTACTAAATAATAGATTTGCTCCCAATTAGAATAGAACTTAAACAATGAACATCTAAAAGAGGATAGTCTTTATATACATTTCAAGCAACCCCTTTGGCGGCAAAAGGCGTATCCTGCTTAAAAATCCCTTTTTAGATCACTCAGTAAAGCGATCCGATACAAAAATGGACTTTCTATCCTCAAAAAAATATTTTTGCAAGGCGGAAAGTGCGTAGGATATTCCAAGCTACCTTTCAGGGGCCGGAGGGTGCAAAACGTAAAAAGTTGCGAGTGAAACGATCCTTTCTCCTAGGTCTGAAACTTTTTTGATAATCTTAAGAAATGGTGTTGGTGAAGTAAATAGTGTGCTTGTTAGTTTGAATTAGAAATGAGTGCTTTTTTCTCCTTTTCGAAGTTTTCTGTTGCTAGATTTCGCTTGAGGAGATTATGTTTTGCAACGACAACGGACAATCTAACGGGTTACCGGTCTCCGGTTTAAAGCAGGAGTAGGAACGGGGTGGTGTTCAGTCAGTAAGAGTCTGACACTCATCTGAAAGAAGAAAGAAAGAAAGAAAAACAATTTATTTTTGCACAAAACACACATAACATAATTAAAAATAAAATTAAAATAAAATAAAAGCTAAAAAATTAAAATGAAGTGAAGTCTTGTCCATGGTCCACAGACTTATTATGTTACTGAAATCATAGAATACTTAATATCTAATATTATCTGTGGACCATAGACAAGGAACATCCTACTTAAAGTCCATTTCACGAAAGAAGTCCCGCAGACGCAGCGCTGTATTCGCGCGACATAATGTTGCCACAGTTAAATCTATATAGTCCCATACTATAATTATAAATTTAACCCGGGCAACATCAGGAGAAATTATTTAAAGTTCATTAGTTTAATTTGATTAACTACGTACTCGAGTTCGATGTATATTTAGAAAAAAAATGTCTTTTTTATATAGGTATTTATGTTTATATTGCTAAGGTCAGATTTGTGAAAAATTAATCTTCCTGTAATTTCTAAAATATAAAATGGAAATAAAGATGTTCAACCAACTTCGAATTAGGAAAGTAAAATAACATTTAAAAAGTTTTATTCAAAGTTTTATTGAATAATTATGATCGGTCATACTATGATCACTGTCAGAAGAGTGAATAGAAACAGAATCAGATTCTGTTTCACTATCACTAGCGGTAGATATAATAAATCGATCCATTTCTTCATCCATAAGACCATCATTTTTTAAATATTCTTCCTCCAAATGCTGTACATGTTTGCATTGAACTGCCCAATCTTCCGCTGTAACAGACTCGAAAGCCTCTTCTGTTAGGCGTACAATTTCTTTTGGATCTTGGCCCACGTTTTTATCCGCTACCCGTCTCTTTACAAGGCTCCACATTTTTTCGATCGGATTGAGATCACAGTGGTAAGGGGGCAATCTTACCAATTCATGATTGTGAGATTTTAACAATGCTTCCACGGCATATGTAGGTGGACCTTTATTTCGTTTTATTAATTGAAATAATACAGCTAGTGTCCAATTATCTTCAAAATATACTCCCTTCTCTCGCAGCCATTCCTGCATGTCACGTTTAATACTTGACATTGTAGGTGGTTTATTTATTTGAGTGCAATGATACGGAGCGTTGTCCATCACCACAAGTGACCTTTCAGGTAGGTTAGGAATGACTTTTTCATTCATCCATTTTAAAAAATTTGTTGAGTTCATGTCATCGTGGTAATCTGAGGATTTTGATTGGGACTTGAACATTAACAATGCACCATTAACAAAACCATTTTCATTTCCTGCATGAGCAATTATCCAACGATTCCCTGATGACTCTGACACGAACACCCCAGGCTCCTCCTCACTTTGCCAGCAACTTTTGGCATGATAAGTGTTGTGTATATAGGTCTCGTCTAAATATACTACAGGTCTTTTTTCCACATTGCGATTTCTTCGGATTTTCTTCAAATATCTTGAACGCCATGCAGTAATATCATAACGTTCCATAAGTAATTTACGTTTCGACTGGCATCGCTTATACTTGAAACCGATTCTATGCAATATACGGTGCAATGTAGTGATACTTCCTTGATAATTTATATCTTCTCTCAAAGCTGCACGTAATTTAGCCAATGTAGGTAATTCCTTCTTCACAACATAAAAACTATGAATTTTTTGCCGTATAGCGCACAAATCAAATCCATCCAAGTCGAACTTTTTGGGATGCGGGCGACTCTTCCCTGGGGTGACGATAACTTTAGAAGTACTTGCCGCTGTTGCACCTTCTTTTGTAACTCTCGTTACAGTTTTCTCCGACACACCTGCAATTAAATGAACAATTTAAAAAAAACCTAACAGTGAATATTATAACATTAATTTATAACATTAATAAATTATAATATTAATAACAGTGAATTTTTTCGTCGGTAGGTGCTAAATAAGTACACACGCGTAATTTGTTTATTGCGAAAATAAATTGCATAAATTGATTTAAATAGTTTAAAGTGCATTATCCAGTATTAGGTTTAAATAGTAAAAATTATAAAATAATATTAATAGTTACAACTTTTATGTGACATAATAGTTCAATTTAGCCACCACCTGCCAGCACATCAATTCACTAAGGCAACCAGGCACTTCACACTAACAATGTCACACGCTGATCTTATAACCACCAATCTGTCCATGGAGGAGAGGTTATTGGCGAGGATGAATGAGATCAATGATCAAATTGAGGCAGCCGGCCCTGGTAAGGACACAGTGGCCAAGATAGCGGAGGAGTTTCGAGTCTTCCGGGTGCTGGTTTATAACATTTTGGGCACACTTCGGAGACAAATCTCAGAGTGCTGCAAGTGTTCTGATGACCAGGAGACGCGGCACCGACGTAAAGATTTAGTGTTTCTGGGTATACCCGAAGTTAAGGAGGAGGACTGCAGTAAGGTAGTACTGGAAATTATAAACACCAGGCTACAACTCAATCTTCCATTGTCTGCAATCAAGACAAGCCGTCGACTGGGAGCAGGCACTAAAGATCTTCCTAGACCGATCCTGGTGCGGTTCAAAACCATCGAGAATAAGGCTTCGGTCTGGCGAGCTAAAACTGGTCTTCGGGGCTCTAAAACTTCTGTGCGTGAGTTTTTAACACGATCCAGACAGGAGTTGTTTGTCAGGGCGCGCCATCACTTCGGCATACGTGCTTGTTGGACGCAGGATGGCAATATCTTCCTGAAGACAGCAGACGGCGCTAAGCATAAGGTAAAATGCTCTGGGGATCTAAGTCCTCTCCTCAGCAAATACCCGAAGGTGGCAGGAGTGCCGGAGCCTGCAGCCGGGCGTGGGGAAGCGAACGTGGTGAGCCTGAAAGTTGCACGTAAATAATCATTTATCATTGCATCCAATTATCACCGCAATCACTGTACACCATTGTTGTTTCTTATTATTGTCGCTTATTCCCCTTACCTTGTAGTTTTGATTGTATTTTTCTTTCATTTCCATTGCTTATAATACCTCATTAGTTCTTTGTTTGCATGTTGTATAATTTCATAAGACTTGTGAACTTTTGATACCTCTACCCACTGCTAATACAATTATTTCACTTTCTTTGTTCCAAGCTAATCCAATGACGTTACTAATTATAAAAATTTCCAGTATCTTCCATATGTTTAACTTAATGTTTTTAAATTTCTTTTCACCCTCATGTTACTGTATTGTTTGCATTGCATTGTCGTCAAGCGGAATTATTTAGTGTCATAATGACAGATGACATTGTCATCTATCAGTTCTCAAGCTGTCATTCGTTGAAGTTTGCACGTTCGGAAATGTGATCATAGAACTGTAATTAATTGTGTTGTTGTTGTCTTTGTTTGTCATCTTTTTGTTTTCCTCTTTTGTTTTGTTGATGTTAGCTGGCGGGTGGTGCAGAGTTGCATGCTTTCAGTGGTAAACACCTTCTTAATGTTTGATATTTTTTTGTGTAATTTAGCTACATTTATTTATTAATATCTATTATTATCTATATTTTTCTATATTTATATATACATAAACATGTCTGATGCTGATTCTTTTGTATCTGCGAGTGAAAGTAGTTTTTCTGAGGGTGACGGTTACTGTTCGTTGGGGGGCACTCTGGGTGACACTCTCAAGAAACAATTTAGTAACCAAGATCGTCGCTTATTGAACGTATGCCACATAAATGCCCAAAGTGTGCCCAGTCACTACAATGACCTCTATGAGGCATTTAATAACAGTGATGTGCATGCCGTCTTGATATCCGAAACCTGGCTCAAGCCTCAATTACCATCAACGAACTATCCCTTAACAGGATATGTTCTAGTTCGCAATGACCGCACTGAGGGACGAGGGGGTGGTGTGGCCATATATCTTCGCAGCGAATTTTGTTATAAAACTCTCTTCACATCAAACTCTGGATGTGCTGCGGAATATATATTTCTTGAGGTTTGTGTCCGGGGGGTAAAGATTGTTCTGGGCGTTGTCTATTGTCCTCCTTTGGTCGATTATTTCGCCGAATTCGAATCGTTACTGGAATCTGTGGGTTCGGATTACGCTCATCACATAATCATGGGTGACTTCAACACTAATCTCCTTGCCCATAACTCCTCTCGTTCCCGTAAACTCCGGTGTCTGGTCGAGTCTGGGAGTCTTCATCTGCTGCCTCTCCAACCTACTCATCACAACATTGTTGGTGAGGACTCCTGGCTCGATCTGATCATCACATCCAATCCCGCTCTAGTTGCATCTCACGGTCAGCAGGAGGCCCCGGGATTCTCCCACCATGACCTAATCTTCCTATCCTATTTCCTGAAACCACCCAAGGTAAAGCCTAGGGTCCTGTATAGGCGTTGTTTTGCGCAGATGGACGTCGATAAACTTCGAGAGGATGCGTTAGCCATAGATTGGGAACCCTTGATGGAGGCAACTGATGTCAACACTATGGTAGACATATTCAACACGACCTTAACTAACCTTTATGATCGTCACGCCCCAATCAAAAAGGTAAAATTGAAGCGTGCTCCTGCGCCTTGGATGAATGATGGGATACGGATGGCGATGCGACGCAGGGACCGAGCGTTTCGTAAACACAAGAGGGATCGCACCGAGGAGAATTGGACGGCCTTCAAAATTGCTAGGAATCGGTGTAATCAGATGGTGCGCAATGCTAAACGCCGTCATATTCTTAACAGTATCTCCTCTTCTTCTTCTTCTGCCGATATCTGGAAGTTCCTTGGAACTCTGGGTATTGGTAAATCCCGACACCCGGACCTTCCTGGTTCGATTGGTCTGAATGATCTCAATCACCATTTCTCCACCGTACCTAAATTGGATCTCCAGACCAAGCGAATAACCCTTTCTTTTATCTCCGGTATGATGCGTTCCTGTGCAATAAGTCCTTTTTGCTTCACACCAGTGCAGTTGGAAGATATCCGGAAGATTATCCTCGCCATCAAATCCAGGGCTGTGGGATGTGACGGTATATCGCGTGATATGATTACAGGTATACTGGACCTCCTCCTCCCGATCATAACTCATATGGTAAACCGGTCCTTGTACTCTAAAATATTCCCATCCTTGTGGCGCAAAGCCTATGTCCGTCCCATTCCAAAAATATCTAATCCTAGTCTTCCTACACATTTTCGTCCTATATCCATCCTTCCCTTTTTGTCGAAGGTGCTTGAGGCCTGTGTCCATAATCAACTCTCGAATTTCATTTACCGTAACTGTCTTATTAGTCCTCTACAGTCTGGATTCAGGCCTGGGCACAGTACTGTAACTGCACTCCTCAAGGTCATTGGCGATGTGAAGGCAGGAATGGAGGACACTGAGATCACAGTATTGGTTTTGGTGGATTTCTCAAACGCCTTCAACATGGTCGACCATGATATCCTACTAGCTATCCTTTCCCATTTTTCGGTCTCTGATGACGCACTGGAATGGTTTTCTTCTTATCTTCAGGAGCGTCAGCAATCAGTTCACGTTGATGAGACCTCATCAAACTGGAACCACTTGCAGACTGGCGTTCCTCAAGGCGGTATTCTCTCTCCTCTTTTATTCTCTATTTTCATAAACCTTATTACTTCTGAACTACAGTGTGCGTACCATCTGTATGCCGACGACCTACAGGTGTACTGTCGGGCTAGGATCGAGGGTTTGCCTGGAGCAATCGCGAGAGTGAACGCTGACTTAGCTGCTATATATAATTGGTCTGAGAGGTTTGGAATAGCTGTGAACCCGAATAAATGTCAGGCGATTATGGTGGGAAGTTCTCGTACCTTGTGTAAGGTTGACAGTGCATCTATGCCGCCTGTATTGTTCAACGGTGCGATCATACCATTCAGCAGCGACGTGAGGAATCTTGGCTTGCTTGTTGACAGTAACTTAAACTGGCGTGCTCATGTCACTAGCATATGCCAACGGGTCACCGGGACGCTGCGGGCCCTGTATCGTTTGAGGAACTTTCTTCCGTCCTCTGCTAAGATAATGCTTGTCCAGTCCTTGGTTTTCCCCATTATTGATTATGCTGATGTGTGTTTTTTCGACCTGAATGCAGATCTACTTAACAAACTTGACCGTCTTTTGAATAACTGCATTCGATTCGTCTTCAACCTGCGCAAATATGACCATGTCTCTGCATTTCGATTGCAACTAAAGTGGTTGCCCATACGTCAGCGCAGGGAACAACGGGCGCTAACCACTTTATTCTCCCTTCTTAATTCTCCCAATTTTCCTACTTATCTTTCCCCCTATTTCCAGTATGTGAGCGCTAACCACAGCAAATACCTCCGTTCTTCTAACAATCTTCTGTTGCAATGTCCCACACATCGAACTGACTTCCTTCACTCTTCTTTTTTCGTCCAATCCATCTTGCTGTGGAATGCGATGCCCACGGATATCAGGACGGCGACCAGTCGTCTGTCCTTCAAATTTAAGGTACGCGAGTATCTGCGGAAGAAGCTAGCAGACTCAACACACACTTAGGCCTTGTATGTATTTATATATTTATATGTGTATGTATATGTATGTATATATGTTATATTATGTTATATATTTTCCTTCGTATATTTAGGTGTATATATGTCCATATATATGTCCATATATATGTCCATACTTATTTGTCTACTGTTCGTTTTGCATTACGGATATATTTTAATACTTCTTCATTATATTTAATAAGTATATTATATTCTGTGATGTGTATAATTATATATGATGTTAATGTTAACTTTGATCTTAATGTTAATTATATGTAATACTTGTCAATGTATGATCAAAACTCACAAGTGGTAAACGTTTACACCTACTATTGTGTCTCTCTGCATCACCCTAAGGTTGACTGTTAGAGAATGCCACTAGGCATTAAGTCCGCCTTTGTATACCTACATGAAGTGTAAATAAATAAATAAATAAAAAATAAATAAAATATTTCCGCATTTAATTACATTATTGTTGAAAACAACTTTACAAATTTTTGCTGTTATGTTAATTCCTCTTCAAATTTTCCTTCATAAAAATCGTGCATTAAAAAAAACTTAATTCTAATTGGTAAAAAATATGTATAATATGGCAGCCCAAAATTTACCTGTCATGGTGGCGACTCTTTTGCGAACATTGTCTAATGGAATTAAAACGCCACGATTCTTCTGTTCCGCTTCACAGAACTCTTTCACTTTTAATATCATTTCTCGACCTGCACTTTTTACAACTTTTGGCATCGTAAATAAACTTTATAACGCACTAATCTAATAATAAACTCACAAAATATCTATCACAACAAACGCACCTTGACAACATCGACAAACGACAACATGGCCGAACTCCCCATTTGTCAAATTTAGTTCCACAATTGTCCGCGGGACTTCTTTCGTGAAATGGACTTTACTTCATATCTATTGACTATTTGCATGCATTTCATAAAATTGGATGGAGTATATATAAAAGTTTAATTATAATAAAACTAACTAATAAAACAAGACCGAAGAAGTCACTAGGTGATAATCCCTCAAATAGGGTCTAGCCTTGTATCTTTGATTAATCAGAGTTTGTTCAGGTGTTTAGGCATACAAATTTGTCAACCAAATCACTTTAGATTATTCTCGAAAAGTGATTCATAATTATGCATAGCGTTACGTCTTACTTTTTAATCCCTGAAAGAGTTGATAACATGATATTTCAGCTCCATGATTGATGGCTATAAAACTAAATGTGGTAACTGGTAGCTTCCATAAGATTCAGATAATGTGTATAATATTCGTTAGTATCAATAGTTAAAAGATTCGTACCGAAAAAAGTCCGTTAACCAAGACAGATGTACTCCAAAGTTTCCGCATATCTACATTTGCGCTAGACAAAGCCAAATCCTCTTCTCTTGTCCTTTTATGCTTTATGACAAGACTCTTACGGGTCTTTGAGATGCTTAATCCTAGCAACTGATCAAAGCTGCTTTGTTAGGGAGAAACGTTACCATATGTATTTATTTTTCAGTTTCAATTTATCTGAAACCTCCGCTACATATGCGAGTTTTCCACAATCTCTACGTTTTGCAGGCGGATTACAGATCGTAGTTAAGGTTCTGGTTTGTCGCGAAGAACCTAACGGGTAACCGGGGCTCCGGCTCGACGTGCAGGAGAAGGAACGGGGTGGTTTTTAGTCAGTAAGAGTCTGACACTCCCTCCTGCCTCACCCAGGCGGGAGCAGTCATTCGATGATTGCCCCCCTTAAAAAAAAAAAGTTCTGGTTTATCAGAAAGCGCTGCTGCCTTGTCTCTGTCGAATGTGTAGTCCCTTAGTTGGCTTTTACGACACAAGCGAAAAGTGTAATGGGACATTTGTATTTAAAATTCATTTATGGACTCATTGCTAGAGATTGATTTTAAAGTGTGCAAGTTCCAAAAATGCTTTTCCACTTCTAAGTCTAGATTAGTTTGGAATTTACCTACTACGCTTCGTACAAAAATTGTTCCGTTTGCTCTTTGTAGTTTTAACCGGGAAAAAAGGCTTATTTAAGTTTGTTGCACGTTACTTATTTACTGACTGATGTAGGACCATATTCTATAGTACTGAAAATATAGGCCACTAAAAAGAAGTAACGAAACACCTTCTGCCACTCCTTTTGTTAAAAAGGGCGTAATACAACCGCACAGAACCATGTCGCTACACGACACGTGTACCTAACATACATTTAAAATTAATTTACGCCAGACCTCTAGATCCCGAATCCCCCGTTCCCACTTCAATATCGTCCGAAGAATATTTTATCAAAATTTTCTAAAAAAAAGGTCTGCCGACTTAAAATTTATACCGTCGCCAAGATTTTTGTCAGGAATGCAGAAACTCGAGGGGCGAATATCGTACAGATTTCCCGCGAAAAACCCGCTTTGACAGCGAAAAAGGCGGGAACGGTGGCCATTACTGGCAAGTGACGCCAGTCCGTTGTATAATTGGCGTCCAGAAGTTATGGATGAATTTAATAACGTTGGATATAGTTCCTGAGCCTTGCTTGTGGTAAAAAGACAACAGCTTTCACAACAACATCTATTACCTATTATGGTTTTTTATTAACGTTTTTGTTTTAGGGTAAGATGGAATTAGGTACGATTTAATTGGTTCTTTTTTGCGTAAATTGAGAACGCTTGTTTGGGAAGGATTTTATTTGTTTGTAGCGGATATTTTGATTTACATTATGATTTATTTTAACTTTAACACTAAGTTGATGACATTTCTCATTATGGGTTTAATCTGATGTTAGCTTTTGACTCTGGATTCGGTGAAAAGACAATATAGCCTTCACTTCTAATTATCTACAGACACAAAAACCATACCATAAAATCATCGACAATGAAAATAAAAAAGTACATTTTAGCATTTATAACAGTAAGATTATGTAACCATATGGTCTTTTGAAACCCGTTTTCAGTATTTAGCGCCTAGCAAAGTAAATTATGGCGATCTATGGGGGTGGCTTTAGCTCGATAATAGACTGTTTCCGGCTGATACGACATGAATGTATGGGGTCTTATCTCGTCATGGGAGTTAATTGAAGGTTTCTGCGTTAGATGGGAAGGATTGCGGTGTATTAAAGGTGCTGTTAGGTATGGGATATTGGTCTTATTACTTTCGATAAGTGAATTAGAATTCTCAGTGATTTTGAGATCAAACTAACTGCTGACTAGGTCTTCCTAGTTCTAATCTTTTTGTAGTGTTTATAGTTTCACTAAGAATTAGTTAATGTGTTAAAATAACTTAATCTTTTTAAGTTTATTATAAAAATTCTGAAAAGTAGAAACGTTTTCAGCGAATAAAATAGTTTCCGTAAAAATAAAACAAAATGAAACGCTAAAAAAACTAATTTAATCTACTCAAATAACTTATTCACGGTACAAGGCTAAATCAACAGAATTTATGCACACTTCAAAGTTGTTCTAGTAAAAAAATACAACCAAAAAAACGGAACAACACCCTAATTTGACTAACAAAATTCCTTGTTTTCATTCTATTTAACTTAACTAGTAGCTAGTACATTTTCCAACTAATTGTGTAAAGTTAACCCACAGAAGTTGCCGTATATCCGAGCAGTTTTTCGTCGGAAAGATCTCATTCTGCCAACAAGAGGGAAAAATACCAGCGAACTTCAAAAATTTTAAGTGGAACGACGGAAGGACAATCAACCCTGCTATTCCTAATTCCATGTAATAACAGCGACTTGGACCCTTTATTTTTCGGCTTCCGAAAGTAAGGGACACTATGGAAATAAAATTTGTGAGAAAATTCACGTTTTTTTCTGCAAGGGACTCTTAATGAACGACTGGGTTCGCTGATATTTTTGATATACGAATCTTTCGAATTGGTTTTGACTTAATTTGGAATTATATGTCAGAAAGTTTGGCAATACTTTGTACACTAAGTTATAATATTTTTTTATACCTACTTATAATGGAAGGGACGTGCTTTGTCGCTTCAGCATGAATGAATCGACTCAACCGGAGTGGTACCACGGCCTAACAGAAAACCGCCGTGAAACAACACTTGTGTTGTGTTTCGTTTGCACCTTTCCTATAAAAATATGATGTTAAGTTAAAGTTAATCCGACAGAAGTTGTATTTATTTTATCGTCATATTTACCAATTTTTCGCTTCCTAATGTTCATAAGCCTCTTTCGTATATTTATAGAAAATAATTAGGCGATTTTCTACCTTGTCTGTTGCGCTTTGCAGCACATTTATCGATTCGTTTTTATTTGTAACCATTTTCGTTGACTGGACTTATACGAAGATGGTTTTGTTAAGAATTGAACTCTGTCTTCTAGAAGTATTTACCTATATTTTATTCTATTAGTATTAAAATAGAGTATGTTTTAGTCACAATAGTTTTCTACTGAGTCAAGTAGGGTTGATATTATCGCAGCCATTCGCAGACGATGATCAAGTCGTATTACTTGGGAGGAAAGACTTAAAAGAATGCTATATTTGGTAGGAGAAAAAATGGAATACTGAAGCTAAGTAAGTAAGAGAATGTCCATTATCTGTGGAATGAAATCCTGCTACGTGCTGCACAATTTAATATGCAACAAACTTATAAAAATACTAGCTTTTACCCGCGGCTTCGCTCGCGTCACAAAAGGATGAAAGTACCCTATGTGACATATACCAATACACACAGCGCCATCTATACCAATAATTTTGTTTTCCCTCTAGAATATCAAATTTTTCCGGGATAAAAAGTACCCTATTTAAATAATAGGGTACTTTTTATCCCGGAAAAATCCAGGCTTCTAACTTCACATCTGCAAAAAATCAAAGCAATCGGTTTAGTAGTTACGGCGCGAAAGTGGAATAAACAAACAAACAAACAAACTCACTTTCCAATTTATAATATTATTATAAATTATAAGTAAGGATAAAAAAGGTTTGAGCAATAGTCACCACGCTTGCTCAATGCGGGTTGGCGATGAAGACTGTCTTCAGCAATTTTTTGCCGGGAGAAGTCTTATTAATGCACTCAGGGTCCCCCTGATATTATAAACTCCTATAGGCTACAGTGGACCCCTGCTCCTTTATCGTCTAATAGAATAAAATAATACAGTTCCCCGGGAGAAACTGTTTATTAAATAGGTCACCAGGTCTCAACCTCTAATAAATAGGGGCAAAACATTGTCCGTATTATTAAAGACTGCGAAAATCGACAGGAGTATGAGATTAGTAAAGTTGTTAGAAATAGAATGAATTTTCAATGAATACAAAATGGTAACTCGAGGAACTTTATAATACCTATCAGTATTAACAAACTGAATTAGTACTATTTCGAGTGACGTAGGAGATATACATATTTTTTATAAAACCTTGGTATGGAGCCATTTTCCCAGCCAAATGTTTTCTTCAAATATTATTTTAGTCAAAAAAAGACGTCAGTATCCATTATGGTTCAATTGTCTTTAATACGGTCATTTTTTATTTACAGATAAAAAAGTCTTAAATAAAATAAATACTAACTAGTACTGAATATATACAACTTAAGATAAAATTAAATAAAACTAAAAATAACAAAAAAATATTGTTTTCTTCATGCATAAAAAATACTAAATCAACTGAAGTTAAATGAGCTGAACATGCACAAGACACTTTAAAAGATCAATAAATAAACCGCTGTTTTAATTTGGATCATAAATATAGGAAGACTGAGCGATCCTTTCTAACCCACTTTTTCGGAGTCGCGGAGAACCTAACGGGTAACCGGGGCTCCGGCTCGACGTGCAGGAGAAGGAACAGGGTGGTTTTTAGTCAGTAAGAGTCTGACACTCCCTTCCGCCTCACCCAGGCGGGAGCAGTCATTCGATGATTTTCCCCCATTAAAAAAAAAACCCGTACATTACCTACCTAGACAATCATGTGTGGTCCATATAAAAAGCAATGATTGGTACTAATACCGTCAGTCACGATCTAGCGCCTTTAATTGTTTACCCCCGTTACGTTAGTGTAAAACAGAACCAGTTATAGCAATAATTAATAGGGAAACAACGAGTTTTGTTGTGGTACAAGTTGTAGGAGGAAGGTTTTAGAAAATTTAAGATTTTTTAAACATAACATAATGTCACGCCTTTTATCCCCAAAGGGGTAGGCAGAGGTGCACATTACGGCACTTACGTCGGAATACTCAAACGCTACTCAATTTTCAGTCGCGCTTAAGTATAGTTCTGTCTCCACAAATTCTTTGTAAAATGACAGAGATGACGATATTTAAGCACGACTTAAAATTGAGTAACGTTTCAGTATTCTGGCATGAATGCCACTATTTTTTTTTATATTTTAAATTTTTAAATATTGGTTTGAAAGAACAATGGCGAGATTATACCTGGATTGTTTTAGAAGCGTCTATAAACGAGACCTATGAAAAACGTAATGAGGTAATTAAATTGATTTTTATACGATTTTAGTTTCAAACGTAAAAGCCTCAGTATTTATAATGAGAAATAAGTTATTAATTGTATTTATATCCGGTGCTAGTTTTGGTTGATGTTTGTTAGAGTTACCATTTATAAAAAAATATATAAAATAGTATTAAGTCGAAAAAAATGTTAAAGTCGTGTATAAACCAACAATACCCAAAAATAAATCATTGTAATGTTAAACAACATATAAGAATTGGTTAGATTTGTTATTTTGTGAAAGAAGTCGCGATTTTATAGATTTATTTTGATATCACAATCATCATTAGTAGTAATTAAAAGAAAATGTAATGGCAACACTAAGTGGTACTGTCAAATGTCGTAAAAACTTCGTTATTCACAAAGCTTGCTTTGGTATAATATTGTTCTTGTTCTTTTCGTCGTTTTTTCGTGAATTATCTTTAATTTTGACCCTCGCATTGCCCCTGGACTTGATTCGCTGCGACTTTATACGACGACTTTTGCTTTCTCACGGACGATCTGCGCTATAAGTACACTATAACTGTTGCTTTTCCAAAAAGGACTCGATTGTTTCTCAATTCTTTTGTGAAAATGCGAAGTAACAGGCCTACACGCATTTTGTGCGCGAATTGCAACATTTGCGTCAATACCCTTCGGCGATATCGGATCTTAGATCAAAACACAAGAGTGTGTACCATGATCTGCAACTGGGTTTATCCACAAATCGTAAGTTTTTAAACTATAATTTATAAGAATATTTCGTAGCTATAACGTTTTACTGCAGAAAAACCATCTTCAGATCGTGTACGACTCGATAATTGACCAGTAATTTATTATTGTACTGCTTGCAACTTCAGTAAGACTGTCTTTATGTTAAACCATTCTATATATAACACACAATAGTCCCATTCATTTTAGTCAAAAAAGACACAGTAGCATTTTTTTTCAAAGCTGTGTAAAATACTAGAAAAGTTATGGTTTTTCCTATTTTTTAGATTACCGAAGACGATTGTGTCTGTGAAGCATATTGGGAACTGTCTATGGTTGCAGTTAACCAGAATTTGCAACAAGATAGTAATAAGGCTGGACAATCTGGACCGAGTCAACGATGACATAATTCATGTGTGCCTTCTGTGTGAATGTTCATTAGTACGAAGGCAAAGTCGTAAATACTTAAAGACAACCCAACAGGCCTACAACTGGATATGATAAATATTATTCAAATGAAAATAGAACCACGACAGGTACGTAGTTCATATTTAATTTGTATTCATTCTACCCTATCTACCGCTTGAATGCACCGATATGAGACAAAATAGAAAATACATTGTGTCTAGCGTAGATCACATGAAAGGTTAAATTAAATTCATATTATAAATTCCCCTAAATATAAATATATATATATATAAAATAATATAAATAATACTATTTAGTTTTTTTTTTAGTTTGCTACCCATCACAAAGATTGTTAAAAAAATAATAATATTACTAACTTCTTACACTTATTATAATAACTTCTTAGATGTTTTGTAACTAACATTATTTTCATTCCGTTGCAGCTAACATCATCTGATAAGGTGTGTCATGCCTGTTGGTTGCGAACTAAGAGATAAGCTCTTCGTATCAACCATGTTGATGAAATGAGACCACCTGAAGCAATGCCCCAAAATGAAAATCTATTACAGGATAATGAAGTTCATGAGAATCCTCGAGCTGCTGACACTGGCCGGTCAATAGAAATCAATATTGCCAGATTATAAGAGGGCAGCCAACATCAATTGGTAATTCATCGTGTGTTTTTATTCGCCTTGGGAATGTATCAAATACTTCAAGCTCGATCGTACTATGGCAAGCATATACGTTTCTATGGCGGATATAGGATTGAAGTGTGCAATGAAAATATAAATTCCTCTGAATACAATGTACTAGGCAGTAAAGAAACGATTTTAATAAGAAGAAAAATAAAATCGCGTCACATTTCTAGGAAGCAGTACTATGTTTATATTTTAATTAAAAATACTACCAGCAGATCTGGTATAGTTAGTGGAATACTGCTGTAACTGTTTGGTTGGTCGGCGTACTGTAGTTTGTTGCGCACACGTGATGACCCTCGTGTGGTATCTTGGATGGGCCAGGCATTACAACAATTTATCAGCACCGGCAGGGTTCCTAGACGATATAGTAATACGAGAAGATGAATAAATGGTTCAAAATCTTGAAACCTGTTTTATTTAACCCTTAAATGCTGTTATTCATATTTCCTTATAAATGCTTACCTTTAGCCAGGTTTTTTTTTTAAGGGGGGATAATCATCAAATTACTGCTCACGACTGTGTGAGGCGGGAGGGAGTGTTAGACTCTTACTGGCTAAAAACCAACCCGTTCCTGCTTCTGCACGTTGAGCTGGAGTCCCGGTATAGTCCGGTCCCAGGCCTGCGTTGCCTAACGGCCTAATGCTGTAATTGATCTTTAAAACTTGTGAAACATAGATCCTGAATAGCCACATACCTATCGCGTGTTATAACTGTGATAGTTTTAATATTATCACGTTTTAACGTGGACTTGAATCAATCTAGGTATACCTAACGATATTTTTTTCACATCTCATTTCTTATTTTTGCATCAATGCATTAGGTACATTAAGTTTTGTAGTCTACGAAGTTACTTTTACAGTGACATAACCTCAAAATATAAAAATGTTAATATCTTTTTTTTGTGGCCTTCTTAAATTAAAATTCTCGATGATTATGCTTAAGTAATAGATCCCCTATGATTTTAACATTTTTTCGGACATAGACGCTTCAAACCGATTCCAGGTAAAGTGTTGTATGGGAACTTGCCATTGTTCTTTTGGAGGATGCTTTTCAGTGACTTTCTGTTGTTTGTTTGTTTACAAAAAAAGTACAAATTTTTAGTTTCTTTTTCTTTGTAGGAGTTAGGCAGAGATTTACTAATCATGTGTAACTACTACTTCGCAATGTGATCTTACGAAACCAACTGTATGTAATAAATTCACCCTTTGCAAATCTCATCGTAAAATTCTTAATATTTTTCATTCCTACAAATTTGGATACCATAAACTACAATTATAATACGTCTGATTCGGATTTCAGTAGTTATTTTTTTGCTATTTAAACAATAAGGAGTTAATTTCCAGTACTAAAAGGTACTCGTACCAGTGGCTCATTTAACAAAATATTTATTTCAAAGTACATAATCGTGCTTTCTTTCTACTTACTCCACAGTCCACATAGTAGGTACTTGGGCCACACACGGCCCGCCACGCTCACTTAGCAGCTCATCGTTTATGGGCATCTTTACATCAAACACGCGTGAATTGATGATAATTTCAAACTACCCACCTTGTAACGTATTTGTTATTCATTTTTTTAAATAACCGGTTACTGCTTCATTGGTCCATCTACTTGTGTATGGTAATAAAATAGAAAATGAAGAAAATACTTTTATTTAGTATCGATATGATTGCTAAGAATCTTCAAGCCTTCAAGAAAAGAGCGTATTCCTTTTTATAAGGCCGGCAATGCACCTGTGACTCCTCTGGTGTTGCGGGTGTCCATGGTTGGCGCTGATCGTTTACCACCAGGTGATCCGCCTGCTCGTTTGCCTCCTATTCCATAAAAAAAAGAATATTAAAAAAGGTTTGAGCAATAATCACCACGCTTGCTCAATGCGGGTTGGCGATTACAAACTTATAATTAGAAATTATAAGCTTAGGTTTCCTCACGATGTTTTTCTTCACCGTTTGTCAATGGCGTCTAAATAATCTTAGAAAGTACATATAACTCGGAAAAAGTCACATTGGTACTTGCCGTTGGTAGGTTTTGAACCCGCATTCTTATGCATGATAAACCTCCGGGCCACCACGACATTATTATTGATTGATTCTTTTTAAATTCACCGACGAAGATGAAATCACGTTTTCAACTCAATTTTTTTTTTTTTAAGAAATGAGGGTTCGTTCAGACAAGCCACTCCACTCCGCAATGCAGTGCCTACCTACCCTCACTAGAATTTTAATGTTCACATCTTGAACTCCGCCAAATATTGTTGTTCCTGCAAACTTTTTATTTATTTCCCGTTTTTGGTATTGCGTTTAGACTTCATATTCAGTGACTGTTCATGTGACTGGCGACTGTGATGCTTTGAGTTTGATTGCTAGAAGAATTTGCACCTAGGTACGAGTAATTGACGATGATGATTGACGTTCAAAAGTGTCTTCCTGGTCTAATTGAAATAAATGATTTTGATTTTAAAAATTGGATGCCGCACAGGACCGATCGTCGTGGTGGCCTGGAGCTTAAGACGCCCGCTTCTCATGCATGAGGGTACGAATCTACCAACGGCAAGTACCAGCGTGACTTTTTCCGAGTTATATAATTATGTACTTTCTAAGATTATTTAGCCACCAATAACAAACGGTAAAGGACAACATTATAAGGAAACCTGGGCTTATAATTTCTAGTTATAAGTATGTAATCTCCTACCCGCATTGAGCAAGCGTGGTGATTAATGCTCAAACCTTCTCCGTGTGAGAAGAGGCTTTGGTCAGCAGTGGGTACTTATAGGCTGTTGATGACAGGACCTTTACGAGTGTGATTGCGAGATGTTCTTTGGAACGACTAATTGGGTTAATTAAAGGACTGTGGGTAATTAAAGAAAGCTAAATTAAAAGACATGTTACTTGGTCTAACTGGGTCTTAATGATGGCCTGGCCGCGCCACTGCTGGACTATGAGTCTCATCTACATAAGACAGTTTGTCCTAATCACCAAGCATGACAGGTGGGTTAGAGATCACTGCTCAATCATTCGTCTACTATACGTAAGAGAGTTTGCCATCTCCGACTTTGATAGACGTTAAGATCACGATTTAAACCTGAGGTTTATCAGAGAGTGCTGCTGCCTGGAAGTATGCTCTGCCTATAAATAACGATGGAGTTTCTTGCTCGTTCTTCTCCATCCGAATCTACAGTTTGGAACGGGCGCTTAGCTTCACTGAGAGATAGATGGACGGAGTATTCAATTTTTGACGTTTCAAAAGTAGCTAATTAACTCGTACGGTATTGACAGATTGGATTAATTGAATGCCTTGACTTTGAATTTTACTTTGACTTTGAGTCATCAGTAACAAACATCAAGTACTGATTTCTTTACACCCTTCAAAACAAAACAAGAAAATAAATATAATACACACGTACCTGTCGATCCCTGGAATTGGACGCGTGAATTTAGGCAGGTTTCCATCTGGGCCCACGGAATTTATGTTAATATTACTTAAATAATAGAAGAGCTTGGCATATAGATACAAATTCGTGTATTTTCCGAGGGTGCCCAAATAGGAAAGGGTGAATCTTTGTTGTAGGGACGGGAATATGTCGGTAGGGACGATATCGATTGTTCGGTTCGGTATTTTTCGGGTATGTTTTGTTTTGGTGAAGATTCTTGTGCTTCGGTGTTGTTGTTTTTCTGAATAGTGAGGTACTTATGATTAACTAGCTTGTGGTGAATATTGTAATTTTATCCTCTCCTAGATAGTTTGCTAGACGATCTAAACCCTGAATCAATGTATGGAATCGACATAAGCTTTGACATTTTGTCCTATTCATTCGATTATCAGAGATGCTAAAAACAATATTATTATTCTTGTAACATCAAAATATACCACTCCTGTTTCTGTTTTTTAAAAACCCAGTAATACTTTGCCTGACCCGGGAATCGAACCCGAGACCCCTTGCCCGGCAGTCGCACTTGCGACCACTCAGCCAACGAGGCAGTCAATCCAATCAGAAGTATGTTTTAATGCCACCCACACAAATATTAACCTTTCAACCATCCACTTTTAATATTGTTTTCTCTTTTATATATTAGCCCACGGTGTGCGTAGGCATTGACGCTTTATATCTAGGTCGGTATACCAATTATTTATCACATTATTATTTTAAGTATTAGCCTAGGGCTAAATATTGCTTGCTTCTTAGAAATGTCAAATATAATGTGATTTAAAACAGTAGTTTAGTTTTTTGTACCTAACGGCAAAGTGTAGGTTGGGTAGATACGTAAATTGAGTGAGCTGTACAAAATTTACGTGGCTCAGAAAAGAAGATAAAAGCTAACACATTTGATTGAGACCGGACAGCAGCGCTCTCTGATAAACATTTTTCTTTTTTTTGAGGGGGGAAAATCATCCAATGACTTCTCCCGCCCGGGTGAGGCGGGAGGGAGTGTCAGACTCTTACTGACTAAAAACCACCCTCTTCCTACTCCTGCACTTCGAGCCGGAGCCCCGGCAACCCGTTAAGTCTTCCGCGGCTCCGTATCGGCATCAGCCCTGCTAGGCCCCATCTGTGGTGGTCTGATGGCTCCTTGAGGCGCGCGCGGAACGCGACGCGCTGTACGCTCGGGCCTGGTTCTGGTCGGGCGGCGAGTCACCCGTGCTCGCCGTCCGCAGGCCCGTGCTTACGGTAGCCGGAGATCGTCTCGCGATCCCCGACGCCCGGAGTGTCTCTCGCGACGGCCGGGTCGTGAGGAGGTTCGTTCCCTCACGCGCTCCGCCTCCTCCTTAGCTAGCATGACTGCTTCGCAGAAGGAGGAGACGGCATCCCAGTCCCCCCTCTCTGATAAACCTGGATCCTTACTCTTGAATCCAATTCTGATTGATCGACATTGTTATTGTGAAATATCGCACTCTTGAGTTGTAACACTAGCGCCCATTGCATCCGTATTGCGTGGATATTGAAGTAACTAAATGGTATGGAGTTTGGCTTTATATTCCGTACTCTGAATGCTATTTTAAAAGCTACGATAAGGGTTGAGTTTTTATTGGATTGTAATTGCATTGACAGTGAGATTAGTTTCAAGAGTAAGCGCCCTGCACCTGGTTTCTAACTTGGCTGCCAAGCCTGCTATCTCAAATCTCAGCCAATGACATGTTGGACCGCGATCGAGCTCACTTCGAGGGTTTGAATTGACATGTTACAAAATAGCTTACCTGGATATTATGGCATCTCTTTTGTAGAGGATTCTGATATTCCAGCAACTGACTGTCAAAGCCTATTGATGATCAGAACGCAGTATACGGTACGATCTACAGGGTTTCCGGAGTTCTGGCTCAAGCAGCAGCAGGAGCAGGGTGGTGTTTAGTCAGTAAGAGTCTGACACTCCTTCCCCTCACCCAAGGCGGTATAAGCCATTGGATGACATTCCTTATTAACCCCTCGAGCATCCTTATGAGCACCCGGTGGATCATAAGAAAAAATGCTCCATGCTGCTTTCTCTTTTTTAAAATCTATTATAAATGTTTTGTTTTTATTTTGACTGTAATTTTTATTTCTATTGTAATGATCCTTGTTTTCGTGTGCCTATGGCCAAATAAATGCATTTTCTTTCTTTATTTCTTTCTTTCTCCAAATGTCACGTGTGCACCCGTTGTATCATAAGGAACGCGGACGTTCGACGGATTAATTCTTTATTCTTAGTTTGGATGGCATTCCTTAGTCTTATAAATTCCTTTTTCTTAGCTTGGAAGAAATCTCGTTCTTCCGGCAAAATATGATTAACTACCTAATTCTAAAAACTATTAAAATATTTTACGCAATATTTAATATATTTCATACCTGTCAATTATAAAAAGCTCAGGGTTAAACATTTAACACTAAGTACTAATTAAATTAATAATAATTATAGTTTATGTACCCATAATATCATAATTTGGATATTGGTGTGGCAAGGATTAAAGATGGAGGTTGGTGTTGCATCATTTTAAATGTATTATACAGTTATTTAACAAGTTATTGTAACTGTTTTAGTGTTTATGGGTGAGAAGTTTGTGTGTACCGACTTCATTTAAAGTTATAATAAGCTTAAATTCGTCACAAAGGTACATCTGACGAGTTTCAGCTTTTTTCGCATTTAGAAAAGTAATTAACCTCTTTTTATTTAGGTTAATTCTTATGGTTTTGTTAGTTTTGTTGGTTTTAGAGAGCTATGCTTCGGCACGAATCGGCCAGCTCGACCGGAGTGATACTACGGCCTCACAGAAAACCGACGTGAAACAACGCTTTCGATGTGTTTTGTCGTATGAGTGAGGTTACTTCCCCAGTCTCCCCCATCCGCAAATTCTCCACAATCCTCAGATTCACAATTCCCAAAAGGCTGGTAAGGCACTTGTAACGCCTCTGGTGTTCCAGATGTCCATGGGCGACGCCGATTGCTTACCATCAGGTGATCCGTCTGCTCGTTTACTGGCTTATACCATAAATCTTTTAATATTACATAAGGAGATAATGAATGTGTGTTATACAAAAAAAAAAACAATCTCTGATTTACGAACTTCATACCTAAGTATTTTAAGAAGTCTTTCTTTTGACCTTTGCTCAACTAGGCTGAGGTCAGTAAACAAGCGCTTATTTCTAGAATCAACTGCCATTTAAATTATATAAACCTGTCAGAAATGATTGGTTATGTTTTAGATTTCGCTTATAATAGGGATGATGACAGGGTATGAAAATTAAAAATCTAATTAGTCCGTCAGTTAGGTACTGAAAAAATATTAGACACGTATTTGTTTATTTTGTCGTTCAAGAAAGCAATACATATATAAAACGAATTAACCTTTTCGCCGCCAACAACTTCTATAGAAGTTCAGGATTTTCGTGCCGTCCACGCCACTACTTCTATAGAAGTTCATTGTATCTACCTACTATAAAAAATACATTTACGATACATAAAACATTTGTTTCTTTGTAATTTTGTAATATGGACACGACGAACTATTTTTTCTCATGCAAAACAGACTATTTTCTGTTTTAAAAAGGTAAAACATAAAAGGTTTCAAATAATTTTATATCCCGCACGCCAACGACTTCATATCAAGTAGGCCAGTGATGTGACGCGTAAGGAGCATTCATTAGAATCTTTATTTACTATAATATTTGTTTTCTTTTCCATCCAATAGTTTTTTGAATTCTATGAATAAAAAGAAATTCCGGTCAGTAAATAACGTATTACAATGCGTTTCAAAATTAATGTACATCTACCTATCAAATCATTTCATTAAAATTAATTATTATGTACTGAGGGTTTTCGATATTGCTAGACCCATCTCTACGTAATGGCAAGATGTCGAGTGACACTAGCGCCGTCAACTTCAATAGAAGTAAACCTGTGACGTCGTAAGCGCTTAGGCGTCAAGGTCATTGTGTCATAGTTCCGGGCGACGCGTGCACGCACATTTTTCTTTCCCAGTGCAGTGCAAAATGACCGAATATGATTCGGATGAGTTGTTGCGGCTGTTACAAGGTGTGGAACCTGATTCCGACTTTGATGTTGTATGGATGAAAATCGCTACTGCGCATCCCCCTCTACTTTCGTCCAGCGCTCATAATTAATCGCACGGCCTATACCTATAATTATTTTCATGATTATGAAATATCCAAATGATTGAGTCATTTTGATTCGATTACAAACTGTTTGGGTCGCGAAAAATTTGTGATCGACTCAGGTCTATATTTGTTCGCCGACACAGCTAAAAGTTTGCGAAACCGAGAGCCGCAACGAATAGGTATTTTATGACTACCTAATATCCATCAAACGTGCCAGTTTATTTTAAATGTAAACTAAAACCAAAAGCAAACCAAACTCGATAGAAAGAAAGAAAAGCATAGACAACTATTCCTTACGAAATGTATCGTGCTTTGAACGCCAATGACTTGATATGAAGTAAACAGACTACGTTATGAAATGAATAGTGAAGTGGCTAATGTTACGAATTATTATTATTATCTCTAGCAACTCTATGCATGTATCTTCATCTCTGATAACGGATACCCATTTTTCTTAGTATAAATGTTCATAAAATAAAACAAATTACCATTATAACTTAACAGTTTGTATTTTTAATTGTAAATTTGAGTACCAATTTAAATTTACACATATTTTTTTTCATTATCGACATGATGTTACCGCCATCCCTACTTTCGTACTATACATTTATTATACATTTATACGTTGGCGTACGGCGACACATCGTGTTTAGTATAGCTGGGCGGCGAAAAGGTTAAAGTTTAAAAGTGGGAGGTAGCTACGTCATTTTAGAGTATAAATCGTACTCGAAAGTGATGTCATGCGATATTTGAAATCAATATATCTTCGAAACTATTCGTTTCCGCAAGTCTAATGATTTTAAATAATCTACTAGACGGACATTAAAATAAATATTAATCACCTACCTTATTGTGGGAGAGCCTTGCTTTCGTACTAATAGGCTCGGTTGAAATAACACTATAACTAGCAGGTGTGAAACAAAGCTTTGTTGCATGTATTCTTTTTATTGGGACATGCTCCCTATAACCTTCCAAAATCGCTGCAACTCCTGTAAGCCAGGGTCTACAGTAGATACATACCAAACACTGGCTGTTTCACGTATGTGAGGTTACCGCACGTTTTACCTGGCCCCAAAAGCCACAGCGCTCTTGTAATTTCTCTAGTCTTGCGTGTGTCCATGGTTGGCGCCGATTGCTTACCATCAGGTTATCTGTCTGCTCGTTTGCCAGTTATAAATCATCATTGACATATTGTGCACTACAGTGTGCATTCACACTTTCTGTTCTACATAATTATACTTATCTAGTCTAGTCTATAATCTGTTGTATAGCCAGTCTAGTCTGAGATTCCAGGGGTGTCCAAAGTAAGTTGACTGCCTCGTTGGCCGAGTGGTCGCAAGTGGGACTGCCGGGCAAGGGGTCTCGGGCTCGAGTCCCGGGTCGGGCAAAGTATTACTGAGTTTTTAAAAAAAATTCTCAGTAATAGCACGGAGTCTGGAACTGTGCCTGGTATATGGCAATAGGTACCTAGGGACTCATAACATAAATAGTGAAAAGTGGGTGTTACATTGTACAGCGGCATTAAGTGCCGTAATGTGTACCTCTGCCTACCCCTTCGAGGACAAAAGGCGTGATGTCATGTGTCAAAAAGTTGTAGTTCACTATTGTAGGTTATTGTAGCTCATCTAAGTTAACGCTGGTATTTTCCGAAGTCCGTTATCAAATTGATCAGGAGACATTTATTTAACGCTTACCAAAGAGGAATGAATGTTTTAAATGCTATGAATCACTGAAATTGATATGATTGGACATTGATAACTCTGACATACTGGAAGGTCGATGCACTTACGTATGTGAATCATTATGATGCAAACTTGTTAATACCGACTTCAAAAAAAGGAGGAGATACTATGTTCGGCTGATTGTTTTTTTATGATATGTATTTTGAAGCTATTTTAAAGAAAAAATAATAAATAGAATTAACTAAAATCGCGGGTTACTCACGTGAATATACTGAGAAAAGCTCTACTAGTTTCGAACCACAGAGGGGTTCTTCCTCATGAGCAGCGTGCGCGGTCGCGGCGACGTCGCGCAGCTCACTGAGTTATTTTAGTTTGTCTCACGATAGTTATTATAAGAATATACCAAAATAGAAACCAAAATTCAAATAAATTAAAAGATTAGTAAGTTAAAATAGTTTTAATTATGACAACTACTTTAACATTTCGTCACAGTCCACTGCTAGACCATGAGCCTCCTCTACATACAAGGGTTTGACATAATGTCCACACTTAGCAGGTGGGTGAAGATCACAGTTTAAAAAAATCAGGTTTATCAAGTCGCTTTACTCTGCCCGGTCTCTGCCAAATGTAGTCGTTTAATCGGTTCTTGCGACGCCCGCGGAAGAGGAGAATAGGGGTACTGACTAATGTTATCTTCCCTGCTCTTACCACACGGGACTTGAGTAAACACCGACGTGAAACAACGCTTGCGTTGTTTCACGTCGTGTGAGTGAGGTTACCGGAGGACCAATTACCCCCCTTTCTAGGAAGATTCCTGAATCCCCAACAATTATCAAATTCCAAATCCCCAAAAGGCCGGTAACGCACTTGTAACGCCTGTGGTGTTCCGGATGTCCATGGGCAATTCCAAACGCTCACCATTAGGTGATCCGTCTGCTGGTTTACCAACTTATACAGTAATAAAAAAAACTATACTATAACTCCAAAGTAACCTGCAAAAACTAACCTCCAAACTACATACATTTTTACGAAAATTGTGAAACAAACAAAACAACTGTCAAATAAAAAACTATCGATAATTCGCACTCACCGACACTACCACAGCCCTTTCCACAGGGTACATTTTCATGTAGGTCGCATAAAAATAACGTTCCCGTTGCCGGCGCCCTACGCATCTGCTCAAATATTGAGTACCGTGCACGAACACCAACGCGCGATGAGCACATTTCTGCAGCGTCAGGTTTTTGTGCAAAAAAGGTTTTTTTAACCATTTTCCACAGCCAAGGGTAAGAAAACGGGAGGAAAGGGGAAATTACTATTATAAGTATATAGTAAAGAATTATATTATAAGTTGAGAGTTTTGACGCTTTCTTCGAATTGTTTTGATATGATTTGTGTTTATGATGTAGTGTGTTACCTTTTTTACATCATCAACCGGTTGTCTACTTGTAGAGTTGAAAACCAAATTATATGGAACTAGCTTTTACCCGCGGCTTCGCTCACGTTACAAAAGGATAAAAAGTAGCCTATGTGATATATACCAATACACACAGCGCCATCTATACCAATACTTTTGTTTTCCCTTGAGAATATCATTTTTTTTCGGAATAAAAAGTACCCTTTTATTTAATCCGACTTCGAACTTTAGGTATGCAAAAATTCAAAGCAATCGTTTTAGTAGTTTCTGCGTGAAAGCGGAACAAACAAACAAACAAACAAACTCACTTTCGGATTTATAATATTAGTAAGGATTGACGTATATTTTGACACTTGTCAGTGTCATCCCCATACTCTCTCGGTAGACAAATGTTAAAGTGGCGTTTGGGTAAATGCGCAGATTAGAAAACAAATAATGTGGGTGCATAGGGTGAATGACCGGCAACCGTACGATTTTTAAATAAATCATCTATTAGGTATAAAGTATAAACATAATTTTTTATTTTTTTATTTTAATCACTTTTGTAATTAGTATAATGCGTCAAGCGTGTCTTTGCATTGTTCTCACATATAAGTACCTACAGTATTGGAATATGTATCAGAGATATTTTAGAACATACTTTTTAAAAAGAGTAACGATGGAGTTTCTTGCTCGTTCTTCTCAATTCGAATCTATATTTTGGAATGAGCATCTAGCTTCACTGGCGGACAGAGTGACAGACTATTATTTATTTTGTATTTGTTGACGTTTCAAAAATACCAAATTATGGTTTAATTGAAATAAATGCTTTGACTTTGACTTTCCTTTACAAAATTATAATTAACATAGAGGTATTGCCAATTTAATATCTGCATCTAACATCGTGCCTTAATACTACACTATACACCCCGAATTTCTTTGATATACACCTTAATACATCTCGTCTGGATTTAGGCGCTCTCCTAATTAACTAGGGAACTGATTTTCCTCTCTCGATTTACTTCTCAACGTAATTTCGTTGCGTTGTACGTTAATAATTGTCTGGGGGATTCTTTAGCGGCCATCTTTGCTTTGCTATTGCTCTGCAGTGCAAGATTCGAATGTTTTATGATGCGGCTGATTTGGAATTGGCGTTGATTAATGAGTTGTTAGTACAGTCGGTTGATCTAAAACTATTTAACTATAGTCAGTAGAATCTAGTAAAGAGAATCTGAGACATATAACTTTGAAAAAATCATATTGTTACTTGCCGTTGGTAGGTTTCGAACTCACACTCTCAAGCACGAGAAGCAAGCACTAATCTTTCAGTCCACTACGAAATCGGCATCATATTTGATCAAAATTGTCTGTCAGCCCTTATTCTCTCACTTTCACTAACTAACTATAAATCTATATATATGTTTGAACTTTACCCATAACAGTATAGGTAGAATTGTAAGCAATTCAAATTCCCTTCCTGAATTATTTAGTTATCGTAGTCTCGTGAAGAGGAAGAGAATGTGGTCGGTTTCAGTGGCTTTTTTTCAGTCATTTTTTGTAGGTTTTGTTTGTGAAAAGCTCGAGAAGATTTTTGAAAAATTTCATTGATGAAATGGGGTGTATTTTTTTTTATTATATGTATTGGTTTCCTGATAAAATGAAATTTTATGAACTGTGACCTTCGACTGACCTGCCAAGCTTGGATATTATGGAAAATCTGTCTTTTGTAGTCTAGCAGTGCATCTTGAAAACGTTACATTATAACATAACATATCATCACGCATCCCCGAAGGGGTAGGCAGAGGTGCATATTAAGGCTCTGTACAATGTAACACCCTATTACACATCAAATATATAAAAAAATCACTTTCCATTAAAGGGCTTCTTGTTATAATAGGAAACAGACATTGCTGGATTATATATGTTCATTGTCTATGCTTAGGTATAAAAAAAATAATAAGTTAGTTGTCTTTGAATCTCAACGCAGTTGTTTTACCATAGAATATATAGAGAAGAAAGAGCAACAAACTCCATGGTTACTCTTAAAAAACCCATTATTAATAACGAAATCTAAAACCGCCTTGATATTAATCTTTAATCTAATTGCGAAATTGCTGTTCGAACGTAACTGTTGATAAGTTATCACATAACTACTTAAATCTGATTGCAGATACGTGTAATCACTTGCAGCTGTCTTATCGAAGAAATTATGAATGAGGACACAATTCCAAATATTTGGGTTTTTCCTTACTATATGTGTCGTGTCATATAGATGGTTGGCAGGTCACAACTGTGCGCTTCTCTCGTAGCTTTCTGCCTCGCACAGCAAAACTGTGGAATGATGTGTCGTCAGCGGTATTTCCGAAGCGATACGACCTTCAAACCTTTAAGAAAAGAGCGTATTCCTTTTTAAAAGGCCGACAACGCACCTGTGATTCCTCTGGGGTTTTTTTTTTAAGGGGCGAAAGTCATCGAATGACTGCTCCCGCCTGGGTGAGGCGGGAGGGAGTGTCAGACTCTTACTGACTAAAAACCACCCCGTTCCTTCTCCTGCACGTCGAGCCGGAGCCCCGGCAACCCGTTAGGTTCTCCGCGACACTCCTCTGGGGTTGCGGGTGTCCATGGGAAGCCCTGATCGCTGACCATTAGGTGATGCGTCTGCTCGTTTGCCTCCATAAAAATTGCGATATCTCAAAAAAGGCATTCTCTACAATTTGATTAAAAAAGAACAGTTTAAAGAACTCAAACGGCTCGCCATTTTTGACTATTATTAAACCTATACGCAAAATAGATCAGCAGTATTAGAATCACGCGCGTCCTCCGCTCGGCCTGAGTTTATTGTATATTTATGCTAAACATTTGATTTGTAAGCCAGTTCGTGTATTATTTTACTGTGGACTTGTGGTGCAAGAACGTCGGTAACGAATGGTAGAACATAGCAAGTATTAGTCTGTAAAATGTCGTTTATTTATTACTAGCTTTTACCCGCGGCTTCGATCGCGTCACAAAAGGATAAAAAGCCAATGTTACATATAACAATACACACAGCGCCATCTATACTAATAATTTCGTTTCCCCTCGAAAATATCAATGTGTTCCGGGATAAAAAGTACCCTATTATTTAATCCGGACTTCTAACTATACATCTGCAAAAAATCAAAGCAATCGGTTTAGTAGTTACGGCGTTAAAGTGGAACAAACAAACTCACTTTCCGATTTATAATATAAGTAAGGAAGTAAGGATAAGGATAGTAGAAGCTGTTAAAATTATCATCTACATAATTATTCATCATCATGCGTACAACCATCGTGGAGAACCTAACGGGTTACCGGGGCTCCGGCTCGACGTGCAGGAGTAGGAACGGGGTGGTTTTTAGTCAGTAAGAGTCTGACACTCCCTCCCGCCTCATCCAGGCGGGAGCAGTCATTCAATGATTTACCCCCTTAAAAAAAATCATGCGTATAGCCACGTACCGTCCCCTGCCTCCCACAGTCCTCCCCCAATGAGTACACATCGCGAGGTTGGAAGCGAAATGCATACAACTTCTCCCTTTGACCTTCATCAGGTCTTCTCTTCTTAAGATTGTATTATGTGCTATAATGTAGACAGAGAAGATTATTGTCTGTAAACACGCTAGATTAAGAACTTACTATAAAATTTTTGTATGTCTGTACAACAGACACAATGTGGCGCACTACCATAATATTACCTACCATCTATTGTAACATACCTACATTGACGAAATAAATAATATTTGTATTTGTATTTAAGAATTTTGGAAATTTAAAATGTGTGTAATTACTAACTACTCAAACTTGAGTCCCTATGTTCAGCAATCGCTCATAGCTCATGGCAGTTTACTACCTTTTCTTTTGAGTGGGGAGAATCATCCAATGTCTTCGCCCGCCTTGGGTTAGGCGAGAGGGAGTGTCAGGCTCTTACTGACCAAAACCATCCCGTTCCTACTCCTGCTCTTCGAGCCGGAGTTCTGGTTGTAGTCCTTTACAGTCAGTTTTAATCACCCATCTGCTACATGTACACTATACAGTGGCATAGAGTGCCGCAATGTGCACCTCTGCCTATCCCTTCGGGGATGAAAGGCGTGTTGTTATGTATGGAGCTTGCTGCTACTTATACTAGTAGTTAGTTATATCTGCACCAAAGATCTGAAATAGCTAACAGATGTAAAATTAGACATCAAATCAGTTCTAGTCTGTCTAAAATAGAAACTAGGTGTTGTAACAAGTGCTAGGTCGTGAAATGTGTGTAGTTTGACCTTTGGGAAATAGGACGAGAGTTAAAGCTAATGGGTTCAGTGGTTGTAAGGTAGACTGTGAATTGGTAAGTGCTATATACATAGTAGTTACTGTTTCACATCACATCAACAGCCTATACGTGGCCACTGTCGCGGAGAACCTAACGGGTTACCGGGGCTCTTGCTCGACGTGCAGGAGAAGGAACGGGGTGGTTTTTAGTCAGTATGAGTCTGACACTCCCTCCCGCCTCACCCAGGCGGGAGCAGTTATACGATGATTTTCCCCCCTTAATAAAAACAATACATGGTCACTGCTGACCAAAGGCCTCTTTTCATACGGAGAAGGTTTAAGCAATAATCACCACGCTTGCTCAATGTGGGTTGGCGATTTCAAACTTATAATTAGGCCACTGCTGACCAAAGGCCTCTTTTCACACGGAGAAGGTTTGAGCATTAACCACCACGCTTGCTCAATGCGGGTTGGCGATTTCAAACTTATAATTAGAAATTATAAGCCCAGGTTTCTCCACAATGTTTTCTTTCACCGTTTGTCAGTGTCGTCTAAATAATCAAAATACATATAACTTGGAAAAAGTCACATTGGTACTTTCCGTTGGTAGGTTACGAACCCGCACTCTCATGCATGAGAAGCGGGAGACGAGGAAGGAGAAGAAGAAACAGGTATAGTTGACTATTTGGTTAGAAAATACTATAGGTTTGGTAAAACAAATGATCGAAGTAGAGTTTAAGTTCAATAATCAACGTATCCAGCTTTATTTCGGGTACAAAGATTTACTTTTTAATTAATTTATTGATTTGCATACATTTTTGATATAGTAAAAGGAATACTGAGAAGTTTAATGTCTTCCAAAAGTGTACAGGTAGGTAGTCTTGAATTGATTATTGTATCTTCACTGTGGTCTAGAATTGTTTCTAGTTTAAGAAGTTTGATATACTTGCATTTCCTTTCTTGGAATTAAGATGGCAATACAAAACATTTTGTAAACAATCAAATGCCGACCGTATACCTCACAAAACAACGTTAACTATCAATCAAAATTAACACCCAATTAAATCACAAAAAATCAATTGGCTCCCTAAATAATTCCATTACAATAATGACCACTTGAAAAAAAATAAAACAAATTAAATTTTTCACTCTTGCAACACGGAACGTCGCGTTCAGAAATTGGACTAATTACAAAGGCGCGGGAAAACGTCGAGTGGATTTCCGAACGTAAAAGCAAAGATGGCGGCGTGATTTTTCCTTTTTAATTATCGTTTTCGGATGGTACGAGTTTAAATTGAAGGGCCCTCGAAGGGGAATGAAAATAAAGGGCAAAAGAACCGTTCTTTTTGGGGTTCTGTACTCAATAGTTACTCCTCTTGTGACATAGTGACGGCAGTGTAGAAAACGTTTATTATCACTCTCCCACCGAGTGTTGTTAGAGGCAACTACAATACTACATACTTTAAACTATATTTCATTATTGATAACGTTCCAAATAAATAACCCGATACGGACTCACGGCGCAATCTTTTCCCGCGGTCGCCGCGTTTGCGTTGCCTTTGTAGAATACAGATATTATTATGTACTTATATAAAAAATCAAAGCGATTTTTTATACCTGCGGCGATTGCGGTTGTTTGCGGCTCCCGCTACTCTTGAGGCGCGGCCGCTTTCTGCATTCGCGCGCTCTGCGATCAGTTGGCGGGCGATCGCAATGGAACGGCCGGTCTGGAACTCAACTGATTGTTTAACCGCCAGCCCGTCTTGCGATAGTCAACCGCCAATCTTGCAGGCGATAATCGGAGAAAACTGCGGTCATGTGAGCGGTGGGCGCGGGGGAAGATTGCACCGTGAGCTTAAGAGCTCATATTAGCAGCGTGATATTAGCTTTTCTTGGAACTCTAACGCCTTAGCGTTAGAGTTCCAAGAAAATCTAATATTTCGATATTATTTGATCCGACAGAGAACCAAAGTTATCGACATAGCCCAAAGGATCAGTAATCTGAAGTGGTAGTGGGCCGGTCACATTTGTCGAAGCACCGATAATCGTTGGGGAAACGTGTTCTAGAGTGGGGACCGCGTCTAGGCAAACGCAGTGTAGGGCGCCCTCCAGCGCGCCCTCCAGCTAGGTGGAGTGACGACATCCGCAAGGTGGCTGGCAGTGGTTGGATGAGAAGAGCTAAAGATCGAGCTCAGTGGCGTACCATTGGAGAGGCTTATGTCCAGCAGTGGACGAATACAGGCTGATGATGATGATGATGGTTTTTAAATAAATAAATAAAATAAAAATAATTTATTTCGGACATCTAAGAGATCCATAAAATTAAAATTAATTAATATCTATACCATACAACATTAATACCATACCATCGCAGTCATACAAAATTTAGTCAAATATCATAATTACATTAAAATCAGTCATACTTAAACTTAAAGAGAAGATGTCAACATACATTCAAAAATTTCAACCAGACAGAAAAACATAATTATTATTAAATGAAATTATTAAATAACTCTTTTCACAAATGACCTCCAGAGTGGGGATGAGAATCTATCCGCCACAGTCTTCAGGATTTTGTTCCGGCTGCCACGCAATCTGCAGATCAGGGATGCTGTCTTTTTGCGAATAACGGCGTGAAATCCATCAGTGCGATATAGTGCGAACATCCCCGTTGCACTACAGAATCGGGGCAGCCCCAACATCATCCTGCAGATATTGTTATATTGGATGCGCAGGACATCCAGCGATCTTTTGGTGTAACTGACCCACAGACTTCCCGTGTGCTCTGACAATATGCCTTAAAAAGTGTAGTCTTAACCTTTTAAGATGTCAACGGTAATTAGTAGGCGTAAAGCCAATAAATGTAAGCCGCTATCGCACGTCAAAATAAATGGTGATAGGGTTGAGCACTTCTTAAATAATGATACAGAACCCTTCTTGCCCAAGTGCGATGCGCACTTAACCGGGTATTTCCTCCTATTTGTTTCTTTTACCATTGATTGGGGGACGAAAGAATTTGTATGGTGTTTGTTTTCTGTCTGTCCGTCCGTCCGTTAATTCGAAATGGTTTGTGCAATTGCACTGTTCTATTTGAAGTTTTGGGGGCAAATGAGACTGGAAGGAAGATTTTGGCATTGTTTTGGAGTAGGCTCAAGTGCGACAGTTCAGCGAAGGAGATCTTAATGATTCCTGGGTCAAGCAAAGGATTTTTAGAATTTTTGTTTTAGTTCGGACGGCATCGTTGGCCGAGTGGTTGCAAGTGCGACTGTCGGGCAAAGGGTCTCGTGTTCGATTCCCGGGTCGGGCAACGTATAACTGCGTTTTTAAAAAGTCTCAGTAGTAGCACGGAGTCTAACCGGGTTATTTTGGGAGGTTGTGGCGGGCTTGTCTCAAAAAAAAGGCCGTGGTATCACTCCGGTCGAGCAGGCCCATTCGTGCCGAAGCATGGCTCTCCCACACTTAAACTATTAGTATCATGCATCGTTTATAAGATGACAAAAAGCTTCCTTTCATCAATTTTAAGACAATATTTGAATGAGAAATAAAATGTAAAGTTAAAGAAATATACCGACTACAGAATTGCATATAACTAGAATAATTCCCCTCTATTATACAGGCGGTGTCGTTAGTAAGGCAAGTAGGGATGGTACTTGTAAATATCGATAGATTTTTGTCGATAACATTGTTTTAGTTAGATAGATTTAGATCGGTAATAATGTTTGTGCATTGCAAATTAAATAAAAGCTTGAATGTATGTGTGTAAAGTGGAATATTGCAACTGAATTCTGAAGCAGATATCTTCAACCTATTGAGCTGAATTTTGTATACCGTAAAATGGGGTGGATAGGGATCGAGAAGTGAATAGAGACTCATTATATATCATTTCAATTTAACAGAATTTACGCCAATTATTATATTTTTCGGCTGGCTACTCAAGTCTGCGGTTCGGGCCTAGTGCGCCCTCTGCCGTGGTTCACGTAGTCCAGTAGCATCGCGACAGTCGCGGAATGCTGCTCATGAATATGAGCCTCTAGCATGGCTTGAAAGTAGTCGAGTTCCGCGTCAAATAATTACGTGAGTAAATCGAAAAACTTAATTCATTTAGCAAATAGCTCCACTTTTCTTTTTTTTTGACATTTAAAATTGCCTTCCTGGTCTAATTGTAATAAATGATTTTGACTTTGATTTACGGGAAAGGCAAGGACAAATATATTCTACACACACATTAAAGTTAATCTGTTGCAAAACTAATTATTCAAATAATATAATTAATCACAATTACCCGTATACTAAGCATTCCTTACATAGGGCATCGCCCCAAATACCAAAGATAAAACTTTTTTTCAAAAAACTTTGTAGGCAGAGTAAGTTATATTTTTCGCGCAATTTTCCTGTTAGTTATCTGTGGTAGCGGCACGGAATTAGGGTACCTACTGCCTACCCTCGCATAAACAAAGGCCGGAAGATATTAAACCAGATAAAGTGAGATTCGAGGGTAACAGTTTTGTGCAGAAGGTTCGTTGAAGAATTTTTGAATATTTTACTTCAAAAATAGTGACTTTTCAGTATGTTTCGAAGTATTCTTTAAGTTAGTGATAATAATGATGATAAATGTTACAATTAATTTATTTTTGGATGTAAAAGTGATAAGTCTTTCATAAATTTTCTATTAATTTGTATATTGTGACGTCATAAGGTTAAATTTCATTTCCCTTTCAAAAAATAATTAAGATGTTATGCCTTAGTGTTATGCATAATAAATTTATTTTTCCTTTCAAGAAACATCCAGCAAAAAGCTAAAAAATAAACTAAAATTTTATCCATTAATTACTCAGGTAACACTCACAAGACGAAACACAACGCAAGCGTTGTTTTACGTCTGTTTTCTGTGATGTCGTGGTATCACTCCGGTCGAGCCGGCCCATTCGTGCCGAAGCATGGCTCTCCCACACTCATATTAGGTACTGAAAGTGCGATAATTTAGAATATCTTATGGCATTTTAAAATCAAAATACATTGTCTGAGAAAATAACCTTTAATATTTTAACCGGCTTCTCGCATAGTGAACCTTCTGTCCCCTACCTTATTAGCTTCACAACCCTAAACAAATATTGACTGAAGTGTGTTCAGTAGTTTAGATACAAATGTTTACACAGTTCATTCCTATTGTATTTGGAAGAAAACGGCTTTTCGTGTTGTACGGTTTTAGAATCATCTCATCTAGCTCTTTTGAGAACTGCTTAGGTCTTTTTTTTAAGGGGGGAAAATAATCGTATGCCTTGTCCCGGCTGGGTAAAGCGAGGGGAGTGTCAGACTCTTGTTGACTAAAAACCACCCCGTTCCTACTCCTGCACTTCGAGCCGGAGCCCCGGCAACCCGTTAAGTCCTCCGTGGCTCCGTATCGGCATCAGCGCTATTGGGCCCCATAGCTTAGGTCTGCGACTAATGTTCGGGAATGGTTAATAGTAATTTCGGTTTTTTGATTACTTTACAAATAATCGTCCAGTTTGGTAGACAGGTTTGGAGATTACAGTATAAAAGGTTCAGGTTTATTAGAGAGTGCTGTTGTCCGGCCTCTGTCGTTGTACAGCCCCAAAGGCGGCTCTCGCAACACCCACTGGAAAAGTAGGCGGACCGATGTACTTTCCTTTACCGTCAACACACTGCTTATAAAACCTTATAAATATAGATAATCCACTCAGTTCCCCTTACCTAAAAAAAACACCGAACAGAATATTTTCCCTAAATATACAAAAATTTTCTAACAACGCAACACTATCGACACGTTGGCAACACTTGAGGGCAAAAGCGCGGGAAATAAGTCGGCCATTACAATGCGTCCTGCGTCGCCTACTCCTATTTACTGAGCACGTTCGTATACGTTGAAAACTTGCTATTTATTGATATACGATTTGTTATTCCCAAGTATTTTAGATCTGGGGTACGCTACAGTTTATATTTCGCATGTAAATGTTTAATTTTGCGTTGTATTTGTATCAACAGCCTATAAATGCCCACTGCTGAGCAAAGCCTCTTCTCACACGGAGTACGTTTAAGCATTAATCACCACGCGTGCTCAATGCGGGTTGGCGATTACAAACTTATAATTAGAAATTATAAGCCCAGGTTTCCTCACGATGTTTTCCTTCACTGTTTATCAGTGGTGTCTAGATAATCTTAGACAGTACATATATGTCGGAAAAAGTCACATTGGGAGTCCCATGTAATAGGGGGTGAGCCTATTGCCATATACCGGGTACAATTCCAGACTCCGTGCTACTACTGAGATTTTTTTTAAAAACCCAATAATAATTTGCACGACCCGGAAATCGAACCCGAGACCCCTTGCCCGGCAGTCGCAGTATATTATTAACATAGATTTTATTAACATGTGCACCTCAGTCCATAATTTGAAACTCCATCGTCCCACTCAAAAGCTGGTCAAATCCCTTACAATCCGAAGACAAATCCCGTCGAAATATATCCAAAGGTTTCCGAAAGATCACCAATAATGATAAGTCCCCTTTTGTCCTCTGCCCTACCACTTACAAAACTTTCAAAGTACAATAGACCTCCGCCTATTTTGAATCTTGATATTAAACATCTTAATCCGGTTTACCTTGGGTAGTCTTGGCGAAGTGGTTGCTAGATTTTTTTTTGTTGTATATACCGGTAAACGAGCTGACGGATCACCCGATGGCAAGCAATCGGCGCCGCCCATGGACACCTAGAACACCAGAGGCGTTACAAGTGTGTTACCGGCCTTTTGGGGATGGTCGGGGATTCAGGGATTAGGAAGATTAGGGAGAGAGGGAGTAATTGGGCCTCCGGTAACCTCACACGACGAAACACAACGCAGGCTTTGTTTCAGTATGGTTTTTTTGCTCGGCCGTGGTATCACTCCGGTCGAGCCGGCCCATTCGTGGTGAAGTCCTCTAAGTTTTTGAAGTCGGGTTAGACATGTAATTACTTGACGAAGAACTTGACTAGTTTTAAGCCATATTACAGGCTGAATATGGATTCATGAGTGTTAAAATGGATTTCTGATTATTGTGGTTTTCGGAAGACCCTGAATCGGAGAAAGATTTACAAAATGATCACTAATTACCTACGTGGGGTCTTGTATTATAAACGTTCTGTCTTCATGAGGTCATAGTACAACTACTTATTCTATTCTTTGAAAGGGTCTACGCATAAATTTCGTAAGCAGTATTCTCCTCGTTTTCAACTAGGAAAAAGTTTGCAACAATTCTCACGTTTCCTCAATACAGGCTGTATATAATTAATCCTACCCGATTACCAACAAAATAAGGAAAGAAAAAAACAAAAATGTCTACTTTTTAGCTGATACGGACCCTTTTTGTGAGAATATTTTCTGCAACGGTTTCTGCTAAAGGTTCTTTTTCATTAATTTAAGTTGTATAATGACGACATGAGCACCCTTTACTTATGTCTTTGGTGTCGTACTTAGCGAAATGATTAACTGATCCAAACATTTAGATTCTTTAGCGTTTCTATCTTGTACCGATCCATAGGTATTCGTCAGTCAGGAAGTAGATATATGACAGAGACCGGGCAACAGCGCTCTCTGATCAAAGTCAAAGTCAAAGCATTTATGTAAATTTAACCATAATTTGGTACTTTTGAAACGTCAACAATATACAAAATAAATAATACTCTGTCAGTCAGTCCGTCTGTGAAGCTAGGCTATAAACCTAAACCGAACTCCAACTCGCCTGCCTAATAAAGAGGACTGCCTCCTGTCCAGCAGGGACTAATAATTTCAACTGGACCGTCATTTGCAAACATATTCATCTACACTATTGTGTATGATATACCCACTATAAGGCTCAAGTATAAGGGATGATGACAGGGTATGAAAATTAAAAATCTACTTAGTCCGTCAGTTAGGTAATAAAAAAATATTAGACACGTATTTTTTATTTGGTCTTATAAGCAAACAATACATTGACAAAACGACTCGAAAGTTTAGAAGTGGGAGGTAACACGTCATTTCTACTTATAAGGCAGCCCTAGAAATGACGTCACGCGACATTTTAAATTCGTTTCATGGAAGAAAATAAAAAACACGTGTGTAATGTTTCAAAATAATCTACCAGACGGACATTGAAATAAAAATTGGTCATCTACCCTATTCAAATAAGCGACACTACTAAACAAATTAAGTTTTATATCCTCAAACTTATCACATATTTTGACGAAACGAAAACAAGAGAATAAACTAACAAAACTATTGTCTAAGTAATACATATAAATAAATAAATAAAATAAATAGAAAAATAAGAGAGCGCGCCACAAACCGTCTCGGTAGGCAATAAAAAGAGATATTAAAAGCGGGCAACACATTCATCACAAGTGTTGCCAGTGAATTGATATAAAATACCACTTAAGTGTATTTTCTTTGCTGTTTCGCTGTAGTTATTGTAGGGATCGTTTTTAATAAAGGAAAGGGAGATTTCGTGTGTAACCTAGACATAATATAAAACATCCTGTGTTCTATTACCATTTAATGACAATTTAAACATGTGTCACAAACACACTGCCTCGTTGGCAGATTGGTCGCAAGTGCGACTGCCGGGCAAGGGGTCTGAGGTTCGATTCCCGGGTCGGGCAAAGTATTATGTATAAGTTTTTTTTCTGATGTGCATCTTATGCCGACTTAATCGTATTTCATTTCACTCATTTCATATTACTAGGATTTTAATAAAAATCTCAGTAGTAGAACGGAGTCTGGAATTGTGCCCGGTATATGGCAATAGGCTCACCCCCTATTACATGGGACTCATAACATAAATACTGAAAAGTGGGTGTTGCACTGTATAGTGGCATAATGTGCACCTAAGCGCCTATCAAATCAAATATATCATAGAAAGTATTCGTTTCTGTAAAAAAATAAAAAATACATGTCGAATGATTTAATATGTATAATCTACCAGACGGACATTAAAATAAAAATTAGTCATTTACCCTATTGTCGTTACAAAAGTCGACGTGCGATGTAGTCGCGGCTTCTGTATTGATATATGTCTGTGACGCGACACCCTAGCTCCTAAACTACTGGACCGATTTTGATAATTTTTCTTTTGTAAGAAATCATATTTTAAAGTTTACATTTGTGTTGTTACAGATGAGGTAGCCAAGGTGGTGATCTTGGCGGGATGCAGGGCGGCGGTGCGCCCGCCGCGGACGCCGACCAGGCTCAGTTTGAGGCCGACAAGAGGGCCGTGTATAAGTACGTTTAAATCTATATCTTATACTTCTTATACTAGTCTTATCTTATATCTTATACTAGTAGTATATAAAGCGGAAATGTTTGTGTTTTTGTTTGTTTGTTAGAACATGCTAATCTCCGTAACTACAGGTCTGATAATAATTCTGGAATAATTCTTTTTGTGTTGTATAGCGCATTTATCGAGGATGGCTATAGGCTATAAAACATCCAACAACAAACGCTACGACCATTAGGAACTGAGCAGAGCGCGCGGAAGTAGCTAGTATAATAATAATTTATTTCTATAGTTTAGGAAAGTAATCTGTTAGAATTACTGATAAATACAATTGTAGTGTCTGTTTGTAATATTAAAATAACTGCTTTTTACTACATGTATATGAATATACATACGATACACTTACTAAAATATTTTTTTAACATTTTTTGTTTGTCTGTCTGTCTGTTTGTACTGGCTGATCTCTGGAATGGCTGGACCGATTTTCACGGGACTTTTATTGGCAGGTAGCTGATGCACTAAGGAGTAACATAGGCTAATAATAACATACTTTTATTTTGGAATAATGAAACAAAAAACTTTTTTCCTAAAATTCATATTCTACGCGGACAAAGTCGTGGGCAACAGCTAATGAGATTATATAAGTAATGGGCACTGCTCATAATTGCTAGAGGAGTTGGTTACTAGTGCCATGCCGGCCGTTAAGGCAGGCGTTTCGGTGTTACATAGCGCAAACGTTGTTTCATGAAGTATGGTTCTACCACGGTATACAGTGATTGAACGCTTTCAAAAACGAAGACGGGTGATAATAAAAAAAACGAGTTATATTTTAAGGTATCAGATGTTTCTTTTATGTAATAATAGTTGTAATCAACTGCTCCAGACTGATGTTGCATAAGAAAACAAAAACTATTAAAATTGTGTTATAAAAACAAAATTTTTTTCGTGTGTTTTCGGGAGCGCTAGCCGACGCCGTGCTGTCAGCGCGCTGTCGGTTCGCGGGCGGCGCGCCACCGTAACCACGCGGGCAACTACACTACAACTTGATTACAACTCGATTGGACCGCGCGCTGGTCACCCGTCGTCGGCTTTTTATAGATTTTATGAAATATATCATAAAAAATCTCAGTAGTAGCACGCAGTCTAGAATTGTGTCCGGTATATGGCAATAGACTCACCCCCTATTACATGGGACTCATCCTCACTAATATTATAAATCGGAAAGTGAGTTTGTTTGTTTGTTCCACTTTCACGCCGTAACTACTAAACCGATTGCTTTGAATTTTTGCAGATGTGAAGTTAGCAGTCTGGATTAAATAATAGGGTACTTTTTATCCCGGAAAATTGATATTCTCGAGGGAAACCGAAATTATTGGTATAGATGGCGCTGTGTGTATTGGTATATGTCACGTAAGCTACTTTTTATCCTCTTGTGACGCGACCGAAGCCGCGGGTAAAAGCTAGTAACATAAATAGTGAAAAGTGGGTGTTACATTGTACAGTGGCATTAAGTACCGTAATGTGTACCTCTGTCTATCCCTTCGGGGGTAAAAGGGCGGTAATGATGTTATGTGTATTACCATCCAATGAAGTGAAATCCTGAATGAAGTGGTTTTGGATACCACCATTGACTCTTTTCCGACACCTTACTGTAATTTAATTCATCATCATCAACAGCTTATAAATGCCCACTGCTGAGCAAAGCCGCTTCTCACACCGAGAAGGTTAGAGCATTAATCACCACGCTTGCTCAATGCGGGTTGGCGATTTCAAACTTTAAAATTAGAAATTATAAGCCCAGGTTTCCTCACGATGTTTTCCTTCACAGTTTGTCAGTGGTATCTAAATAATCTTAGAAAGTATATAACTCGGAAAAAGTCACATTGGTACTTGCCGTTGGTAGGTTTCGAACCCGCACCCTCGTGCATGAGAAGCAGGCGTCTGGGCCACCACGATGTAATTAAAGCAGTAACTCTTTACTTCCAGACATCCACTATTCCCCCTACTGGCACTCCTCCTGGAGAGATGCGAGCAAGCGACAGCAGGGGCAGAGCCTCCTGCGGCCGAGGCCTTCGGCGCAGACCTACAGGCCTTCGTCCAGCATCAGAGACGAGACCGAAGGCCCTTCCTCGTGGACGACCCCGAGATAGACGGACTTATGATTAAAAGCATTCAGGTTCGTGAAGAAATGTGTTTTTGTAACTCTTACAAAGAGTTACTACGAATGCCTCGTTGGCCGAGTGGTAGTAAGTACGACTGCTAGGCAAGGGGTCTCGGGTTCGATTCCCGAGTAAAGTATTATTGGTGTTTTACTTAGTAGCAACACGGAGTCTGGGATCATGCTTTGTATATGGCAATAGGCTTACCCCCAATTACATGGGACTCATAACATAAATATTGAAAAGTGGGTGTTTATATAGCTTTAAGCAAAACTGTACATTTCTAGACTATTATGTTGGAAAATAAATTTTATTTTATTTATTTATTTACATTGTACAGTGGCATTAAGTACCGTGATGTGCACCCCTCTGCCTACCCCTTCGGGGATAAAAAGCGTGATGTTATGTTATGTAATTACCCAACTTGTAACTAGCAACCAATTCACTGAGCTTAACACACATTCTCCCAATTCCAGGTGCTAAGGATCCACCTTCTGGAGCTGGAGAAGGTGCAGGAGCTATGTCGAGACTTCTGTGGGAGGTACATAGCGTGCCTCAAGACTAAAATGCAGAGCGAGAACCTGCTGCGGACTGATTATTCTTCTGGTAGGTGTAATTTACCAAAACTACAAACTTCAAATTGGTGCGGTGGCTGGGCAACCGACTGCTGTGCAACGTGACGCGGGTTCGATTCCCGCACGGAACAACACTTTGTGTGATCCACATATTGTTGTTTCGGGTCTGGGTGTTATTGTGTATGTGAACTTGTATGTTTGTAAACGCACCCTGGAGATAAGGAGATAATCCTAGAGTGGGAAAAGTTGCCCGTTTAAAAAAAATCCCAATATCCTTTGTGTAGAGAGATAATAAATAAATCTATTATTTACTAGCTTCTGCCCGCGAATTCGTACGCGCAACCCCGGTCTTTCCCGTCCCCGTTCGTGATTTTCGGTGACAAGTAAAAAAAAAATCGATGAAAAAGTATCCCATGTCCGTCTCCTGGTTCTAAGCTACCTCCCCACCAATTGTCATTCAAATCGATGTAGCCGTTCTTGAGTTATAAATAGTGTAACTAACACGACTTTCTTTTATATATATAGACTAGCTTCTGCCCGCGACTTCGTACGCGTACCATCCCATTTTTTCCCGTCCCCGTTCGTGATTTTCGGAAAAAAGTAAATAAAAATTTTGGTTAAAAAGTATCCTATGTCGGTCCCCTGGCTCTAAGGTACCTCCCCACCAATTTTCAGCCAAATCTATTCTGCCGTTCTTGAGTTATAAGTGGTGTAACTAACACGACTTCCTTTTATATACATAGACTAGCTGTTGCCCGCGACTTCGTCCGCGTAGATTAATGACTTCTGACAGAATTAATCAGAATCAATTCAGTGCCCAAGTAAGATTTACCTATTTTGAAATGATTTATCGTAGTTTCAATAAATAAATAATCCCATAGGGATCTTACCAGTACAGTGCCCGATCACGGAAGGTTTGAGTAATAAAAACTATTCTATCGACTATTGTTGTACCGAATCTCTCTAAAATAAGTTCAGTGGTTAACAGTTAGAGAGTCCTGGGGCATTGACGCATAGTTCTCGTTCCCGTGGGACATCTGTGATAGAAACTATCAAACGTTACCTAGGTCCCAAATCATCGTTCACCGAATGTAATTCAAAAAGATTCAATGAATCTAAATTCAATGGCTAAGACGATTTATACAAACTCTCATTCCCTATTTTATCCCCTTAGGTGTGGAATTTATCAAAATCCTTTCTAAAGAGATACCTATGTCATAGTAACTTTATACATGCAAAGTTGCCCGATCAATTTAAAACTGGCAAAGTATCATACAAACTTTCACCCCCTATTTTACCCACTTTGGGGTGAGAATGTTCAAAAACCTTTCTAAAGGGACGTTTACGTCATAATATCCATCTGCACGCCGAAATTCAACCCGATCGGTGTAAGAATGACAAAGCTTCATACAAACGTTCATCCCCTACATTACCCCATTGGTGGTGGAAATAATCAAAATCCTTACTTGGGGATGCCTACGTCATAACATCTACCTGCATGCCGAATTTCATCTGCATCGATGTAAAACTGACAAAGCTCATACAAACTTCATCCCCTACATTACCCCATTGGTGGTGGAAATATATCAAAATCCTTACTTGGGGATGCCTACGTCATAACATCTACCTGCATGCCGAATTTCATCTGCATCGGTGTAAAACTGACAAAGCTTCATACAAACTTTCATCCCCTATTTTACCCCCTTGGGGGTGGAAATTATCAAAATCCTTTCATAGTGGATGGTTACGTCATAACATCTATCTGCATGCCAAATTTCAACCCGATCGGTTAAAAACTAACAAAGTTTCATACAAACTTTCATCCCCTTTTTTACCCCCTTGGGGTTGAAAATGATCAAAATCCTTTCTTAAAAGATGTTTACGTCATAATATCTACCGGCACTCCTAATTTCAACCTGATCGGTTTAAAATTGACAAAGTTTCATACAAATTTTCACCCCTATTTTACCCCCTCAGGGGTGAAATGATCAAATTCTTTCTTAAAAGATGCTTACGTCATAATATCTACCGCACGCCGAATTTCAACCCGATCGGTTGAAAAACCGACAAAGTCTCATACAAACTTTCATCCCCTATTTTACCCCCTTGGGGGTGGAAATTATCAAAATCCTTTCACAACGGATGCCTACGTCATAACATCTATCTGCATGCCAAATTACAACCCGATCGGTTGAAACCGACAAAGTCTCATACAAACTTTCATCCCCTATTTTACCCCCTTGGGGGTGGAAATTATCAAAATCCTTTCACAGCGATGCTTACATCATAACATCTATCTGCATGCCAAATTTCAACCCGATCGGTTTAAAACTGACAATGTCTCACACAAACTTTCATCCCCTATTTTACCCCCTTGGGGGTGGAAATTATCAAAATCCTTTCAAAGCGGATGCTAACGTCATAACATCTATTGCATGCTAAATTTCAACCCGATCGGTTTAAAACTGACAAAGTCATATAAATTTTCATCCCCTATTTTACCCCCTTGGGGGTGGAAATTATCAAAATCCTTTCACAGCAGATGCTTACGTCATAACATCTATCTGCATGCCAAATTACAACCCGATTGGTTGAAAACCGACAAAGTCTCATACAAACTTTCATCCCCTATTTTACCCCCTTGGGGGTGGAAATTATCAAATTCCTTTCACAGCGGATGCTTACATCATAACATCTATCTGCATGCCAAATTTCAACCCGATCAGTTAAAAATTGACAAAGTTTCATACAAACTTTCATCCCCTTTTTTACCCCCTTGGGGGTGGAAATTATCAAAATCCTTTCTTAGCGGATGCCTACGTCATAACATCTATTTGTATGCCAAATTTTAGCCCAATCTGTCCAGCGGTTTGGGCTGTGCGTTGATAGATCACTATGTCAGTCAGTCAGTCAGTCAATCACCTTTGAATTTTATATATATAGAAGATTATTATATTGTTTTACTTTTACGAGTATACTCAAGCAGTTTCAAGCCACACCGGGGCCCGTAGAAGTCGTCAATCGTGTAATAGAGTATTGTTTTCATTTGCAGGTGGTGTAGAAAGCAACAACAATCTGTCGGGGTCTATAGACGAACACTCCAGCACTTCCAACTCGCCACAATATCAGGTATGAAATGTATGTTAAATTTTATTGTATTTACTCATACTTCTACATTAATTTTGATATTGCTATGGACTGCTTCGTTAGCCGAGTGGTCGCTAGTGCGACTCGGCAAGGGGTCTCGGGTTCGATTCCTGGGTCATCCAAAGTATTGCTGGGGCTTTTAAAAAAATCTCAGTAGTAGCACGGAGTCTGGAATTGTGCCTGGTATATGGCAATAGGTTCACCCCCTATTACTTGGGACTCATAACGTAAAATAGTAAAAAGTGGGTGTTACATTGTACAGTGGCATTAAGTGCCGTAATGTACACCTCTGTCTACCCCTTCGGGGATAAAAGGCGTGATATTATGGTTTGATATTATGAATCAAAGCTTTTTCAGCACTTGTATCTTTATCGTGGATGAACTAAGATATAACGAACAATGGGAGCTACCGTTCTTTTGCTCAATAGATGACTGCTCCCGCCTTAGTGTCAGACTCTTACTGACTAAAAACCATCCCGTTCCTACTCCTGCACTTCGAACCGGAGCCCCGGTAACCCGTTAGGTTCTCCGCGACTCCGAAAAAAAAACGTGTCTAATATTTTTTCATTACCTAACTGACTTCTTATTCATAACTTATTTTGCAGACATTTTTTTCCGTGACCTGTTTCAGTGCTTTTAAAATTCTTATTTTTATCCCTGCTTGACAATAATACCTCATTGGTTTCAGTCGCCCCCCGCCCCGCTGGTGTCGGCTCAGTTCCCGACTGTGTACCCGCCGCACACAGACCTGCCTTATGCGCCGGCGCAGCGGGATACACGTATGTTTATTTTTTTTTGCTTAAGATATTTATAAGGCATAGTTTAACCTATGGCACAATATTTTAGACTCGAATGTTAATATTAAGAATAATTATAATATCTATTATGTATTTGATCTATCTATGTCGTCTATGGACACCCGAAACACCGGAGGAGTTACCATTCCGTAATCGGTCAACGAAACTGACAACAAACAAAACTAGACTGCACGGTTGGCGCGGTTGCCGCGCAACGGGTTCGATTCCCGCACGGAGCAATTGTTTGTGTGCTCCACAGATTGTAGTTCCGTGTCTGTGTGTGTATGTGAACTTGTATGTTTGTAAACGTACACACGACACAGGAGGAAATTCCTTGTGTGCTGCAACGTATTATAAAAAAAAACGTATTCCTAAAGAGACTACAGGCAGCTATTCAAAAGAGCAATTGTTTTAACCCAATATATTCCCAAGCGGTCACCGGCGACCGCTATCTACTAACTACATTATAGACCTTATTTCCGATGTTTAGAGACTACTTTTGTATGAACAAATATAGGGGATGATTTTCAACGGGTTAAAAGTTATTTTTTATGGCATAAGCCGGTAAACGAGCAGACGGATCACCTGATGGTAAGCAATCGGCGTCGCCCATGGACACCTGGAACACCAGAGGCGTTACAAGTGTGTTGCCGGCCTTTTGGGGATTAGGAGTTTGAGGATCGTTGGGATTCAGGAATTGGGGTGATTGGGGAAGGGAGGGGGCGTAATTGGGCCTCCGGTAACCTCACTCCCACGACGAAACACAACGCAAGCGTTGCTTCACGTCTATTTTCTGCTCAGCCGTGGTATCACTCCGGTCGAGCCGGCCCATTCGTACCGAAGCATGGCTCTCCCACACTTATTACTGTGTTTTTAGCACGGGCGGCACAATGCCCATAGCGCGCCAACTCTTGGGTTAAAAATGTAACAGTTTAAACTGTCAAACACCAAGCGGTCACCGGTGACCGCAACCTATTGTTCTTTAATTGTGTCTATAAATACGGTACTCGACGAGTTAATTAATCTTTTTTAGCTTCTCTTAATACACGATTATGAAAATTCTACAACATTAGTTCATACAAAACTAGTCTCTAAACATCGGAAATACGGTCTATAATCGAGTAGGTGGAGAGCGGTCAATGGTTACCGCTTGTAGATTCAACAGTTAGTACTAGTATGTCCTGGGCGGTTACTCTTGAAACCAATCCCAATATCAATGCAATTTCAATCCAATAAAATCTCAATAATTATTCAATGTCAACATTATACAACCCTTATCGTAGCTGTTAAAATAGCATTCAGAGTACGGAATATAAAGCCAAACTTTATGCCATGGAGTTCATTAAATACTCACGCAATACGGATACAATGGGCGCTAGTGTTGCAATTCAAGAGTACGAAATTTCACAATGTCAATGTCGATTGATCGGAATTGGATTCGGAAGTAAGCCCCCAGAACTGTCAGTAAATAGAGTGAAAGAGAGGGCGGTAGTATGACACGTAATTCTACACTTTTGACTTGTTTGCAAACATCTTATATCGATCTTGGCCTGGTAGTCATAATTTGATATCGTATATCTTTAAAGTATTATTTATAAAAATGTTTTCTATAATTCTAGCGTCCCTTGTAGTCCAGGGTTCGACGCCGATCAGTCAGATAGGTGCGGGGCTGCTCTCAACTGACTCATTTACTGGTAAGTTCAACTTGCTCTCATCATCATCAACAGCTTATAAGTGGCTAACAAAAAAATCAAATAGTTTAGAACCCCTCTGTGGTTCGAAACTAGTAGAGCTTTTCTCAATATATTCACGTGAGTAACCCGCGATTTTTAGTTAGTGCCTCGTTGGCCGAGTGGTCACAAGTGCGACTGCCGGGCAAGGGGTATCGGGTTCGATTCCCGGGCAAAGTATTACTGGGTTTTTTAAATATTCTCAGTAGTAGCACGGAGTCAGGAATTGTGCCCGGTATATGGCAATAGGCTCTATTACATGGGGCTCATAGCATAAACAGTGAAATTGGGTGTTACATTGTACAGTGGTATAATCTACACCTCTGCCTACCCCTTTGGCCCTTCGGGGATAAAAGGCGTGATGTTATGTTATGTTTAGTATGTCTTACGATAGTTATTATAAAAACACATACTAAATTAATTATTATGTTTTTGGCTTACTCACGTAATTATTTGACGAGGAGCTCGACTAGTTTCAAGCCATGCTAGAGGCTCATACTCATGAGCAGCATACAACACTCGACGCGGCGACTGTCGCGTTGCTACTGAAACTAGTCGAGTTCTTTGTCAAACGGTTACGTGAGTGGTATAATAATAACAATTTTTATTAACAGGTACGAATTCCAACAATTCATGTTCCTCTGTATCCGGTTCCCCACCCCCCGAGGAGGAGTGTACGGACGAGGGGGGCAAGCGGGGGGTACTACCGCGACATGCCACGCAGGTCATGAGGGCCTGGCTGTTCCAACATCTTGTTGTGAGTATTTATCGTTGTCTGTATATTGATTATTACTTTCGCGCTGTTTCATCAGCTCTTTCCGGCCTTCCTCGTTAAATGCACTATCCAACACTAAAAGGATTATTCAAATCGGTCCAGTAGTTATGGATATTAACGATCTCCGGCCACCGTAAGCGCGGGCCGGAGGACATACAGCATGGGTGGCTCCCCGTCCGACCAGAAACAGACCCCAGCGGACGGCGCCGAGCGTTCCGCGCGCGCCTCAAAGAGCCATCAGACCACCACAGATGGGGCCCAGTAGGGCTGATGCCGATACGAAGCCGCGGAGAACCTAACGGGTTACCGGGGCTCCGGCTTGAAGTGCAGGAATAGGAACGGGGTGGTGTTTAGTCAGTAAGAGCCTGACACTCCCTCTCGCCTCACCCGGGCGAGTGAAGTCATTGGATGATTTTCCCCCCTAAAAAAAAAAGTTATGGAGATTAGCGCGTTGATACAAACGAACTCTTCAGCTTTATACATACATACATACATACATAAATACATACATACATACATACATATATACATGTACAAATGGTAAAGGAAAACATCGTGAGGAAACCTAGGCTTATAATTTCTGATTATAAGTTTGAAATCGCCAACCCGCATTGATCACGCGTGGTGATTAATGCACTTATAGATTGTTGATGATGATGTCTATCTCCAAATCCCCAGCACCCATACCCGACAGAAGAAGAGAAGCGCACCCTGGCGGCACAGACGCGACTGACTCTGCTGCAGGTCAACAACTGGTTCATTAACGCGCGCCGACGGATCCTGCAGCCCATGCTCGACTGTGCTGATAAACCTGGTGAGACTAACCGATAAAAATGATTGCACGGTTGGTGCGGTGGCTGGGCAACCGGCTGCCGTGCAAAGTGTCGCGGGTTCGATTCCCGCACGGGACAACACTTTGTGTGATCCTCAAATTGTTGTTTCGGGTCTGGGTGTCATGTGTATGTGAACTTGTATGTTTGTAAACGCACCCACGACACAGGAGAAAATCCTAGTGTGAGGTGAAGTTTAAAAAAAAAATAGACTAGTTCAAAAACAATGTTTATTATACCACATCTATACATATAAAGCCTCGTATCCACTAGGCAACATTTGTCGCGCGACACGTGAATCTCAACATGTACGGCAACGCTGCACTACAGCGCGCGACGTTGCCAGCTGCCGCGCAACATGACGCGCGACTTGTTGTTTGTTTTACTACATCGTTAGTAGTTCGTATCCTATCGTATCGACAGCGGAGTTGCAATACGAGCAGTCCGCCCATCACATTCTCTGGGAGTGTGATCTCTAGCAGTATGAACGTAACACTATGTTGAATAATTTAATTGTTTCGTCAGGTGTAGCTTATTATACGGACCTTGTGGAATCTAGAACAAATTTCCGTGCGTTTAGGCGCTTTTGCCATACCTATTATTGGAAGCAAGTATAACAGTTCACACATAGGACCCACTTAGTTTTTAGTCAAATTTCCGTGGTGCTTGGCGACTGGGCTTCACCCAGTTGTACAGTCTCTTCTTTGTGCCTTTAGGCTTAATTCATTCTGTCTCCTGCAGTAATTCACCGAGGGAAGTGGAAACCATACTTTTTTTTTCTTTTCCTCTTATAATATCTTCTGATTCACTTGGTCGCGGGAACCAAGACAGTTACTTATGTCCCTGGGACTTCAGTGTTCCGGTGTTTGCATGGTTGTATCTACTGTAGATCCTGGTGCACAAGAGTTGCAGCGGTTTTGGGAGGATGTGGCGGGCTTGTCCCAATTAAAAAAAAAGTTCGAATCCTCGTATCTCTCCTCCATCCTACTCTCATACCACCTCCATCGTAACCAAAAATGTTCCGCGTCAACATTCAACAAATTGCGAAACATGCTGAGCAACATGTCGCGCGTCAACTGTTGCCATGTGGATATGAGGCTTGATACTGACTGCCTCATTGGCAAGGGGTATCAGGTTTGATTCCCGGGTCGGGCAAAGTATTACTGGGTTTTTAAAAAAAATCTCAGTAGTAGCACGGAGTCTGGAGTAGTGCCCGGTATATGGCAATAGGCTCAATAACATAAATAGTGAAAAGTGGGTGTTACATTGTATAGTGGCATTAAGTGCCGCAATATGCACCTCTGCATACCCCTTCGGGAATAAAAAGGCGTGATATTATGTTCACTAAATACAAATGTGTTCTGTTCCAGGTGGCAAGAAAGGTAAAAATGGCTCCTCAATCAGCAAGAGGTACTGGCCTGATGCACTCTCCAACCCACAGTTCACAGCCGGTGAGTTACCATGACTATTCATTTAGTATTTTTTTTCCTTTTAAAAAACGTTGCTCCACACTAGGATTTTCTCCGGTGTCGTGTGTACGTTTACAAACATACAAGTTCATATACACATCACACACTGACACGGAACTACAATCTGTGGAGCACACAAAGACTTGTTCCGTGCGGGAATCGAACCCGCGACACGTTACACGGCAGCTGGTTGCCCAGCCACCGCACCAACCGTGCAGTCATATACAACATAACAGCTGAAAAATGGGTGTTAATTTATCCATGCACCTCTGTCTACATCTCCAGAGATTAAATGGTGTGATGATGGTCAAGAACGTAAACTCTTCATGTTGAATTCGACTATTTTACATCCAGTTACTAGAGATAACGGTCTAAGTGTGGGAGAGCCATGCTTCGGTACGAATGGGCCGGCTCAACCGGAGGATACCAACGCTTGCGTTGTTTTTCGTCGTGTGAGTGAGGTAACCGGAGCCCCTCCTCCTCCCCAGTCTCCCTTTTATTTAAGGGGGGAAAATTATCGAATGTCTGCTCCCGCCTGGGTGAGGCGAGAGGGAGTGAAACACTCTTAATGATTAAAAACCGCCCCGTTCCTTCTCCTGCACTTCGAGCCGAAGCCCCGGTTACCCGTTAGGTTCTCCCAGTCTGCCTAATCCTCCACAATCCTCAAATCCCCAATTCCCAAAAGGCCGGTAACGCACTTGTACTCGCACACTATAAAAACTGTCTAATCTCATCTCCAGGTCTCCTCTCATCATCAGAAGACGAGGATCAGGAAGGCGACCCATCAGGTGACGAGCAGGACTCGACGAGCGATCAGCCAGAGCATACCACGTACCCTATTCAGCAACCAATGCATTAAATCAGGTAGTGTCCAGTTTTAGCAACGATTACGTCACTGTGTACTGCAATAACCAGTTTAAATTGACTATCGTATCTATGGAAAGATTAGTCGAAGCGAGGTCAGGGAAAACTGGTTCTGTATAGTTCCATGTATCGAACTATGCAAAACCAGTTTAAATTGACCGTCGTATGTATGGAAAGACTGGACAAATCGAGGCCGTGATAAGCTGGTAACTAAGGAATCATTAAATTACAGTTAACAGATAATTAATTCATTTGATACTTTGTGAATGATTATTAACAAAAGATAATAGTGTCCCTAAGTGTACATTTTAAATGTGGCAAAATAGTAATTTTCTTCGTCCATTGTAAAATTTTAAGTCGCAATTCAATTTTACGCGGGAAACCGTTTGACATTGACACTCGATGACAGATGTAGTGACGTACCCGTTACTAAAACTAGCATGATCGATTGGACAATTACGAAATCGAGTTAGTCGATTCCATTACGATTCAAATGTATACGTATTAATTTTAAATATAAAAATTATCTTTTCATGACGAATACCATGTCACAATGAAATTCATTTATTTATAAATAAATAAAAAATTAAAAAGACATAATAATATAAAATATATTGACAGTATACCGTTAATTTTTAAGCGTAGAATAGTAATTATATTTCTGGTAACAGTGTGTTTAAAAATAGAATTTTTCTATTAATATGGTATACGATATATCAAAGTTTGGACGCTTAACAAAATAAAACTATACTAAAAATATAAGAAAGACATGTTTCGCCACGAATGGACCGGCTCGACCGGAGTGATACCACGGCCGAGCAGAAAACCGACGTGAAGCAACGCTTGTGTTGTGTGCCATGTGAGTGAATGCAAAACGCCGATAATGCATTTGTAACTCCTAGTGTTGTCGTCTATTAGCGGCGCTAATAGGGTAGTTTTCTAAATTTAATTTTAATGTCCGTCTGGTAGATTAATTTAAAACATTAGACAAATATTTTTCTTTTCTCACAAAGTTAAATACTTTCGACCATATATATTTTTTAAAGTTATTATTATTATTATCAGGTTTAACTATATTTATAGCGGGAATTTCTGCTAATTATGAGTTTGATTTAAAAAAAATTATTGCTTTATCAACATTAAGACAATTAGGTTTAATAATAAGAATTTTAAGAATAGGATTGATTTGAAATATCGTGTGACGTCACAACATTCTACATTTTGTAACACGTTGTGACGTAACGACTAACTCCTAAACTTAACTCCATTTTATCTAAGTATTATAACTTTATACGAGAAAATAAAAAAATACGTGTCTAACATTTTTCAGTATCTAACTGACGGACTAATTACATTTTTAATTTTCATACCCTGGAAAATAGCTTATTGCTTACTATCAGGTGATCTATCTGTTCATTTTAGTCCATAAAAACAATACTTTCAATGAATAGATTTATATGAGCGTTCTTCTTACTAAACAATACTAAAAAATATCATAATTTTGTATACGATATAAATACAATTAATTATTTGAAAGTATACGATAACTGAAAAGTCAATTTTATATAGAAGTATTTGTTTAGGGAATAATAATATGCTCCAGAAATAGCGCAATATAGATTGGTTTCTGGTACTTGTATCTAAGTAGAATCAGATGCTAGTATCTATACATATAATAAATCTGTAGAAAAGTAATTTTTGTACATTGAAGAAATTGACAAAAAAAAATAGCCAGCGTGTTAAAAGATAACTAAAACAACCCATTTCCATCATTTTTGAAATTTTTGTCTGTTTGTCTCATAAAAAATAAATAGTGAAAAATTGGTGTTACATTGTACAGTGGCATAATGTGCACCTCTGTCTACCCTTTCGGGGATAAAAGGCGCGATGTTATGTTATTATAAAAAGGCAAGCAATTCACTTACACTCTGTATTTATCAGTTGATTTTCGTGAATAATAATAAAAGGCATGTCAAAAAGAAATATTTATAAACACACTGTTACTAAGATATATCTAAAACTAGAACTTTGTATACGTAATTCATACCTCAACTATTATAAACAAAAGTACTATTTCATTATATCGACAAAACTAAAGGAAAATTATTTTAAAGATGGTCTTTTTGCCTATTTTCTAAAGTCAAAGTCAAAGTCAAAGCATTTATTTCAATTAAACCATAATTTGGTATTTTTCAAACGTCAACAATTACAAAATAATAGTCTGTCAGATAGTCCGTCAGTAAAGCTAGGTGAAGCTAGGTGCTCATTCCTAAATGTAGATTCGAATGGAGAAGAACGAGCAAGAAACTCCATTCGATACTCTTTTTAAAAAAGTATGTTCTACAATGTCTCTGATACATTTCGTTACATTACATTTCGTCCCGAAGTAATGATTATCTCTTGGTAATACAATAGTTTTACAAAGAAATGAAATGTTTGAAACGACAAATAACTGTTGAACCATTGCAAAAGCAAGCTTTATGTGTATACGAACTCATAGTACATTATTAAAATTTTCACGGTGTGTCCCATAGTATATCTATCATCATCAACAGCCTATTTTCGTCCACTGCTGGACATAAGCCTCTCCAATGGCACGCCACTGAGCTCGATCTTCAGCTCTACGCATCCAACCACTACCAGCCACTTTACGTATATCGTCACTCCACCTAGCTGGAGGGCGCCCTACACTACGTTTGCCTAGACGCGGTCTCCACTCTAGAACACGTCTACTCCAGCGGTCATCGGTTCTTCGACAAATGAAACCGGCCCACTGCCACTTCAGCTTGCTAATCCTTTGGGCTACATCGGTAACTTTAGTTCTCTGTCGGATCACCTCGTTACGGATCCTATCCTTCAGAGATACTCCGAGCATAGCCCTCTCCATAGCTCGCTGCGCTACCTTAAATTGGTATATCTATCATACATGATTAATACTTACAAACTTGCTTCTATTACAATTAGGACTAATACAATAAATGACAAGATGTAGGTGTTCTGTAAATGGCCATTTTAGGCGCAATCGAAATAAATTGTATCTTGCTAAAGCTTAGTATTTTTTTGGATTAAATGTTACCTATTTGTCTACTTTTTGCAGTTATATATTTGAAGAATATTTGTTATACAAGCCTATATTTGTCTTCTATAATATACTAGCTTTTACCCGCGGGTTAGCTCGCGTCACAAAAGGATTATACCAATACACACAGCGCAATCTATACCAATTCTTTTGTTTTCCCTCGGGAATACCAAAATTTTCCGGGATAAAAAGTACCCTATTATTTAATCCGGACTTCTAATTTTACGTCTGCAAAAATTCAAAGCAATCGATTTAGAAGTTACGGCGTGAAAGCGGAACAAACAAACAAACTCTCTTTCCCATTTATAATATAGTAAGGATAATACTATTAATCTGATAGTAAAACTTATCAATTCCTTACCTGAGACGACTATATAAAGTACTTATGATATATCTAAAAGATAGAGGTAAAAAGATCATTCTTTAAAAAACTCCATCGTTTTTGGCAAACCCGCTTTTGTCGCTAAACATAAAAACGAATGTATTATAAATAAAACTCTCGCCTCTTAACTATTTTACTCAATAATCGCATATAATTTTGTACCATATTTTAATTAATACAAAAGCGATTTTACCAAGAACGTTAACGCTTTAGTTATTACACTTCAGCCCCTGAAACCCTCAAAGAGGTGATTTAGTTCAGCGTTTTGTCAATTTTAATACCGGTTGTGAATTAACACAGATGTTTCAATAATTTTCTTCCCCGATTTTGACCGACTGACACAAGAAATAGTGACTAAGGATATTTTTTACATTCAAAACACTAGAATGAACCGTCCACTGAAATACTGTATCTATTTATTTATAAAAAGTAATTAGTTTTCAAATATACTCATTGTTGATTTCTTTTTAATTTACTTACACAGCCATATTAGTGTTAGTTTTCTTTGGTTGGTAGTGGAGAATCGGTGTAGGCAACGTTATAAAACAAAATAATTTTTTTTTCTGTAATAAGTACAGTATGTTTATTTTTGTATAAATATAGGAAATATTATTTGCTATGCTAGTGTTTTATTATTAAGTTAGTTTAAGTGACATTGACCATTATTTTTTATGTAAATATTTATAATCAATTTGTTTTATTAAAGACAGAAAAATCTTCGCAGTGATATTTATGTCGATGTCTCCATACCAACTAAATTAGTTTGTAAGTAATAAAAAAACGAATATACGATTGTAAACTATACGATTCCCTTTAAATATAGTAATTCGAAAACTTAACGTTCAATCCAAAATTGTATACGCGAAAAAAAGTATTAAAAAATCGTATTTGACATTTAAAATTTAGTCATCAGATGTTAAACGAATGATCGACTAAATATTAAAATATTTCACGTCACTAAAGTTTGACAGCTGGGTAGAAATACTTATGAATGTGACATAGCATTTTGTTCATCTTCAATAAATTAATTCTAAATTCAAAATCAGTTGTAAATATTTCTATGAACCAGTGTTAGAATCTTGTTCTAATGTCATGATCTTCCAAGCTAAATATAAGTTTGTAAAAACAAAATGTGGTGTTGCATACGCTATTTCTCTAAATTTACATTTTTATGCTTCCAAAACATCTTTAATATCAATATTATAATCATTTCTGCCAAGTTAAAAACTTCAGTGACTCGATTCCATTAATAGTCAGTTAATAAAGGTATTTAGTCGATTATTCTTTTCACATCTCTATTTAGATTTAAAAGCATTGGCGGGAAAATCAATGGGATGTAGATTAAAAATATCGTATCGACGACCTTTTTGGTATTTTTTAGTATTATTATAAAAAAATGGACTTCCAATTGTCTTTAGAGGGTACTATTGTAGCTGTTGATTAAAAATATACAAAATAATTAATGTATTTTAACTGCTTTTATACATAATTATACGGACTTATGTTTTCACTGAAATATCCGCATACTTTCGAGGCTCACTCCCTATTACATGGGACTCATAACATAAACAGTGAAAAGTGGGTGTTACATTGTACAGTGGCATTAAGTCCCGTAATTTGCACCTTTGCCCATTCCTTCGAGGGTAAAAGGCGTGATGTTATGTTAGTTTCGAGGGTGCTCGACTCATTTCAAGCTACGAACGGGGCTCATAATCATGAGTAGAATTAATATTCTACTATTAATTAGTTATGCAAATTCAATAGTATTTGTAGCCTTACTTTTGATTGTGAGCCCTGACAGCCAATAGTAACTAAAATATTTTTATCAATTTTAAACATATTATATAAGTATATTCGATATTCAGTATCTTTTACACTGCTACCACAGTATTGAATAAAATATAATGTCTTCCTTATAAAATAGTATAGAAAATAACGTTGCAATGGCATCCCCTAAAAATGTTAATTTTAGTTTTAAAAAGGTCATTGTATTAATGCGATATTTTTCATCTTAAGAATGGTATTGTTAGGTGGAGTTTTGGAAATTATGTCTATACGAAAAATGAATATTTTTCAGTTTTTATAAAGATTAAAACAGGATTATTGTATTAACTAAAAATCGCGGGTTACTCACGTGAAGATACCGAGAACAGCTCTACTAGTTTATTATTGTAATTAAACAAATGTTTATTACTAACAAATGATGGGTAAGCGTAATATCAAAGTGAAATAAGGCTATATCAAACATTACTAAAAACGTATTTAGTTTAATAGGGTAGATGACTAATTTTTATTGTAATGTCTGTCTGGTAGATTATTTTAAAACATTAGACACGTATTTTTTTCTTTTTTTACAGAAACGAATACTTTCGACGATATATTGATTTGAAATGTCGCGTGACGTCACTTCTATGTACATACATTTTATACGTAGAAATGACGTTTTAGCTCCCACTCCTAAACTTTGATTCATCTTTGAGACCAATCTAAGTATCATTTTATTATACGACAAAATAAAACAATACGTGTCTAATATTTTTTCATTACCTAACTTACGGACTAAGTGGATTTTTAATTTTCATACCCTGTCATCATCCCTATTGTCAATAAAAAATGTAAGTACAGAAATGTAGAGAAATAAAACTGCTTTCAAAGATTTTTAAAGATAGCTTGCCTCACATCATCATCGGACCGACTAAAATGCGTCAATGTTTGCACCCTTTATTGTATCGTTCGGTTATATAATCGACTCGATTACCATGTGCGGCAACCAAATTTTAGAAATCTTTGAATGCAGTTTTGTTTCTTTTCAAAAATAACGTAATGTTTTCTTTGAGTATAATTTTCTATCTAAAGTATCAAGAGTACTTCCCCTTCAGATGGCATTACAAAATTCCACCATGTATATTATACAGTACAGTTATCAAAACTCCATCTAGTTTAAAAAACAATCAGTGATGTGACTCTGTTATACGAAGAAACGAATATACGTAAAATGGAATGGTGAAGTAAAAAAAATAAGATTTTTTTAATGATAATATTATTAATACTATGTCCTAGCGCATATACACCTAATTATACATTGCGTAGAGTTATACTTATAATGTATTTTTAAAATGTAACGGTTTGGAATCGCCCGTTTTGAGGCCCATTTGAGGCCAATTGAGGCCAAATTGTAAAGAAACGTGGAGGTATTTTTTGACAAAAAACAACATTAACTGGTCTAGTTTTATATTTCGTGAACAATTATTTTAAATAGTGTCGGTTTTTTAAACAGTATGTTTTGCCTTAAAAGGAGACCGGCCGGCTCGACCGGAGTGATACCACGGCCTCACAGACAACCGACTAGAAGCAACTTGCGTTGTGTTTCGTCGTGTGAGTGAGGTTACCGGAGGCCCAATTACCCTCCCCTTCCCCATTCTCCCCAATTCCCGAATCCCCAACAATCCTTAAACTCCTAATCTCCAAAAAGCCGGTAACGCGCTTGTAACGCTTCTGGTGTTCCAGGTGTCCATGGGCGACGCCGATTGCTTATCATCAGGTGATCCGTCTGCTCGTTTACCGGCTTATGCCATAAAAAGAAACACGAGAATTGTACATTTTTCTTAAGTTTTGACCAGGTTACATTGATTTTGGTCTTGAGACTTAAAACAGTATAATTTAGTCAAAACATCTCTGTACAATTGAACTAAAAATCGCGGGTTACTCACGTGAATATACTGAGAAAAACTACTAGTTTTGGGATAGATGCGCAAGCAGCAACACCGAGGCGAGCGCCAACGCTGGCCAGTAGGCTGCGCGACATCGCCGCGACTGCGCACGCTGCTCATGAGGAAGAACCCCTCTGTGGTTCGAATCTAGTAGAGCTTTTCTCAGTATATTCACGTGAGTAACCCGCGATTTTTAGTTAATTTAGTATGTCTTACGATAGTTACTATAAAAGTCAGTGTACAATGCGAAGAAAAGCTAAAATAATAAATACATTGTACAACATTGTCTACTTAAATAGATTACCTTCCAATCACAGTCTTCCCTTATCCGAAAATTAAGAAATTAAGAAAATTTTGGTCAAAACAGTCGTCCACGTTTCTGTACATACAAGGCCCAGCTGTGAGGTCTAAGTGATCGCGTTCCAGACGATTATAGTCAAGTCCAGACTTAGTATACAATAGTTATACGCGCTTGTTAGCTGTAAGGATATGACTTCAACGTATATATTATGGTACGGCATAATTTTTGCTAGTCAATAAAATAATTTTTAGGCTGATCTTTATGGTGTTTTATTTCATACTATTAATCAGTAAATTGGAGGGTATTGGCGTCAGGGACGTTCAGCTTGAGTTGTTCTCCGACTACCTCACAAATAGATTGCAGAGAGTTAGGATAAACGAATGGACTAGCAGCGATCTCCCTGTGATTCATGGTGTGCCACAGGGTAGTATACTTGGTCCTTCATTATTTCTGACCTACATTAACGATCTCTGTGAGCTGGAGCTGCCTAATGGGAGAATTGTAACCTTCGCTGATGACACTGCGCTACTGTTTGAGGCGGATTCCTGGTCCGAGGTTTATGAATGCGCGCAAAAGGGCCTTAATAGGGTGCTGGCATGGTTGGCTAACAATAAGCTTGCCCTTAATGTTGACAAAACTAAATATATTCCGTTTTTCTTAAAACGACCTTCTGGCTCCCTGGATGGTTGCAGGATCGTTGCCCATTCCCCCAAATGCAGATCTACTGGGAACGGTTGTTGCTTGTGCCCCGAACTATCACGAACGGAATCCATTAAGTATCTGGGAGTTACACTAGACAGCACTCTAAACTTTCATTTACACATTGATGCTCTCTCCAGTAGAGTTCGTAAATTGATGTATGTATTCAAAAATCTTCGACATGTGGTTGACGCCAGTATAATGAAGACAATATATTTTGCTTTGTGCCAGTCTCTTCTCTCTTATTGCATAACCGTGTGGGGCGGAACAGCAAAAACGGCAATGCTACGGGTGGAACGCGCGCAAAGAGCGGTTCTCAAGGTCGGTAATTCCTTACCATTCTTATTTCCAACCAAGGAACTTTATGAGCGTGTTGGTGTACTAACCGTTCGCCAACTATACGTGCTGAATGTTATTCTTCGTAAACACTCCCAAACTACCTTTAATCCAAGCATGTTTGAAAATCGACGACGCAAGCACAACGTATGCCCGACTACTAAATTCCACACTGTCTTCTCACATCGTAATTATTGTTTTCTCGGGAACCATTTGTATAATAAGATAAATGAAATTCTATCTATCTATTCTTTACCTAAAACCCAATGTAAAATCAAAATTTCAAAGTGGTTACAGAAGCTAGACTACAACACGACGGAACTGTTACTAAGTACACCGTCTTAATATAGAAAAGGGAAAAATATACATATATTTTTAGACTCCGACCGAAATAACCACTATTTGTATGTTTTCTCCCTTATCTCTTTTACCTCACCTACACACCATGCACGCATCACACACACACCTCACACGCATCACACTACACACACTACTCCACACGCAACATGCAATTTTGAAAATGTAAAAGATTGTTTACGTAATCTCCTTCTCTTTGTTTTGTAACAAGTATGCAGTGTATCTCTGAGTTTTGTTTATTTTCTTTTATTTTTCATATCTGCTACATCGAGGGGTTTGCCCTTCTGCGAATTTATGATGGATATCTGTAATCTGTAACTGGTCCGCGGTGTGAGCCTGGAGATCCGTCACACAGGGAATCCTAGTATGGACTCCAGTCTCTCACAAAGGAGTACATTGTTTGCATCTTATTATTGTATCTTATTTCTGTAAATTATCCTTTGTGTAGAGAGATAATAAAATAAATTTATTTATTATTATTATTATTATATACTTTTATTTATTTATTTACTAACTTTTACCCGCGGCTTCGCTCGCGTCACATAATGATAAAAAGCCAATGTGACATATACCCATACACACAGCGCCATCTATACCAGTACTTTTGTTTTCCCTCGGGAATATCAAATTTTTCCGGGATATAAATTACCCTATTATTTAATCCGGACTTCTAACTATACATCTGTAAAAATTCAAAGCAATCGGTTTAGTAGTTACGGCGTGAAAGCGGAACAAACAAACAAACAAACTCACTTTCCGATTTATAATATTAGTAAGGATAAGGATTAAGGAATTAAGGATATTAAGGATTAAGGATTAAGGATAAGGATTTAGTCTTTAATGTATACAATTCGATTATGGCACATAAGGTGGACTTAATGCCATATGGCATTCTCTACCAGTCAACCTTAGGGTTTAAGTAGAAAATCTGCGAAAAATAAGGTACGGAGAATAAACTAACAGCAAAGAGAGAGAGAGAGAGAGAGAGAAGAAAAACATATTATAACTTTTAGTGGGACAAGCCTGTTGCTCGTTTGCCTAGAGGTCACCAGTGTGACTAGGGCAAGGGGGCTCGGGTTCGATTCCCGGAACGGGCAATGTATTACTGGATTACCTTTTCGCCGCCCAGCTATACTAAACACGATGTGTCGCCGTACGCCAACGTATAAATGTATAGTACGAAAGTAGGGATGGCGGTAACATCATATCGATAATGAAAAAAAATATGTGTAAATTTAAATTGGTACTCAAATTTACAATTAAAAATACAAACTGTTAAGTTATAATGGTAATTTGTTTTATTTTATGAACATTTATACTAAGAAAAATGGGTATCCGTTATCAGAGATGAAGATACATGCATAGAGTTGCTAGAGATAATAATAATAATTCGTAACATTAGCCACTTCACTATTCATTTCATAACGTAGTCTGTTTACTTCATATCAAGTCATTGGCGTTCAAAGCACGATACATTTCGTAAGGAATAGTTGTCTATGCTTTTCTTTCTTTCTATCGAGTTTGGTTTTAGTTTACATTTAAAATCTAACGTCAGGTCACGATCAGGAACATTGTTTGTAGTGATTAAAAGTGGCAACATATGTGTAGTTTTGGAAATGGATGGTAAGTAACTATTTTAATACAGATGTACTAAACTTTAATAGCTTATTTTTCATTTAATGCAAATGAAAAACTGGCACGTTTGATGGATATTAGGTAGTCATAAAATACCTATTCGTTGCGGCTCTCGGTTTCGCAAACTTTTAGCTGTGTCGGCGAACAAATATAGACCTGAGTCGATCACAAATTTTTCGCGACCCAAACAGTTTGTAATCGAATCAAAATGACTCAATCATTTGGATATTTCATAATCATGAAAATAATTATAGGTATAGGCCGTGCGATTAATCGATTAAGTGCGATTGCGTGCGTGCACGCGTCGCCCGGAACTATGACACAATGACCTTGACGCCTAAGCGCTTACGACGTCACAGGTTTACTTCTATTGAAGTTGACGGCGCTAGTGTCACTCGACATCTTGCCATTACGTAGAGATGGGTCTAGCAATATCGAAAACCCTCAGTACATAATAATTAATTTTAATGAAATGATTTGATAGGTAGATGTACATTAATTTTGAAACGCATTGTAATACGTTATTTACTGACCGGAATTTCTTTTTATTCATAGAATTCAAAAAACTATTGGATGGAAAAGAAAACAAATATTATAGTAAATAAAGATTCTAATGAATGCTCCTTACGCGTCACATCACTGGCCTACTTGATATGAAGTCGTTGGCGTGCGGGATATAAAATTATTTGAAACCTTTTATGTTTTACCTTTTTAAAACAGAAAATAGTCTGTTTTGCATGAGAAAAAATAGTTCGTCGTGTCCATATTACAAAATTACAAAGAAACAAATGTTTTATGTATCGTAAATGTATTTTTTATAGTAGGTAGATACAATGAACTTCTATAGAAGTAGTGGCGTGGACGGCACGAAAATCCTGAACTTCTATAGAAGTTGTTGGCGGCGAAAAGGTTAAAATAATTCTCAGTAGTAGCACGGAGTCTGGAAACGTGCCCTGTATATGGCAATAGGCTCACTCCCTATTACATGGGACTCATAACATTGGCAATAGGCTCACTCCCTATTACATGGGACTCGTAACATTGGCAATAGGCTCACTCCCTATTACATGGGACTCGTAACATAAATAGTGAAAAGTGGATGTTACATTGTACAGTGGTATAATGTGGACCTCTGCCTAATCCTTCGGGGATAAAAGGCGTTATGTTATGTTATGTAGTGGTGCATGCCCGCCACAACTTCCCAAAACCGCTGCAACTCCTGTACGCCAGGATCTACAGTAGATACAACCATGAAAACACCGGAACACTGAAGTCCAACGTCTCAGGGACATGAACAACTGTCTTGGTTCCCACAACGAAGTGAATCAGAAGATATTATTATAGGAGAGGAAAAAAGATTGCATTGTTGGCCGAGTGGTCGCAAATGCGACTGCCGGGCAAGGGGTCTCGGGTTCGATTCCCGGGTCGGGCAAAATAAAACTGGGATTTTTAAAAAATTCTCAGTTGTAGCACGGAGTTTGGAATTATGCCCGCTATCTGGTAATAGGCTCCTCCTCTATTACATAGGACTCATAACATAAATATTGAAAAGTGGGTGTTACATTGTACAGTGGCATTAAGTGCCGTAATGTGCACCTCTGCCTACCCCTTCGGGGATAAAAGTTGTGATGTCATGTTATGTTATATTATTTCATAGTTAGCGACTTCAAAGTAACCTTGATGATTTTCAGATTAAGATCTTGTTATTAGGATGTGCTAACATCCATAACTTCACGCCTGTCTCCCATGGGATTAGGCAGAGACTATGGAACGCCAATTACTACGATTCCTACATACCTCTTTCGCTTCATCAACAGTCATCAATCTTTTCATGCATGCTCGTTGGTTAAGGGTACTTTTAATTTGGCCCTTCTTTAATATATCGCCAATCTGGTCACTATATGTCCGTCTAGGGCGCCCTCTTCCGACGGCCCCATTCATATCCGCTCCGTATACTTCTTTCGTTACTCTACTTTCATCCTTTCTACATGTCCAAACCAGCGTAACATTCCCTTTTCAATCCTTGTCACTACATCATCTTTCAATCCACACTTTTCTCTAATAACACTACTTTTCACTCGATCACTCAATTTTAGTCCACACATACTTCTCAGGGCTCTCATTTCCACCGCATTAATCCTGCTTTCATGCTTCTTCTGCCACACCCATGCATGGATGTGCTAAATAAATAAAAATGCAAATTCACTTTACAATATTTTAATCAAACAATACATTTAGATACAAAATTCCTAAAGCTATTATTTACAACATTACTATCTAGTTTCGTATAAAAATAATAATAATAGACCACCTTTTTTCCATTTTTATAGTAAAAAAAAATAATAATTTCTATCAAAAATAGTTAGAGAAAGTCTTCGTAAGTTAAAGCTTCACTAAAAACTAATTAGGTATAGTTTGGTTGGAATAGTTCACTAAATAATCGACTAAATACACGAAAAATCGACTAAATAGTAAAAATATACATTAAAATTTAGTAATGATTAAATAGTTTTAAAAGTCGTGAAGGGATTTGTTATAATTCCTACTTTTACATCACATAAATTTGTTCATAGTCTTTTATAAAACCAAGTTATACCTTTATACATTAATCTCATAAAGAATTTCAATAAAATACACTTTGTTCGTTAATATTCATAAATAAATTGAAATAGTTACTTATATTTAAATTTCCAAGAGAAAGAATGAAATATAGAAAGAGAAATATAAATTATACTTGAGCCAAGATCGATGTGAGATGTTTATGAACGAACCACAAAGGTAAGACCACATCTATCCGGAAAAAATAGCACTTTTGTAAGCTTCTATAGTTTTGTCATTAATCAGGGTGCTTACTCTTGAAACCAATCTCAATGTCTCAATAATCATTCCATGTCAACACTATACAATCCCAATCGTAGCTGTTAAAATAGCATTCAGAGTACGGAATATAAAGCTAAACTCAATACCATTTAGTTCATTCAATATCCACGCAATACGGATGCAATGGGCGCTAGTGTTACAACTCAAGAGTACGATATTTCACAATACCAATGTCGATCGATCGAAATTGGATTCAAGAGTAAGCCCCCAGAACTGTCGGTAAATAGAGTGAAAGAGAGGGCGGTAGTATGACACGTAATTCTACAATTTTTACTTGTTTGCAAACATCTTACATCAATCTTGGCCTAAGTATAAGTACATACAATATTCACAATTATTATTTTAATTAATTGAGCACATTTCTTAGGAAGGAATGTCAATGTAATCATGGAATGTATCTAAATAATAATGTCGCATTTATACGGAGCATATTTCGTAATTTCAGTAATAAACTGTAAGTAGTTTTAGTTGACTTCAAAGAATGTATGTATTATGTTTGTGCGCCATGATCTCGCAGATTTTGATGCGGTTTTGAGAAAAAAGAAATTGTTGATTGTCATAAAATTTCACAATATTGCATTCACAGAAAAGTATTTGTTACACTTAGGAGAACATTTTAGTATATTAATTAGCTTCAACAAAATAGTGGCAGTGAATCGATTTTTTTAAACGCAGTGTTTGAAAGAATTATAAAGAAATAAAATAAAAATATTCAAATTTTATAAAAACCTAAATTAAATGTTCGTTTCATTACTTTGAAGACCATCTCTTTAATGTTTAGCAACATTTTTAGTAAATTTCTTTTACATAAACGAAGGTATTTAAAAGTATATTCATATATGAAAACATTCTACTTTTCTAGTACAATTTTAAAACAACAGTTTTTCATACAAATACGTAATCGCTCCGTATAAATGCAACTTCTAATTTGGCTTACACTCAAAAGCCCATATTCCAACCATTGTCTAAAACCGAAGCCCCCGGTCCTTTGAGCCTGTATTAAAAGAATATATTCAGATACAGGCATAATACCAATTAAATTGGCAAGTTAATTACGTATAATTAAGAGTTTAATCAAGGCAATGATTTGAAGTATTTTGGCCAATATTACGTACTAATTTTGTTTCTGTCTGTATTGTAGAAATTGGTAAAAATAAGATATTAATTTAGTATTAATAATTGGCATAATAATACAACGTTTTCAAAGTTACTTTTATTTAATTTTTGTAATAGAAGCAAACGTATTTTTAGTTATGAAACGATTGATAGTCGATTAGTCAATTATACATTTACATACATCACTAAACCCACGATGTGTCATATTACAACTGACAGATTAAAAAAGGTGGTTTTCGCGCGCTTACGTTTTGACACATGTGTAAAAATGTTAATAATGTTTTATTATTAACGATTGTGTGTTGTATGCCATAAATATTGAGTAAAACAATGACAATTTACTATAAATTACATTACAGACAGAAACAAAATACAAAAGTGAGCAAATATTCCATTAAAAGCTAAGACGTATCCGTTAAAATCCGGATTTCTTTACAATCAGTCGTCGACACAACCCTATTATAATTAAAAATAGCCTAAAACCACTAAATAGACTGGTACAAGTTACTTTTAAGTACTTCACAAATAAAATTTTCATATAGTAATGCCAAAAAGTAATAAATTGTATCGACAGGACGTAAAACGCCAGTGGCGCCCTCTAGTCAACGCAAAAACTATACTAGCAACTGTGAAATTATTTGTTTAAAATAATTTTTGTTATTAATCTGTTGTTTTTTCTATAAATTTATAGTTATTACCAAAATATTGATCTATACGTTTCAAAATATAGTTATTATTAGTCTTGTACCAAGTCATTTCGTGGTCAAACTGTCCCCCAGTGAGCATTTTTATATATTATTTTAAACCCTGATATTAAATATATAAACTGCAAACTTTGCTTTTGTCATTTACTTTTAAATTGCCACACTGAAAGCGTCAAAGATATTACAATAACTATGACCACGGTAAAGTCATTTTAAAACAAATTAAAGTTTCTATTTACCTACTTAATTTTTTAGATTAATATTTATTATTTCGTTTAGGATATCATATTATGAATGTCTTTACCATTCACGGGACCACAGGGTCCCGGTCATTTGGGAGGCGTACGAGGGGCCGAAGCCAACTGCGCAGAGGCCCTTTAGACAACTTTAATATAAATGTAATGGACACACAAACCGGCGACTATCCCTGTATGCACTATGGAAATGCACCCAAGGACAGTCCCCGGTTAGAGTAGGACTATTGTGAATAATGGAAAAAAAAGGTAGGGCTATGGATGGGTTGCGGTGGACTGGTAAATTGGGAACTATGGATGACTATGGCACCTGCCGAAACAATGTAATTTTTACACGTAAAATCATATTATGATATTATTATGATTGTGATACATTATTTTCACTGGTTATTTTACCTATGGATCACAAATAAAGGTTTCATTTCATTTCATTATTTACGACTAACTATTTTTTTGTGAAATCTCTATTTAAACATTATCTAAACGGACGAAAAAAAACGATGATTTCTTATTTTTTAAAGTTGCTGTGTAAGTATGTCATGAATGAAAATTGACATATCCTAGATCATGGTTTTTCAACCTGTGGTTCGCGACCCCCAGGGGGTCACGAAGCCTCTCCGACCGCAAAGCTTTTATAGTCGAGTTGCTAAAAGTTGGGAATAATCATTTATAATAGTTTTCTACATTTCAACGATTTCAATCCGTGCTTTTATTTGGGCCATTAACAAATAACGAATACACGTGTCGTGGTGGCCCGGAGCTTTAGACGGGTTCAAAACCTATCAACGGCAAGTACCAATGTGACTTTTTCCGAGTTATAATAAGATATTTAGACACCAATGACAAACGGTGAAGAAAAAATCGTGAGGAAACCTGGACTGTTTTTTTCTAATTATTAGTTTGAAATCGCCAACCCGCATTGAGCAAGCGTGGTGATTAATGCTCAAACCTTCTCCGTGTGAGAAGAGGCTTTGCTAAGCTGTTCTTATAGGGGCACTTATAGGCTGCTGATTAATGACAATGTCAAGTTGCATAAGTACGAGGTGGCAAATCATGGATGTAATATTAGTTACAAAAAAAATAACGGGTAGGTCGGGTCGCGACATATTTCTTTATACTAAAAGGGCTTTAGTACGAATAAGGTTGAAAATCCCTGTCCTAGATAATTCACCTTCTGACAAAAGCAAAGTACAAAACAGACTCATTACAGGGGGACAGTAGAAATATAATCTAAAACCCTCTATTCCTGGTTAAACCTATGTTCCGACATAATAAAACTATTGTCTGACCTTATTAACGATTCTCTTTCAGCTTCGCTAAAACTAGATCTTACGAAATCACTTCGTAAAACACTTTTAAACTCCTTACTGTCTGTTCTAACAAAACTTAACTCCTGGACTCTATCTCCACATTGGTTTAACGGGATATATGCTGATTCAGCTCGATGCGGCATCATTTTATGTGAGCCGCTGATGATCAGCGTGGAACTCCTTCTTATAGTCTGTCTCCCAATCTCCATGATTTCCAGAGAATTCTGGCCAATGACGAGGCTCTTGTAGGCTCTGATGAAGACGATAGCCAGGGTTAGGAAGCCGACTATGATCATGCCTGATGTTATGATGGGTGCGAAGACTGGTCCTATGGTGGTGGCGAGGTAGATCCATCGCCAGATTGGTGTTGAGAGCTCGTGGATGCCCTGGAATGAAGGTTTTGAAGGTTAGTCAAGTGATTAAATAAGTCAATTTAATTTGTTACCATAAGGCTCGTACACAAAATTGATGTGAATTCGCATCGCAAAAAATTATGATGCGAATTGCTGCGATGCGATTTCGTGCGACAAGGCGTCTCCCAGGGTGACCATTCCTTCGACGACCGTCAACTGTACTAAACGTATTTTAAATTGAAACCTAGGTCGTGACATGGATCGTAAAAAGAAGTGTGTACTTCTGTTATTGCTTAAGAGATACAGGAACAACAAAGATGATTTTGGGAAGATAAGATTTTGATGCGCGATGCATATCTATTCGCAAGTTCTTGCGATACTCAAAACTCAATACTTTACTTTATTGCTTTTCACATGTATTACTTAGGTGGTAAACATAAATAGGACACAATGTGGACCCTGTCGGGCACAACAACATAAGTTTTGGAGGGAGCACACTTGACATGTCATTCCTAGACTTAAAAATAATATAATTAACATACAAAAAAATTTATATCAAATGAAATACAAGATAAAGGTATAATTGAAATTTTAGTATAAGAGTCGAGTCATTTTTAAAATTTTAAACAATCAAAATTAAATACAAAATTCATAATCATAATAAAATAAAAAATTATAATCAAAATTAAATACAAAGTCAGAATCATAATAAAATAGTCATATTCAAAATTAAAATTAAAATAAAAACTGTCAAAATACAACCAAAAGAACAATCAATTTAAAAACAGTCAAAATATAAAGTTTAAACTGTCAAACACCAAGCGGTCACCGGTGACCGCGACCTATTGTTCTTTAATTGTGTCTATAAAACCGGTACTCGACGAGTTAAATAAAGTCCAAATTAAAAATATTATAGTTAAAATGTAATTACCCACTAACAGTTTTATTTGAAATATGCGTAGAGGGAGCTCGCACATTTTTGAGATGCGACGTCGCATTGCAGTTTTGTGTACGAGCCCTTAAAAGCTAAAGCTAGCTACCAAAAAAACAAGTAGAACTTATCCTATAAACAAGTAGGACCATACTTACTTCTTCAATCCACATGACAGGGAAAATGGTGTCGGGGAAGTTGTTGATATTGTTAATGGGGATGTTCGGGGCGCGATCCACCTTCAAGTTCAGCTGGACACGCACGAAACCTTCCACTGGTACTCCGATTTTCTGGAATAAACATGAAACATTGTAATGAGTCCTGTAGTTAGAATGTACTGGCAACTATATAAACTACTAGCGGCCCTCCCCGGCTTCGCACGGGTGCAATATGCATGCATTATACAAACCTTTCTTAAGAATCACTCTATCTATTAACCCGTCGAGCGTCTGCGTTCCTTATGCATTTCCTTATCCTTATGCATGCAAGAAAATGCATTTATTTGGCCATTGGCTCACGAAAACAAGGATCATTACAATAGAAATAAAACAAATACAGTGAAAATAAAAACAAAACAATAATATATTTTATAAAAGAGAAAGCAGCTTGGAGCATTTTTTCTTATGATCCACCGGGTGCTCATAAGGACGCTCGAGGGGTTAAAAAAAACCGCATCAAAATCCGTTGCGTAATTTTAAAGATCTAAGCATACATAGAGACAGACAGACGGCGAATAGCCACTTTGACTTATAGTATTTAGTGAAGACATGATATAATAGAGGTTGTTTTTAAATGGGGAAAACAAAAACTTCTCCCGTCTTGTGTGAGATGAGAGGGAGTATCAGATTCTTACTGACTAAACAACATCGGAGACGGGAATTATAATTTTATAATACCAATGTCCATCGATCGGTGTTGGATTCAAGAGTAAGACCCCTGGTGGTCCTGGGGTCATCGGTATAGAGCTTACGGACAAATGTAAGCGTATTTGCTACCGATCGTAGTTTTAAAATTATATTTAAGTGTGGGAGAGCCATGCTTCGGCACGAATGGACCGGCTCGACCGGAGTGATACCAAGGCTTCACAGAAAACCGACGTAAAGCAACGCTTGGGTTGTGTTTCGTCATGTGAGTGAGGTAACCGGAGGCCCAATTACCCTCCCCTTCCCCAATCTTCCCAACGATCCTCAAACTCCTAATCCCAAAAGGCCGGTAACGCACTTGTAACGCCTGTGGTGTTCCAGGTGTCCATGGGCGACGCCGATTGCTTACCATCAGGTGATCCGTCTGCTCGTTTATCGGCTTATGCCATAAAAAGATTTATTTTTAAATACTTACAGGTTGTATCATAAAATATGTTTCGTGCTTCTTCTTGTTCGGCTTCAGACCCTCGAAAGGCTCCAGCAGGGCTGGGTCAGCATCATAGAAATGTGGAAAGGATAGGTAAACTGGTGCATCTGTAATGGAAAGGAAAGAAAGATTAATTTTAATTATTGTATTTACCATAATGTCATGCATTTTAATCTGAAAGGTAGATATAGGTGCACTTAACAATGTGACACCCACTTTTCTCTGGTTATGTTATGTGTCCCATAATACTGGGCATAATTTCGGGATCTATCTAAAAAATACCGAACTAAATATCATGCCATTTTGGCCTAAAGGGGTAGGCAGAGGCGCACATTACGGCACTTAATGTCACTGTACAATGTCATGATAACACCCACTTTTCACTATTTATGTTATGAGTCTCATGTAATAGGTGTGAGCCTATTGCCATATACCGGGTACAATTCCAGACTCCGTGCTACCATTGAGATTTTTTTTTTTAAATAAGTATTACTTTGCCCGACCCGGGAATTAAACCCTAGACCCCTTGTTTGCAGACGCATCTGCGACTCGACCAACAAGACACACCGAAAAAACCGAAATACTCTGCTTGTATCAGGAATCGAACCCAAAACTGCTCATTCGGCACTCACATCAGCAAGCACTCGACCTTCACTAAATACACTTTAAAATCATAGATCATCATCAACAGCCTATAAATGCCCACTGCTGAGCAAAGCCTCTTCTCACACGGAGAAGGTTAGAGCATTAATCACCACGCTTGCTCAATGCGGGTTGGCGATTTCAAACTTATAATTAGAAATTATAAGTCCAGGTTTCCTCACGATGTTTTTCCTTCACCGTTTGTCAGTGGTGTCTAAATAATCTCAGAAAGTACATATAACTTGGAAAAAGTCACATCGGTACTTGCCGTTGGTAGGTTTCGAACCCGCATCCTAATGCATGAGAAGTGGGCGTCTTACACCTCCGAGCCACTACGACGTCGTAAAATCATAGATGGCGTTTTGAAATTAGATTTTTGAACTTACTGTATTGACAGGGACTAATATTCTGCAATCCTTTTGGCGGGCACTTCTCACCCGGGTAGTAACACTTGTTATCCGGATTCACATCAGCACTCTCAAATGTAGACGCTGGTGGAGTGTACAGACCAGCTTTGATGCCTGGAAAAAACAAAATACATTAGCTCATGATGATACCTAAGTACGTGTGTCGCCTGGACAGTCAACCTCGCTACATCCTTGTTGACTGGATATCTACACTACATGAGCTGCTGTTTACATGTGAACATTAGCTCATGACGAAACCTAAGTACGTGTGTCGCCTGGACAGTCAACCTCGCTACATCCTTGTTGACTGGACATCTACACTACATGAGCTGTTGTTTACATGTGAACATTAGCTCATGACGATACTAAGTACGTGTGTCGCCTGGACAGTCAACCTCGCTACATCCTTGTTGACTGGACATCTACACTACATGAGCTGCTGTTTACATGTGAACATTAGCTCATGACGATACTTAAGTACGTGTGTCACCTGGACAGTCAACCTCGCTACATCCTTGTTGACTGGACATCTACACTACATGAGCTGTTGTTTACATGTGAACATTAGCTCATGACGATACCTAAGTACGTGTGTCGCCTGGACAGTCAACCTCGCGACATCCTTGTTGACTGGACATCTACACTACATGAGCTGCTGTTTACATGTGAATATTAGCTCATGACGATACCTAAGTACGTGTGTCGCCTGGACAGTCAACCTCGCTACATCTTTGTTGACTGGCCATCTACACTACATGAGCTGCTGTTTACATGTGAACATTAGCTCATGACGATACCTAAGTACGTGTGTCGCCTGGACAGTCAACCTCGCTACATCCTTGTTGACTGGACATCTACACTACATGAGCTGCTGTTTACATGTGAACATTAGCTCATGACGATACCTAAGTACGTGTGTCGCCTGGACAGTCAACCTCGCTACATCCTTGTTGACTGGACATCTACACTACATGAGCTGCTGTTTACATGTGAACATTAGCTCATGACGATACCTAAGTACGTGTGTCGCCTGGACAGTCAACCTCGCTACATCCTTGTTGACTGGACATCTACACTACATGAGCTGCTGTTTACATGTGAACATTAGCTCATGACGATACCTAAGTACGTGTGTCGCCTGGACAGTCAACCTCGCTACATCCTTGTTGACTGGACATCTACACTACATGAGCTGCTGTTTACATGTGAACATTAGCCCATGACGATACCTAAGTACGTGTGTCGCCTGGACAGTCAACCTCGCTGCATCCTTGTTGACTGGACATCTACACTACATGAGCTGCTGTTTACATGTGAACATTAGCCCATGGCGATACCTAAGTACGTGTGTCGCCTGGACAGTCAACTTCGCTACATCCTTCTTGACTAGACATCTACACTACATGAGCTGCTGTTTACATGTGAACATTAGCCCATGACGATACCTATGTACGTGTGTCGCCTGGACGGTCAACCTCGCTGCATCCTTGTTGACTGGACATCTACACTACATGAGCTGTATACTTACCATCTTTGTATACATCTTTTCTGTATTGGAGTGGTAGAATTCTGCACAGATCTTTATCATACACGTGGACTATGTCAGATTTAGTGACTGCTCGTGGAGGGAAGAATGAACCTTCGGATGCACTGGAAATAAAGAAAGATATTGTTAGAAATGAACCATAATTATTGACCTGTGTGTTTGCTATAGAAATCAATCTCAATATCAATTCAATTTCAATGCAACAAAATCTCAATAATTATTCAATGTCAGAACTATACAACCCCTATCGTAGCTGTTAAAATAGCATTTAGAGTACGGAATATAAAGACAAACTCAATACCATTTAGTTCATTCAATATCTACGCATTTCGGATGCAATGAGCGCTAGTGTTAATCGATCGGAATCGGATTTATAAGGTCCTGTGAGAGTCAGTACTCACGGTACCAACAAAGTTATGTATAAATAATCTATCCCTTTGAACTATGTGCCAACTTTATGTCGTGGTGGCCCGGAGGCTTAAGACGCCCGCTTCTCATGCATGAAGGTGCGTCTTCGTAATCTACCAACGGCAAGTACTAAAGTGACTTTCTAACATTATCTAGACACCACTGACAAATTGGACAATTGTGTCAGCGTGGAGTTGTCATGCTCACTCAAAGGTCTCATTGGCGGTGGCGCGTGCAGTGGATCGTTCGATTCCCTACAATATGGTTGACTTAGGCGGTGCTGGTGCCCCCATTTCCGGCGGCTGGCGCCCAAACTGATGGGTGCGACGGGCGCGCTTTCAACGTTGCTTCCCAACTTGGGGGGCCCGAGCGCCGCCTGTAGGCGGCTGTATGTGGGAATCGTGCGATCCATGGCCCTGTACGGGGCCCCTGTGTGGGCATTAGACTTGACGGCCAACACTCTCGCTATTCTGAAAAAACCGCAGAGGGTGATGGCTGTCAGAGTCGTCCGCGGGTATCGCACGATTTCCTACGAGGCGGCTTGCGTCCTGGCCGGATCCCCGCCCTGGGACCTAGAGGCGAAAGTACTCGCGTCACTATACCGATGGCGCGAGGAAGAGCGGACACGGGGCTCGAGGCCGGTGCAGCGCCAAATCGAGCGGCGCCGAGAGGAGCTCCGTCAGGTCTTGGTGGCGGAATGGCGGCAAAGGCTTTTGCGCCCCACCGCCGGCCTCGCTACCGTCGAGGCGATCCGGCCAGTACTCGACGACTGGCTTGGGAGGAAGCACGGCTCCCTGTCGTTTAGAGTGACGCAGGTGCTGTCGGGGCACGGCTGCTTCGGCAAGTACCTGTGCCGCATAGAGAGGGAGCCGGACGCCCGGTGCCACCACTGCGTCCATTGCGGGGAGGACACGGCGCAACACACGCTCGCCGAGTGTGTAGCTTGGGAGGAGCAGCGCCGTGTCCTCAGAAATGAAGTAGGAAGCGATCTGTCGCTGCCGGCCGTAGTGCGGAAGATGGTGGACAGCGCAGAGTCGTGGGACGCGGTGGTGTCTTTCTGCGAGGATGTGATGTCGCAGAAGGAAACTGCGGAACGGGAGAGGGAGATCTTACTGACTTCCTTTCCCAACCGCAGAAGGCGCACCGGGCGTAGGAGAAGGGCCGACAACGCCCTCTTCCGGCCCCCATAAATGGGTCCAGGGGCGAAGGACTTGGGGAAGTCCTCGCCCCCGACTTCAAAGACCCGAGTCGAAGGCGCGCGCGGGTGTCGGCGTGCGCCTTTGAGGCGATGCACGTGGTGCACTGCTCCGTGCAGGTGACGGGGCCCTGACATACGGGCCGGCACTGTAATGCGGGGCTGCGGATGAATTTGGACTCCCGTGGCCCCGCACGCACGTGTGAGGAGACACTGGGGTGGTTTTAGCCGGTAAGAGTCCGGCACACCCCTCCGCCTTTCCCCAGGCGGAGGCAGTCCATGAGGATTTCCCCCCATAAAAAAAAAAAAAAAAAAAAAAGGCGGTGCTGGTGTACCTACGTGTCATGTTCGTGAACGGGCGCCGTCAACTGGGACTAGCCAGCTCCAGGCTGTATTATTTATTATCCTTCTCTTTCGATCTCTTTGACTGAATTTTAGTATTACATTGTTCCCACACAATCCAAACAACATAACTATGTAACTAGAGAATTGTATTGTGAACCGGATTGAAAAAGAAGAGTAACCTATGGAGTTTCTTGCTCGTTCTTCTCTATAGGAATCTACACCTTGGAATGAGCAAAAATCTTGCCTTTCTTGTCTTATTGTAATAAATGATTTCGACTTTGACTTTGGGTCTCCGGTAACCTCACTCACACAACGAAAAGCGTTGTTTCACATCGGTTTTAATGATGTTTTAACAACGACAAAATATCAAGGTCTTCTGTATCTGCAGCATTACAAGGCATTATGTTGTAAGGAACGCAGAATGGCATAATATAATATGATGTCATAACTATGTCATTAGATGTTTCGTATAGTAGTTGTTGCATTGGTTTTTTTTCTATAGAATAGGGTAGACGACTAATTCTTAATTTAGCTGTAGAATAAAATTAACATTTGACAGTTTTTAGTATGGAAGAATAGGGTAGATGCCTAATTTTTATTTCAATGTCCGTCTGGTAGATTATTTAAAAACATTAGATACGTATTTTTTATTTTCTTACGGAAACGAATACTTTCGACGATATATTGATTTGAAATGTCGCGTGACGTCACTTCTATGTACATTTTATACGTAGAAATGACGTTTTATCCCCCACTCCTAAACTTTTAGTCGTTTTATCTAAGTATTGTTGTATTATACGAGAAAATAAAAAATACGTGTCTAATATTCTTTCATTACTTAACTTACGGACTAATTATATTTTTATTTTCATACCCTGTCATCATCCCCATTATCTAATACATTTGACCAAGGAATTCTTGTACATACATGGTGGAATTTTATAATGCCATGTGAAGGGGAAGTACTCTTAATACTTTAGATAGAACATTTTACTCAAAGAAAACATTACGTTATTTTTGAAAAGAAACAAAACTGCATTCAAAGATTTTCAAAAACTCTCTTACCGTGTCGGTACCTAATCGAATCGACTAAAATCTATAAAAGTTGCATCTTTTCAGAAAATGTCGTTTTATCTGCGTTTTCTGTTAATAAAATTCTTAGGAAAATGTGAAACTAAATGTTGGCATGATGTATTGCGCTGCCGCCGCGCATGGACAGCCGAGACACTAGAGAGGCGTTACAAGTGCGTTACCGGGCTTTTGGGGATTAGCATTTTGAGGATTGTTAGGGATTGGAGAGGGGGTAATTTGGACCTCCGGTAACCTCGCTCACATTACGAAACACAACGCAAGCATTATGTCATGTCGGTCGTGTGATAGGGGGGATTTGGACCTCCGGTAATCTCACTCATACACATACATTTCCGTCGGTTTCCTGCTCGGCCGTGGTAGCACTCCGGTCGAGCCGGCCCATTTGTGCCGAAGCATGGCTTTCCGACAATTAAAATACAGATATTTCTAACTGCGGGTTGAATTTGCACAAAAAATTGCAATAGTGTTAAAAAACAGTATTCAAGGCTGATTATTATTACAAAAATTATGTAATAATATAAAACGGATATAACGGGTATAATGTTGTTATAATAATGCAAATAGCTATATCCTCTCAATTTCCGTAAATATCGCGAGGTCGTTGTCTTGTATAGTAATTTATTTTATTTTAATAAATAAGAAATATAAATAAAGAAAGACTGCCTCGTTGACTGAGTGGTCGCAATTGCGACTGCCGGGCAAAGGGTCTCGGGTTCGATTCTCGGGTCGGGCAAAGTATTACTAGGTTTTTTTTTAATTCTCAGTAGTAGCACGGAGTCTGGAAATGTGCCCGGTATATGGTAATAGGCTCACCCCTAATTACATGGGACTCATAACATAAATAGTGAAAAGTGGGTGTTACATTGTACAGCGGCATTAAGTGCCGTAATGTGCACCTCTGCTTACCCTGCCACAATTCCAGTATCCGTGCTACTACTATTTTTATAAAATTCACAGATTATGTATTTTGGGCGGTCGGGTATAAGACACCCGGGGGAAGAGCAGGGGCGGTGAAAATGTATTCTAATGTGTCGTCATCTCACGTCTTTGAAATAAACCATTAGCTAATCCAGTTATTATGATTGGTGTTATTGATCTGACGATTAAATCACCATGTTGTAACCTTAACCTTACTTATGTAATACCAGCTGTTACCCGCGACATCGTCCATGAATACCAATTTTAGAAAAAAACTTTTTTATCTATACTAATATTATAAAGCTTGTTTTTTTGTTTGTTTGTTTGAACGCGCTAATCTCCGAAACTACTGGTCCGATTTGAATAATTCTTTCTGTGTTGGATAGCCCATTTATCGAGAGAGGCTATATATAGGCTATAAAATATCACGCTACGATTAATAGACGCCGAGCAGAGCGAGAGAAACCGCGCGGAAGTAACTAGTGTTTCATATTTTTTAAATAAAAGTTGCCTATTACTTCTTAGTACATTAGTTACATGGACATAAAAGTCTTTCAAAATTAACTCGTCGAGTACCGGTTTTATAGACACAATTAAAGAACAATAGGTCGCGGTCACCGGTGACCGCTTGGTGTTTGACAGTTTAATTCAGCCATTCCAGAGATTTGCCAGTACAAACAGACAGACAGACAAACAAAAAATTATAACAAATGTTATTTTGGTATGTGTATCGTTTGTATATTAATATGCATATAGTCAAAAGCGGTTTTTTTTAATTGGCGCCCGCCACAACCTCCTAAAACCGCTGCAACTCCTGTGCACCAGGATTTACAGTAGATACAACCATGCAAACACCGGAACACTGAAGTCCAACGTCCCAGGGACATGAGTAACTGTCTTGGTTCTCGTAACGAAATAAATCAGAAGATATTATAAGAGGAGAAGAAAAAAGCGTCACTGCAGGGGTGCCGAACTGAAAACTTGGGTGCTCACTGTGCCCAGCTTTTAACTGTGTTGGCGACCCATTCGGCTTGGGCCAATATCGCGTAGAACCTATATTATACCTACCTATTTTTATTATCTTCAAGTTTTATAATTTAGCTTTTATCTTTTTATTTACACTCTCTTGTGTTATTTTTTTTTAGTTGTTTTAATCAAATTTTATTGTATTGTTATTTTTTGTTCCTTGCATTCATGCCGTATGCCGAATAAAAATCTTTTCATTTAATTTCATTTCAAAAAAACACGGTTATTTTAATACTACAAACAGACATTCCAATTTTATTTATCTGTATAGATTTTATGTTCTCCAATACACGTGAGCGAGGACCTTCGGATTTATCGCAGAGCTTATCTCTTAAGCTTCACACGGTACGCCATTTTGGGATTTTTTTATTGTCTTTAACCCTTAACTATCCAGAAAGCTTTTGTGACGTAACTGACCAGTAGTGTCCAACAGACTCATTTTATAATTATAAGGTATGATGAAAGAAAAGAAAGATATTTTGAATGAAAAAGACAGTATAATGTATTTCAGTAATGTGTATTTACACTTATTTACTTATAGATATTACAATTATTATTTTTTTCAGAATATTCAGTGCATGTATTGCGTTTGCATTCAGCACAACACTGTTTAGAAGCACTTGATAATTTCGAAGGGAAAATATTACAACGCTTCTTCTTTTTTCCATTGTAGGTTGATATATTGGATTGCCAAAGATAGGGCACCAGTATTCTCTAAAATCTACACCTCCCTGTTTATTGACGCTTATAGTCAATAAAAGACCTCGGAGTACTTGCATTTCGATTTTATATCTATTAATTTCCATCGATTTTGTAAAACTCTAAGCCCTTCAGTATTTGTATATTTTACTATTATTTGTAATACGTGATCGTCGAAAAAAAAGGCTGAAACTGACTATCGGATCTATTATAGTTTGGCCCGGAGGAGGAAGAATCACCTTATGGATACCACCGCGAATTATGTTGTGTCGAGGCGTTCGGTTTTGCCTGTTAGGTTCTGATTTCCACGTTGTTATCTCTTCCTTTATAAGTGTAAATTGAGACTTATTCTTGTAATCATCATCACTCTTACTCCATAATTGTTCATCATCGTTTTCAGATGCTGGTTCTGTGACATTACTTTCACTATCAGAACAGCTGTCAACAGCAAAATTCTCATCATCACTATCGCACTGATGGACAAAAATGTTTTCATCGTCACTTTCAACAAGGGCACGTTGTATTTCACTTTGTGTTAGTTGCTGTTTAGCCATAACATTCAATAAAAACGAATTAGAACATGACTATATTATGACAAGAGTTTCTGATTACTGGTACGTGATACGATTACAAAAACTATGATGATAACACAAACAAAGGTCTAGCAACCGCTATTGCCTACCCGACACCATAAGATTATAGGTAAATGTAAATAAAACAATCTACCTTCACACTTGAATCAAATAAAATGATATTGTGTCTGTTGGACACTTCTGGGTTGATGAAGTACTATTTTCGTTTATTGACCAAAAATAATAAATTATTCACGTTACAAATATTTTCATTGCACATTTAGATTCGTAAAACATTGGCGATAAATTAGATAAAAGGCCAATTCATAAAAATAAAAACTTTAGTTTTTATGAAAACATAAACGCAAAATTGTGTCCGCGAGACACTTGTGGGTTGTTAAGGGTTAAACGGTATTGTGTCATAATTAATGTAAGTTATGAGTTAACATAGTTTTTATACATAAGATCTGATTTCCGCCGCCGTATAAGGCGAAAATGGAGTAGGATATTTGTTACTATCTGTACTCTTTCGCGAATGTCATATACCCATACGACACTACTATTACGTGACTTTTTTTTAAGGGGGGATAATCATCGAATGGCTTTTCCCGCCTGGGAGAGGCGAGAGGGAGTGTAAGACTCTTACTGACTAAAAACCACCCCGTTCCTTCTCCTGCACATCGAGCCGGAGCCCCGGTAATCCGTTAGGTACTCCGCGACACTATTACGTGACTAAGAAATGACGTATTAGTTCCCACTCCTAAATTTTGATTCGTTTTATCTAAGTATTGTTTTGTTATACGTAAAATAAAAAAATACGTGTCTAATATTTTTTCATTACCTAACTTACGGACTAAATAGATTTTTAATTTTTATACCCTGTCATCATCCCAATTAAACAAATTTTATTATTGAAAAGAAAAGAGATTTAATCCTTATTGACCCTAACAATTGATGCAATAGAAGTACAGGGTGCCACTTTTACAGATTTTAGTCGGTTGGATTACCGTGTCCGGCAAGCGAATTTTTAAAAAATTTTAATGCAGTTTTCTTTCTTTTCAAAAATTAAAATATATTTTTGGGTTAAAATAGGGATGATGACAGGGTATGAAAATTAAAAATATAATTAGTCCGTCAGTTAAGTAATGAAAAAATATTAGACACGTATTTTTTATTTTATTTTGTTGTATAATAAAATGATACTTAGATAAAACGAATCAAAGTTTAGGAGTGGGGGCTAAAACGTCATTTCTACGTATAAAATGTATACAGAAGTGACGTCACGCGACATTTTAAATCAATATATCTTCGAAACAATTCGTTTCCGTAAAAAAATACGTGTCTAATGTTTTGAAATAATTTACCAGACGGACATTAAAATAAAAATTAGTCGTCTACCCTATTTTCGATCTAAAGTATTAAGAGTACTTTCCCTTCAGATGGCATTACAAAATTCCTCCCTGTATTTACCTACCCTTTCGGGGGATTTACTGTTCAAAATAATAATTATGTTGACAATACTATTGACTTGCTATTTGCGAACATAACCCTACTTTTATCTTCCCCGTAGTCGGGTAAAAACCTTAGTAACTAAGTGTATTGATTTTAATGGAACATGTTTCAAATATTGACTGACTGACTGACGGGATGTTGACGTATCGACATTGAGCTAAGCTTTTTATGCGATTTTCCACTTTAAGTCTTCGGTATACCGAATTAGATTTTTAATTTTCATACCATGTCAGGCTGCCATCATCCCAATTAAACAAATTTTATTATTGAAAAGAAAAGAGATTTAATCCTTATTTACCCTAACAATGGATGCAATAGAAGTAGGTACAGGGTGCCACTTTTACAGATTTTAGTCGATTCGATTACCGTGTACGGCAAGCTAATTTTTAAAATCTATGAATGCAGTTTTGTTTCTTTTCAAAAATAAAGGAATGTTTTCTTTGAGTATAATTTTCTATCTAAAGTATTAAGAGTACTTCCCCTTCAGATGGCATTACAAACTTCCTCCCTGTATTTACCTACCCTTTCGGGGGATTAACTGTTCAAAATAATAATTATGTTGACAATACTATTGACTTGCTATTTGCGGACATAACCCTACTTTTATCTTCCCCGTAGTCGGGTAAAAACCTTAGTACTTAAGTGTATTGATTTTAATGGAACATGTTTCAAATATTGACTGACTGACTGACGGGATGTTGACGTATGGGCACCGAGCTAAGCTTTTTATGCGATTTTCCACTTTAAGTCTTCGGTATATGGTTGGAAATCCAATTTAGTACTTATTGTCTTCGTCTGCTCGCCCTTACCTTTTTCAGGTAACATGACAAACATACCAATTAATGGTAATTTTAAACATACATTGTTATATGAGTCGTGTGATGACGGCAGAGTAAAATACCATTTGCCACCACCGCTACTCTTCCCGCGGGTATCCTATACCCGACTAAGGCACTACACATTAGACAGAGACCGGGCAGCAGCGCTCTCTGATAAACCTGAACCTTTTATACTGCGATCTCCAACCCGCCTGCCTGCGGAGATTATGGCAAACCCCTCTTATGTAGAGGAGGCTCATAGTGCAGCAGTGGACTGACTGCGATGTTTGATTGCATAATTATCTTGTTATCATTTTAATTATTATGTACTTAAAAAGATAATAATAGGGAAGTAATACATTCTTTTCAAGTGGTCTTGAGTAATTAGTACTTTAAAATTAATTAGTAAACAGTTTCTTAAGCACCTAATCTGCGTGTGCGTACCTACCTAGTTCCTGTATACCATCAGACGTATGAATGTGATGGAAGCTAAAGAAGTATGTAAGGAGCGTAGTAGGTGGCGCTCTGTAGTTTCTGTATACCATCAGATGTATGAATGTGATGGAAGCTAAAGAAGTATGTAAGGAGCGAAGTAGGTGATGCTCTGTAGTTTCTGTATACCATCAGATGTATGAATGTGATGGAAGCTAAAGAAGTATGTAAGGAGCGTAGTAGGTGGCGCTCTGTAGTTTCTGTATACCATCAGATGTATGAATGTGATGGAAGCTAAAGAAGTATGTAAGGAGCGTAGTAGGTGGCGCTCTGTAGTTTCTGTATACCATCAGATGTATGAATGTGATGGAAGCTAAAGAAGTATGTAAGGAGCGTAGTAGGTGGCGCTCTGTAGTTTCTGTATACCATCAGACGTATGAATGTGATGGAAGCTAAAGAAGTATGTAAGGAGCGTAGTAGGTGGCGCTCTGTAGTTTCTGTATACCATCAGATGTATGAATGTGATGGAAGCTAAAGAAGTATGTAAGGAGCGAAGTAGGTGATGCTCTGTAGTTTCTGTATACCATCAGATGTATGAATGTGATGGAAGCTAAAGAAGTATGTAAGGAGCGTAGTAGGTGGCGCTCTGTAGTTTCTGTATACCATCAGATGTATGAATGTGATGGAAGCTAAAGAAGTATGTAAGGAGCGTAGTAGGTGGCGCTCTGTAGTTTCTGTATACCATCAGATGTATGAATGTGATGGAAGCTAAAGAAGTATGTAAGGAGCGTAGTAGGTGGCGCTCTGTAGTTTCTGTATACCATCAGACGTATGAATGTGATGGAAGCTAAAGAAGTATGTAAGGAGCGTAGTAGGTGGCGCTCTGTAGTTTCTGTATACCATCAGACGTATGAATGTGATGGAAGCTCAACTGGACAAAGTTATGTGTGTGTGTTTTATAAGGAAAATCTAATAGTAACTTATATAGGCATGTCAACAGTTGACATTTTTAACCTTTTTGTTAGAACTTCAAGTCGTTGTAATGATACATACTGTAGTCACATATTTGTACGTAATTATACTTTGATTGTTAACAACAATTATTGTGTTTAACAGTCAGTTATCTGAATAAATATACTAGTTACGTTATTATTATGTTATTATAAACATGCCCCTAGTGCTGTACTCCAGGCATAGTTCTAGATTCTTTGAAATGATTAGGAATTTAGTAATCGGGTACTTGCCAACTAGTCAAATTCAATACTTTTTTCGAACTGTCAGAAACGACAGTTTTCTATGAATTTTGTACGAGATTGTGTATTGTGACGTCACGTTTTTAAGCGACAAACAGCATACTTATTTCTTAAAAATTTGCTGGAAAAATACTAAAATTAGGTTAGTCATAAAATCAATTAATGAAAGTATGATTATTTTTTAATATTTGATTGTATTGAACAGTCGAAATAATTTATTTTTGATGAAGGCAAGTACCCAATTGTGAATTTAATAGGAAGAATCTGATCGAGCAGATAAATCAGACCTGGGGCTGGGGGCTTACTCTTGAATCCAATTCCGATCGATTCGACATTAGTATTGTGAAATTTCGTACTCTATAGTTGTAACACTAGCGCCCATTGCATCCGTATTGCGTGGATATATAATGAACTATATGGTATTGAGTTTGGCTTTATATTCCGTACTCTGAATGCTGTTGTAACAGCTACGATAGGGGTTGTATAGTGTTGACATTGAATAATTATTGAGATTTTATTGGATTGACATTGCATTGATGAGATTGATGAGATTGGTTTCAAGAGTAAGCACCCTGGGGTCTTATTCTTTAATCCAATTCCGATGGATCGACATTGGACCTATGGAGTTTCTTGCTCGTGTTTCTCCATAGGAATCTACACCTTCTAATGACAATGTACATACCTAAACATTAAATTTTTGTTGACGTTCAAAAATGCATTCTTTGTCTAATTGAAATAAATGATTTTGACTATTCAACTTACCGTATATCATTGCATGGCCTGTCCTTCCAGTGGGGAAGGTGGTCCAGTCCATTGATCCTGTCCATGTACCCAAATCTATCCAACTGCTTCTGTCCTGTGTACATTGTCGATACCTCGTCTAAAGTCCCGTTTCTCTGAGAAAGACATAAAATACAATTATTTGTTTATTTATTATTAGTTATAGTTATTCAGAGTAGAGTGCCTCGTCCGCCAGGCAAAGTATTACTGGGTTTTTACAAAAAATCTCAGTAGTAGCACGGAGTCTGGAATTGTGTCCGATATATGGCAATATACTCACCCTCTATTACATGGGACTCATAACATGAAAAGCGAGTGTTATATTGTACAGTGGCATTAAGTGCTGTTACATGCATTTCTGCCTGCCCCTTCGGGGATAAAAGTCGTTATGTTATGTTAATCAGAGCGTTCGCTTCAAACAGCAAAATCTTTCAAATAATTCAGGACGTTACTAAACAAAAAAAAAGTAGGCAACGACATCAACAGCCTATAAGTGTCCACTGCTAACCAAAGGCCTCTTCTCATACGGAGAAGATTTGAGCTTAATCACCACGCTTGCTCAATGCGGGTTGGCGATGTTTTTTTTTTAAGGGGGGAAAATCATCGAGCCCGATCCCCGGTTACCCGTTAGGTTCTCCGCGACTCCGAATCGGCATCGGCCCTGTTGGGCCCCATCTGTGGTGGTCTGATGGCTCTTTGAGGTGCGCGCGGAATCGGGGATAAAAAAGGTAAGAAAATATAAATGGGGATGATGACAGGGTATGAAAATTAAAAATATAATTAGTCCGTAAGTTAGGTAATGAAAAAATATTAGACACGTATTTTTTTATTTTGTCGTATAATAAAACAATACTTAGATAAAACGAATCAAAGTTTAGGAGTGGGGGCTAAAACGTCATTTCTTAGTATAAAATGTACTGAGAAGTGACGTCACGCGACATTTCAAATCAATATATCTTCGAAACTATTCGTTTCTGTGAGAAAATAAAAAATACGTGTCTAATGTTTTTAAATAATCTATCAGACGGACATTAAAATAAAAATTAGTCGTCTACCCTATTGTACTTACCGCAAGCAGTAGTCCCATCTGACTGTTCGGTCTCTTTCCCTTTGGATAAAAGTAATGTGCCAACATCACTAGCGGGTCGTTGTAGCTAAAATAAAGAATAGCTTTTATAGAATTTAGACAAACATAGGTACCAATACGTCTACGCAAAAATCTACCTACAAGTTTTAATAGCAAATCATGTTATTTATCCCATTTCGTTCCAGGGGCTTCAAAGGCAAATATTATTTCAAACATTCGGCATTCGTTACCGACTGCCTCGTTGGCCGAGTGGTCGCAAGAGGTTTCGGGTTCGATTCCCGGCTCGGGGAAAGTATTACCTACTAGGTATTTTTTTCAATTCTCAACAGTAGCATGGAGTCTAGAAATGTGCCTGGTATGCTCACCCCCTATTACATGGGACTCATAACATAAATAGTGAAAAGTGGGTGTTACATTGTCTCTCCTCTCCCTGTCTACCCCTTCGGGGATAAAAGGCGTGATATATTATGTTATAGAAGACGTGAAATGGAGTTCTTTTTCATAATATCGCAATTTTAAAGAAAAACCGTTATTAAACGAAAGTTATCATGAATTGATTATTTACATTAATTGACTATTTAAAAAACCTAAAATAACTTGATGGCATTAACTCAATTCATTAAAATTTTCGATTAATAACAGTTTTAATTTAAAGATGCGATATGATATCTATTATCTATATATATAAAAGAAAGTCGTGTTAGTTACACCACTTATAACTCAAGAACGGCCGAATAGATTTGGCTGAAAATTGGTAGGGAGGTAGCTTAGAGCCAGGAGACCGACATAGGATACTTTTTAACCAACATTTTTACTTTTTCCGAAAATCACGAACGGGGACGGGAAAAAATGGGATTATGCGTACGAAGTCGCGGGCAGAAGCTAGTTATTATTAAATGTATAATATTTTATTAGTCACGGGCAAGTGCTGAAAATCAGCGCCGCGACTCGAGCACACTCGTGTCACGGCATTTAAGCTGAGCTCTTGCCTTTTTGCGCCGTCTTACTGTATTGTTTTATTATTTTATTTTTTTTGTGTTATTGTACCTTGTGACGGTGTGCGAATAAACAATTTTTCTTTCTTCTTTCTTTCTTTCATATGTAAAGATAGGCACTTACCCAAAGACCAGTTCCTCAGCAGTAACATGAACGAATGGTTTGGCTCTATCTCGGTACGTGATGGCTAGTCCAGACACTAGCAGGTTGAACACCCAGCTTCCGAGGTTCGGGGAGAAGGAGGTCACTGTCTAGAATGCAGAGAAACATGTTAATATCAGCTCTTTTTTATATATTTTATGGGCCGACGTTTGCCCACTATCTCGCCTGGTGGTAAGCGATGATGCGGTCTACGATGGAGCACGTCGACCCATAAGCAACCTATTCACTCGGGCCTTAAAGATATCCAGGTTTTTTTTTTAATAAATAATAAATTGAATTTCTCCACGGACTCGTGTCCGTGCCCTTGTCATGTTACAAATACATAATTGTCATGGTCAAATATTTTTTTTTTTTATAAATATCTTACATGCTACGCCTACCACTATCACTACACACAATACTTTATGTTGTTACCTAATTATTATAGTCTTATTATCTTAGACTAACCCTACTGAATCAGCCCACCAGCACGATGAACGACCCGACCTGTTCACGGGTATGACGTGTAGGCCAGCAATCGGTCCGATCAACCATTTCGTAGGGAACGGAACGACCCAGCCCACAGCGCCACCGACTGTAGAACATTTACGAATGCATGACGTCCCCGTACACGTGGCAGTAAGCCAATTGCAGTAGTGCTAGTGGTTTTTGTTAGTCTTATTAATAAACTTAAACTTGGAAGACATCCAGGTTATACCTTTCAGGAAATATAGACTCTAGCAAAGAATTCCACTCCTTAGCAGTACGCACAGTTCAGTTTAGGCAATTCTATAAAGAGGTTATTATTGTTTTATTTATTTATTCGAAGGTAGGTTAGGTTAGGTAGGTTAGTAGAGGTATGTGCAATATTCACAAGTAATAAATCTTATGTATTACATTAATTAGCTAACTATTAAAACCACTAACTCGCTGATTGAGTGATTAAAATTACGACTACGTTCTCAAGAGATTTTGCTTTCAATTCCCGGGACCAGTAATTAATATTGTTCGAAAAATTACCATACTTCGTGCAAATAAACGTTCTTATTCTTATTCTTAGAAAATTCTGAATATTATTCAGAATTTTCACACAGAATATGTCATTGTGTCAGAACACGGGATTTATTAATCTCGGTGTCAGAACATTACACGGGATTTAACAATCTCCTAGGATGTATTGGTAACTGGTGGTGCACGGTGGGACCTCAAAGTTGGTACATCTATATAAGTATATAAAAGAAAGTCGTGTTAGTGACACTATTTATAACTCAAGAATGGCTAAATCGATTTGGATGAATTTTGGTGGGGAGGTAGCTTAAAACCAGGAGACGGACATAGGATACTTTTTACCCAATTCTTTTTTTTTACTTTTTACCGAAAATCAAGAACGGGAATGGGAAATATCGGGATTGCGCGTACGAAGTCGCGGGCAGAAGCTAGTTTATTATAAGAGCCGGTGCTGATAGTACCCACCAGAGTATTATTTATTTTATTTTTATTTTAAGCCCTTCATGGACTTAATGCCATGGGCATTATCTTCCAGTTTTAGTGAAGTAGTGATGCTTCACTCCATAGTCTTTTTCCCCAAAAAGGTAGGCCTATTGTGAATGTTTCACGCCGTCATAAATAAGAAAGAGATTGCTACCCTCACTCAAACGACGAAACATAACGCTGCGATTGTTTCACGCCAGTTTTCTGTGTTAACACTCTGGTTGTGAATACCTCTCTTTCTCGTGAAAATTAGGTCAACTGTATTTTTTATATGTTTTTATGTGTTAATCTAAATGTGGGAGTCGACACGAATGGGCCGGCTCGACCGGAGTGATACCACGGCCGAGCAGAAAACCGAAATGAAACAATGCTTTCGTTGTGTTTCATCGTGTGAGAGAGGTTACTGGAGGCCCAATTACCTCCTCCCTTTTCCCCAATCCCTGAATCAACAATCCTCAAATTTCTGATCCCCAAAAGGCTGGTAGCGCACTTGTAACGCCTCTGGTGTTCCGTGTGTCCATGGGCGACGCCGATTGCTTACCATCAGGTGATCCGTTCGCCCGTTTACCGGCTTAACACGTTAAACGCCATGGGGGGTCACCGGTGACCGGCGTCAGCGGAGGATTTACCTTCAACAGTTTTTTATTGGCAGTCAAAGTCTTAATCTAATTTTAATTGAATTACACTTACCAGCAAAGGGATGTTAGGTACAACTAGTTTTTGATTCTTATCGACAGACATTTCGGGAACAAAGCGCAGTATCTTGTTATGTTGGTACGTCACCGTGTCGTTCTCATGAAACTTTATGTTTACCTTCTCCATGTCTTCTCTGTAACAGAAGGAATAGGTTAGTATTAGAATATGCCCTTTGATTTCAAGAACTAGCTGTGTGCGGGCACAGCTACTGCAGCAAGTGCCACTGCCGGGCAAGCGGTCTCGGGTTCGATTCCCGGGTCGGGCAAAGTATTATTGGGTTTTAAAAAAATCTCAGTAGTAGTACGGAGTCTGGAATTGTGTATATAGGCTCACGCTTTTTATCTCCGAAGGGGTAGGCAGAGGTGCACATTACGCCACTGTATAATGTAACACCAATTTTTCACTATTTATGTTACGAGTCCCATGTAATAGGGGGTGAGCCTATTGCCATATACCGGGCACAACTCAAGACTCCGTGCTACTACTGAGATTTTTTTTCAAAAGCCCATCAACTTTTTACCCGATAAGGGAATTAAAATAAAAAAATATATATATTTTGAAACAAACATAATAGTCTAGAAACATACAGTTTTGCTTAAAGCTATATAACTTGAGACCCCAGGACTTGAGACCAGTAGCCTAATGAGGCAATCGCCATAATATATCCTAGACATTATAATGGTCTATGTAACATATAAAAACGTAAGTGTATGCAGTCAACAGCTCATCAAAATACCCTGCATTATCAACTATATTGGATTATCGACCTCATTCCCAAAACTTTAAAGTTGAAACTCCCACGGAATAGATTAGCTTGTTATGCTCTTGTTCCTCACACGACAATACTTTGAAGTATCTGTGGTTTTTCCATATAAAAAGTATTCGTATTTAAGTAAATAATCAAACCCCTTATGATTTTTGCAAAAAGCATCTTAACACTGAATAAATAAAGTGTATATTTGTATTGTCGTCTGCTAGAGGTTGCTTAAAAGATAAGAGATGCTATTGTACTCTTATGCAGGTAAAAAACTAACTTTTGTCTGTAACTTTTTACCCAATCACGTCACAACACATAATATAGAGGGACATAACATCACGCCATTTATCCCCGAAGGGGTAGCATTATGCCACTGTACAACGTAACACCCACTTTTCACTATTTATGTTATGAGTCCCATGTAATAGGGGGTGAGCCTATTGCCATATACCGGGCACAATTCCAGACTCCGTACTATTGCTGTGAATTTTTGAAAAACCCAGTAATACTTTGTCCGACCCGGGAATCGAACCCGAGACCCCTTGCCCGGCAGTCGCACTTGCGACCACTCGGCCAATGAGACTGTCACACTATTATCTTAACAACCTATAAGTGCCCACTGCAGCAAAGGCCCCTTCCCACACGGAGAAGATTTGACCATTAATCTCCACGGTTGCTCAATGCGGGTTGGCGATTTCAAACTTATAATTAGAAATTACTGCCTCGACTGCCTCGTTGGCCAAGTGCTCGCAATTGCGACTGCCGGGCAAGGGGTCTCGGGTTTAATTGCCATGTCAGGCGAAGAATTAATGGGCTTTTAAATAAAAATCTCAGCAGTAACACACAGTCTGGAATTGTGCCCGGTATATGGCAATAGGCTCACCCCCTATTACATGGGACTCATAACATAAATAGTGAAAAGTGGGTGTGACATTGTACAGCGGTATAATGTGCACCTCTGCCTACCCCTTCGAGGATAAAAGGCGTGATGTTATGTTATGTTATGTTAATTAGAAATTATAAGCCCAGGTTTCCTCACGATGTTTTCCTTCACCGTTTGTCAGTGGTGTCTAAATAATCTTAGAAAGTACATATAACTCGGAAAAAGTCACATTGGTACTTGTCAGGTTTTGCATCTTCACGCACGAAAGGCGAGCGTCTTAAACCTATAGGTTCCCAACCAGACGTTAAGTGTAAATTAATCACGACTCAATAAATATTTATAGATTTTAGTTTCAGAGGAATTTCGTCTCACGGAATCCCTCCGATTGTGGAATGAACTCCCTGCCAAATTTTTCCCAGTGGGCTACAATATAGGGTTCTTCAAGAAAGGAGTAAATAGGTTTATTAAGGGTCGGCAAGACGCATGTAATGCCCCAAGTGTTGCAGGCGTACATAGGCGACGGTAACCGCTTACCATCAGGTGGGCCGTGTGCTTTCCATGCCACCGTCGTGGTATAAAACAAAATATAACAAACTGAGAACCTCATTTTTGAAGTCGGGTTAAAATGCTGTAACCCTTTATAAGAATCGGGATTCTTCCCTTTTTTGTGGGGAGAAAATCATCGAATGACTTCTTCCACCTGGGTGAGGCGAAAGAGAGTGTCAGACTTTTACTGACTAAATACCACCCCGTTCCTGGTCCTGCATAGAGCTGGAGCCACAACCTGTAAACCTACCTACCTTTTTAGGGGGGAAAATCATCTAATGACTTCTCCCACCTTGAGTAAGGCGAGAGGGAGTGTCAGACTCTTACTGACTAAAAACCACCCCGTTCCTACTCCTGCACGTCGAGCCGGAGCCGCGGTAACCTATGTAAGTTCATTTGTCCGCAGCTTACTCAAACCTAGTCCGATCAAACATCACCTAGTCGGTCAAAAGAGCTATTATAAGTGGTATTATGTAGTCAGTTACATAACCTATTGGATTTGGGGAAATTTGACGCTAAATATTGACCAACGATTTGTCAATGAACTGACGAAATTGTATGATGGTGCGATCGGTCGAATGTGGTTTAAAATGACCATTGTCGGTTTTAAAGTGGGGTTCTGTATGTTAAAAGATTAATATGACGAGGACCCTACGGACCTAAAGTCTCAACCCCAAACGGCTCAAAGATATAATTACCAGCAAGGTGCTTGACTAAGTGACTCAAAACACAATTGTTTTTTCTTTTTTTTTATGGAGCACGAGCAGACAGATCACCTGATGGTAAGCAATCGGCGTCGCCTATGGACACACGGAACACTAGAGGCGTTACAAGTGCGTTACCAGCCTTTTGAGGATTAGGAGTTTGAGGATCGTTGGGGATTCAGGAATTGGGGAGATTGGGGTAATTGGGCCTCCGGTAACCTCACTCACACGACGAAACACAACGCAAGCGTTGCTTCACGTCGGTTTTCTGTGAGGCTGTGGTATCACTCCGGTCGAGCCGACCCATTCGTGCCGAACCATGGCTCTCACACATTTAAAAGTGCCATGGTTTCCGAAACCAGCAAATATTCTCTAATAATGATGAATTAATACAAAACAATTCGACAAAATTTGGGGATTGTTGTTACTTTTTTTATGGGATAAGCCGGTAAACGAGCAGACGGATCACCTGATGGTAAGCAATCGGCGTCGCCCATGGACACCTGGAACACCAGAGGCGTTACAAGTGCGTTACCGGCCTTTTGGGATCAGATCCATCTGCTCGTTTACCGGCTGATCCCATAAAAAAGGTCCATATTTTGTCGAATTGTTTTGTATTGATTCATCATCATTGAAGAATATTTGTTGGTTTCGGAAACCATGGCACTATCTACCATTTAGACACTTTTACAAGTAGTTAAAAGTAAATATTATGTAATCACACTTCAATTGAACTGTCATCGTGATAAAAAACCAAACATATTTTGCAGTTTTTCTATCGATTCCCTACTCTATGCCCTCTGCATTAAGATTCTGAGAGTTGTATCAGTATGATGGTGATGTATGAAGTACGTTCACTTTTCTCCAGCTGTGACGTACAATTTTATGTGTGCCTCGTTGGCCGTGTGTGTCGGGTTTGATTCCCGGGTCCGCGCAGTATTACTGGGTTTTTTAAAAAAATCTCAGAAGTAGCATGGATTCTTATGTGCCCGGTATATGGCAATAGGCTCACCCCGTATTACATGGGACTCATAACATAAATAGTGAAAAGTGGGTGTTACATTGTACAGTGGCATTAAGTGCCGTAATGTATCCCCATCGGGGATAAAAGGCATGATGTTATGATTGATATGTTATGTTAGTACTAGCTACTTCCGCGCGGTTTCACACGCTCTGCTCAGTTCCTATTGGTCGTAGCGTGATGTTTTATAGCCTATATCCATCCTCGATAAATGCGCTATCCAACCCAATAAGAATTATTCAAATCAGATTTGTAGTTACGGAGATTAGCGCGTTCAAACAAAAAAACAGACAAACAAACTTCCTCTTTATATAATAGTATAAGAAATATAAGATAAGATGTGACATTATCTAAGTTTAAAGTATTTATATCTTAGAAGTAATGATCTGAAGTTAATTTGTCACCTTGAATGAGATCCGGTAGTCTATGGCACTTCCTCCGTGCTCATCAGCCGTAGTCACGGCCATATGACCATTACTAATAATGATTCTGCACGCAATGACGCGAAGAAATGATTATTTTTATTGCATCAAAGTAATTTATCTTAAGTTGACTGCACGGTTCGCATGGTGGCTGGGCAACCGGCTGCCGTGCAGCGTGTCGCGGGTGCGATTCCAAAGTCAGAGTTAAAGTCAAAGCATTTATTTCAATTAAACCATAATTTGGTACTTACTTTTGAAACGTCAATACTTATGCTTATATATAGGTACTTATACTTATATAAGACTCTTTCAGTCTGATTTTTATAAAGAAAATAAACTTGCGTTGCTCTGTAATCAAAGATTTATTCTTAAAAACATGAACACATTAAATAAACTAAATTACAACTTTATCTTATTGCCTATTTACCTGTAATCAAAGAAACGACTTTTAAAGTTTATTCCTTTACAGTTTTAACTTCAATTCTATTATATTACAATTAACAATTTCTTTTCTAAATATTAGCACATTGTACTTTTCTGTAAACCATTACACATCAAAATTCTTATTTTTTTAATTACCAGAGATTATAGAGTTTACAGATAAAATATGGCATAGACTACATAAAACTAAAGAAATAGTATGTTTTTTCTTTACACTTATATACTTATATAATATTATAAATCGGAAAGTGAGTTTGTTTGTTTGTTCCGTCTTCACGCCGTAACTACTGAACCGATTGCTTTGAATTTTTGCAGACGTAAAGTTAGAATACGTACGTACGAAGGGTATGTGTTCAAAACCTACCAACATGCACAAAAGATGTAACTCGGGAAGAGTCCCATTGGTTAATGCTAAGATTATTTAAACACCACTGACAAACGGTGAATGGAAACGTCGTGAGGAAACCTGTTCTTATAATTTGGAATTATAAGTTTGTAATCGCCAACCCGCATTGAGCAAGCGTGGTGATTAATGCTCAAACTTTTGAGGCTTTGCTCAGCAGTGGGCATTTATAGGCTGTTGATGATGACAATACCTCAATAAAGAACCTCTTTGTCCAACTCAAGAATCGAATCCAAACGAACACTCTCGTTCGTGTCACCACTTAACCCTCTACAAACTAAGCTGGTATTCAAATAATGTATTAATTTGTTCCGTTTCCTAACCCTTGAAGATAACCTTCAAACGCCATCGGTGATGTGACATTGGGTTTCAAGTACCAAGGTTGAAATGAAACGGAAAAGCCTATTTTTCCTATTTCCAATAAAAATATTATAGTTTTATACTTATTTATATTTCTATCTTACTTATAACAAACTAGCGACCCGTACCGTCTTCGCACGGGTGCAATATGCATGTATTATACATATAAATCTTCCTTTTTTAAGGGGGCAAATCATCGAATGACTGCTCCCGCCTGGGTGAGGCGGAAGGGAGTGTCAGACTCTTACTGACTAAAAACCACCCCGTTCCTTCTCCTGCACGTCGTCAGCCCCGGTTACCCGTTAGTTTTTTTTTTATTGATAAACAATAACTCTGTCTGTCAAAAAAACCGCATCAAAATCCGTTGCGTAGTTTTATAGATCTAAGCATACATAGGGACAGACAGACGGCGGATAGCGACTTTGTTTTATACTATGTAGTGATGTAAAAGTTTGTTTGTTTGTTTGTCTGTGTTTGTTTCTCAATCACGCCAAGACGGCTGAAGGGATCGTGATGAAATTTGGAACAAGGGTAGATCATGGTCTGGAATAACAATAACACATAGGCTACTTTAATCCTACGGCAACGCGGGCGAAGCCGCTGGCAGAAGCTAATAATATAAACGCGAAAGTAAGTCAGTGATCTCTTTCCGTTTTATCTACTCCAGCAAACTTATTGAAATCTTGCATACCGATAGATGGGAGTACGGAGAAGGATATAGGTTAAGCCGCGTTAAAAAGCTAGTATACACATAATAACTTAAACGTTTTAAGTGTGGGAGAGCCATGCTTCGACATGAATGGGCCGGCTTGACCGGAGTGATACCACGGTCGAGCAGAAAAGGCTTCCTAGGCCCAGTCTCCTGAATCCCCGAATCCTCCACAATCCTCAAAATACCAATTCCCAAAAGGCCGGTAACGGACTTGTAACGCCTTGGTGTTTCGGGTGTCTATGGGCGGCGCCGATTGCTTACCATCAGATCATCCGCCTGCTCGTTTACCGGCTTATGCCATAAGAAAAACGTCCCCAACAATCCTCAAATTCCTAATCCCCAAAAGGCCGGTAACATACTTGTAACGCCTCCGGTGTTCCAGGTGTCCATGGGCGGCGCCGATCGCTTACCATCAGGTGATACGTCTGTTCGTTTACCGACTTATCTCATAAATAAAAAAAAAACCTATTAATATAAATAGGAAAAAAACTTTTTGTTAAATTAAACTAAAATTAATTCTGTACGTAATTGTCAAATTACGATAACAAAAAAAATGAACAAAATAATAGTACCTACGATTAAAATATATAAGTAAAAACTAAGATTATACCTCTATATTTACCTACATCGTAAAATTATCATATTAATATAAAAAATACCTTTTTGTTACATCTATTGTTAATTATATAACTTATTATATAATTGTATTGTATATATAGTTTACCTACTTGAACGTAAACATCAGTTTTTGCTAACATAGGTATATAATATAGGTCAAAAAATCAAGGACTTATTGAAAAAAAATTGTTTGTCTCATAGGTATGTACATAGAGGACAAAGCCTATTTATATGTAAACTAGCTACTTCCGCGCGGTTTCACACGCTATGCTCAGCTCCTATTAGTCGTAGCGTGATGTTTTATAGCCTATAGCCATCCTCGATAAATGCACTATCCAACACAAAAAGAATGATTGATATCAGACTTGTAGTTACGGAGATTAGCGCGTTCAAACAAACAAACAAAATCTTCCGCTTTATCTAATCTTTATATATATATATATATATATATATATATATATATATATATAATTCTTCTGTGGGTGTGTATGTCACTGAACTTCTCTCAAACGACTGGACCGATTTTGATGAAATTTTTTGTGTATGTGCAAGGGGATCTGGGAATGGTTTAGATTCACAAATCAGCCCGGCAGATGGCGCTGCAGTCGGTGTTTAGGTTATTTACCCTAAACAGCTGAACTAATTTGAATGAATTTTTGTTTATACATTCAAGTGGATATGCAGGACAACGTCTGTTGGGTCCGCTAGTAGTATATAAGATAATAGCTTCTGCTCACAGCGTCGCTCGCGTTACGTGGGATATAAAATAGCCTGTGTGTTATTCTAGACCATCTATCCCTGTTCCAAATTTCATCACGATCCCTTCAGGCGTTTTGGCGTGATTAAGTAACAAACATACAAACAAGTAAACAAACTTTCACATTTATAATAGTAGGATTACATTGGTAATATCAGATGCAGTCATCAATAAGACATAACATAACATCACGCCTTTTATCCGCGAAGGGGTAGGCAGAGGTGCACCTTATGCCACTGTACAATGTAACACCCACTTTTCACTATTTAAAGAAAGAAGAAAGAAAAAACATTTATTTAGCACCCGGCACGATGCAGCATAAATAAAAAATAAAAAAAGACAATCAAGATGCGACAGTGGAAGTAATAAAAATATAAGAGTTGAAAAATTGAAACAGAAGAATTAGAAAAGAGACGCTGACAACATGCCTATGCTAAAAGGGTCACCCACTCAGTGTAAGCCAGGCATACAGGTTTATTTATGTTATGAGTCCCATGTAATAGGGGGTGAGCCTATTGCCATATACCGGGCACAATTCCAGACTCCGTGCTACTACTGAGATTTTTTAAAAACCCCAGTAATACTTTGCCCGACCCGGGGATCGAACCCGAGACCCCTTGTCCGGCAGTCGCGCTTGCGACCACTCGGCCAACGAGGCAGTCATCAATAAAACTATATTATATACATATATATTTACTTAAATACAACAACTTTTCCAAAAACCTCATCACTCACAGTCTAGCAGTTTTGCAGATGTTATGACACATACGAACAAACGACTTTGTCATTGTATATAATATGTATATTTAAGTAGGTATATACAGATGACTACATGGTATTTAGTAGTATTATTATTATAGTCATAAAAAAATCGGTCAAGGGTGAATTGTATTTAGAATTTTATAGTTTCTTGTCAGACTTATAAGGAATGAATACGGCTCGACTGGAGTGATACCACGGCCGAGCAGAAAACCGACGTGAAACAACGCTTGCGTTGTGTTTTATCGTGTGAGTGAGGTTACCGGAGACCCAATTACCTCTCCACCATTCCCCAATTCCTGAATCCAAAACAATCCTCAAATTTCTAATCCCAAAAGGCCGGTAACGCACTTGCAACGCCTCTGGTGTTTCAGATGTCCATGGGCGACGCCAATTGCTTACCATCAGGTTACCCGTCTGCTCGTTTACTGGCTTATCCCATAAAAAAGAGTAAAAACTTATTGACTGATGTCAATTTTTCGAAGGGGTAGACAGAAGTGCATTACAATGTAACACCCACTTTTCACTATTTATGTTATGAGTACCATGTAATAAGGGGTGAGCCTATTGCCATATACTGGACACAATCCCTCCATTGCTATTTCTAAGAAACTTTTAAGAAAAACTGCAAGACACTCAATAATTTTTCAAGGAAAGTATTATACTAAAGGAAATAATAAATAAAATAATTTACCCATACCAGGAATTGAATCCAGGGTCGTCTAAAGCGTCCACCTACACACTAAATCAATGTAGCATTCGTTTAATTACATAATGTTCCTTTAATAAAAAATCTAAATGTCCAAATATGGCGACGAAGGTTGTCAAAATTTTGGCAAATAAATGAGTCAGGTACTGCTTAACCTTCTGTGGGGTTACGGGTGACGCTAAGCATATACCAGAGTGCAAAGCACGAATAACTATCGCATTATCGCATCATATTTTAAGTGTGGGAGAGCCATGCTTCGGTACGAATGGGCCGGCTCGACCGGAGTGATACCACGGCCGAGCAGAAAACCGATGTCAAGCAACGCTTGCGTTGTGTTTCGTCGTGTGAGTGAGGTTACCAGAGGCCCTAATACCCTCCCCTTCCCCAATCTCCCCAATTCCTGAATCCCCAACGATCCTCAAACTCCTAATTCCCAAAAAGCCGGTGACGCACTTGTAACGCCTCTGGTGTTCCAAGTGTCCATGGGCAACGCCGATTGCTTACCATCAGGTGATCCGTCTGCTCGTTTATCGGCTTATGCCTAGAATAGAAAACCAAATTATATGGAATTGACGTAAATTTAGACACTTGTCAGTGTCATCCCCATACATTTAGTTTTCTACTCTCTCTGTAGACAAGCACTAAAGTGGCGTTTAGCTAAAGGGACTGGAGTAAAGTACAAAAGGTTATGTCAAAATATAAGTGAGATAAATACCATGACGTCAAACATGACTGTAATATTTTTATAATTAAACTAGCTACTTCCGTGCGGTTTCACTCGCTCTGCTCGGTGCCTATTAATCGTAGCGTAATATTTTATAACCTATAGCCTTCCTCGATAAATGGGCTATCCGACACAGAAAGAATTTTTCAAATCGGACCAGTAGTTTCGGAGATTAGCGCGTTCAAACAAACAAAAAAACAAACTCTTCAGCTTTATAATATTAGTATAGATAGGTAATATGATTACATTTTTATACACGACATCCTTTATGCAACGTGAAACTGAAAATTGCCCTCCATTAACCCTTAGAGCGCCACGTCAGTCACCGGTGCCTGACGCTAGTGGAGGTTTGACTTTCACCATTTTAAACTTGGCAGTTAAAGTATTAAAATTCAAATTGTATTTTTTTTACTTTGATGTTTTTTTATATCCTTACTATTTATTATAAATGGGAAAGTGAGTTTGTTTGTTTCTTCCACTTTCACGCCGTAACTACTAAACCGATTGCTATGAATTTTTGCAGACGTAAAGTTAGTAGTCCGGAGTAAATAATACGGTACTTTTTATCCCGGAAAAATTTGATATTCCCGAGGGAAAACAAAAGTATTGGTATAGATGGCGCTGTGTGTATTGGTATATGTCACATTGGCTTTTTATCCTTTTGTGACGCGAGCGAAGCCGCGGGTAAAAGCTAGTTATTTATAAATGCAAGTTTAGCGTAGTGTGGGATGTCCTAAGGTTAAAAATAAAAAGAGTTTTCGAACAATCGACGAAAACACCAAACACAACACAAATGAGAATCTTATTTTTTTTATCCTTCTTTGCGTTTTTGTTGTTATGTCTTGGTGGTCCGAAGGTTTAAGACGGCCGCTTCTCATACATAAGGGTGCGGTTACGACAGCAACGGTAAGTACCAATGTAACTTTTTCCGAGTTAGAACATAATAACAACGCTTTTATCCTCGAAGGGATAGGCACATAATGCCACTGTACAATGTAACACCCACTTTTCACTATTTATGTTATGAGTCCCATGTAATAGGTGGTGAGCCTATTGCCATATACTGGGCACAATTCCAGACACCTTACAACTAATAAGAATTTTTTAAAAACCCTTTAATACTTTGCCTGACCCGGGAATCGAACCCGAGACTCCTTTCCCGGTAGTGGCATTGCGACCACTCGGCCAACAAGGCAGTTTCTGAGTTAGAAATCTAAGTAAAATTCAAAGTTTTATATGGGCCACGGATCCAGGCGACTCATTTTCCATCAGACGGGTTGTAGCATCATCATAACCTTAAAGGTATAATAAGAGATACTTGGAGCGTCGGAGATCGCGCGATGATCTCCGGCCACCGTAACTGCGGGACTGCGGACGCCGAGCGACAGTGAGCGAGGGTAGCTCGCCGCCCGACCAGAACCAGGGTGCTTACTCTTGAAACCAATCTCAATGTCAATGCAATTGCAATCCATTGAAAACTCAATAATTATTCAATGTCAAAACTATACAACTCCTATCGTAGCTGTTAAAATAGCATTCAGAGTACGGAATATAAAGCCAAACTCAATACCATTTAGTTCATTCAATATCCACGCAATACGGATGCAATGGGCGCTAGTGTTACAACTCAAGAGTAGGAAATTTCACAATATCAATGACGATCGATCGGAATTGGATTCAAGAGTAAGCTCCCAGATCCACGCGTAAGGCGCGTTGCGTTCCGCGCGTGCCCCAAAGAGCCATCAGACCACCACAGATGGGGCCCAGTGTGTACGATACGGGTCCACGTAAAGGATAAGGCTCCGGTTCAAATAGCAGGAGTAGGAAGGAGGTGGTTTTCAAAGGTATAATAAACCGATCCACCGACATAGCCCAAAGGACCAGTAAGCTGAAGTGGCAGTGGGCCGGTCACATTTGTCGAAGAACGGATAACCGTTAGGGTAAACGTGTTCTAGAGTGGAGACCGCGTCTGGGCAAACGCAGTGTAGGACGACCTCCAGCTTGGTGGAGTGACGACATCTGCAAGGTGGCTGGCAGTGGTTGGATGAGAAGAGCTGAAGACCGAGCTCAGTGGCGTGCCATAGGAGAGGCCTATGTCCAGCAGTGGACGAATACAGGCTGATGATGATGATGATAAACCGATCAATACTCACCTATAAACAAAAGGCCCGACTTCCACCAGCTTCGGTTTCTCTCCGTTCTCCAGGAACCCCTGAGGGTTAGTTACGTTGAAGATGTAGACCTTCGTTAGCCTGATCACGCCAGGTTTGTGCCAGTAGCTGTAGCTTAGAGAGCCGTTCCATAGTCTCAATTCCTGTAATAAAAAAAACACATTAATTTAACATACATACATAACTTCACGCCTGTCTCCCATGGGGGTAGGCAGAGACTAAGGAACGCCAATTACTACGATTCTTACATACCTCTTTCGCTTCATCAACAGTCATCAATCTTTTCATGCATGCTCGTCGGTTAAGGGTACTTTTAATTTGGTCCTTCTTTAATATATCGCCAATCTGGTCACTATATGTCCGTCTAGGGCGCCATTTATATCCGCTCTGTATACTTCCTTCGTTACTCTACTTTCATCCATCCTTTCTACATGTCCAAACCAGCGTAACATTCCCTTTTCAATCCTTGTCACTACATCATCTTTCAATCCATTAATTTAATTCATCACATTTTTCTTATAACATAACATAACATCACGCCTCTTATCCCCGAAGCGGTAGGCATTATACCATTGTATAATGTAACACCCACTTTTCACTATTTATGTTATGAGTCCCATGTAATAGGGGGTGAGCCTATTACCATATCCCGGGCACATTTCCAGACTCCGTGCTACTACTGAGAATTTTTTAAAAACCCAGTAATACTTTGCCCGACCCTGGAATCGAACCCGAGACCCCTTGTCCGGCAGTCGCATTTGCGACCACTCGGCCAACGAGGCGATCCTAATTTTTAATCTTCAAAAGACAGGTAACACACTTGTAACGCCTCTGTTGTTGGGCGTGTCCATGGGCAGCGCCGATTGCTTACCATCAGGTAATCCATCTGATAGTTTAGCAGCTTATACCATAACAAATAAAATTTACCGTGTCGTAGTTGTGCATTTCTATTATACACATTATAAGATTAATAGTAGGACAGAGTACTCACCCTAAATATAATGTAATCCAACCAGGGTACAAATGATAGTATGATTCCTAGTACCACTGTACATATACTGAACATCACCACTGTCAGTCGACCTGTAACAACACAAACAAATATTTAATGTCAAAGTCTAATATTTTCAAAATTACATTAGTTAGGTTATCTATTGACAAGTTTTATTATCTTTCAAAGAGAAATATCTGTGATTATACTGACCCCGTAACTGGTCTATCTATAATCACCCTGTAGTCCTCTAAAAGTCATCCCGAAATTATGTTCAAAACATATCGAAATCGTCCATTAATCATACCGAAATCGTGCTGTAATCATTCCAAAATCGTCCGGTAATCATTCTGTAATAATCCCATAATAGTGTCATCTTATATTGTCAATTTTTAATCTAAGTAAAACTGCAACTATGTAGGCACACGTTCTAAAACTTTGAACTTATATTTCAACTAGCATTTACCTACAGCGTTGCTTGTTTGAATTTCCTATCCTATCCCATCCTTCTCCATGCTTCCAACTATGATGTACACAAAATGTCAAAAAGATTGCTGAGTAGATACAGAGACAAACTGACTTTCGAATTATAATAATATTAGTTAGAATCTGAGAATCGGTCAAGGCTTTGTTTTACCAGTGACATGCTTAAACCCTTTGCATGAGTCTTGTATATTAATGTGTAATCATTTTAAGAAGGAAATGACAAATTACTTGTGTATACTACAAGTTACAAACTTATAGCGATAAGTACGTGTGTCGCCTGGACAGTCAACCTCGCTACATCCATGTTGACTGGACATCTACACTACATGAGCTGCTGTTTACATGTGAACATTAGCTCATGACGATACCTAAGTACGTGTGTCGCCTGGACAGTCAACCTCGCTACATCCTTGTTGACTGGACATCTACACTACATGAGCTGCTGTTTACATGTGAACATTAGCTCGTGACGATACCTAAGTACGTGTGTCGCCTGGACAGTCAACCTCGCTACATCCTTGTTGACTGGACATCTACACTACATGAGCTGCTGTTTACACATGAACATTAGCTCATGACGATACCTAAGTACGTGTGTCGCCTGGACAGTCAACCTCGCTACGTCCTTGTTGACTGGACATCTACACTACATGAGCTGCTGTTTACATGTGAACATTAGCTCATGACGATACCTAAGTACGTGTGTCGCCTGGACAGTTAACCTCGCTACATCCTTGTTGACTGGACATCTACACTACATGAGCTGCTGTTTACATGTGGACATTAGCTCATGACGATACCTAAGTATGTGTGTCGCCTGGACAGTTAACCTCGCTACATCCTTGTTGACTGGACATCTACACTACATGAGCTGCTGTTTATGCATTATCTTATGACTTGGACTATGTATCGTTGGGTGATTTACCTGCATATAACCGTTTTGATTAATTATATACTGGTCTGTGTTTACGTAGACACGTTTTAAGTACTCCTGCACGTGTTTCTTACGGCATTGTTTGTAGCGTGATGGGTAGGTAAATAGAATAGATTAGTTGTATGAGAATCTAGTGTGTCTATTGTGAGTAGCAGTTCCATTTTATTTGCCGTTGCCGGGACTACGGCCGCGCTCGCCGATGCAAACGCGCCGAAAATTGTTTTTATGATTTTTTACTTACATATCAAAGTCAAAGTCAAAGTCAAAGTCAAAACCATTTATTTCAATTAGACCAGGAAGGCACTTTTGAGTGTTAACAACAAAAATTTAAAGTGAAGCTATTTGCTCATTCCAAGGTGTAGATTCCTATGGAGAAGAACGAGCGAGAAACTACATAGTCTTTTCCAATCAGGTTCACAATACAATTCTCCAGTTACATAGTTTTATTGTCTCGATTGTGCGAGAACAATGTACCACCAAAATCCAGTCAAAGAGATCGAAAGAGAAAAAGAAAATAACCTTAAAGACAATAAATAATGCAGCCTGGAGCTGACCAGTTCCAGATGACGGCGTCCGTTTACGAACATGACACGTACACCAGCACCGCCCAACTCAACCATATTGCAGGGAATTGAGCGACCCAATATCTGTATTCCACAAAAGATGCGGGCGTAACCGCGGCCGGCGCGGGAGAAAATCGCGCCATGTATATGTCGCAGTAAGATAGATAAAGCCGTAATATAGTTATATCCCTAGGGATATAATCAGATACCGGGACATAGTTATACGAAAGCGATTCATTACGTACTATCTCACTAGGGATATAGTTATAAAACGGACCAAGTTTAGTGATATACTTATATTACTAGATTAACTCGTCGAGTACCGTATTTATAGACACAATTAAAGAACTATTGTTCTTTAATTAAAGAACTATTGTTCTTTAATTGTGTCTGGTTGCGGTCACCGGTGACCGCTTGGTGTTTGACAGTTTAAGGTTTAAATATATTTTGGTTTAAATAGGGTTTGTCTCAAAAAAGTCATAGTGTTTCATATTGTCATCATATTGTAGTATATTAAAGCTTATTTATTTTCAAACATTTTTATACTTTTTCATTTATACTTACCCTGACTGCCTCGTTGGCCGAGTGGTCGCAATTGCGACTGCCGAGCAAGGGGTCTCGGGTTCGATTCCCGGGCAAAGTATTACTGGGTTTTAAAAAATTCTCAGTAGTAGCACGGAGTCTGGAACTGTGCCCGGTATATGGCAATAGGCTCACCCCCTATTACATGGGACTCATAACATAAATAGTGAAAAGTGGGTGTTACATTGTACAGTGGTATAATGTGCACCTCTGCCTACCCCTTTGAGGATAAAAGGCGTGATGTTATGTTATGTTATGTTATGTTACTTACCCTAAAAGTCGTGACGTATTTAATAAGTTGTTTACATACTACCTTGTATTGACAATTCAGTACAAAGTACTAAGTCGTACTAGTAATTCCCTTGACTGCTTAACCCCTAGCAATTAGTGGCATTATTGTACTTAGTGACAATGTAATTGTGTTATTGTTTGTCGACAGTGGGTAGGCAGGGTCATTCAGGTGGAGTACGCATTTAGCACGTAATTTTCGCAACATAATTACAATAGGGTAGATGTCTAATTTTTATTTTAATGTCCGTCTGGTAGATTATTTTAAATCATTAGACACGTATTTTTTACTTTCTTACAAAAACGAATACTTTCGACGATATATTGATTTGAAATCTCGCGTAACGTCACTTCTATATACATTTTGTACGTAGAAATGACGTTTTAGCTCCCACATACAAACATACAAACCAAAAGGTGAATGTGACAACATCATTCTTGTTTTTGAAGTCTGTTAAAATTCTTAATTTATCTATACATATAATATAACTGTAAATTCTGTACATTAAATACACTAAAAATATAAATAGTACTACATAGACACCGAACCAAAAAATTGTCGGCGGGCAAAGCCGCTGGCAAAATCTAGTTGCTAATAAAATCGCGTCGCTCATCGCCCCGCTACGCTACAAGTACAGCCTTATAAATAGTTCTATAGAATAGAGGTGAGAGATCAATGCCAGTACTTTGTGACAGATACCTCATTATTTCTATTAGCATGGGAATCCCTAGATCGTTTACTTCCTAGTAAAATACTAGCTATTCAACCGTGGCGTTGTCTGTGTAGAATATTTATTTATTTAAATAATCTTACGCTAGTCAAGCCTCATTGGCCGAGTGGTCGCAAGTGCGACTGCCGGGCAAGGGGTCTCGGGTTCGATTCCCGGGTCGGGCAAAGTATTACTGCGTTTTTCACAGTAGTAGCACGGAGTCTGGAATTGTGCCCGGTGTATGGCAATAGGCTCACCTCCTATTACATGGGACTCTGATAAATAGTGAAAAAGTGGGTGTTACATTATACAGTGGTATAATGTACACCTCTGCCTACACCTTCGGGGATAAAAGGCGTGGTGTTATGTTATGTTATCTTACACTTCTTTTTGTGTTATATGTATATACATACCTGAAGAGTTCATTTGTTCGAACGTGGTGATCTCCGGAACTATTGGTTCACATTTAATAATTCTTTTTGTATTAGACAGACAAATGAGCCGACAGTCTATAAAACATCACGCTACGATTAATACGAACCGAGCAGAGGGAGTAAAACCGCGTTGAGTAATTAGTTTTTATAGTGCTTCACACTAAACCCACTAAACCTATCATACGGACTTTCGCATCATGATGAGGAGGGAGGAGGACTGGGATGCCGTCTTCTTCTTTTGCGAAGCAGTCATGCTAGCTAAGGAAGTGGCGGGGCGCGTGAGGCTGCGAAGCGCTGCATCCTCACAGCCCAACCGTCGCGAAGGACACTCCGGGTGTCGGTGATCGCGGGACGATCTCCGGCCTGCGGACGACGAGCATGGGTAGCTCGCCGCCCGACCAGAACCAGACCCGAGCGTGCGGCGCGTTGCGTTCCGTGCACGTCTCAAAGAGCCATCAGACCACCACGGATGGGGCCCAATAGGGTTGATGCCGATACGGAGCCGCGGAGAACTTAACGGGTTCCCGGGGCTCCGGCGCAAAGTGCAGGAGTAGGAACGGGGTGGTTTTTAGTCAGTAAGAGTCTGACACTACCTCCCGCCTTACCCGGGCGGGAGATGTCATTCGATGATTTTCCCCCCTTAAAAAAAGACTTTCGCATTTATAATATTAGAAGGATGTATTACTTTGGTAGCGAGCCCTTTAGCGTACAAGGGAACGATCATGGCTGAAAATGAAATCAAATAAATTAAAAAATACTGGTTCTGATTGTGCGACCTAGTTATACAGATAACTATCGCCACTTATATAGGGGAAGAACAAATAAACTATGTCACATACACACATACATACAAATTATTCTATACACGTTTAATATATGTCGTAAAACGGTTTCCATGTAAACTATAATTGGCTTATATCTTGTTAATTCTTATGAATTCTCGTGATTTATATGTAGTACCTATTATAATTGTTTTAACGACATCTGTATGTGCAATTACGTCATAGTTATGAAGCCACATGTGAATATACCCGTGTCGTATACCCGATTAAGGGAGTCACTACTGGACTATGAGTCTCCTCTTCAGAAGAGGTCAAATTGAAATAGTTTTAATGTAATCATTTACTGCAATTAAACAATTAAACAAATCTCCTCAATCCCCAATAAGCTCCAAGTCTCCGAGGGAAGTGGAAACTATCGTTCTTTTCTTCTTCTCTTATAATATCTTTTTTCACTTCGTTGCGGGAAACAAGACAGTTATTCATGTCCCTGGGACGTTGGACATGAGTGTTCCGGTGTTTTCATGGTTGTATCTACTGTAGATCCTGGTTCATAGGAGTTGCAGCGGTTTTGGGAGGTTATGGCGGGATTGTCCCAATAAAAGTATATTAATGAAACACCAAAGAAATCAGCCTAAAAATTATATTCCGAGTTATATGTACTTTCTAAGATTATTTAGACACCACTGACAAACAGTGAAGGAAAACATCGTGAAGAAACCTGGGCTTCTAATTTTGTAATTGTAAGTTTGAAATCGCCAACCCGCGTTGAGCTAGCATGGTGATTGATGTTCAAACCTTATCCGTGAGAGAAGAGGGCTTTGGTCAGCAGTGGTTACTTATAGGCTGTTGATGATGGCCTGTAAGTAGCATCGTCGTCGGTCAATTGGGTCTTAAGACGCCCAAAGGACCAGCGTTGGTACCATTAAATATATTTTACTATATCATCGTTTTATACATTACTTACTATAAGAATAACAAAATAAGTGTGGGAAAGCCATACTTCGACCGGCTCGACCGGAGTTATACCACGGCCTCACTGTATACCGACGTGGGACAACGATTGCGTTGTGTTTCGTCGTGTGAATGAGTTTACCGGATACCCAATTATCCCCCCCCTCCCCAATCTCCGCAATCCCTAAATCCCCGACATTCCTCAAATTCCTAATCCGCAAAAGGTCATTAACGCACCTGTAACACCTTTTGTGGCCGGGTGTCAATGGGCGACGCCGATTGCTTACCATCAGGTGATCCGTCTGCTCGTTTACCGGTTTATTCCATAAAAAAATATATGCAGATGAATAACCACAAAGAAACTTCTAGTTTCATTCTTAAGTGCAATAAACTTAGATATTCAAGTGTATTGACGTCTCAACTTAATGTTATTTAGTAATTATCTTTTGTTTAGAATTGTAATCTTAGAAATAGGTATCCTACTAATATTATAAATGTGACTGTATGTGTGCTTGTTTGTTTGTTTGTTTGACTGTTACTCCTTCGCGTCGAAATGGCTGAAGGGATTGAGATTGAATTTGAAACAGGGGTAGATAATGGTCTTTTTTTTTTGAGGGGGGAAAATCATCCAATGACTTCTCCCGCCTGGGCGAGGCAGGAGGGAGTGTCAGACTCTTACTGACTAAAAACCACCCCGCTCCTACTCTGCACTTCGAGCCGGAGCCCCGGCAACCCGTTAAGTCTTCCGCGGCTCCGTATCGGCATCAGCCTTGTTAGGCCCCATCTGTGGTGGGTAGATAATGGTCTGGGGTAACGAATAAGCTAATTTTTATAAATGAACTAGCTACTTCCGCGCGGTTTCACTCGCTCTGCTCGGCGCCTATTGATCGTAGCGTGATATTTTATAGCCTATAGCCTTCCTCGATAAATAGGCTATCCAACACAGAAAGAATTTTTCAAATCGGATCTGGAGTTTCGGAGATTAGCGTGTTCAAACAAACAAACAAAAAAATAAACTCTTTCGCTTTATATAATAGTATAAGATGTATGGTAGATATAGGTCGGTAAATGAGTAGACGGATCACCTGATGGTAAGCAATCAGCATCGCCCAAGGACTCCTGGATCCAGGAGTTATAATGTGAGGATTAGAGGATTTAAGTTGGGGGAATTTTGTACTGTCTTTGTCAATTCTCATTATGTTCGCGTCAATTTACTTGAGAAAATAAAATAATGAATGCAAATTAGCTATTGTTGGTAAAATGCATTAAGTGTCATGTATTTTATTTTGCAAAATGTGTCAAGTACCTATATTAAATTTGTGTTGTTTTCAGTATACCTCTAATTATTTATTTGGTTTGAGAACTGGAGAGTTGATTTAGATAACTTTTGTGACTGCCAGACAGTATATTCTTTGTATTATAACTTTCGTGAGACATATACGTGAATACTGAAATGTTACTCAATTTTAAGTCGTGCTCAAATATCGTGCCATCTCTGTCATTTTACAAAGAATTTCTAGAGATAGAACTACACTTAAGCACGACTTAAAATTGAGAGGCGTTTCAGTTTTCCGACAATACTAAATAAATTATTATGTTTTCGGTTTACTCACGTAATTATTTGACGAGGAACTCGACTAGTTAGACGACAACACAGTAGCAGCGCGACAGTCGCCACGTCGTAAGTCGCGAAATGCTGCTCATTAATATGAGCCTCTAGCATGGCTTGAAACTAGTCGAATTCCTCGTCAAATAATTACGTGACGTGAGTAAGCCGAAAACATAATAAGTAATTTATTTAGTTAGTATATTTTTTTGTAGAAGAGGATAGTCATCCAAGGACTTCTTCCGCCTCAGAGTTTTTCTGACTACAAACTACCCCGTTCCTACTTCTGTTTTAAACCAAATCCTGATAGACTACGCTGGGGCACACAGTCACTCGAGGACCTTTAGGAATGTCTTTTTTTAATGGGCCACGCCCGCCACAACCTCCCAAAACCGCTGCAACTCCTGTGCACCAGGATCTACAGTAGATACAACCATGAAAACACCGGAACACTGAAGCCCGGCGCGTCCCAGGGACATGAATAACTGTCTTTATGAATGTCTCCATTTTTAACGTTGCCCCACACTAGGATTTCCTCCTGTGTCGTGGGTGCGTTTACAAACATACAAGTTCACATACACGTTATACCTAGACCCAAACAACAATTTGTGGATCACACAAATATTTGCTCCGTGCGGTAATCGTACCCGCTATACGTTGCAAGCAGTCGGTTGCCACGCAGTGTGTAGTGGGTGTGTGTCTGTCGTAGACATTATCGGTCTTTCGAGGCCCCCTTTTGGGCCCTGGGCACAGGCCCTGAGTCATCAACAGCCTATAAATGCCCACTGCTGAGCAAAGCCTCTTCTCACACGGAGAAGGTTTGAGCATTAATCACCACGGTTGCTCAATGCGGGTTGGCGATTACAAACTTATAATTAGAAATTATAAGCCCAGGTTTCCTCACGATGTTTTCCTTCACCGTTTGTCAGTGGTATCTAAATAATCTTAGAAAGTACATATAACTCGGAAAAAGAGACATTGGTACTTGCCGTTGGTAGGTTTCGAACCCGCATTCTCATGCATGAGAAGCCAGCGTCATAAACCTCCGGGCCACCACCACACCAGGCCCTGAGTGCCTATATGGTAAAGACTACTAAAGGGTACTGGGAGGCCCATAGTCCATCAGTATCTACATGGGCTGTTGACGTTTTTGTCTAAAAAAGTTAATCGTTAGGTTAAGAATAAATTATTCCCATCTAGATTTTGACTCAAGTCTAAACACGTGTTAGATAATATAACAATAATAATTTGATAATACAAATGAGTCTTAATATTACAATTCCGGTTTGAAAACAAAGATACGTCTAAAAATAAACAAGTGTGACCACTTATCGAAATGTCAATAGATATTTGTTAAAGAGACATTATTGGCACATGTAAAAAAAAAAACGTTGCGATGACATCTTCAGACTATATTAAAATTAATTTGCCAACATTATGAATTATTCTGAATTACATAATAATAAAAACTTATAGAAGATTCTCACGCAAAAACAATTCTTTTGTATTCAACCTCGCCACATCCTTGTTGACTGGACATCTACACTACATGAGCTGCTGTTTACATGTGAACATTAGCTCATGACGATACCTAAGTACGTGTGTCGCCTGGACAGTCAACCTCGCTACATCCTTGTTGACTGGACATCTACACTACATGAGCTGCTGTTTACATGTGAACATTAGCTCAAGACGATACCTAAGTACGTGTGTCGCCTGGACAGTCAACCTCGCTACATCCTTGTTGACTGGACATCTACACTACATGAGCTGCTGTTTACATGTGAACATTAGCTCATGACGATACCTAAGTATGTGTGTCGCCTGGACAGTCAACCTCGCTACATCCTTGTTGACTGGACATCTACACTACATGAGCTGCTGTTTACATGTGAACATTAGCTCATGATGACAGATATGATGTATAATATCTTATAATACATAATAATGATGTAAATATGAAAGTTCTAAGTATGTGAAAGTGTTCATCTTGTAGTTTCAAGACCGTGGCGCTAACTGCCGCAGGTAGGTATTTAGAAACTATATAAACTGGCTAGATTGCAATTTGAGTTTGAATGTTCAAAATTACTTTCAATTTCGAATTTGTTTTCGTTCTTGAATTACATGTTATTATACCAGTAAGATATTATAACGCAATTTTTTTAATAGTAAAAAGAAAGAGTCGTGGTGATGGTTTTTTTTAATACATTATTATGGGTCGACGTTTGACCTATGTCATAGGGGATGGGACTATTGCTATATGCCGGGCACAATTCCAGACTCCGTGCTACGACTGAGATTAAAAAAAAAACATGGAGTAATGTTTATAGTTCAGTTATGCACCATCATACTAAATTAACCAGAAAATGTCCACTGTTGAACTGAAAACAGTAAAGGAGTCGATTAACAAACTTGAAACCTTTGAAGAAGTTTCATATTCCATTTCATACATTTTCGACAGACATTTCAGATCAGACTGACTGCACGGTTATTGCGGTGGCTGGGCAACCGGCTGCCGTGCAACGTGTCGCGAGTCCGATTCCCGCACGGAACAACACTTTGTGTGATCCACAAACTGCTGTTTCGGGTCTGGGTGTCATGTGTACGTGAACTTGTATGTTTGTAAACGCACCCACGACACAGGAGAAAATCCTAATGTGGGGCAACGTATTTCATAAAAATACCATAATATTTTTGGATTGAGAGCTTGTAAAATAGTTAAATTACTACAAGAAACAAGTTTATAGTAACAAGACGAGCCTAAAACCGTCTGTGCATCTTGGAAAGCGAAAGTCCATCACTCAGCCAGCTGGCTGTGAAATTATAACAACCGGTTTGAGAGCCAAGGTCAATGGCATGACCGACTGTGTTTTACACTTGGGAAAACTATCCCACAAGTGGGCAATAAGTTAATAAACTATGTTTGAAATACAGACTCCTTTAAACTATGTGTCGTGGTGGCTCGGAGGTTGAAGCTGGCTTCTCATGCACGAAGGTGCAGGTTGTAAACCTACCAACGGCAAGTACCAATGTGACTTTTTCAGAGTTACCTCTATATGTACTTTCTAAGATTATCTAGACATCACTGACAAACGGTGAAGGAAAACATAGTGAGGAAACCTGGGCTTACAATTTCTAATTATAAGTTTGATATCGCCAACCCGCATTGAGCAAGCGTGGTGATTAATGCTCAAACCTTCTCCGTGTGAGAAGAGGCTTTGCTCAGCAGTGGACATTTATAGGCTGTTGATGATGATGATTTTTGAACTCGGTTAGTATGGTACTAAAACTTGGCTTCTAAGTGTGTAACAAACACTTTTTTTAACATAAAATAACATCACGCTTTTTATCTCCGAAGGGGTAGGCAGAGGTGTAGGTACATTATGACACTGTACAATGTAACACCCACTTTTCACTATTTATCTATGTTATAAGTCCTAGTGTGTTTGCGAGTGGTTGCAAGTGCGACTGCCGGGCAAGGGATCTCAGATTCGATTCCCGGGTCGGGCAAAGTATAACTTAGTTTTTAAAAAAATCTCAGTATTTGCACGGAGTCTGTAATTGTGCCCGGTATATTGCAATAGGCTCACCCCCTATTACATGGGACTCGGTCTTCTGCTCAACTGTTGCATTTTATCATCATCATCATCGGCCATAATTGCAGAACATAGGCCTCCCCAAAATGACTCCCACACACGCGGTTGCATTTGTAACTCCACAACGCGACATCAGATGCCTTAGTACCTACGAGTTTGTTTTATGCTTAGAGTAATCGTAACGAGTACGCGTCCGGCGCTTTGATTGGCCGGCGCTAATGAATCAACCAATCAGACCGCCGAACGCGTACTCGTACGATTACTTTATGCGTAAAACAAACTCGCCGACTTCAGAAATATTCTGTATTTCAAACACAGTTTGTTAAATACTTATTGTCCACTTATGATATAGTTTTCCCCAGTGTAACAGACAGTCGGTAGAACGTCGACACGCTGAACGTACTCGTTACGATTACTTTATGCCTATAATAAACTCGTACGAAGGCTTCAGATTGGTTGATTCATTCGCGCTGGCCAATCAGAGTGCCGAACGCGTACTCGCTGCGAATACTTTAAACGTAAACTACCAATCAGAGCGCCGAACGCGTACTCATAACGAATACTTTAATCGTAAATGAAATTCGTACTAAGGCCTCTGTTTAGAAAGTCACCGACAGCCACGCCTAAGGCATTGTCAACCTACTGACCCAAACAATGTATGTACTTGTAGCTTTTTGCACCTGTACGAATGCGTTGATGGATGATGTGTCTCATTACTTTTATTATGTGCTAAAAACTATAGAAAAGTGTCAGAGGGCGCTGCTACCAAGTTTTGGTAAAATGTGTTGTTAGAACATCCGCGTTTCTTACTTTTTTTTTGCTGCTGCCGAGAATCAAATGGCGAAAGTAACCTGATTGGCAATTATGCTTTCGAACAGTTTGGGGTTGGAACTTTACGGCCGTAGTTTTTTTACAAAGATATTGTAAGAAGGTGGTTGACACTTCAGATGATCGCTGGCTACCTACTACCTTGGGCAAAGGTTAAGCATTGTAATTCAACGTGGCAATGCTACCAGTCTTTTTTGGGCATCCTACCTCACGATAGCGATGAGGAAAATTTTTTTGATGCCTTAACTTACTCTCCCCTTCCCCAATATCCCCAATTCCTGAATCCCCAACGATCCTCAAACTCCTAATCCCCAAAAGGCCGGTAACGCACTTGTAACGCCTCTGGTGTTCTACGTCTCCAGGGGCGACGCCGATTGCTTTCTATCAGGTGATCCGTCTGCTCGTTTACCGGCTTATACCATAAAAAAAATAGGCTACTTTTTACTGCCCGGGAACGCAGGCGATCTCGCTGACAGAAGCTAGTAAAATAATAAAAGTTAGGTAGAAACTTCACAATAGGTATAAATCCATTCGTTTGAACGAATGTCGATGACTGACTTTTAACTTTGAGACTAAAGATGTACGTTAAAAATAATTCAAAGTCATTCTTTAATACCTATTTTCGTTCTAACTTATTAATTGTCCTGTCAAAACTCAGACTAGGTTTAAAGAGATATCTATTTTGAACTGACTATTGGCGTCATTATTTTTTGCTAATCCGGACTAAAAATCTAGAGGTAATGGAACGTCAAGATTAATCTACATATTGCAGTAAACAGTTTTTTGTTAATGAGTTAAAGTTCACATGTAAACAGCAGCTCATATAGTGATGTCCAGTCAACAAGGATGTAGCGAGGTTGACTGTCCAGGCGACACACGTACTTAGGTATCGTCATGAGCTAATGTTCGCATGTAAACAGCAGCTCATGTAGTGTAGATGTCCAGTCAAGAAGGATGTAGCGAGGTTGACTGTCCAGGCGACACACGTACTTAGGTATCGTCATGAGCTAATGTTCACATGTAAACAGCAGCTCATGTAGTGTAGATGTCCAGTCAACAAGGATGTAGTGAGGTTGACTGTCCAGGCGACACACGTACTTAGGTATCGTCATGGGCTAATGTTCACATGTAAACAGCAGCTCATGTAGTGTAGATGTCCAGTCAACAAGGATGTAGCGAGGTTGACTGTCCAGACGACACGTGTTTTAAGTACATTGCAACTGCAGGTCGATGATGCATAAAACCTATTTGTATTGAAGGAAGTACAATTGTTTATTGAATGGGAAAATTCGTAAGTACTTGTAAACATAGTATGCGCTAAAGCTAATGACTAAATTACAATAAACCAAAGGTCGAGGGCAACAATAATGTCGAACACAAACTTTGAACATATGACAAAATTATAATTAACATAACATCTTGTATGTAATAGAGATTTTGAAATTTCTATGTTTATTGAACCTTGTACAGTAGATTACACTACATTTATCACCACCCTTGCTCTTCCCGCGAGTTTCTTATACCCGACTAAGGGACATAGACCGGGCAGCAACACACAGCTCACAGAAAACCAACTTGAAACTACGCTTGCGTTGTGTTGCGTTGTGTGAGTGAGGTTAAGAAGCCCAATTAGCCCCCCCCCCAATATCCCCAATCCCTAAATACGCAACAATCCTCAAATTCGTAATTCGAAAAAGGCCGCTAACACCACTGATAAACGGTGAAGGAAAACCTTGTGAGGAAACCTAGACTTATAATTTCTTATCATAAGTTTGTAATCGCCAACCCGCATTGAGCAAGCGTGGTGATTAAAGGTCAAACCTTCTCCGTGTGAGAAAAGGCTTTGCTCAGCAGTGGGCATTTATAAAACCTTGTGAGGAAACCTAGACTTATAATTTCTTATCATAAGTTTGTAATCGCCAACCCGCATTGAGCAAGCGTGGTGATTAAAGGTCAAACCTTCTCCGTGTGAGAAAAGGCTTTGCTCAGCAGTGGGCATTTATAGGCTGTCAACGATAAATGAGCTGGGGAGAACCTAGTGGGGTACCGGTGTAGGAACTATGCAGGATTAGGAACGGGGTGGTGTTTAGTCAGTAAGAGTCTGACACTCACTATCATTTCACCCAAGGCGGGAGAAGTCATTCGATGATTTTCTCCCCGCAATACGATACGGAGTCGCGGAAAACTCAACGGGATGCCGGGGCTCCGGCTCGAAGTGCAGGATTAGGTACAGGGTGGTATTTAGTCAGTAAGAGTCTGACACTCCCTCCCGCCTCACCCAGGCGGGAGAAGTCATACGATGATTTTCCCCGCTTAAAAAAAGGCGGTCGAAGTCATTGGATGTCATTCCCCCCGTAAAAAAGACTTCTCATATTAGAAAAAAATGTGGTGAAGTTCATACTGAACCGAGTTGAACTATACAAGGAAACTATTGACATTGTCTTAGCGTTAGTCTAAACATCTGGCTAACTGCCAGTTAATGACTAACTTTTAACAATAACAGTTAAACCTTTTGTCTTAACTTCCTATACCTAACTGCCATTTTCGACTGAATTATTTTAATATTTGTCATAGGTATGTGTTATTTTTATAGTTTCATTTTTAGTTTTCGCGTTGTGTAGATGGCGTGGTATGCGTTTTGTGTCTTGTGTGTTTCTTACTTTTTGGCAAAATACAATACCTTTAAATTATGATTTTTAGTGGTATAAAATTATGTTTAAGTATATTATACTTTCTTGAGACATATTAAAAATTAATTATTATGTTTTCGGCTTACTCACGTAACTGTTTGACGAGGAACTCGACTACTTTCAAGCCATGCTAGAGGCTCATATTCATGAACAGCATTCCGCGACCAGCGATGCGGCGATTGTTGCGCTGCTTATTTGATTTTGGATTTGACTATATTATGCGATCGGTAGTCTAATACATAGTCGTATTGTAATATAAATTGTATAACTTTATATCTATACATATATGTCCAAAGCTGAAGATTTTGTTTATTTGTTTGAATGCGCTAATCTCCGGATCTACTAGTCCAATTTCAATAATTCTTTTTGTGTTCGATACTCCATTTATCGAGGAAGGCTATAGGCTATAAAACATTACGCTATGATCAATAGGAGCCGAGCATAGCGGGTGAAACCGTGTGGAGAAAACTAATATTATAATATGGGGCAAGTAAAAACATACAGAACTTGATTGTGACACCGGTTGTCAGGTTAATTTGTAAATAAATCACTCCCGATCTGGGTAAAACCTGAACTGAAGCGAATCTAGCTGTTTTAGAGTGCAATGACATGTAGACAAACCAACGGAAGAATAATGTTTATGTTTATATTTAGATGCTAGCTTTCTACATGCAGCGTTATCAATATACAATTTAAAATATTCATTTTTGTATGGCGAAAGACCGGACGGATCACCAGAGTGCCAAGCACGAATAACTATCGCATTCGTAACGTAATAGTATCGAGCGCGTTCGGCTGATGGTAAGCAATCAACGCCGCCCATGGACAACCGCAACACTAGAAGCGTTATAGGTGCGTTGCCAGCCTTTTAAAAAGGAACATGCTCTTATGTTAAAGAAAAAATAACACCATACATAACGCCTTTTATCCCCGTAGGGGTGGGCAGAGGTGTACCTACATTATGCCACTGTACAGTGTAACACCCACTTTTAACTATTTATGTTATGAGTCCCATGTAATAGGGTGTAAGCCGATTGCCATATACCGGGCACAAATCCAGGCTCCGTGCTACAACTGAGGTGTGCTGGTGTACGTGTCATGTTCGTGAACAGGCGCTGTCAAATGGGACTGGTCAGCTCCAGACTGTATTTTTGTTGTCCTCAAGGTTATTTTTTTAGGTACTTAATGCATGGTATGCATGGCAATGTGTACATGATACTCGTAGCAAATTTATGTTATGAGTCTACTACTAGACTACTACTGAGATTTGTTTTAAAAACCCAGTAATACTTTGCCCGACTAGGGAATCGAATCCGGGACCCCTTGACCAGCGAGGCAGTCGGTATTTTCTCCCTTTATTAAAATATAGGTTGTAAATTAAGACAAGACATTTAAAAAAAACTAAATCTATATATACATATAATAAAATTGTAGAAAAGTTCTGTCTGTACATTGAAAATAAAAAAAAAATAGCAGGGGTTATTGTTATGTCGATGTCGAACCCAAAAATGGAATTAACTTTTTTTTGTCTGTTTGTCTGTTTGTCTGTTCACGCTAATCTCAGAAACGGCTGATCCGAGTTGGATGCGGTTTTCACGAATATATTGTGGTATGCTTCAGTTATGCTTTAGTGTTTGTTTCATGTCAATCAGTTCATAAATAAAAAGGTTATGTCAAATTAAAGAATCACGTCGAACACTATTCTATGCTTATACATACATAGGCACCATTAATCTCCGTAACTATTTGACGGATTTGGTTGAAATTTTGTACCGACATAATGATCCAAAATAAAAATAAGTATAAGTATATTAAAAAAAAAACGCTGTTCATAGTCTAGTGACTATGAACAGCGTTTTTTTTTTCCACGCGAACGAAGTCGCGGGCACAGCTAGTAAATAATATGTATATATACTTCTTGTTGGGAAATGCCCAATATTGGGAAATAATAAATTCAATAATAAATCAAGACAAAACCACTTACTATGCACCTGCGACTGCAACGGACGCATTAAAAATTAACATAATTTTATCGAAGCTTTATATCATTATGTGTAACTTAGAATTAATGTAATCAAATATTATTTTGAATGTAGATATTTTTGGCACATACACGTGACCTGGCAGACATCTTTTATTATTAAATTAGTCCACACGTGTACGGTAATGTGAACATCGCATTGGAAACCAGTAAAATTTGGTAAAATCCTTACTAATATTATAAATCAGAAAGTGAGTTTGTTTGTTTGTTTGTTTGTTCCACTTTAACGCCGTAACTACTAAACAGATTGCTTTGAATTTTTGCAGACGTAAAGTTAGAAGTTCGGATTAGATAATAGGGTACTTTTAACCCGAAAAAATTTGATATTCCCGAGGAAAAACAAAAGTATTGGTATAGATGGCGCTGTGTGTATTGGTATATGTCACATAGGCTACTTTTTATCCTTTTGTGACGCGAGCGAAGCCGCGGGTAAAAGCTAGTATAACATAACATAACATCACGCCTTTTATCCCCAAAGAGGCGAGAGGTGCACATTATGGCACTTAATGCCACTATATATTAACTCTTCTCTGCATCACCCAAAGGTCAGACTGGGAGAAAATGCCTACGGCATTAAGTCCACCTTGTGTACACTTTGTGCATGAAGCTTAAATAAAATAAAAAAAAATATACAATGTAACACCCACTTTTCACTATTTATGTTATGAGTCCCATGTAAAAGGGGGTGAGCCTATTGCCATATACCGAGCTCATTTCCAGACTCCGTGCTACTACTGAGAATTTAAAAAATAATAATTTAGTAAATTTATTTCTATTTTTAGCAGTGGACTGGTGATGATGTGATTATTAATTAAGTAGAGTAACGAAAGAAGTATACAGAGCGGATATGAATGGGGCCGTCGGTAGAGGGCGCCCTAGACGGACATATAGTGACCAGATTGGCGATATATTAAAGAAGGGCCAAATTAAAAGTACCCTTAACCGACGAGCATGCATGAAAAGATTGATGACTGTTGATGAAGCGAAAGAGGTATGTAGGAATCGTAGCGGTTGGCGTTCCATAGTCTCTACTACCCTTCATGGGAGACAGGCGTGAAGTTATGTATGTAGTTAATTAATTAATTTAATACAATAACTACGTAAATTGATATTAACTATATTCTAAGACAGAGACAAACATTGGAAAAATACAGATTAACACATTTATAATACTGTGAATAAATAAAACATTATAATTTTGCGGTTTTCGTATGAATTTATAAACACTTCTTGTTATTATTGTGAGACTGGGTTTTTGTCGTGACCCGTGCGTACAGCGCGCGCCTCAAAGAGCCATCAGACCACCATAGATGGGGCCCAGTAGGGCTGATGCCCGATACGGAGTCGCTAAAGGCCGAACGGGTTGTCGGGGCTCCGGCTCGAAGAGCAGGAGAAGGAACGGGGTGGTTTTTAGTCAGTAACATTCTGACACTCCCTCTCGCCAATCCAAGGAGGGAGAAGTCATTCGATGATCTTCTCCTCTTAAAAAAAGGTTCTTATTGTGACATTGTTATCATCATCATCGTCTTCCAAATCTTACTTGCTTGTCGGATAGGTCAGCAAACGAGCGGACGGATCACCTGATGATAAGCAATTGGCGTCGCCCATGGACACCCTAAACACTAAAGTCGTTACAAGTGCGTTACCGGCCTTTGCGGAGATAGGAAATTGAAGATTGTTTGGGATTTGGTCATTGGGGAGATTGAGGAGGGAGGTAATTGGCCCTATGGTAACCTTACTTGCGTCGCGTTACGGCGCGTCTCAGGGACATGAATAACAGTCTTGGTTCCCGCAACGAAGTGAATCAGAAGATATTATAAGAGGAGAAGAAAAAAAACGATAGTTTCCACTTCCCTCGGTGAATTACTGCTGGAGACAAAATGAATTAAGCCTAAAGGCACAAAAAAGAGACTAATTTGTCTTATAAATATATACAATACATGCTGAATAAAGTATGCTGCATTCATTAAGCTTCTTTACCTTCAAAATTTATACTGTCATCTGTACCGGTTTTGAAATTTTAAAATAGATTTTGATACAAGTTGGTTACGTCAGATTAGTGTTAAATTATTCTCAAAAAACCCAGTTAGGCAGAGTATAATTAACACTTATGACAACTTGTCTAGGCTACACCGCTTCGCGCGCCTCAAAGAGCTATTAGACCACCACAGATGGGGCCCAATAGGGCTGATGCCGATACGGAGCCGCGGAGGGCTCAACGGGTTGCCGGGGCTCCGGATCGAAGTGCAGGAGAAGGAACGGGGTGGTGTTTAGTCAGTAAGAGTCTGACACTCTCTCGTCTCACCCGGGCGAGAGTAGCCATTCGATGATTATAACCTAAAAAAGACACAGAAACCTTTAGTAAGAGACGAGTGGAAGGATGGTGGGGAGGCCTTTGACCTGCAGTGGGACGACCATGCTAAAAATAATAATAAAAAAACGACTACACAGCTTGTCAGTGATTGAGTAGTATCTAAATAATATTTGAAAATACATATAGTTCGGGACAGTTACATTGGTATTCGCCGTTGGTAGGTTACGAATCCGCGCCCTCATGGATCAGAAGTGGGTGACTTAAATCTTTTTGCGAAAAAAATGTATAAACGTTTTTCTTACATCTATTCTGTATCTGTTCACCCCTTTTTCATTCAATCAATCAATCAACAGCCTATAAGTGTTCACTGCTGACCAAAGGCCACTTCTCACACGGAGAAGGTTTGAGCATTAATCACCACGCTTGCTCAATGCAGGTTGTCGATTTCAAACTTATAATTAGAAATTATAAGCTTAAGTTTACTCACGATGTTTTCCTTCACCGTTTGTCAGTGGTGTCTAAATAATCTTAGAAAATACATATAACTTGGACCCCCCTGTTTAACATAACATAACATCACGCCTTTTATCCCGGAGGGGTAGGCAGATGTGCACATTACGGCACTAAATGCCACTGTACAATGTAACACCCACTTTTCACTATTTATGTTATGAGCCCCAATGTAATAGGGGGCGAGCCTATTGCCATATATCGGGCACAATTCCAGACTCCGTGCTATTACTGAGATTTTTAAAAACCTAGTAATATTTTGCCTGACCCGGGAATCGAACCCGAAACCTGTAGTCGCACTTGCGCCCACTCGGCAGTCCCCCTTTTTAAGTCTAATAAAATTACTGTTGACTTCAAACCTCGTACCCTATGCTCGACACTCGGCAGCACCACTAACAATCACTCGGCTAATATCGCAGCAAATATGTTTAGCTATATAAATACAATATGTCAGAGTATAGAAAATAAATATATTTACTTGAAATAACTATTTCAAGGAAAACGAGTGTAGCTGCACGTTTATATTGAAAGCGATTTCATATACTTAGCGAGACATAACATAACATCACGCCTTTTATCCCCGAAGGGGTAGGCAAAGGTGCACATTATACCACTGCAAAATGTAACACCCACTTTTCACTATTTATGTTATGAGTCCTATGTAATAGGGGGTGAGCCTATTGCCATATTCCAGGCACATTGTCAGACTCCATGCTCCTACTGAGATTTTTTTTTAAAACCCCAGCAATTTTTTAGCCGATCCAGGAATCGAACCCGAGACTCCTTGCCCAGCAGTCGCACTTGCGACCACTCGGCCAACGAGGCAGTCTTAGGAGATTGTTTTATTTATTGGATAGGGAGGCAAACGAGCAGACAGATCACCTGATGGTAAGCAATCAGCGTTGCCCATGGACACCCACACTATTGGAGGAATTATAGGTTCGTTACTGGCTTTCTGGGGGGAGGTAATGGACCTTCAGTAACCTAAACTCCCAAGGCAAAACACAACTCAAGCGTTATTTCACGTTGGTTGCCTACGATGCGACAGTTAGTGATCCGAAAGAGAACCAAAGTTATCGACATAGCCCAAAAGATTAATAAGCTGAAATGGCAGTGGGCCGGTCACATTTGTCGAAGAACCGATAACCGTTGGGGTAAACGCGTTCTAGTTCGGTCACCACTGACCGCATCTAGGTAAACGTGGTGTAGGGCGCCCTCCAGCAAAGTGGAGTGACGACATCCGCAAGGTGGCTGGCAGTGGTTGGGTAAGCAGAGCTGAAGACCGAGCTCAGTGGCGTGCCATTGGAGAGGCTGGACATAGCCAGCAGTGGAAGGATGAACAGTGAAGCCGTGTTATCACTCTGGTTGAGTTATCCACACGTATGTAATATACTAAGGTATTGTAAATAATAAATTTAAAATAAAATTTGCAAAATAAGCTTTAATGTCGCTTAGCATTTTATGGTCATGCAAACTAAACGTTTATACACAATTTCAGCTCAGTCGGTTTAAGATATTTGCTTCAAAATTTAGTTGCAAGGTTCCACTTCACACACCAACATTCTTTCGCCACTGTCTGTCTAATAAATGGAGGAGAGCCATGCTTCACCACGAATGGGCCGGCTCGACCGGAGTGATACCACGACCGAGCATAAAACCGACGTGCAACAACACCGTTATATTTCGTCGTTTGAGTGAGGTTACCAGAGGTCCAATTACCGCCCTTCCTAATCTCCCCAATCCTCGAATCCCCAACAATTCTCAAAAGGCCGGTAACGCACTTGTAACGGCTCTGGAGTTTCATATTCTAGGCAGCGATTGCTTACCATCAGGTGATCCGTCTACTCGTTTACCGGCTTATGCCATAAAAAACATTATGAACTCAAACGACCAGACAGATTAGTAGAATAGAAACCTTTTCGGTAATTTAAAACTGTGACATAATATTTATGATGTTTATAAGTCAAATTCTCCGCTAACATTAACGGATAGAGTTTATTTATTTATTTATTTATTTATTACACCCTGGAGGACTTACAGCTAAAACTACATAAAAATAGAAGTGAACATGATGTGAGTTGACATAATAATTCTATATACACATATACAATACAAATATACAAATAAGTACCTACATAAGTACGTAAGTAACACATCGTATATACAAAGATTATATAAATATTTAAAAATGTTATATAAAAAATTTGTACCTTTCTAACTGGGTTATGGTCAGTAGGTACAGAATCTTGACCAGATTACGTATTAAGTTCTCGATCTAATGACTTAAATACATGATTGATAAGGGTCGAGTTAGATTGTAAGGTCAGGTAAAGCAGACCCGTGCAGACAGACTTCATCAGACCACCACGGATGGGGCCCAGTATGGCTGATGCCCCATACGGGTAGTAGGGGCTCCAGCTCGAAGTGCAGGAGTAGGAACGGGGTGGTTTTTAGTCAGTAAGAGTCTGATACTCCTGCCTAACCCAAGGCGGGAGCAGTCATTCGATGATTTTTCCCGATCAAAAAATAGGTCTGATAAAGAGAATATTCTTTTAACACTCATAATCTATATTCGTTATATAATTATATAATTCTTCTGTGAGTGTGTATGTCACTGAACTTCTCTCAAACGACTGGACCGATTTTGATGAAATTTTTTGTGTGTGTTCAAGGGGGTCTGGGAATGGTTTAGATTCACAAATCAGCCCGGCACATGGCGCTGCAGTCGATGTTTAGGTTACTTATCCTAAACAGCTGAACTAATTTGAATGAATTTTTGTTTATACATTCAAGTGGATATGCAGGACAACGTCTGTTGGGTTCGCTAGTAATAATATATAAAAATGAAACCTGTTTCCCGTTGTCACGCCATAACTTGAGAACGGCTAGACCGATTTGGCTGATTACTTTTTTGTTGTGTTTATTATTGTCAGGAGAAGGTTCTTATGACAGAAAAAAGTCCTGAAAATCCTACGCGAATGGGAGAAACGGGATTGTGCGTACGAAGTCGCGGGCAGAAGCTGGTAAACAAATAAAATACGTATAATGAAGTATGAGAGCCATGCTTAGGTTCGAATGGGCCGGCTCGACTGAAGTGATACCACGGCCTCACAGAAAACCGACGTGAAACAACGCTTGCGTTGTTTCACGTCGTGTGCGTGAGGTTACCGGAGGTCCAATTACCCCTTTCCCCAATCTTTCCAGTTCCCAAATCCCTAGCAATCCTCAAATTGTTATCCTCCATGCGACCGGCAACGCGCTGGTTACGATTCTGGTGTTTCGGGTGTCCATGGGCAGCGCTGTTGCGTACAGGTGATCCTTCTACTCGTTTACCGGTTTTTTCCATAAAAACAAATATGACTTTGATTATAAAGTCCAAAATCCAATATTTTGAATTGTCATAGGTTGAATTACACACACACATCGACCTAAAATAAACCAGTTTTAGATGATCTCGCTTTGTATCACTTAAGCTCACATTCAACGATCAGTTTATACTGGAACTAGCTTGATTCGTGGAGCTATACAGAACCAATTTAACATGGTCTCCTTTGTAATATACAAAGCTCACATTGAACGGTCAGTTTATACTGATTAGCATAGCTTGTTCTGTAGCGCGTACAAAGCGCCCACTGGAGACTAGATAATGGTAAATTGTGCATTTTTAAGATAAAAACGACAAGTTCAATGACAATATTATCAAAAGAGGACGTACGTTTTTTAGTTTATACATTTATTGTTTTCTAATCGCTCGCGTATCCCGTGTGATAGTGAAATTATATTGATTTCGGAATTGTGGAGTAGGCGTGGAGATAGTGGCGATGTCCGATGTGTCTTTTGCAACAAAAAGTTTTTTGTTTTGACGGAATGGTCGATACAGACTGCCTCGTTGGCCGAGTGGTCGTAAGGGCGACTGCCGGGCAAGGGGTTTCGGGTTCGATTCCCGGGTCGGGCAAAGTATTACTGGGTTTTTTAAATATTCTCAGTAGTAGCACGGAGTCTAGAATTGTGCCCGGTATATGACAATAGGCTCACCCCCTATTACATAGGACTCATAACATAAATAGTGAAAAGTAGGTGTTACATTGTACAATAGTATAATATGGACCTCTGCCTACCCCATCGAGGATAAAAGGCGTGATGTTATGTTATGTTATGGAATGGTCGATAATCGTGGTGGCCCAGAGGTTTAAGATGGGCATCTCATGTATGACGGTAAAGCTTCGAAACCTACCAACGGCAAGTACCAATGTGACTTTTTCCGAGTTATATGTACTTTCTAAGATTATTTAGACACCACTGACAAACGGTGAAGGAAAAGATCGTGAGGAAACCTGGGCTTATACCTCTAATTTCTAATTATAAGTTTGAAATCGCCAACCCGCATTGAGCAAGCGTGGTGATTAATGCTCAAACCTTCTCCGTGTGAGAAGAGACTTTGCTCAACAGTGGAAACTTATAGGCTGTTGATGATGATGATGTATAATTTATTAATATTTATTATAAATAAACTTCCGATATATGATCGTCTGAAGAGGAAATAGGTAATCATATTACAATAAATATATATTTTGTCAAATTATAATTTTTATATTTGATTCATAATTTATTTTGTTTAATTATTCACGATTTATATTAAAATCGTGTCGCTCGAGGTTATTGGGTTAAGCTGCACTTGTTAAGGTTTGATTTGTGATGGGTAACTAATATGTTACCTGTATTTCATTATCATCACCAGCCCATGACAGTCAGTCAGACTGCTAGAGTATGAGCCTGCTATTACAAGGGTTTGCCATAATCTCCGCAGGCAGGTTTTTTTTTATATTTGATGGGCCGACGTTTGTCCTCTATCTCGCCTGGTGGTAAGCGATGATGCGGTCTACGATGGAGCACGTCGTCCCATAAGCAACCTATTCACTCGGGCCTTGAAGACACCCTTCAGGAAATACAGACTTTGGCAAATAATTCCACTCCTTAGCAGTACGCACAAGGATGCGAAGCGATTCATGCGTTAGAGACCGCAGTATAAAAGGTTCAGGTTTATCAGAGAGTGCTGCTGCCCGGTCTCTGTCTAATGTGTAGTCCCTTAGTCGGGTACACGATACCCGCGGGAAGAGTAGGGGTTGATGATAATTACATGTATACTCTGCTATTTTTAAAACTTTGAAGCGATACGAAATTTGTCTAGTTAGCTAGTCTATACTTATAATAAAACTGTAGCCATGTCTGTACATTGAAAATATGAAAAAAAAAATTGAATCCAAAAATGTGATTAAAAACTTTTTGTCTGTCTGTATGTTCAAGCATAATGCAAAAACTACCGGTCCGATTAAGATGAAACTTGGTATTTTTTTATCCTGAAAAAGTATACACACGCAAAAACAAGCTGACAATAAATAATAATAATGTAATTTTAATAAGCTAGTGACACCCCTAAAATTTGCAACGCCTGAAAAAGGCCGTTAACCTGTGCCTATTATTTCTTATGCCTCGTTGGCCGAGTGGTCGCAAGTGCGACTGCCGACCAAGGGGTCTCGGGTTCGATTCCCGGGTCGGGCAAGGTATTACTGGGTTTTTAAAAAATTCTCAGTAGTAGCACGGAGTCTGGAACTGTGCCCGGTATATGACAATAGGCTCACCCCCTATTACATAGGACTCATAACATAAATAGTGAAAAGTAGGTGTTACATTGTACAATAGTATAATATGGACCTCTGCCTACCCCATCGAGGATAAAAGGCGTGATGTTATGTTATGTTATGTTATGTTGTTGTCTTATGAAAATAAGACCTGTATGTATTACCTTAACATGCAAATAAAGAGTTTGAGTTTGATTTTGAAAACAAACTTAATTGAGGCGGTTCGATCGCTAGACACAGTTTCTGTACCGAACGCAAATACAAATTTGTCGAATGTTAGGTTGCCTGCAGTAAGATTTACGCTATAACTATTAGAGCCGATAGTTGAAATTAGCTTGAACCGATATTATAAATGCAAAATATGTGAGTTTGTATGTATGTTTGTTACTCAGTCACACCAAAACGACTGAAGGGACCGGGATGAAATTTGGAACAAGGGTAGATTGTGATCTGGAATAACATATCATCAACAGCCTATAAATGCCCACTGCTGAGCAAAGCCTCTTCTCATACGGAGAAGGTTTGAGCATTAATCACCACGCTTGCTCAATGCGGGTTCGCGATTTCAAACTTATAATTAGAAATTATAAGTCCAGGTTTCCTCACGATGTTTTCCTTCACCGTTTGTCAGTGGTGTCTACATAATCTTAAAAAGTACATATAACTCGGAAAAAGTCACATTGGTACTTGCCGTTGGTAGGTTTCGAACCTGCACCCTCATGCGTGAGAAGTGCTCGTCTTAAACCTCCGGGCCACCACGACACATATAGGCTACTTTCTATTGAGAACGCGGGCGAAGCCGCTGTCAGAAGCCAGTTTAGTAATAAATATGTACATTAACAAATTGAGTTTAGTCGGTAATTTTCAAGGCATAATACTTAAAGGTTAACTTATGTAAAATATATATAACCATGTGATCAACTGATTATATACAGAACCTTGACAGGTAACTGTATATTACATATTACGTATTGTCACGACTTACTAACTTGGAAAAAATGCCAGTAATACTTTGCCCGACCGGGGAATCGAACCCGAGACCCCTTGCCGGGCAGTCGAACTTGCGACCACTCGGCCAACGAGGCAGTCTCAAATTTCTCACTATATGCCCGGTATATGGCAATAGGCTCACCCCCTATTACATGAGACTCATAACATAAATAGTGAAAAGTGGGTGTTACATTGTACAGTGGCATTAAATGCTGTAATGTGCACCTCTGCCTATCCCTTCGGGGAAGAAAGGCGTGATGTTATGTTATGTTATTTACTTGAAAGCGATAGGCAGATGTGTGTTTAATTCACTAATTATTAGTTTACAGCATTGACGCCCTGTTTTCGACGTTTAGCCACTTTCTCGTCTGGTGGTAAGCGATGATGTGGCTGACGATGGAGCTGCCTACCTATGAGCAGGACATACCCTTCAGAAAACACTGACTGACAAAGAATTCCACTTCTTAGCACGCACATGAATTGTGCCCGGTATATGGCAGTAGGCTCACCCCTATTACATAGGACTCATAACATAAATAGTGAAAAGTGGGTGTTACATTGTACAGTGGCATTAAGTGCACCTCTGCCTACCACTTCGGGGATAAAAGTTGATGTTATGTTAAATTCTGTATCTTACAACGTTATAGGTGTTTTTAATAACGTGTCAAGATTATCATTAAAATCCTTACTTCCTTACTTATATTATAAATCGGAAAGTGAGTTTGTTTGTTTGTTCCGCCTTCACGCCGTAACTATTAGACCGATTGCTTTGAAATTTTGCAGACGTAAAGTTAGCAGTCTGGATTAAATAATAGGGTACTTTTTATCCCAGAAAAAAATTATATTTCCTAGGAAAAACAAAAATATTGGTGTAGATGGCGTTGTATGTCATTTAAAACCAGTCAACGAATTACCTACTTATTGGAAAAATCTAAATAGCGCGATATAACCGAATTCCACGCGAGCGGAAAGCTATTTGTTTGTTTGCCTGTCTTAAACGGCAGAACGGAGGTACTAATTAACGTGATTTTTTAACTGAAGGTAGTTGAACGGATGGATAGTCACATAGGCTACGTTTTATCCTTTTGTGACGCGAGCGAAGCCGCGGGTAAAAGCTAGTAATAATAATATATTACGGGTGGTCTTTCACCTTGAGTAAATGTGGTTTCGATTTGACGTTCGATGTCCGTTCACTACGATTTTGGAAATGACAAGTTACTTTACGCTGTGACGTCAAGAAGCAGTTTTTATTTTTAGATTGAAAAATTCCATCTTAATTAATATAGTACCTACATTTTTAAACCTGAAAAGGTCATATTTGTAAGATTCTTAATCGAGTTATAAATAAAAATACCTTTTTTACCTGCTAGTGACTGACTGTCTACTGCATTTATATATTTTCTTCACTATTCGTTACTAACACATAACATCACGCCTTATTTTTATCCCCGAAGGGTAGGCAGAGGCGCACATTGCAGCACTTAATGCCACTGTACAATGTAACTTCCACTATTTATGTTATGAGTCCCATGATATAAGGGGTGAGCCTATGGCCATATACCGGGCACTGAGAAAAAACTACTGAGAAAAATGACCATTAATACCTTGCCTGACCCGGGAATCGAACCCGAGATCCCTTGCTCGGCAGTCGCAATTGCAATCTAGCCCATTTATCTGTCGCGGAGAACCTAACGGGTAACCGGGGCTCCGGCTCGACGTGCAGGAGAAGGAACGGGGTGGTTTTTAGTCAGTAAGAGTTTGACACTCGCTCCCGCCTCACCCAGGCGGGAGCAGTCATTCGATGATTTTCCCCCCTTAAAAAAAAAAAACATTTATCTGCCAAACGGACAGCATACCAACCATCTATATGATGAGGATGTATATGCTGTTGTAAGGGTCGATGGCTAAAAGATGCGGCAGGTATCAGACCAAACAATTCCTCAGAGCACTCCCCGTGGTATAAGCGATAGAAAATGCACAACGAAGCTACATCTCAGCGCATCATGTTCTAACTAATTGGCAAAGCGGATTTATTTTTTGAAATAAAAAGTGCAGCAATGTGCTCACGTACAGACTGACATAAAAATTATATTGTATATGTAGGTATGTATGTAATTACTTAAGTTTTTGTGCAGCAAAATTTTTGTGATTTTTTTTTACATTTTATACGACACGAGTAATAGAATTTTTGTTTGGTAGTCAGAGTCTCAGGATTTGATTAAAGCTAATAATAAGTTTTTATAATAAGGATTGCTTCATTGGTTGCATGGTCGCAAGTGCGACTGCCGGGCAAGGGGTCTCGGGTTCGATTGCCAGGTCGGGTAAAGTATTACTGGGTTTTTTAAGAAAACTCTTAGTAGCACGGAGTCTGGAATTGTGCCCGGTATATGGCAATAGGCCCACCCCCGTACATGGGACTCAGTGCTTCAGTGTTCCGGTGTTTTCATGGTTGTGTCTATTGCAGATCCTGGCTTACAGTAATAGGGTAGATAACTAATTTTTATTCCAATGTCCGTCTGGTAGATTATTTAAAAACATTAGACACGTATTTTTTATTTTCTTACTGAAGCAAATAGTTTAGAAGATATATTGGTTTGAAATATCGCATGTCGTCATTTTTGAGTACGATTTATTTTATACTCTAAAATGATGTAGCTACCTCCCACTGTCAAACTTTGATTCGTTTTATCTAAGTATTGTTTTCTTATACAACAAATTAAAAAAAATACGTGTCTAATATCTTTTCATTACCTAACTGTCAGTTAAGTTAGATTTTTAATTTTCATACCCTGTCATCATCCCTATTTTAGCAGTTTTAGGATATTAGGCAATTTAGTCCCAATTCAAATGAGATAAAATAACTAAAAATCCAATAGAAATCTGTATTGTGACTTTCGTGAGACATACTAAATAAATTATTATGTTTTTGGCTTAACATAACATAACATAAAATAACATCACGCCTTTTATCCTCGAAGGGGTAGGCAGAGGTGCACATTATGCCACTGTACAATGTAACACCCACTTTTCACTATTTATGTTATGATTTCCATGTAATACTGGGTGAGCCTATTGCCATATACCGGCCACAATTCCAGACTCCGTGCTACTACGATTTTTGTATATTTAATAATAATGTATATATTTATGAGAATAAATAAAAAAAAACTGAGATTTTTTTTTAAATCCAGTAATACTTTGTCCGACCCGGGAATTGAAACCGAGACCCCTTGCCCGGCAGTCGCACTTGCGACCACTCGGCCAATGAGGCAGTCAGGCAGGCAGTATTCGGCTTACTTACGTAGTAATTTGACGAGGAACTCGACTAGTTTCAAGCCATGCTAGAGGTACTGAGCTATATAGGTATATGCTTCTGAGTAGCAGCGCGACAGTCGCCGCGTCGCGGGTCGCGAAATGCTGCTCATGAATATGAGCCGATAGAAATCTTTCAAAGTCCATGAAGACGAAGCCGCGATCGGTAACCTAGCAATTAAGTACATTTGACAAACGACCTCGTTTAAATCAGACTGTCGTGTGCAATTAGAATTTTTCAAGTTCACGGCAGTAAAGGTTAATGTGTATAAACAAAAATAAAACATAATTTTTATTAGTTAATAGACAGCGGAAAATTACTAGCTTAATCTATAGATTACACATACCGGAGGCCCAATTACCCTCCCCTTCACAAATCTCCCCAATCCCTGAATCCCCAAAAGGCCGGTAACGCACGTGTAACGCCACTGGTGTTCCATGTATCCATGGGCGGTGACGTAAATTAATTATCTATTACTGGGAATTTGGATTTTAAAATGAAGAAGAAAGGAGACCATATTTTTAGGGCCTTCTCTAAAAATATAATATGGTACGTATCGTTAGCACTAGCCATTTGGAGCAAAATTTAATATGGCGTAAGAGTTGTAAGTAGGATCCAAGATGAAGAAGTTATACTAGTTCGAAGATCCATAATTGTCATACATTTATTGCTTTCTGAAGATGCCAGTCTCATCATTTACAGTGATTTTTACCAGACAACCTTTAGGTGGATATAATACAAAAGAAATACTACTATCTATGCCTTGGAAATCAAACCTGACACATCTTGTTATCAACCATTTTGTAATACCTAACGATAGCATAGCAACCGCTTAACAGTTGCCCCCAAAAAAATTGAATACGAACTTAAGTCTCCATTAATTACATAATCCATGTTTTTGTCAAATGCATTTTTAGTAATAGGGGTCAAAGATCATTTTGTGTTCATTTTAAATGTAATATAAAAACCTTGGTTTTGTAACTGAAAGTTTTTATACTATGTGAAACTGTATTGTGGAAAAACCGAGTTGGTGGCTAGCTTGGTGAATAACTATCTACGAGGTAACCAATCCATACATACATAACATCACGCCTTTTATCCCCGAAGGGGTAGACAGAGGTGCACATTATGCCACTGTACAATGTAACACCCACTTTTCACTATTTATGTTACGAGTCCCATGTAATAGGGGGTGAGCCTATTGCCATATACCGGGCACAATTCCAGACTCCGTGCTACTACTGAGAATTTTTTAAAAACCCAGTAATACTTTGCCCGACCCGGGAATCTAACCCGAGACCTCTTGCCCGGCAGTCGCACTTGCGACCACTCGGCCAACGAGGCAGTAACCAATCCATTTGCATTATAATTATCTTAAGACACCGTCAATTATGTTTATAAGGGCTCTACACAAAGTGCGATGCGATGCGATGCGAATTCGCAAGCATCTGTGTAACACGGATTTTTGGCTGATTTTTTTTGCTGTGTTTGTTATTGTCAGGAAAAGGTTCTTATGACAGAAAAACATCCTGAAAATCGTACGAGAATTAGAGAAAACGGGATTGCGCGTACGAAGTCGCGGGCAGAAGCTCGTTGTTTATAAAATATAAAATTTTAACAAAATTGTGTTATTATGTACTAATTAAGTTACTAACTATTACAAACCTGTAATAAAAGATATGACATTTAATGTTATTCTCATATATTTATTTTAAATTCTCTATAAAATACATTTTTAAATACTATTTACAAAAACATAAAAATAATATTTAAAAATATAAAAAATAGGAGCCGACCAGTAGCGGGAGCATGGTCCAAGCTACCGGTGGTTAGGGCTCCAGAGACAGAAACCTCCTCACAATGCGCGCCGTTTCAAGGAGCACTGCCTTCTGTATCAGGCCCTTGACCCAACTACCTAACGCTAGCCTCCGAAGGTGGTTGTCGAGGCTATTAGGTATTAATGTTATTCTTATTATTAACAAAGCCAGTTCCTAATCACAATTATAATACTTAAATAATGAAATTAATAGTAAAGTTATTGTTATTTTCAACAAATACGTGAGCGGTGTAACTTCTAGGTTATTTTATTTAAATACCGATGACAGATGACACATTATGAACGTCATCTGTTAAATTTTTATTAGACACTGCCAGTATAGTCATATTGGAGACTCGGTTGCCAAACAAGGTTTCTAAGTGTGGGAGAGCCATGCTTCGGCACGAATGGGCCGGCTCGACCGGAGTGATACCACGGCCTCACAGAAAACCGACGTGAAGCAACGCTTGCGTTGTGTTTCGTCGTGTGAGTGAGGTTACCGGAGGCCCAATTACCCTCTCCTTCCCCAATCTCCCCAATTCCTGAATCCTCAACGATTGCTACAAACTGTTGTGGTTCTTTCCTCAAAAGGCCACTACAGAAAGAACTTGCACGGTTCTCACACATAATCTTTTATACACATTTGTCTGGACTTTAAAAGAGACAGACCTCTGAGTTTGTTTCGGCATTTCTTCTTAGAGTAGTCAGTTAGGAAATGTCGACCTCATCGTTCGCTTGATAAAATTGACGTGTAAAAGTGCTGCCTTGTAGCCTATTTGCAGAAATAAAGTCACTTGTTTGTTTCACTTTTTTTACTTCTATCCTCAAACTCCTAATCCCCAAAAGGCCGGTAACGCACTTGTAACGCCTCTGGTGTTCCAGGTGTCCATGGGCGACGCCGATTGCTTACCATCAGGTGATCCGTCTGCTCGTTTACCGGCTTATGCCATATTAAAAAGCCATGTCTTTTGTAACTCAGTCGGCTCTAGACAACCAATGGCTACTGTCTCTGTACTGAATCTATCTTTTTTTTCTTACATCCTTACTTATATTCATATTATTATAAATCGGAAAATGAGTTTGTTTGTTTGTTCCACTTTAACGCCGTAACTACTAAGCCGATTGCTTTGAAATTTTGCAGACGTAAAGTTAGAAGTCCGGATTAAATAATAGGGTACTTTTTATCCCGGAAAAATTTTATATTCCCGAGGGAAAACAAAAGTATTGGTATACATGGCGCTGTGAGTATTGGTATATGTCACATTGGCTTTTTATCCTTTTGTGATGCGAGCGAAGCCGCGGGTAAAAGCTAGTACATACTAAATGATTTGGCTGGTTGTACTTGATCGGAACGGATGCAAGCCAGCGTTGATGACTGACCTTATTTCGCTGTGGTTAGCGTTTGAGTAAGAAATCGACTTGTGGCTTCGATATTGTTTATTATTGCACCGAAGCTAGCCAGTCTGTACAAAGGTACTGTTACACATGCTAATCGTGGTTGCCTGGAGGTTTAAGATGCCCGCTTCTCATGCATCAGAGTGCGGGCTCGAAACCTACCAACGATAAGTACCATAACATAACATAAACGCCTTGTATCCCCGAAGGAGTAGGCAGAGGTGCACATTATGTCACTTAATGTCACTGTACAATGTAACACTAACTTTTCACTATTTATGTTATGAGTCCCATGTAATAGGGGGTGAGCCTATTGCCATATAGTAGGCACAATTCCAGACTCAGTGCTCCTGCTTAAAATACCCAATATTACTTTGCCCGACCCGAGAATCGAACCTGAGACCCCTTGCCCGGCAGTTGCACTCGGCCAATGAGGCAGTCAGCCATAAAAACAAATAGACAGAAATAGCGACTTTATTTAGTACTAGTTGTGCCCGCGACTTCGTTCGCGTGGAATAGTGACTATGAGCAGCGTTTTTTTTAAATATATACTTATTTTTATTTTGGATCATAATCACAGTCATTTTGTATGTATAAGCATAGAATAGTGTTCGACGTGATTCTTTAATTTCACATAACTTTTTTATTTATGAACCGATTGACATGAAACAAACACTAAAGCATAACTGAAGCATACCACAATATATTCGTGAAAACCGCATCCAACTCAGATCAGCCGTTTCTGAGATTAGCGTGAACAGACAAACAGACAAACAGACAAAAAAAAAGTTAATTACATTTTTGGGTTCGACATCGACATAACAATAACCCCTGCTATTTTTTTTATTTTTATTTTCAATGTACAGACATTTCAATGTACAGATATATATATATATATAGATATAGATGTAGTATAGTCGAGTAATTAAACCGAGGTAGTCTAGTTTAACTAATTGTCCTTACTGACTAAACAGTTAACTTTGAACTTACAATTAAGGTTATTACAAATAATTTACCTTTATATAAGTTAGTCGTTATTTGAAATGGCATAATCGTTTAAATTATACGTATTGATATAATTAATGATTATATCAGTGTTGTATGACTTTGAAATTTGCAAAACATTATGCCATGCTTCAGTGTTGGAGAGCCATGCTTCGGCACGAATAGGTTTAACTGGAGTTATACCACGGCCGAGCAGAAAACCGACGTGAAACAACGCTTGCGTTGTGTTTCGTCGTGTGAGTGAGGTTTCCGGAGGCCTAACTCTCTGTTCCTATTCCTGCACGTAGATCTTGAGCCCCGGCAACCTTTTAAGTCATCCGCGGCTCCGTATCGGGCATCAGCCCTACTGGGTTCCACCTGTGGTGGGTTTTTTTTTGAGGACGAAAAATCATCCAATGACTTCTCTCCCCCGGGTGAGGCGAGAGGGACTGTCAGACTCTTACTGACTAAATACCATCCTGTTCCTACTCCTGCAATTCGTGCCGGAGTCACGGCAACCCGTTAAGTCTTTCGCAGCTCCGTATCGGTATCAGTCCTGTTGGGCTCCATCTGTGGTGGTCTGATGGCTCTTTGAGGCGAGCACGGAACACGACGCATCTTACACATGGATTTGTTTCTGGTCGGGTGGCAAACTACTCTTGCTCGCCATCCGCATACCCGCATTTAAGATGGCCAGAGATTGTCACGCGGTTTCCGACGCTCGGTGTATCTTTCACAACGGCTGGGGCCTGAGGAGGTTCGTTCCCTCACGCGCCCCGCCTCCTTAGCTAGCATGACTGCTTCGCAGAAGGAGGAGACGAGAGGAGACTTACAAAATCCCTGAGAAATTTTAATTAACCTGGGTGTCAAACCTGAAACCTTTAACTCTACTTGTAATCACTGTACCAACGAGGTAAGTTAACCACAGTCATTCTAATACATATTAACAATCATAATTGTACTTTCCCTGTATACACCATAATTAGAAACGTCATGATGTTAACATCTATCTTAGAAGCTAATCTTTACACTCTCTTTAATCGGGGTAAGCAGAGACGTAAGTATTGTTAAAGAAAATATATTATGTAGATGTTAACTTCTGTCATTGGCTTTGCCCGCGTTCCAGTGGGATATAAAGTAGCCTATATGTTATTCTAGACGATAATCTACCCATTTTCCAAATTTCATCACGATCGCTTCAGCCATTTTGACGTAATTGAGTAATAAACATAACATAACATCACGCCTTTTATCCTCAAAGGGGTAGGCAGAGGTGCACATTATACCACTGTACAATGTAACACCCACTTGTCACTATTTATGTTATGAGTCCCATGTAATAGGGGGTGAGCCTATTGCCATATACCGGGCACAGTTCGAGACTCCGTGCTACTACTGAGAATTTTTTAAAAACCCAGTAATACTTTGCCCGACCCGGGAATCGAACCCGAGACCCCTTGCTCGGCAGTCGCACTTGCGACCACTCGGCCAACGAGGCAGTGAGTAATAAACACACACATAAAAGCATTCACAAAATTTCCTATTTATAATATTAGTAAGATATATTACTCACTATGACATGATACTCTTAACAGAAGCCATATGGTGATAGGGAGTAGAATACATTTGTCACCACCGCTACTCTTCCCCCGGGTGTCATATACCCGACTAAGACCCTACGCATTAGACAGAGACCGGGCAGCAGCGCTCTCTGATAAACCTGAACCTTTTATACTGCGATCTCCAACCCGCCTGCCTGCGGAGATTATGACAAACCCCTCTTATGTAGAGGAGGCTCATAGTGCAGCAGTGGACTGTCACGGACTAGTGATGTTAAATAATTAAACCTGCCTGATTGTGGGAGAGCCATGCTTCGGCACGAATGGGCCGGCTCAACCGGAGTGATACCACGACCGAGCAGAAAACCGACGTGAAGCAACGCTTGCGTTGTGTTTCGTCGTGTGAGTGAGGTTACTGGAGGCCTAATTACCCCCTCCCCCTTCCCAAATCGCCCTAATCCCTGAATCCCGAACAATCCTCAAACTCCTAATCCCTAAACGGCCGGTAATGCACTTGTAACGCCTCTAGTGTTTCGATTGCTTATCATCAGGTGATCCGTCTGCTCTAACCGGATTATCCCATAAAAACCCTAATAAACACATACTTAATCACAAAATAACCCAAATTCATCGGAAAAGATAAACATATACACCTAAAAAAATTCCTAAACGGAAAATCCCTCAATAACACTCGCACGACCCAAGAATCGAACCTAAGGCCTCGTGCCCGATTATTATTATAGTATTTAAAGCGTTAAAACCGCGGCAAGCAAATGCATACTAATTCAAGAAGTCATTATAGCGAAACTGACTATAAGTGGCGTATATTACAATTTCTGTACGGCTTCAAGTCATAAGTTGCTAGCTTCGACCAGCGATTTCATTTTTTTTTTCTTTTTTTTAAACGTTGCCCCTCACTAGTATTTTCTTCTGAGTCGTGGGTTGTTTTTGTACAGCGGCAAGTACCAATGCCTCGGCCAATGCCTGCAATGGGCTCGGAGGTTTAAGACGCCTGCTTCTCATGCATGAGGGTGCGGGTTCGAAACCTACCAACGGCATGTACCAATGTGACTTTTCCGAGTTATATGTACTTTCTAAGATTATTTAGACACCACTGACAAACGGTGAAGGAAAAACATCGTGAGGAAACCCGGGCTTATAATTTCTAATTATAAGTTTGAAATCGCCAACCCGCATTGAGCAAGCGTGGTGATTAATGCTCTAACCTTCTCCGTGTGAGAAGAGGCTTTGCTCAGCAGTGGGCATTTATAGGTAGTTGATGATGAACTACCAATGTAACTTTTTCCGAGTTAGATCATAACATAACATTACCCCTTTAAGGCCTGAAGGGGTAGGCAGAGGTGTGGTACACATTATGCCACTGTATAATGTAACACCCACTTTTCACTATTTATGTTATAAGTCCCATGTAATAGGGGGTAAGACTATTGCCATATATCGGATATAATTCCAGATTCCGTGCTATTACTGAGAATTTTTAAAAACCCCGTAATACTTTGCTCAACGGAATCCGAGACCCCTTGCCCGGCAGTCGCACTTACGACCATTAGCCCAACGAGGCAGTTAGTACTAATACCAATGCAATAAAAATTAATTTGCTAACACATAAAAATATGAATATTAAACATGTATTCATGAGTGTCCAATTTCTTATGACTTGCACAGTGACTCAGTTGCATTGCGAAAATCGGATGGCAATGTGTTGTAAGTAAAAATTACACAAATCGTATACGATGCTAAAATTTCGTTGCACTGGAGTTTTAGAGCAGGCTTATAGTGATATTTGTTTGGATAAAGGGTGGGCAGAAAGCCTATTACACTTCTACCTACGTTTTAAGTGTGGAAGAGCCATGCTTCGGTATGAATGGGCAGGCTCAACCGGAGTGATTCCACGGCCGAGAAGAAAACCGACGTGAAACAACGCTTGCGTTGTGTTTCGTCGTGTGAGTAAGGTCATCGGATACCCAATTACCCCCTTCCCCAATCTTTCTAATTCCCAAATCCCTAGCAATCCTCAAATTGTTATCCCCCATGCCACCAGCAACGCGATGGTAACGATTCTGGTGTTTCGGGCGTCCATGGGCAGCGCTGTTGCGTACAGGTGATCCGTGTACTCGTTTACCGGCTTGTTCCATAAAAACAAAGAGTCAGTTAGGTTACCGGAAGCCCTCCATCTCCCCAATCCCCGAATCCCCAACAATCCTCAAAATCCTAATCCTGCTGCGAGATGCGCGTGTCCAATTACCCAATTGTCAATTGCCAAATTTAGAGTGCTCTCTAAGTTTATCCACCTTTGAGGTAGCATAACATCACGCCTTTTATCCCGAAGGGTTAGGTAGAGGTGCACATTACGGCACTTAATGCCACTGTCCAATGTAACTTCCACTTTTCACTATTTATGTTATGAATCTAATGTAATAGGGGGTGAGCCTATTGCCATATACCGGGCACATATGACAATGATGATATTGTTTTTTTAATCCAGTAATACGTTGCTCGACCTGGGAATCAAACCCGCAGCGGTAGCACTTGCCAACGACGCAGTCTTTGAGGCAGTCCTTTTAATCCCAGAAGGGGAAAAAACAGGAACAATCATGGTTTCCTGTTGATCACTGCTACACTATGGACCTTATCTACATTGAAGAATTTAATAATGCAAAAATGGTCACCCATCAAAATCCTAACCTCGCTAACTGACGCTTAACAACTTTCCCAGATAACTTTGCAAGTGGAATTTAAATATAATAACCTCGAAGGTAGTTTTCGGAAATACTGCAAGGTCACCCATCTTATTTTTAACCGCAGTTCACGTTGCTTAACATGGGTTTAGTCATATTATGACGTGGTTGAAATTTTCCATTATATTCGAATTTAATTTTTATGTCACGATCAATGACATAATGTAGCATCACGCTTCTTAGTTTAAGGATAAGCAGAAGTACTTATGTCTATACCTCAATATACCTACAGATTAAAAATACAAATTATACACTAAAAGATTTTCACGGCTAAAATAATCGATCTCAATCCCACAATAAATTCTCCGAAAATCTGAGACCGAATTTTCCGAATCCGACTTTTACGATATTTCCAAATTTTTCGAAATGCGTATTTTTCTGCAAATTCTCACACAGACAACAAAACATATTATTGTCGTTAAAAACAATAAAAACAATATAAAAAAAAAATTGTACATACCAAATCCCAATTTCTTCTGCTGTGATATAAGCATACTGATAGGTACTCGACGGTCCGGGTTCGGTGCTAGCCCGAACAAATGGTTTCGGGCTGTCTGGGTGACTGTTAATCGCGTCATCTTGGTAGAGTTGTGATCTGGTCTCCGCTACATGTGTGGTGAATCTGGAAAGAGGGGAAAAAAATATTATTATTATTTTATTTTTTTACACTTTATAGGTCGACGTTTGACCACCATCTCGCCTGATGGTAAGCGATGATGTGGCCGGAGCACGCCTACCTATGAGCAACCTGTTCACTCGGGACTTGAAGACACTCAAGTCATATTTGACGGGAAACACAGTCTCTGGCAAGGAGTTCCATTCCTTAGCGGTTCGCATGAGGAAGCTTGACGCGAAACGCTTCGTTCGAATGGGTGGAATGTCCACCATATAAGGGTGGCGCCGCGCCGTTCGTCTGGTGGTACTGTGGCACACTATATCGTGGGACACACTAAATTAACTAAAAATCGCGGGTTACTCACGTGAATATACTGAGATGATTGTCAGTATGCATAATATGTGAGCACCATGTTAGACTGTAAGATTTTTTTTTTATTATTATTTTAGTAAGGTTTGTAATTAGTCTCTATAATGCGTCAAGCGTGTCTTTGCATTGTTGTCACATATACGTACAGTATTGGAATATGTATCAGAGACATTGTAGAACATACTTTTTTAAAAAGAGTACCGAATGGAGTTTCTTGCTCGTTCTTCTTCATTCGAATCTACATTTTGGAATTCAAATCTACATTTTTGGGAGAGCCATGCTTCGGCACGAATGGGCCGGCTCGACCGGAGTGATGCCACGGCCTCACCGAAAACCGACATGAAGCAACGCTTGCGTTATGTTTCGTCGTGTGAGTGAGGTTAGCGGAGGCCCAATTACTCTCCCCTCCCCCAATCTCCCCAATCCCTGAATCCCCAATGATCCTCAACCTCCTAATCCCCAAATGGCTGGTAACGCACTTGTAACGCCTCTGGTGTTCCAGGTGTCCATGGGCGACGCCGATTGCTTTCCATCAGGTGATCCGTCTGCTTGTTTACCGGATTATGCCATAAAAAAATGAGCACCTAGCTTCACTGACGGACTGACTGACAGACTATTATTTATTTTGTATTTGTTGACGTTTCAAAAGTACCAAATTATGGTAAATGCTTTGACTTTGAGAAAAGCTCTACTAGTTTCAAACTAAGACGAAAACGATGATAAATCAATGATAATGCTAATGGTTAAAAAACTTCAAAAAACAAATTTGGAAACTACGTATTATTTATGAACTGAATGATTAGTTTCAATTAAAATCTATAGAGTATTTGCATATTTTTTTTCAAAATTATTAACTACCGTATATTAAGTTATTCGTAGTAAATTGCATGTATCATTATACATATTATATATATAATTTGATATAAACAAGGCTTATATATTTAGAGGCAATCAATAAATACATTAAAAGTTTTTTTTTGGCATAAGCCGGTAAACGAGCTGACGGACCACCTGATGGTAAGCAATCGGCGTCGCTCATGGGCACCTGGAACACCAGAGGCGTTACAAGTGCGTTACCGGCGTTTTGGAAATTAGGAGTTTGAGGATCGTTGGGGATTCAGGAATTGGGGAGATTGGGGAAAGGGAGGGTAATTGGGCCTCCGGTAACCTCACTCACATGACGAAACACAACGCAAGCGTTGCTTCACGTCGGTTTTCTGTGAGGCCGTGGTATCACTCCGGTCGAGCCGGTCCATTCGTGCCGAAGCATGGCTCACCCACACTTAAAAAATGATTTGAATTTTATATGAAAAAAAACCTAAATACTCAATTGATGTTAGTGTTATTGCAGACTAGCTGTTCCCCGCGACTTCATCCACGTATAATAATGACTTCTGACAGAATTTAGGCTTTTGAATTAGTCTTTATCAAGGGATATTCTACGGAAACGAAAGTCGTATTGGTTTTATTTTACATTTTTAATAGATAATACACATTTAATCACAAACGTTGTCCTTATGTACAATGCAACATAATCTCTTTCGAGATTTTCTGTGCATCGGAAGTTGCTTGATTGGAATTGATTCAGTACCTAGTATATATTTTTTTAATGGGGAATATCATCGTTTGACTTCTCCCGCCCGGATGAGGCGGGAGAGAGTGTCAGACTCTTACCGACTAAAAACCATCCCGTTCCTACTCCTGCACTTCGAGCCAGAGCCCCGGCAACCCGTTAAGTCTTCCGCGGATGCTCTTAAGCCTTGCAATAAAACCTTTAGTCCTTGAGTCTTGATCTTAATGTCAAAAGACGTCATATCAATTTGACACGTGTCGTGTATACCAAAAAAAAAAAATAGGTTTTAATAATATAAATGGCAAAAACCTGCCTCTTAAAAAACGTATGGGAAATCATGGGCCTATTTATTCGAAAAAACTATACAATTGGCAGTAGTGGTTTGATTATGACGTGTAATTAAAAGTTATAGATCTGGTTGTGACGCACGTACTGATATGTCGAACGATGCCTACATAAAATTAACTAGATATTGCTTGTGACTTTGCTCGCGTTTGTGGATTTGGTTTTTAATCGACTTCAAAAAGATGAGGTTCAGATTTGACCTTTATGTATGTTTGTGCGGTATTATCTTGCGATTACGACTTAGACGTATCATAATTGTACATAGTATACTGATAGTTACGTCTTTTTTTCAAAAATAGTAGTATATTATCATTTTTAAAAATAGATGTTCTACAGTACTTCTTATAACTACATAACTTTTATTTTTCAAAACAAGACATCGCTGTGTCCCCGTCAAATTACCTACGTATGTATATTTCTCTGAATTGTTCATTTTAAATCAGAGGAAATCCGCTTTGAGGTACAAGTCTTTCAAAAAACTCAAAAAGAAAACACGCAACTTGAAATTACAGTGCTATAAATAATGTACATTCAAAATAGTCTTATTTTTTTTAAATAGACTCAGTTAAGAACAATTTTTTATTTTATTATATACTATATACTTACATGTAACTAAAAAAAAAAACGCATTTTAATTAAATCGTGGGTTACTCACGTGAATATACTGAGAAAAGCGCGCGGTCGCTGCGACCGCGACGTCGCGCACGCTGCTCATGAGAAAGAACCCCTCTGTGGTTCGAAACTAGTAGAGCTTTTCTCAATATATTCACGTGAGTAACCCGCGATTTTTAGTTAATTTAGTATATCTCACGATAGTTATTATATAAAAACGCATTTGTTCTTACATATACCTACATAATAAAATAATGTTTTAATTCCATTTTTATGGTCACAATATTTTTAAGCTGTTTTCAATTTTTATTCAACCTTTTTTCCATACGTCTATCAGTGATATACATAATTAAGATTACACAGATTACGAATTACTGACGTCACTAAATCTACTTTTTATACGCTCAATAATAAAATGCCTATAGCAATATTATAAAGATAAAAATTACGATTTGTTTGTACGTTTGCATTGAATAGGTTACGAAACTATTGGACCGATTTTGACAATTCTATCACTGTTGGAAAGCTCATTTTTCTGGACTATATATAATAGGCTACTTTTCATATAATAGGCTACAGCATCAGAGCATCATCATCAGCAGTCCGTCACAGTCCACTGCTGTATGTTCTCATTTCCGAGATTGATGATGTATTCAAGAATTGCTCGTTTGAAGGTATTTTAGTAGGTAGATTTTAGATTCACATCTATCTCAAAGATATCATCGAAATCCTACGCGTATGCAGCCAAATACTGAGTTTTAATTAAAAATTATAGTAGTACCTACACATATAAACAGGATTGGATCAAGTGCGTCAAAGATTGAACATTTTTTTCTGGATCAAGTGCGTCAAAAATCAAACCACTTTTTTTCGAAAGACTAATTATATTTTTTTTATATCCTGACATTTTGACGTTGGTTTGTAATAGTTGTAATTATTACCCGTTGATTTTTGACCCGGATCATTAATTTATTTGCGTCATAAATAAATAAACAAATAAATTAATCGTAGTTTCAGTTGTCATTAAAAATCATTGAATGCATGTCTATTAATTGCTTGTTTTATTTCGGTAAATACAAAATACACATTACATAACATCACGCCTTTATATCCCCGAAGGGGTAGGCAGAGGTGCACATTACGGCACTTCATCATCATCATCAACAGCCTATAAATGCCCACTGCTGAGCAAAGCCTCTTCTCACACGGAGAAGGTTAGAGCATTAATCACCACGCTTGCTCAATGCGGGTTGGCGATTTCAAACTTATAATTAGAAATTATAAGTCCAGGTTTCCTCACGATGTTTTTCCTTCACCGTTTGTCAGTGGTGTCTAAATAATCTTAGAAAGTACATATAACTCGGAAAAAGTCATATTGGTACTTGCCGTTGGTAGGTTTCGAACCCGCACCCTCATGCATGAGAAGTGGGCGTCTTAAACCTCCGGGCCACCACGACATTACGGCACTTAATGACACTGTGAAATGTAACACCCACTTTTCACTATTTATGTTATGAGTCCCATATAATAGGGGGTGAGTCTATTGCCATATACCAAATACAATTCCACACTCCGTGCTACTACTGAGATTTTTTAAAACTCAGTAATACTTTGCCCGACCCGGGAATCGAAACCGAGACCCCTTGCCCGGCAGTCGCACTTGCGACCACTCGGCCAACGAGGCACTCAAATACAAAATAATTAATTTAATTTTAATGCATAATTAATTATAAATTTCATAGATTATGTAATTAGTTTTAGTGTTTAATATTTTTTTATGAGAGTAATTAAATAAAAGTCGTTATAAAGACATTAATGTTTAATTTTATGATAAATAGAACAAATTAACAGTGTTTAGCCATGTACTATTAACATATTAACCTTTTTTTAAAGTTAATAGATAATGATAATAATTATTATTGACTGCTTCATTGGACAAGTGGTTGCAAGTGCGACTGCCGGGTAAGGTCTCGGGTTCGATTTCCGGATCGTAGCATAGAGTTAAGAATAGGGATGATGACAGGGTATGAAAATTAAAAATGTAATTAGTCCGTCAAATTAGGTAATGAAAAAATATTAGACACGTATTTTTTTTATTTTGTTGTATAATAAAATAATACTTACATAAAACGAATCAAAGTTTAGGAGTGGGGGCTAAAACGTCAATTCTACGTATAAAATGTGCATAGAAGTGACGTCACGCGACATTTCAAATCAATATATCGAAAGAATTCGTTTCTGTAAAAAAATAAAAAATACGTGCCTAATGTTTTAAAATAATCTACCAGACGGATAATAATATAAAAATTAGTCATCTACCCTATTGTGCCCGGTATATGGCAATACACTCACCCCCTATTACATGGGACTCATAACATAAATAGTGAAAAGTGGGTGTTAAATTGTACAGTGGCAATAAGCGCCGTAATGTACACCTCTGCCTACCCCTTCGGGGATAAAAAGGCGTGATGTTATGTTATGTTATATTACCAAATTTTAAACACAGTCGACAGTCTAAACGCGACTGTTTAATCCAGTTCTGCTGTGAGACGTTCACTGAGACTATCAGTTAAAAAAGAAAAAAATAATAAACCACTAAAAAATGTTTAACTTTCAATGAATTAACAGTAAGTTACATCAACGAGTTACCTAAGTGGCAATAAAAGTGTAGTTATGTATTTGTGTGCATCGAAGCGTTGCAGTAATGCAATTGAGGATACTATTATACTTCTAAAACAATGAACATTCTTTTAGATTTCTAAATTACACCTGTTCCAATTTCAGAGGGGGATTTGTTAAGGGGGGAAAATCATTGAATGACTTCTCCCGCCTAGGTGAGGTGAGAGGGAGTGTCAGACTCTTACTGACTAAAAACCACCCCGTTCCTACTCCTGCACTTCGAGCCGGAGCCCCGGTAACCCGTTAGTTCTCCGCGGCTCCAAAAGGGGATAGGTAGATATGTTCACAAATAAATGTTTCAGGTCTGAGTGATATAATAACATAACGTAACATCAGCCTTTTATACCTGAAGGGGTTGGCAGAGGTGCATTACGGCACTTAATGCCACTATACAATAAAATAAATAAATAATAAAATAAAATAATCTTTATTTCGGACAAGTGAAACATCCATAGGGGTTAGTAAGAAAAAAATTAAAATCTTAAAACTGTTAGTTTAGTACCTATTTTGTTACAAGCCTACTGTGGGGAATACATCTTCATACAATGTAACATCATCTTTTCACTATTTATGTTATGAGTCCCATGTAATAGGGGGTGAGCCTATTGTCATATACCGGGCACAATTTCAGACTCCGCACTACTATTGAGAATTTTATTTCAAAAGACCCAGTTATACTTTGCACGACCCGGGAATCGAACCCGAGACCCCTTGTCCGGCAGTCGCTCTTGCAACCACTCGGCTAATTGGGCCTCCGGTAAGGTTACCGGAGGCCCTCACTTACACGACGAAACAAAGCACAAGCGTTGTTTCACGTCGGCTTTCTGATCGGCCGTGGTATCACTCCGGTCGAGCCGGCCTAGCAGTGCCGAAGCATGGCTCTCCCACACTTAAGAGAAAACTCTACTCTCACATGAATTATTACAAATATTCGCTATTTAGAGGGCTGAATCTATAGGACCACACAATCAACTGCCGATCCCACAACCACTTCACACAAATTAAAAACAAAAGCACTATATACATACAAATATCATAAAACACATTAAATATTACATAAAACGTCAAATAATTGTAAAAACCGTTACGACTGTGTTCAAATATGGAACGTCGCGGCGTCCAATCAGAAGCGAGCATGGATCCTTGACCAGAATGCGCGCACGCAATAATAGGTACTCAAATACGTACGCAACTTGTGTTTATAGAGATTTATGACTTTAGTCCATCGGTGGTCATTATAGATATAACTTCTATCCTAAAAATAGGACTTAGATCAAATAAGTCCTGTTTTTATTATGCTACTAGCTGACCCAACAGACGTTGTCCTGCATATCCACTTGAATGTATAAACAAAAATTCATTCAAATTAGTTCAGCTGTTTAGGATAAATAACCCAAACATCGACTGCAGCGCCACCTGACGGGTTAATTTGTGAATCTAAACATTCCCAGATCCCCTTGAACACACACAAAAAATTTCATCAAAATCGGTCCAGTCATTTGAGATAAGTTCAGTAACATACACACTCACAGAAGAATTATATATAAAGATATACTGTCTAATTACCATCATCAACTTGATCATAATATATTTTTTATAGTCAAAGTCAAATTAATTTATTTTAATTAGACCAGAAAGGCACTTTTGAACGTCAACATATGTATTATATGGGCCGACGTTTGACCATTATCTCGCCTGGTGGTGCACGATGATGTGGTCTAAGATGTAGCACTCATAAGCAACATATTCACTCAGGCCTTGAGGACACCCAGGATATGTTTATGCTTCGGTACGAATGGGCAGGCTCGACCGGAGTAATACCACGGCTTCACAGAAAACCGATGTGAAGCAACGCTTGCGTTGTGTTTCGTCGTCTGAGTGAGGTTACCGGAGGCCCAATCCCCCCCCTCCTTTCCAATATCCCCTCCAATAACGATCCTCAAACTCCTAATCCCCAAAAGGCCGGTAATGCACTTGTAACGCCTTTGGTGTTCCGGGTGTCCATGAGCGATGCCGATTGCTTACCATCCGGCGATGCGTCTGCTCCACAGAAATATAAAAAAAATTCTTCTTTATTATATCTATGGTCTGCTCAATTGCCGGATTATCCCATAAAAAAAATATAGCCTTCAAGAAACACAGACTTTGGTCAAGAATTCCACTCCTTAGCAGTACACCCAACGGTGTCAGTTCTGCGTGCACCTCTGCCTACCCCTTCGGGAATAAAAGGCGTGATATTATGTAATTAAAAATTGTATCTAAGAAGGCCCAATACTGGCAACTCACTTATAAGTTCGTTGGCGTAGCTGGTATCCACTTATGAATGGTATCAGGTGATCCGTCTGCTCGTCTTGTAATATATACAGATACTAGTGAAAAGTGGGTATTACATTGCCTATAATACCTTGGACAAATCCTTCAGAGAAATAAGTGTCATATCATCGGGTCTAATAAATAACAAATAAGGGATTTTGAATGTTTGCGGATTGTTATAACACCACGCTCGTTTTTCCCCGAAGGTTAAGCAGTTCTATTTCACATTCTATGTTACAAATCCCATGTTAATAACTTAGTCATTTATTTCAATACGGATTCTGTATATATTCTAAGAACTTCATATTCTCATATATGCTGATCTCATTGGAAACTTTGTTGTACCCTTCGGGGCTAAATAAGTATGATAGATAATCTTATTAAGTGTTATTAGAGAAAGGTGTGGATTGAAAGATGATGTAAAAGTCAAAAACTCAAAGTCCAAATCATTTATTTCAATTAGACCAGGAAGGCACTTTTGAACGTCAAAATAAAATATTTAAATATTAAATAATAAGAAAAAATGTCAGTCTGTAGGTCAGTCCTCTAGTGAAGCTATTTGCTCGTTCTAAAGTGTAGTGACAAGGATTAAAAAGGGAATGTTACGCTGGTTTGGACATGTAGAAAGGATGGATGAAAGTAGAGTAATGAAAGAAGTATACAGAGCTGATATGAATGGGGCCGTCGGTAGAGGGCGTCCTAGATGGATTAGATTAGCGATATATTAAAGAAGGTCCAAATTTAAACTACCCTTAACCGACGAGCATGCATGAAAAGATTGATGACTGTTGATGAAGCGAAGGAGGTATGTAGGAATGGAAGCAATTAGCGTTCCATAGTCTCTGCCTACCTCCATGGGAGACAGGCGTATGTATGTATGTAATCACAGCCACGTCAAAACACCTGATGGGATGGTAGGCAGTGGCATTAAGTGCCGGAATGTGCACCCCTGTCTACCCCTTCAGGGATAAAAGGCGTGATGTTATGTTATTTTGTATGTGTGAGTATGATGTATAAAGTAATACGAAGGTACTTATAAATCCTCAATTAGTTATTCGCCAAGGGCTTATTACAACACTTCCTGCCTAATTAATTACAATAAGCATGCTTCATAACGATTATAATCGATATATCAGTAATTACGATTATCGCAATCGTTTTGAATCGATTCTATTTAGAGGTAAATCTATTCTTGTTATTAGATGTTTGTGTTGTTACAGATAATTAGATTAAATAGGGGTAGACAGAGGTGCACATGTATAATGTAACACACACTTTTCACTATTTATGTTATGAGTCCCATGTAATAGGGGGTGATTGTATTGCCATATTTAACAACCCTGGGCTGGGAACGCACTAGTCATGTGACACACTCTAGTGTTGCGGATATCCGCAACGCTGATTGCTTACCATCAGGTGATCCGTCCGCTCGTTGGCTGCGCTATCCCATAAGACTGGGATCGCGAGATGATCTTCGGCCACCGTAAGCACGGGCCTGCGGACGGCGAGCACGGGTGACTCGCCGCCCGATCAGGGTGCTTACTCTTGAATCCAATTCCGATCTGTCGACATTGGTATTGTGAAATTTCGTACTCTTGAGTTGTAACATTAACGCCCATTGTATCCGTATTACATGGATATTAAATGAACTAAATGGTATTGAGTTTGGCTTTATATTCCGTACTCTGAATGCTATTTTAACAGCTACGAAAGGGGTTGTATAGTTTTGACATTGAATAGTTATTGAGATTTTATTGGATTGAAATTGCATTGACATTGAGGTTGGTTTCAAGAGTAAGCACCCTGAACCAGACCCGAGCGTACGGCACGGTGCGTCGCGTTCCGCGTGCGCCTCAAAGAGCCATCAGACTGTTGTGTATTTGTTATTATCTGTGCAAGTAGATCACTGGCCACTTGTGATGACAATAGTCTATCCTATAGATATTGTCTATGCCTTTTTATAAAAGAATATATATCATTCTTCTGTGAGTGTGTATGTCACTGAACTTCTCCCAAACGACTGGACCGATTTTGATGAAATTTTTTGTTTTGTGTGTGTTCAAGGTTCAAGGGGATCTGGGAATGGTTTAGATTCACAAATTAGCCCGGCAGATGGCGCTGCAGTCGATGTTTAGGTTATTTATCCTAAACAGCTGAACTAATTTGAATGAATTTTTGTTTATACATTCAAGTGGATATGCAGGACAACGTCTGTTGGGTCCGCTAGTAAAAGAATAAAACATTGTACTAATGCCTGTAGTTTTAGTTATTCCCGCATTGAAATATAATTATATACAACACAGACCATCACAGATGGGGCCCAATAGGGCTGATGCCGATACGGAGCCGCGGAGTACTTGACGGGTTACCGGGGCTCCGGTCGAAGTGCAGCAGTAAGAACGGGGTGGTTTTTAAGAAGTAAGAGTCTGGCACCCGGGCGGGAGAAGTCATTGGATGATGATGAAATGAAACAAGGTAAAAGGAACCCGCGAAACGTTGCTTGGCACTTGTCAGTCAGTCCGTCAGCCACTGAGCCAACAGTGCAGTCAATTAACTTGTTATGGTTCGTAACCATATTATAATTCGGCCCACCGTCATGCTCTAAAAGAAATTTAGGTAACGAAGTAATTGAGTCGAGTTGGTCATTATATTCAAGGGTTTTGGGTTTTTAACAAGATTAATGTCTTGTGGTATAAATAAATATAAAAATACCCTTTTTCCTAACCACAAAAACTTATTGAGATCAATAATTTAAAAATAAACAATCCTTACTATATCCTTACTAATATTATAAATCGGAAAGTGAGTTTGTTTGTTTGTTTGTTCCGCTTTCACGCCGTAACTACTGAACCGATTGCTTTGAATTTTTGCAGACGTAAAGTTAGAAGTTCGGATTAAATAATAGGGTACTTTTTATCCCGGAAAAACTTTGTTATTCCCGAGGGAAAACAAAAGTATTGGTATAGATGGCGCTGTGTGTATTGGTATGCTATTATGTGACAGGCTATTTTTTTCCTTTTGTGACCCGAGCGAAGCCGCGGTAAAAGTTAGTTTCAAAATAACAATTGTTAATAATGTTATATTCTTCCTCTGAGATAGAACTACAGCTTATGTATATGTGAACCCGTTCCTTAACTTATTTCTTCTACTCTGGATTATCTTCTACTAGAGACCCGCCACAACTTCGCACGGGTGCAATATGCATGTATTATACATTATAAACCTTTCTTAAGAATCACTCTATCCATTTAAAAAACCACATCTAAATCCGTTGCGTAGTTTTATAGATCTAAGCATACATAGGGACAGACAGACGATAGATAGCGACTTTGTTTTATACTATGTAATGATATTCATAGTGGTCGCCTCTACGGCGTAGGCCTCCCCTAAATCCCTCCACGCTTTCCTGTTGTGCGCTTTCTGCATCCAGTCTGGTTTGCTGTGGAACTTAGCTGTCTATACGAAGGTTTTTTTAGGGACAAGCCCGCAACACCCACCCAAAACCGCTGCAACTGCTGTAAGTCAGTACTGTACAGCGGTTGGCGTTGGGAGGGTGTGGCGGGCTTGTCCCAAAAAAATAGCTACTGTCTCTGTACTAAATCATTCTTTATCTTATTACCTGGATACTAAATAAGTTGGCTGGCTGTAGGCAGGTAATTATTACATGTTTAATACTTTATTACCTAGGTTGATAAGTTCAGGAAGTGAAATCAAAATTAAAACATGTTTTTATTACTTTAATTTGAAAAGTAAAAGACTGACTGGTCTATAATAAGTCAGTTGGACTGCCTCTGCTCTCGTTGGCCCAGTGGTCGTAAGTGGAACTGTCCGGCAAGGGGTCCCGGGGCGCGCAATGTCTAATTGGGTTTTTAAAAAATTCTCAGTAGTAGCACGAAGTCTGGATTTGTGCCCGGTATATGGCAATAGGCTCACCCCCTATTACATGGGACTCATAACATAAATCGTGAAAAGTGGGTGTTACACTGTATAGTAGCATTAAGTGCCGTAATGTGCACCTTTGCCTACCCCTTCGGGGATAAAAGGCGTGATGTTATGTTATATGAATTAGAAATTTTGTTAATAAGGTATTTGACTGTCTAGACTAGATATTCATATTACAAACTTAACAAGCGAAAGGTGTTATAAGAAATATGTTACATTAACATTAAAATATATTAAAATAGTTGTAAATTAATTAAAAAGTGTAATTAAAAGATACGCTCCAATTACTGTCGAGTAACTACTTTAAAATACTGTGCAGAGCTAAGTTAATTATGTGCTGTTCATGTCATTTTGAGTTTTATGTAGACGAGCGTTTTTTATAAAGGTTTTAGCGTTTTTTAAACGACTTAAAAAATGGAGATTCTCAGTTTGCTTATGGGACGACGTGTTCCATCCTAGACCGCATTATCGTTTAACGTCGGCTCATCAAATATATAAAAAAATGTATGTATGATTGTATGTTTGTCAGCGGTTATCTGGCGATTAGCTGTAACGATTTTGATGTAGTTTTCACAAAAGTGTTTGTTACACTTAGGAAAATGTCTTAGTAGGTTATTATTTAACCGACGTCAAAAAGGGGGATAAAGTCGTTTTTTTTAAACGTAATTTGTGAAAGAATTTTATAATCTAAGTAAAGGGTAGGGAGGTAGGTGCTAACACATTTGTGGACAAACATTCTGCCATCCGTGGTTCCATTTGCCTTCGTAGTCAAAAAACCATACTCGAGACACAATAAATGAAAACTGGGAGCTTACTCTTGAAACCAATCTCAATGTCAATGCAATATCAATCCAATAAAATCTCAATAATTATCCAATGTCAAAACTTTACAACCCTTATCGTAGCTGCTAAAGTAGCATTTAGAGTACGGAATATAAAACCAAACTCGATACCATTTAGTTCATGAAATATCCACGCAATACGGATGCAAAAGGCGCTAGTGTTACAACTCAAGAGTACGAAATTTCACAATGTCAATGTCGATCGATCGGAATTGGATTCAAGAGTAAGCACCCAGATTTGCGTTGTCCATGGGCGGCGACGATTGCTTAACACGTTAAACGCCATGGGGGTCACCGGTGACCGGCGTCAGCGGAGGATTTACCTTTAACAGTTTTTTATTGGCAGTTAAAGTCTTAACAGGTGATCTGTCCGCTCGTTTACCGGCTTATTCCATAAAAAATATATTATCAGCGTTTCAACCGCCCGTCTACAAACCAAACCAAAAACCATACAACCATCAGAAAATCTGCTAATTCGAACACACGTGCAAATAACTGGCACAACTATATAACCCCTTAAATTGCAATTATGCAATTGCAACATAAGCAGTATGTAAGTACGTATGTATGAAATATGAAACAAAAATGTAACTTAGACGACTTAAGGTAGGTACTATTTCGAAATTCAATTGTAAGTTTTGCGAAATCTTGCACTTCCAATGTAAGTGCGTTTCTAAGACATATGGTTAAGTTGGATTGCTTAGGAGGTTGGGTTTTGTTTTTTTTTTAAGTCATTGAGATGTCTAATAAGACTATGTGTGATAAAAACCAGTTACCATAGCCTTCGTATAGGACACATTAAGTTTTTAATAAATTTTCCGTGGTGCTTGGCGATTGGGCTTCACCCAGTTGTACACTCTCTTTTTTGTGCCTTTAGGCTTAATTTATTCTGTCTCCTGCAGTAATTCACCGAGGGAAGTGGAAACTACAGTTTTTTTCTTCTCTTCTTATAATATCTTCTGATTCACTTCGTTGCGGGAACCAAGACAGTTACTCATGTCCCTGGGACGCGCCGGACTTCAATGTTACGGTGTTTTCATGGTTGTATCTACTGTAGATCCTGGCTTACAGGAGTTGCAGCGGTTTTGGGAGGTTTTGACTGGCTTGTACCTTTAATTCCCTCGGTGAATGACTGCACGGTTGGTGCGGTAGTTGGGCAACTGGCTGCCGCGTAACGTGTCGCGGGTTCGATTCCCGCACGGTATAATTCTTTGTGTGATCCACAGTTGTTGTTCCGGGTCTGGGTGTCATGTGTATGTGAACTTGTATGTTTGTAAACGCACCCACGACACAGGAGGAAATCTTAGAGCGGGGCAACGTTTTAAAAAAATAATTGCAGGAGACAGAATGACTTAAGTCTAAAGGCACAACAAGACTGCATGACTGAGAGAAGACAGTAGCTACTGTTATACTAAATTGTACGCTTTGTAACGAAGCCATGTCTTTTGTAACTCAGTCGGCTCTAGACGACCAATGGTTACTGTCTCTGTACTGAGGTCTTAGTACTAGGTTATTTTACGTGTAAAGTAATCGTAACGAGTACGCGTTCGGCACTGTGATTGGTTGGTTCATTAGCGCCGGCCAATCAGAGCGCTGAACGCGTACTCGTTTGGAATACTTTAAACGTACAACAAATTCGTACTAATTCCTATGAATCAATCTTTAATTTCTTACATACATACTAAATGAAAGAAGAAAGAAATACCATTTCTTCTTAATAAAAAAAATATAATATAAAGCAAGAGTATACCAAGGTAGGTATAATAGAAATATTAGAGATCTAAGTAATAAAAATTATCGAGCCGGCCCATTCGTGCCGAAGCATGGCTCTCCCACACTTAAAACACTTCTCTGCCCACACATTGCTCGTAGCCTCCTCGTGTTGGCGGTCCTTTGACGCGCGAAAAAACCGACAAAATAGGGAGCAGTAGGCAGGACGAGGAGCATGACGTGTGGCATGACGAATACTGTTGCCACACTATTGCCGGAATACTGAAACGTTACTTAATTTTAAGTCGTGCTCAAATATCGTGCCATCTCTGTCATTTTACAAAGAATCCGTAGAGATAGAACTATACTTAAGCACGACTTAAAATTGAGTAGCGTTTCAGTATTCCGACATATGTGTCTGCCTCCTTTCCTCCCATACCACTCGGTCGAGTGTGGCAGGCGCATTACATAAATTAATTGTTATAAATACATCGATATGACACTCTTTGATCATTTTATTACTACTTGTATGACAGTCCCTGATAAATATTATTGTTTATAGCTCAATCTAAAGAAAGGAAATGCAATATAACTATATACCTTACAACATCATTAATTACATTTTAAATTACTCTTTTTATATGCAAAGTCCTGTAGCGACGGCAAAGTAGAATACATTATTCACCACTTCTACTCTTCCCGCGGGTTTCGTATACCCGACTAAGGGACTACACATTAGACAGAGACCGGGCAGCAGCGCTCTCTGATAAACTTGAACCTTTTATACTGCGATATCCAACCCGCTTGAGTATTTTTTTTCTGACATAAGCCGGTAAACGAGCTGATGTATCACCTGATGGTAAGCAATGGGCGTTGCCCATGGATACGCAAAACACCAGAGCCGTTGCAAGTGCGTTACCGGCTTTTTGGCCATTAGGAATTTGAGGATTGTTAGGGATACAGGGATTGGGGACATTAGGGAGAGAGTTAATCGGTCCTCCGGTAACTTAATTCACACGAAGAAACACAACGCTGTGGTTGTTTCACGTCGGCTTTCTGCTCGGCCGTGGTATCACTCCGGTCGAGCCGGCCCATTCGTGCCGAAGCATGGCTCTCCCACACTCAAGCTTACTATACATTACTATATATAACTAAGCCAACAAAGATTTCTAATCGCAAATCATTTTACACATCGTACGATACGAAAATTATGCAATTTTTAAAGTATTTCTCAAAATAATCTTGACGAAACTCCGTCTTAACAAATTCTGCATATTTTAGCGCTCACTTCATTACGATTAAGACATATTTATTGCTAATCTATAACTATAAAGAGAAAAGACATACTTAATTATATGAAACTAAATCAAACGACTGCCTCATTGGCCGAGTGGTCACAAGTGCGACTACCTAACGGGTAACCGGGGCTCCGGCTCGACGTGCAGGAGAAGGAACGGGGTGGTTTTTAGACAGTAAGATTCGATGATTTTCCCCCCTTAAAAAAAAATAGTGCGACTACCAGGCAAGGGGTCTCGGGTTCGATCGATCGGGCAAAGTACTTTCCTATCTCCCCAATTTCCCAAACTCTAACAATCCTCAAATTCCTAAATCTCCCTTTTTTAAGAGGGGAAAATCATCGCATGACTTCTCCCGCCTGGGTGCGGCTCGAGGGAGTGTCAGACTAGATGACCGTTACGTCTCTCAAGCCACTTCTCAAAGAGGGAACTTACTGCTGCAATGGCAGCGAGCCCATCTCCAAAGGGCTGGTAACGCATTTCTAACGCCTCTAGTGTTTCAGGTTTCCATGGGCGACGCCGATTGCTTACCATCAGGTGATCCGTCTGCTCGTTTGCCGGCGTATCCCAATAAAAAATTAGGTTACATGGGACTTCATAACTAACCTTTTTTAACCCATATAAATATAGAAAACATAGGCTACATATCAAGCTATACATGACCAGTATATCTTGGTCTCTTTTTGTAAGATTGTTCCGCAGTTTCAACGGTCATTTTATACTGGTTTACATCGCTTGATTCGGAGCTATTAAACCAGTATATCATGGTCCCGCTTTATATAATCTTTCTATACACTCGACGGTCAGTTTATACTGGATATTATAACTTGATGAGTCGCCGTGTGCACATGACTGTAAGTACTTCTATGTCTGTTAGGTAACACTAGATGCTGCGATGCGACTATTAAAGTTAGAAATAAAATTCCCACTATTGTTTAAATGTTTATACTTAACTACCTACCTACTTACATTGTTTTCGGAACATAGAAAAATATCTGTAGGTATGGAAGCAAGTAAAATACTAGCTTCGAAAAATTAAAACTAAATAAATGTGTAATCGAGATATGTATCGTACCGAAATTCCTTAAAATTCTTCTTCCTTTTTTGAGGGGGAAAATCATCCAATGAACCGCCTTGGGTTAGGCGAGAGGGAGTGTCAAACAAACAAATATATTTATCATTTTGTTCACATATACTTAATCTAAATACAAATACAAATACAAATATTGTTTATTTCGTCAATGTAGGTATGTTACAATAGATGGTAGATAATATTATGGTAGTGCGCCACATTGTGTCTGTACAGACATACAAAATTTTTATAGTATGTTCTTAATCTAGTGTGTTTACAGACAATAATCTTCTCTGTCTACATTATGGAACATAATACACCTAATTACAAACTAAATTAATATTAACATCAAGTTTTAATAAAACTATTATTTGTGTTGAAAATTTACTCTATCAGCCGTATACTCAATTAAACTATAATAACATTTAAGTAACTAAATAATTACATTAACTTAAGGAAACAATAAAAATCTTCATTGTTAACATTATAAATTTCCTCTGTCTAAGCTTATTATTTAACTATTATAGGTGAGTTACAATAAAATACCAGCAGCTGTAGCCAAATGCCATTTAGCGCTTGTCTACATGTAGAGTAGAAAACCAAATTATATGGAATTGACGTATATTTTGACACTTGTCAGTGTCATCCCCATACATTTAGTTTTCTATTCTCTCTGTAGACAAGTACTAAAGTGGCGTTTGGCTAAAGGCACTGTATAGAATTAAATCTGTACTACTGAATCAGACTCTTACTGACTAAAAACCACGCTGTTCCTACTCCTGCATTTCGAGCGGCAACCGGTCAGGCCTTCCGCGGCTCTACACCTGGCGAAAGCGAGCAGCTCGCTAGCCACTCGCAAGCTGTGCGCGTGCAGTCATAGCAATGGTTTGGTGCTTAGCTCATACAAGGTTCGTATTACACTATTGTTTTAAAACGTTGCCCCACACTAGGATTTTCTCCTGTGTCGTGTGTACGTTTACAAACATACAAGTTCACATACACATCACACCCAGACCTGGAACAACAATCTGTGGATAACACAAAGAGTTGTTCCGTGCGGGAATCCAATCCGCGACACGTTGCGCGGCAGCCAGTTGCCCAGCCACCGCGCCAACCGTGCAGTCTTTACTAATATTAAAAATGTGAAAGTTTCTTTGTTTGGATGTTTTGTTCGTCAATCACCCTTTTTTAACTACAAATCGCGGGTTACTCACGTGAATATACTGAGAAAAGCTCTACTAGTTTCGAACCACAGAGGGGTTCTTCCTCATGAGAAGCGTGCGCGGTCGCGGTGACCGCGCACGCTGCAAACTTAATAAATAGGAAATTTTCTCTCGGGTAATTGGGCCACCGATAACCTCACATACACGACAAAACACAACGCAAGCGTTGTTTTACGTCGGTTTCCTGTTCGGCCGTGGTATCACGCCGGTCGAGCCAGCCCATTCGTGCCGAAGCATAGTTCTGCCACACTTAAACATCTTTGCTTAAGTATACCCACGATAAGAGCAACGGTGGTGACAATAACACTTACAATATAAGTAAGAAAATACACAGAACTTTCGATTACTCTCCTACAAGCGAGCGTTGTGTGAAATAACGCTGTTGACCCAGATTGAACGGCTCATCTTAGAAAGTATAACATAACTGTGAACTTGAATGGCGCGGTTAAATTTTAACTGACTTTTTTCTGGAATTAGAGGCAAATGAGCAGACGGATCACCTGATGGTAAGCAATCAGCGCCGCCCATGGACACCCACAACACTAGAGAAGTTACAAGTCCGATGCCAGCATTTTAAAAGGTTTGTTATGTATATGGCAATAGGCTCACCCCCTATTACATGGGACTCATAACATAAATAGTGAAAAGTGGGTGTTACCTCTGTATGCACCTCTGCCTACCCCTTCGGGGATAAAAGGCGTGATGTTATGTTATGTGTTGTGTTATGTTGTGTTTTTTATGTAATAGGAGGCAAACGAGCAGACGGATCACCTGATGGTAAGCGATCAGCCGCCCATGGACACCCACAACACTAAATTCAAAGTCAAAATCATTTATTTCAATCAGACCAGAAAGGCAGATTTGAACGTTAACCAAAAAATTTAAAAGTGAAGCTATTTGCTCATTCCAAGGTGTAGATTCCTATGGAGAAGAACGAGCAAGAAACTCCATAGGTTAGAGGGACATTTGGGCCTCCGATAACTTCACTCACACGACGAAACACAACGCAAATGTTGCTTCACATCGGTTTTCTGTGAGGCCGTGGTATCGCTCCGGTCCAGCCGATTTGTGCCGAAGCATGGCTCACGCTCATTTAAGGCTTGTAATATTACTTACCTATTTTACTTGTATATAACTTAAAACAATTTCAATCTATGTCAAAACCTTCGTAGAAATTTCAATTCATAGAATAAAATGCTTTTTGCAAAATAGGTAGCTACTAAGTATAACTAAGATATTTATCTAGGAACATGAATCTATATAGATACATAAAATTGGAGTGTCTGTTTGTAATATTAAAATAACCGCTTTTTACCACATGCATATGAATACGATATACATACCGGAATAACATTTTTTTATAATTTTTGTCTGTATCTCTGTCTGTTTGTACTGGCTGGACCGATTTTGCAAGACTTTTATTGGCAGGTAGCTGATGTACTAAGAAGTAATATAGCCTCTACCTTTATTTTGTCAAATTTAAACAAAAAGAAGTTATGGTCTAAAATTCATATTCTACGCAGACGAAGTCGCGGGTAACAGGTAGTTAACAATAAAATCGTGGTACAAATAAGTAGTATTATTATATAAATAGTCCATTTAAAATAAATTGGATAGACTATATGCGTAGTAATTCATCAAGCAGCCTATAAGTGTCCACTGCTGACCAGAGGTCTTTCCTCACACGAAGAAGCATAAATCACCACGCTTGCTCAATGCGGGTTGGCGATTTCAAACTTATAATTTGAAGTTATGAGTCCAGGTTTCCTCACGATGTTATTCCTTCACCGTTTGTCAGTGGTGTCTAGATAATCTTAGAAAGTACATATAACCCGGAAAGAGTCACATTGTGTACTTGCTGTTGGTAGGTTTATAAAATGCGCCAGCATGCATGAGAAGATATTTATATATAAAACCACCACGACATCTTATATAATATAAATTGATGTAGTGTAAATGTAATATATGTAAACTGAAATAAGTGCATAGTAGGTATATATTATAAAATTATAACAATTTACTGACAAAAAGTCTACTCGATTAACTTATAAAATAAATCAAGTGCTATTTTAATTCAACAAGGATAATTATAGTGTTGAGATAAAATATAATCGATTTTATAATGATACTATAAATCTTTAAAATTAGTTGGTAAATATTCACGTGTTAGCCACTCACGTGTTGAGATGATATGACCCCGTCAATACGCATGTTCACATGTAAACAGCAACTCATGTAGTGTAAATGTCCAGTCAACAAGGATGTAGCGAGGTTGACTGTCCAGGCGACACACGTACTTAGGTATCGTTATGAGCTAATGTTCACATGTAAACAGCAGCTCATGTAGTATAGATGTCCAGTCAACAAGGATGTAGCGAGGTTGACTGTCCAGGCGACACACGTACTTAGGTATCGCCATGAGCTAATGTTCACATGTAAACAGCAGCTCATGTAGTGTAGATGTCCAGTCAACAAGGATGTAGCGAGGTTGACTGTCCAGGCGACACACGTACTTAGGTATCGTCATGAGCTAATGTTCACATGTAAACAGCAGCTCATGTAGTGTAGATGTCCAGTCGACAAGAATGTAGCGAGGTTGACTGTCCAGGCGACACACGTACTTAGGTATCGTCATGAGGTAATGTTCTATTGGAAACTGTGTCGTTTAATGAACTTTTTGAAGAACAAAGAAATAATTATGACTGTTTTCGCTTAACCGTTTCAACTGTTTGACGTCATTAAACAAATATGATGATGGATTTTAAAGGAATTTCCACAAAAACGGTATTTTGTAGACGAAATGTCATAGGTAAATAGTGCACGCGTGTTTGCGATACGCCTCATTGAATGAGTGGTGTCAAGAGTGTACGGATACGGACCAATAGGTTTTCGGTTCAGACCTCAGATGAGAAAATATTTGTCTTATAATTGACATTCTGATAAATGATCCGGAGTATGGAATTGTGATTAATGTCCCGTTTTGTTTATAAAGTGACGGTAAAGTTGTGTGCTTCCCTACTCTTGCTGCGGTTGTCCTATACCGAGACTACACATTAGACTGAGACCGTGCAGCAGCGCTCTCTGATAAACCTGAACCTTTTATACTGCGATCTCCAATCCCAGCCTAGCATGTGACTGAAAGAGACTGGGCCTCACGACACAGGGAATCCTAGAGTGGGGTCCAGAGCCATATAAATATGTAATGTGAAGCTTTTTGTCAATAAACATATTTTTACATAACATAACATAACATCACGCCTTTTATCCCCGAAGGGGTAGGCAGAGGTGCACATTACGGCACTTAATGCCACTGTACAATGTAACACCCACTTTTCACTATTTATGTTAAGAGTCCCATGTAATAGGGGGTGAGCCTATTGCCATATACCGGGCACATTTCCAGACTCCGTGCTACTACTGAGATTTTTTTTAAAACCCAGTAATACTTTGCCCGACCCGGGAATCGAACCCGAGACCCCTTCCCCGGCAGTCACACATATTTTTATTTTTTTATTTATTTATGTTTAATATGGCAAACCTTCCTTTTGTGGAGGTGTCCCATAGTCTAGTGCTCTTAACAGACGAACCGCATTTCAACTGCAAATTGCAGTTCGGATGGTTAAACACAGTTGACACGACTGCAATAGAGCTGCAATCGGACCACACGTTTGGTTTGCAGTTCAATTGTAGTCATGACACTATTGCATTCAAACTGCATCCAAAATCCGAACTCTCGCTTTCTGTTAAAATGCCACAGGCTTCTTCTCCATAAGAATATAGACTTTATAAAACAAACACATTAATTCATAAACATACTGATAGACGTTGTAATTTTTTTCTTGAGGCGATCTCCTGAACTTCTCCATAAACAGACTGATTTTTTTTTGAAGCGGGACTATCATCTTAAGGCTTCTCCCGCCTTGTGCGAGGCGAGATGGAGTGTCAGACTCTAACTGACTAAACACCACCCCGTTCCTACTCCTATATATAGCCAGCGGCGCCGGAACCCGCTAAGTCATCTGCAGCCCAGGGACAATTCAATTTTAACTTTTAAAAATACCATACGAGAGTATGTATTATGTATCTGTTTTATTGTTACATCACATCACGGCTTTTATCCCCGATGAGATAGACAGAGGTGCACATTACGGCACTTAATGCCACTGTGCAATGTAACACCCACTTTTCAATATTTATGTTATGAGTCCTATGTAATATGGGGTGAGTCAATTGCCATATACCGGACACAATTCCAGACTCCGTGCTACTACTGAGGTTTATTTAAGAACCCAGTAATGGTTTTTCCGACCCAGGAACCCGAGATCCCTTGTTCAGCAGTCGCACTTGCGATCGCTCGGCCAACGAGGCAGCAGTTTTATTATTACGTAGACATAATAATTATTAATTTGATTACGATTTTAACTTTGACCTCGAAATTTATAGACGTGTTTTTGACTACTAGATTAGCGACTTGGCGAGTCGATTTTTTAAAAACTTGTTTATGTATAGACTTGACGCATTAGTCAAGCAGACGTAAGAGTGACTACTGTGCATGGCTTGGGTTCAATTGACACGTTAGGCACAGTTTTTCAAGATCTTCTCTGCTATTGCACGGATTTTTTTTTATGGCATAAGCCGGTAAACGAGCAGACGGATCACCTGATGGTAAGCAATCGGCGTCGCCCATGGACACCTGGAACACCAGAGGCGTTACAAGTGCGTTACCGGCTTTTTGGGGATCAGGATTTTGAGGATCGTTGGGGATTCAGGAATGAATGAATGAGCCTCCGGTAACCTCACTCACACGACGAAACACAACGCAAGCGTTGCTTAACGTCGGTTTTCTGTGAGGCCGTGGTATCACTCCAGTCGAGCCGGCCAATTCGTTCCGAACCATGGCTCTCCCACACTTAAGATTCGGGAATAATTAATTCTTTGCCAGAGTCTATATTTCCTAAAGGGTAACCTGGATGTCTTCAAGGCCCGAGTGAATAGGTTGCTTATAGGACGACGTGCTCCATCGTAGACGGCATCATCGTGCACCACCAGGCGAGATAGTGGTCAAACGTCGGCCCGCTAAATATTAAAAAAAAAAAAATCTTTGTATGGCAAGGTCGTGGTGGCCCGGGAGGTTTAAGACGCTTGCTTCTTATGCGTGAGAGTCCGGGTTCGAAACCTACCTACGGCAGCAAGTACCAATGTGACTTTTTCCAAGTTATATGTACTTTCTAAGATTATTTAGACACCACTGACAAACGGTGAAGGAAAACATCGTGAGGAAACCTGGGCTTGTAATATCTAATTATAAGTTTGTAATCGCCAACCCGCATTGAGCAAGCGTGGTGATAAGTGCGCAAAACTTCTCCGTGTGAGAAGAGGTCTTGCTCAGCATTTATGGGCTGTTGATGATGTATCGCAATAACCTCACTTTCTATTTTACGAGTCATTACAGTTTTCAAAAAAATGTCAAAAATAACAATAAGACTTTGCCTGATCCGGTAACCGAAGTCCTTGCTTGACAATTGTGCTTGTGAATGTACCGTACACATTTTTGAAAATCGTGTCTCCTACAAAAATCCTTCATATTTTACATTCACTTAATAAGAGAATAATAAGAGCACACTATAAACAAACGATGTACTCAAACACTTCAAATAAAGTCGAAAACTGAAATAGTCGACAAAACGGAATCAAATTCAAGACCCCATGACTGATAGGAACAAAAAAGTATGTAGGTGAAGAAATGTCCCACATATTGAACAAAAAAAATGCTTTATTCAAATAGGTACATTTTATGTCATGTTGAGTAAAACACATTGAGTGTAGCGATCGCCAAGACACATAGATGATTAAGATACAGATAAATAATCTTTTAACAAATGACATTGCACAAAATGGTCGACTGGTCGCAAGTACGAATAAGTACGAACGAATTCTGTATGACTGCCTCAATTTTTGAGTGGAACTGCCTTGTTGGCAGAGTGGTCGCAAGTACGACTGCTGGGAAAGTGGTTTCGGGTTCGACTCCCATGTCGGGCAAAATATTACAGGGTTTTTGAAAAAAAAATCTCATTAGCAGCACGGTGCCCGGTATATGATAATAGGCTTAACCCTTTTACATGGGACGCATAACATAAATGGTGAAAAGTGGGTGTTACATTGTACAGTGGCATTAATTAAGTGTCGTAATGTGCACCCCTGCCTACCCCTTCAGTGGTAAAAGGCGTGATGTTATGTGTTGCATTGTCAAAATGCTGACTGTTACCAAACAAATTGTTTGTTTTATTATTAGTCTAGGCAGCATTTGCCTTTAGACGATTAATATCGCAGTAAATAGACAGGAGATTAACATTAGTTTCCGAAATATCTCTTTAACTGAACATTTTAATTTTAACATGACAATATTATTACCTTACGTCTTAGCCTCTGAACGAAATTTGTTAAAAACATAGATCGAAGCCAAGAGATATTTAATAAAAACGTCTATTTTTTAAAAAGCGCGGTGCCGTAATATTATACTGTAGTATGCTCATAGCTTAAACTTGGTGGAACCTCTTCCGTGCCCCCACATAACGGTCCCATCTCAAGTCAAATCATCACGCTATAGAAAGAACATTATTTATTTTATCAATCATTCTATCTTTTCAATCTATCATTTTGAAAGTAGGTTCGTAATGTTTGGGATTTCAAAATTAATTTCTATTGCATACCGAACAAGAAATGGTTGCACTGCTAGCGTACGGCCTTAATTCGAGTGCTTATGCCATTATTGACTTATTAAGTATTGTTTTCTAACTATTGAATCTAGTGGAATAAGGTCTAACGGGTAACCGGGGCTCTGACTCGATGTGCAGGAGAAGGAACGGGGTGGTTTTTAGTCAGTAAGAGTCTGACACTCCCTTCCGCCTCACCCAGGCGGGAGCAGTCATTCGATGATTTTCCCCCCTTAAATAAAGTGGAATAGGGTAGATGCTTGATTATATTAATGTCCGTCTAGTAGATTATTTCAAATCATTACACACGTATTTTTTATTTTCTTACAGAAACGAATACTTTCGACGACATATTGATTTGAAATGTCGCGTGACGTCACTTCTATAATTATGCATTTTATACCTTTAAGTAGAAATGACGTTTTAGCCCCCACTCCTAAACTTTGATTCGTTTTATCTAAGTATTGTTTTATTATACGACAAAATAAAAAAATACGTGTCTAATATTTTTTCATTACCTACCTAACTTACGGACTAATTAGATTTTTAGTTTTCATACCCTGTCATCATCCCAATTGTTCCTGCGATCAATTGCCAACGAGGTTTTTTTAGCTAAATATTGAACCAAACTGCCTCGTTGGCCGAGTGGTCGCAAGTGCGACTGCCGGGCAAGGGGTCTCGGGTTCGATTCCCGGGTCGGGAAAAGTATTACTGGGTTTTTAAAAAAAATCTCAGTAGTAGCACGGAGTCTGGAATTGTGCCCGGTATATGGAAATAGGCTCACCCCCTATTACATGGGACTCATAACATAAATAGTGAAAAGTGGGTGTTGTTTCTGTGTGCACCTCTGCTACCTCTTCGGGGATAAAAGGCGTGATGTTATGTTGTATTTAAGTAAACAGTTATAATATTCATGGTAGCGATGCATTAACCGCATTCTTTGTTAACTGACATTATTTATGACATCAAAGTTACGCAACTTTAAACTTGTTTTTTTTAACTGTTAAAATTTGACCTTCAGGTATATTTTTACTAATTTAATTGGCCGAATGGTCGCAAGTGGGACTGCCAGGTTCGATTCCCGGGTCCGGCAAAGTAATACTGAGTTTCAAAAAAAGTAGCACGGAGTCTGGAATTGTGCCCGGTGTATGGCAATAGGCTCACCCCCTATTACATGGGACTCATAACATAAATAGTGAAAAGTGGGTGTTACATTGTACAGTGGCATTAAGTGCCGCAATGTGCACCTCTGCCTATCCCTTTGGGGATAAAAGGTGTGATGTTATGTTATGTTTAATTGATTTGGTGTTAAATTCGGATTAACTTTTTAATTGGAAAGTCTATTTTACAGTTTTGTTTTTTTTTTGGTTTTATAGTGTCATATAAAGGGCCTCGAGTTCGATACTTGAGTCAGACAAAATATTATTAAGTTAATTATCAAGCCGTGACAGTCCACTGCTGCACTATGAGCCTCCTCTACATAAGAGGGGTTTGTCACAATCTCCGCAGGCAGGCGGGTTGGAGATCGCAGTATAAAAGGTTCAGGTTTATCAGAGAGCGCTGCTGCCCGGTCTCTGTCTAATGTATAGTCCCTTAGTCGGGTATATGACACCCACGGGAAGAGTAGCGGTGGTAATAAATGTATTTTATACTACCGACACCACATGGCCAACTTAGTATTCATATATGCGTCGAATCCCTCAGTCGGGTATACGACACCCACGGGAATAGCAGCGGTGGTGACTAATATATTCTACTCTGCCATCGCTGGTCTTGCGTGCGCGTACAATACGTCACAAGTTGAAAGTTCAGAATAGCGAAAAGTGAAATATAACTTTCTCTAGTGATTGTAGATTATTGTAGATAATTATAGTCGATGCCATGTGAACATTTCTTTTTTAGTGTCAATTAGATATCAAATAGATAGGCATCATCATTCAATCTTGGGTTCGATTCCCGGGTCGGGCAAATTATTACTGGGGTTTTTTTAAATCTCAGTTGTGCACGGAGTCTGAAATTGTGCCCGGTATATGGCAATAGGCTCACCCCCTATTACATGGGGCTCATAACATAAATAAGTAAAAGTGGGTGTTACATTGTACAGTGGCATTAAGTGCCGTAATGTGCACCTCTGCCTCCCCCTTCAGGTATAAAAGACATGATGTTATGTTAAAAACCCAGTAATACTTTGCCCGACCCGGGAATCGAACCCGAGACCCCTTGCCCGGCAGTCGCACTTGCGACCACTCGGCCAACGAGGCAGGCAGACATAAATTATTTCGACTGTTCAATACAATAAAATATTAAAAAATAATCACACTTTCATTAATTGATTTTATGACCAACTTAATTTTAGTATTTTTTCAGCAATAAGTACGCTGTTTGACGCAAAATAAACGTGACGTCACAATACACAATCTCGTACAAAATTCATAGAAAACTGTCGTTTTTGACAGTTCAAAGAAAAAAGTATTGAATATTAGTTATCTTCAAAAATGATGTCAGCAGACACATGTTTCAATAATAAAATCATATTTGATATTGGGGTTAGATAGATTTTTTAGTGGGACAGCCATAATGGGTGTAGTAAGGCAGGTTATAGAGCCGCGCAGGACTTAACGGGTTACCGGGGCTCCGGCTCGACGTGCAGGAGTAGGAACGGGGTGGTTTAGTACTGTGAATTTTTTGAAAACCCAGTAATACTTTGCCCGACCCGGGAATCGAACCCGAGACCCCTTGCCCGGCAGTCGCACTTACGACCACTCGCCAATGAGGCAATCTCGTCAGTGTATTAAAGTAATGTATGAAATTTGTGTTTAATTATATTAGTATTTTAGTATAATATATATAGTATTTTATATAGTTATTAATTATTGTACACTTGACGATCCATATCAGACTCCTATTACAGCTCCATCCAAAGGTTGACTGACATGAATGCACGGTTGGTACGGTGGCTGGGCAACCGGCTGCCGTGCAACGTGTCGCGGGTTCGATTCCCGCACGGAACAACACTTTGTGTGATCCACAAATTGTTGTTTCGGGTCTGGGTGTCATTGTGTATGTGAACTTGTATGTTTTTAAACGCACCCACGACACAGCAGAAAATGCTAATGTGTGGCAACGTTTAAAAAAAAAGGTTGAGACCGTCCATTGTACACTATTTTAGTTAATACATACAAGCTTCTGCCCGCGACTTCGTACGCGTAATCCCATTTTTTCCCGTCCCCGTTCGTGATTTTCGGTAAAAAGTAAAAAAAAAGTATTGGTTTAAAAGTATCCTATGTCGGTCTCCTGGCTCTAAGCTACCTCCCTACCAATTTTCAGCCAAATCTATTCTGCCGTTCTTGAGTTATAAGTGGTGTAACTAACACGACTTTCTTTTATATATATAGATTATCCTATAATGCGATTGTGTCGTTTACAATAAAGCATATATAATTTATTGTTATAAAGTAACGCTGATACATACCATGTTCTTTCATCCTTCTATACATACACACAAACATTGTAAAGTATATATATATATATACAAATACACATAGCGAACGGGCTTACATAAGAGTTACATAATACCTGACATACAGACACACATTCTTGGATGTTAAGCAAACTTATATATAGGCTTTGAAACCGGTATGTTGTAATATATATATAGTTTCTTAGATATTTTTGCGGGTCACGATTATTTTGAGAACAGCGCCATCTCGTGGGCGGTTTGGTGTGAAAGTTTTGTGTATAAGGAAGTTAGTTTTTTCCTTTTTTTTATTGGGATTTAAATTAAATGTATAGTGAATTTGTTTTGTATTCGGGATTCCTTAATTAGTTTGTTATTCTTTGTTTTCTCTGCCTCGTTGGCCGAGTGGTCGTAAGTGCGACTGCCGGGCAAGGGATCTCTGGTTCGATTCCCGGGTCAGGCATAGTATTACAGGGTTTTTAAATATTCTCAGTAGTAGCACGGAGTTTAGTAGGCTCACCCTCTATTACATGGGACCCATAACATAAATAGTGAAAAGCGGGTGTTACATTGTACAGTGGTATAATGTGCACCTCTGCCTACCCCTTCGGGGATAAAAGGCGTGATGTTATGTTATGTTAAATAAATTGATGGCTACAAGACTAGACCTAATATTAATTATTATATTTTTGAATGAAATTCTTTGACATTTATAAATAAATTATATCGGACTAATCAAAGGAGGAATTGAAATTCGATTTCAAAAATATGTTGTATAACCTGTTTTGATTTAGTATGTGGACAGATACGCCCACTTTTTGATAATATTATTATTATTAGTAGGTATTTTGTTGATCGAGAGCCTAATTTGATTAAGACAGACGTCTGGATGTCTGATGTGTGTTGCAAAACAAGTGACAAGTGAAACAAGTGAATTCATCGTGGCGTGATGGGTTTAAAATATACTAGCTTTTACCCGCGGCTTTGCTCGCGTTACAAAAGGATAAAAAGTAGCCTATGTGACTATCCATCCGTTCAACTACCTTCGGTTAAAAAACCACGTTAATTAGTACCTCCGTTCTGCCGTTTAAGACGGGCAAATAAACAAATAGCTTTCCGCTCGCGTGGAATTCGGTTATATCGCGCTATTTAGATTTTTACAATAAGTAGGTAATTCGTTGACTGGTTTTAAATGACATACAGCGCCATCTATACCAATATTTTTGTTTTTCCTAGGAAATATCATTTTTTTCCGGGATAAAAAGCCCTATTATTTAATCCAGACTTCTAACTTTACGTCTGTAAAATTTCAAAGCAATCGGTCTAGTAGCTACGGCGTGAAGGCGGAACAAACAAACAAACAAACAAACTCACTTTCCGATTTATATAATAATAAAAAAAAAATAAAAAAAAATAAAAAGTAAAATAAAATATATTTGGGAGTACGGAGAAGGACAAAGGCTAATTTATACGGGCAAAACCATTCATAGAAGCTAGTATTAAATAACATGTGATGCATATCCGTATACATAAGAATGCAAATAAAAAAAATAAACAATATCTTACTTGTCACCGATGTTATGAAAACGACTGAAGATTTCTTTATTGACATTGTATTTATAACCTTTAGTTTTTGTGATAAAGGGTATAATCGAATGAATGACTTTGGTTGTCATGCTGTTTTTTATTTGAGTGAAAAATTTGTGCATGTAAGTTTTATACTATACTAGCGGACCCGACAGACGTTGTCATGTAATAATAGGTATAGATAAATAACCTAGAATCCGACTGCAGCGCCATCTGCCGGGCTGATTTGTGAATCTAAACCATTCCCAGATCCCCTTGAACACACACAAAAAGTTTCATCAAAATCGGTCCAGTCGTTTGAGAGAAGTTCAGTAACATACACACTCACTGAAGAATTATATATACATATAAAGATACATGAATTATAGTCATGTTTTTATAATACTATAACTATCGTGAGACATACTAAATTAACTAAAAATCGCGGGTTACTCACGTGAATATACTAAGAAAAGCTCTACTAGTTTCGAACCACAGAGTGGATCTCCCTCATGAGCAGCGTACGAGTAGGATGCGCCACATCGCCGCGGCCGCGCACTTTTCTCAGTATATTCACGTGAGAAACCAACGATTTATACGTATATTCTAGATACCGACTGCAGCACCATCTGCCGGGCCGTTTTGTGAATCTAAACCATCCAGGGCGCCACTCAAACGCGTCCAGAAAATTTTCATTTAAATCGGTCAAGCCGTTAGCCGTTTAGGAGGAGTTCAATGACATACACACGTACAGCAGAATTATATATAGAGGTATAAAGATATATATAAAAGCTATATAAAGATCTAACCAGTATCTTAACAGATGTCATCTATTCTAGAGTACCTAGGTTCCATTATAGACTAGGACTTCAAGGTTTAAGTCATTTCTAGGTCTCGACCGAGACCCAGTATTGTAACCTTGTCGTCTTGAATCACAGTTTTATTAAGAATTCATGCTGATTTTAGATAAAAATACACTTTGGAGCAAAAAAACGAAACAAATAGCATTTTTTCTTCTTAATTTCTTGACAAATATCGTCTTATAGAAGTACTTTATTAATTCGTAACGTATGTCGTATAAAAAGCAATTTAGTTACGTTTAAAATAAGAGGCCTAGGCCTGCCATCGCGAAGGACACACCGGGCGTCGGGGATCACGGGACGGTCTCCGGCCACAATATATAAGCGCGGGCCTGCGGACGGCGAGCATGGGTGGCTCCTCGTCCGACCAGAAACAGACCCGAGCGTACGGCGCGTCGCGTTCCACGCATCCTCAAAGAGCTATCAGACCACCTCTGATGGGGCCCAACAGGGCCGATGCCGATTTGGAGTCGCGGAGAACTTAACGGGTAACCGGGGCTCCGGCTCGACGTACACAAGAAGGAACGGGGTGGTTTTTAGTCAGTAAGAGTCTGACACTCCCTTCCGCCTCACCCAGGCGGGAGCAATCGTTCGATGATTTTCCCCCCTTAAAAAAAAAGCAATAGGCCTACTACCTATATCATGGGACTTATAACATAAATAGTGAAAAGTGGGTGTTACATTGTACAGTGGCATTAAGTGCCGTAATGTGCACCTCTGCCTACCCCATCGGGGTTAAAACGCGTGATGTTGTTGTGTAAAATTATTATGGCAGTTTTGTCATTGACTTAAATTGTCTTTAAGTGACTTGTCAGTGAGGTCTATGATATCATAGTTAGCGTAATGATAGTGAGGGTTTTCATCCAAGGTCAATGCCACTGTACAATGTAACACCCACTTTTCACTATTTATGTTACGAGTCCCATGTAATAGGAGGTGAGCCTATTGCCATATACTGGGCACAATTCCACATTCAGTGCTACTGCTGAGATTTTTAAAAACCCAGTAGTACCTTACCCGTCCCGGGAATAGAACTTGAGACCCCTTGCCCGGCAGTTGCACTTGCTACCACTCGTACCAACGAGGCAGTCACAATCATTTTAATTCATAGAAAAATATGCACTCTGTAAAGTGTCAACTATGACTCCACTTTTATCGAAGACTGGCTTCTGCCAGCGGATTCGCCCGCGTTCTAGGGGGTACAAAGTAGCCTACAAGTTATTCCAATCCACAAATGTACCTCAGTTTTAAATATGATTCCATTCCGATTGGATCTGAGTTTTTTTTAATTTCTCAGTAGTAGCACGGAGCCTGGAATTGTGCCCGGTATATGACAATAGACTCACCCCCTATTACATGGGACACATAACATAAATAGTGAAAGCTCCGGCTCGACGTGCAGGAGAAGGAACGGGGTGGTTTTTAGTCAGTAAGAGTCTGACACTCCCTCCCGCCTCGCCCAGGCGGGAGCAGTCATTCGATGATTTTCCCCACTTAAAAAAAAAATATGCACCTCTGCCTACACGGGGATAAAAAAGGCGTAATATTATGTTATGCATAGCCACGGGTATAAAACGAATAATACAGATATAAAACGAAAGGGAGAGACATCGAAATATATATAGGTATGTATGTTACACTGACGCACGTAACTTCTAAACGACTGATCAGGATTCGATAATAATTTTTAAGACTCCATTTTTATTTTTAATCTCCAGCACCCAAAAGAGTATAAAAATAATCACTACATAGTATAAAACAAAGTCGCTATCCGCCGTCTGTCTGTCCCTATGTATGCTAAGATCTTTAAAACTACGCAACGGATTTGGAAGCGGTTTTTTTTCATAGATAGAGTGATTCTTAAAGAAGGTATATATTATATATTTATATGTATAATACATGCATATTGAACCCGTGCGACGCTGGGGCGGGTCGCTAGTAATCAATAAAACAAGAACCTATAACTGAGATTCTGCAGTCCGTCCGTCTATCGCATGAACTGTGCCAGTTATAATTTTAACAGATACGTAATATATTTCTATTACCGCTAACATACAATATTATAATTTGCTTGCCCTGTGCTGACGTCAGAGTAAAACCCACTTTTCGTCACATCTAATCTTCTGGCGAGTGTCGTATACCCGACTAATTTGAACTGAAAAATTTTAACATTTATAACTGACTTTAAAAATGGAGGTTCTGAGTTTAAGCCGTATATATGTTTGTGCGCGATTAATTCGTGATTGGCTCAACTGATTTTGATACGGTTTTCAGAAAAGTGTTTGTTACACTTAGGAGAAGGTTTTAGTATATTAATTAACCGACTTCAAATAAAGAGGGGGTTGAAGTCGGTCTTTTTAAACGAGGTTTATGAAAGTACTAGCTACTTGCGCGCGGTTTCACCCGCTCTGCTCGGCTCCAATTGGTCGTAGCGAAATGTTTAATAGCCTATAGCCTTTCTCGATAAATGGACTATCCAACACAAAAAGAATTATTCAATTCGAATCAGTAGTTTCGGAGATTAGCGCGTTCAAACAAACAAACAAAAAACAAACTTCAGCTTTATAATATTAGTATAGATTATAGAGGTACAATATCATCTTCAACCCATCTATCAAGCGAGTAAGAGGTCTGAAATTATGACAAACCCTCTTTGTAGTAGAGGCTCATAATCCAGCAGTGGACTGTGTATGACTCAAGAATCGAACGCGAGACCCCCTTTCTCAACAATCACACCAGCAACCAATTCGCCAAAACGAAGCAAGGGTTTAAAAAAACGTTGTAATAAGTCTCTGATCATATCTTAATACCCGCTCAAAGCCGGGGCGAATCAATAGTGTATAATTTAACAAATAAAATGAATATATTATTTATATAAAAGTAGTTTTTTTTTGTTTCGAATTAAATGACGTCAATTGTCAAACCCGAATGAAGAGAGCTTCCTATAAAGGTGATATCAGACGGTTCACTCGAATGAATATTTACAGCAGTGAATATATATAATATTTTTTATGGCATAAGCCGTTCAACGAGCAGACGGATCACCTGATGGTAAGCGATCGGCGTCGCCCATGGACACCAGGAACACCAGAGGCGTTACAAGTGCGTTACCGGCTTTTTGGGAATTAGGAGTTTGAGGTTCGTTGGGGATTCAGGGATTGGGGAGATTGGGGAAAGGGAGGGTAATTGGGCCTCCGGCAACCTCACTCACTCGACGAAACACCACGCAAGCGTTGCTTCACGTCGGTTTTCAGCTCGGCCGTGGCATCACTCCGGTCGAGCCGGCCCATTCGTGCCGAAACATGGCTCTCCTACACTTAAAATATTATACACATTTCATTTATATCTTGCATTCGGTTGTAACCCTAATAATACTTAATGTTTACAAAATCAATGACCTGCATACCAAATTACCTGTATATTAAAACTGCATTGAATCACAAAATTCTACATCAGCAATTATTTGCTTTAAATAATCGTTATATTTCCAAATTAGCTACTTCCACGCGGTTACACTCGCTCTGCTCGGTGCCTATTAATCGTGGCGTGATATTTTATAGCCTATAGCCTTCCTTGATAAATGGGCTATCCAACACAGAAAGAATTTTTCAAATCGGACCAGCAGTTTCGGAGATTAGCGCGTTCAAACAAACAAACAAACAAAAAAACAAACTCCTCAGCTTTATAATAATTAGTATAGATTCAGTGCCGATTTAGTCTATCTAGACTCAGGTGCTGATATAATCGTGATCGGCGGATCTAGCCCAATTTGTTGGTCTTCAGACCAAATTTCTGATCTGGACATCAATCCTCCATAGAAGATATGCACTTGGGCCCCACGGCCCTAAAGTTTCAACCCCAAACGGTTCGAAAGCATAATTGCCAATCAGGCTATCATACTTTCGTCGTTTGAGGTTCTCGGTATCAGCAGCGGCAGCACCGGCTCGACACGCTGAGCTTAGAAGATAGGATGGCGCCAGATTATCATCGCAAGTGGCGTCCCATACTAAAGGCCTACCCATCTTCCAAGGGAATAATGACATACCGTCGGGTCTCTTGCCATCGTCGCGTACCAAGCCATTAGGTTCTAAAGTAGCTGGCCCGCCAACGGAGACAAGAGCTCTTGTTTCATTCTCATGTTCAGACGTATCAGTTGAAGTGATAAATGCCGAATTAAAGATTAAAATGAACCGTCTGATATCTACCTTAATGACTTCTTTATATTTATTGTTTGGACGACACAATAAAATAGTTGTTTAATTATCTGACTGCTTTATCCGGTTTGTTGAGAATGTCCAGGTTGAGGTGGCAGGCTTGGCGCTCGTGTAAAACATAACATAACATCACGCCGTTTATCTCCAAAGGGGTAGGCAGAGGTGCACATTACGGCACTTAATGCCACTGTATAATGTAACACCCACTTTTCATTATTTATATTATGTGTCCCATGTAATAGAATAGAATCTTTGACATCTTGTTTAACAGTCGCATTTCTACTCACTTTTTTAAGGGAGGGTAATCATCGAATGACTTCTTCCGCCTGGGTGAGGCGGGAGGGAGTGTCAGACTCTTACTGACTAAAAACCACCCCGTTCCTTCTCCTACACGTCGAGCCGGAGCCCCGGTAAACGTAGAAATGACGTTTTAGCCCCCACTCCTAAACTTTGATTCGTTATAGTATATACGATAAATAAAAAAATACGTGTCTAATATTTTTTCATTACATAACTGACGGACTAATTAGATTTTTAACTTTCATACCCTGTCATCATCCCTATTGTTGGTGGGCCAATTTGTTTTTATAGCATAAGTCGGTAAACGGATCACCTGATGGTAAGCCAACAAACAGCCAACAAACTGTTATACAGTTTGGCGATTTTTCATGTATAAGTAAATTTATGTATAATTTTTGTGAATAAACACGTTAAAAAAAAAAAGCAATCGTCGCCGCCCATGGACACTCGAAACACCAGTGGCGTTACAAGTGCGTTACCGGCCTTTTGGGAATTGGGCATTTGTGGATTGTGGGTGATTCAGGGATTGTGGAGAGATTGGGGAGGGGGGCGGTGGTGTAATCGGGCCTCCGGTAACCGGCCCATGCGTGCCGAAGCATAGCTTGCCCACACTTGTAGTAGAGTGGTAAACACTAGCTGATATATAATCCCTGATTATGAAAAATCAATAGTATTTCTTCATACAAATATAAACTGCATTTAAAAAACCGACTTCAAAAAACCAATAACTAATCCTTACTCCTTACTAATATTATAAATCGGAAAGTGAGTTTGTTTGCTTGTTTGTTTGTTCCGCTTTCACGCCGTAACTACTAAACCGATTGCTTTGAAATTTTGCAGACGTAAAGTTGTTGAAGTCCGGATTAAATAATAGGGTTTATCCCGGAAAAATTTGAAATTCCCGAGGGAAAACAAAAGAATTGGTGTAGATGGCGCTATGTGTATATGTCACATAGGCTATTTTTTATCCTTTTGTGACGCGAGCGAAGCTGCGGGTAAAAGCTAGTAACAAATAAAAACTAAAAAGCAAAAAATAACTATTATTAGAACTGATAGGTTACCCACCTACTGATAGGTTAGAACACTAGAAGTCGGCGCCATAAGTTCTTTACAAAATTATTCATTAAAACCTTAATAGATAGGTACCTAATTTACAATTTTATGGCCATTAAGTTATATCATTTACGATATAAATAACCAGAGTTATCATCATCATGAACAGCCATTAAATGCCCACTGCTGAGCAAAGTCTCTTCTCAAATTCTCACACAGAGAAGGTATGAACATTAATCACCACACTTGCTCAATGCAGGTTGGCGATTACAAACTTATAATTAGAAGCTATAAGCCCAGGTTTCCTCACGATGTTTTCCTTCACCGTTTGTCAGTGGTGTCTAAATAATCTTAGAATGTACATATAACTCGGAAAAAGTCACATTGGTACTTGCTGTTGGTAGGTTTCGAACCCGCCTCTTCATGCATGAGAAGAGGGCGTTAGACATATATACATATATGTCTAACGCCCTACAAACTAGAGTTAAGCAACTGATAAATCTAATCAAATAAATTTTTTGTCCGACTCAGACATCGAATGCAGAACGTTATTCCTACCTACATTTCTAACCACAATACTAATGACGATAGATTTGACAACAAAATGATTAATCACCACACTCTTTGGTACCGTTGTTAAAAACTAACTATACCATCCTAAAACCGACTCTAAGGTGTTAGTAATAAGGGTCAAATTCATTTAAAAATAATTTAAACTTTAATAAAGTATCTACTATCTGCACAATCTTAAAAGCGACTCTATCATTTTATAGAAATAAGTGTCAAATTCATTTAAAAGTAATTTGAACTTTAATATAGTACTAACAGCAAAATCTGAAAACCGACGCTATCGGCATAGTAATAGGTGCTAAATTTGTGTGCACGTAATTTGAACCGTGGCTTAATATAAAAAATTGGTTTAAATCTAACTAATCTTTGAATGAATTAACTTTCTTAGGTCAACGTCATTTACGGTTATTGACTCTTAAGTCGGATATTGTGTAAATAATTAGTTTTGAAACATTAATTAATCGATGGTTTAGTCGATAGAAGAACGACTGTTATACAAGAGGTCATAGATTCTGTTTTTTTTTATCTTTATTAAGTGTGGGAGACAGGGCCGCAGCTAGCACCGTATCTGCCGTATCAATTATACGGGGCCCCCGGACTACAGGGGCCCCCAACGTGCTTAACAAAAATTAATAAAATCTTCCTAATTTTAATTCTATTTCAGTAATCACAAAAGTAAAAATAAATGATTTTTTCCCGCGTTGCATGCGTTCAAAGGTTGGCAGAAACTTAGAAAAGTAATTAAGGTACGCTATTTAGGGCATAGGGAGTTGCCTGTAAAGATTTTCTCATCATCAACAGCCTATAAATGCCCACTGCTGGGCAAAGCCTCTTCTCACACGGAGAAGGTTAGAGCATTAACCACCACGCTTGCTCAATGCGGGTTGGTGATTTCAAACTTATGATTAGAAATTATAAGCCCAGGTTTCCTCACGATGTTTTCCTTCACCGTTTGTCAGTGGTGTCTAAATAATCTTAGAAAGTACATATAACTCGGAAAAAGTTACATTGGTACTTGCCGATATGGTAGGTTTCGAACCCGCACCCTCATGCAGGAGAAGCGGGCGTCTTAAACCTCCGGGCCACCACGACATTCTATTTTTACACAATTTATAAGTATTTTATGTAAAAAAAATCTCCTGTGAGAAATGTTTACCCTTTAAGGGCCCCTGAATTAATTTTTATACGGTGCCAAGGCATGCTACGCCACTGGTGGGAGAGCCATGCTTCGGCACAAATAAGCCGGCTCGACCGGAGTAATACCACGGCCGAGCAGAAAATCGACGGAAGACAACGCTTGTGTTGTGTTTCGCCGTGTGATTGAGGTTACCGGAGGCCCGATTACACCCCCCCCCCCCCCCCTCCCCAGTCTCCCCAATCCCTGAATTACCCACAATCCACAAATTCCCATTTTCTAAAAGGCCGGTAACGCCCTTGTGACGCCTTAGTGTTTCGAGTGTCCATGGGCGACGCCGATTGCTTACCATCAGGTGATCCGTCTGCTCGTTTACCGGCTTATGTCATAAAAAAAACAAAAGAGCGTAATAATATGCCACGTATTAACAAAAAAAATCCTTACTTATATTATAAATGGGAAAGTGCGTTTGTTTGTTTGTTCCGCTTTCACGCCGTAACTCCTAAACCGATTGCTTTGAATTTTTAAAGACATAAAGTTAGAAGTCCGGATTAAATAATAGGGTTTATCCCAGAAAAATATGATGTTCTCGAGGGAAAACAAAAGTATTGGTATAGATGGCGCTGTGTGTATTGGTATATGTCACATTGGCTTTTTATCCTTCTGTGTGGCCTATGTCACATAGGCTACTCTTTATCCTATTGTGACTTGAGCGAAGCCGCGGGTAAAAACTAGTTTTTAAATAAAACAAAAAAAACCATTCATGCAACAAACATTGCATCAAGGATTAGTTTTTAATGTCTACCTAGTCAATATTGCAAACAAAATGCTAGATATTGACCTAGTTTTGAACCTGTTTTTGTGTCTAGGAGCTACGAAGTATAAACTATGCATTTTATATGTACGTTCATAAAATATTTGAAGAAATATCGTGTAAACTCTACCATAATATTAACAGTGGCAGTCCACTGCTGCACTATGAGTCTCCTCTACATAAGAGGGGTTTATTTATTTATTTAACAAAAGTACTTTTTTAGGAATAACATTTGTTATTATAATTAAAGATCCTCGCCATACATATCGTTTAACGGCGAGACGCGCTCATTTCTTTTTCTTATTAGCTAATAATAATAACTTGTTAAATATCTTGATTTAGCTCATGAGATTGTCGACATGTGGGATGTGGATTCAGCAGTCATTGTGCCGATATATCTGCCAATAGTCGTATCTGCTAATGGCCTCATTGCTAAAAGCCTCGATCAACATCTGAGTAGGCTAGCGTTAGATGGTTGGGTCAAGGGCCTGATGCAGAAAGCAGTGCTTCGGGACACGGCGCGTATTGTCCGGAAATTCCTTTCTCTGGAGCCCTGACCACCGGTAGCTTGGATTTCTCCCGTTACTGGTGGGCTACTGCTTTTTATGTCTTTAAATGTTTTTCTTTTATAATCAAATATTTAAAAATGTATAAGTCAAGTAACTATATAAATAAATAAAGGAAACCATAACTTGTTTAATTTAATTTGTTAATTTGTTTGCCATAATCTCCGCAGGCAGGCGGGTTGGAGATCGCCGTATAAAAGGTTCAGGTTTATCAGAGAGCGCTGCTGCACGGTTTCTGTCTAATGTGTAGTCCCTTAGATGGTTCTGTTAGGTTAAAAATCACAGTTTAAAAGTCGTAGGGTTACCGTTAGGTCAGGCGGACCATAGAGTGGGGAGTCTAGGTGCCCATCTAGTGGCCTCAGGGAAGACGGTAGCACAGTGGTCACGTGCAGCCGTGCAAAGCGATGATCAAGGGACACATCTCCCTAGGGATGTGCTATATATGGCGTTACACCGTGGGGGCTCCGGAGCAGGTCTCTTCAGAGGACCCGGTGTCCCTTACAGGTGCTGAGGGTGGTGGTTTTAGTGAGTTAAGAATCCCACATTCCCTAGTCCTTCACCCCAAAAACCTAGGCGCCGTTTGAAGGTTTCCCACCGACCACAAAAAAGGGTTACAATCAGGTGATCCGTATATGCTCGTTTGCCTCCTTTTCCATAAAAAGGTATAACAACATCAAGTTACTTCTATGTTTTTATAATAACTATCGTGAGACATACTAAATCAAGTAAAAACGCGGGTTTCTCACGTGAATATACTGAGAAAAGCTCTACTAGTTTCAGTCAGATCACACTGAGCTGCGCGACGTGTCGCCGCGATCGCGCACGCTGCTCATGAGGAAGAACCCCTCTGTGGTTCGAAACTAGTAGAGCTTTTCTCAGTATATTCACGTGAGTAACCCGCGTTTTTACTTGAAGTTACTTCTAGTAGTAGTAATCTCTACGCTTGACAGACGATTTGGAAATTGCAGTGTGGTGACGGCAGTGAAGAATACATTTTTGTCACCGCAGACAGAAATACAGGCTCTTGCTCTGACAGATACTGGACAGCAGCGCTCTCTGATAAACCTGAACCTTTTACACTGTAATCTCTGCCTTTTTCTGAGGGGGGAAATCATCCAAAGACATCTCCCGCCTGGGTGAGGCAAAAGGGTGTGTCAGACTCTTACTGACTAAAAACCACCCCGTTCCTACTCCTGCACGTCGAGCCGGAGCTCGCAACTGCGGAGATTATGGCTAACCCTTCTTATATAGAAGAGGTTTAAAGTCTCTGTTGTTTTTTATCATTTTATCTTTTCTTATCAGTAGAATGTCACGTGCTATTAATAGAAAATGATAAAACTATTATAAATTAACATTACTTAATTAATTTAGACCTGTATGTACAATTAAATATTCATTAAAATGTCACACTTTTACGTTAAATATCGAACCGATTTTGATAATAATGTCATCTAAATCGGTTCAGTAATTTAAAGAGATAGTACCATATCTGCAAATAATTAAACTGGTTACTAAATGAATAACTTATCATTAACATAACTGATAATATTTCTATGATAATGGGAAAGACATGCATCGACATGGATAGGTCGGCGCGACGAGAGTGATACTACAGCCTCACAGAAAACCGACGTGAAACAACACTTGCGTTGTGTTTCGTCGTGTGAGTGAGGTTACCGGAGGCCCAATTACCCCCCTCTCTAGTCTTCCGAATTCCTGAATCCTCCACGACCTTCAAATTCCCAATTCCTTAAAGGCCGGTAACGCACTTTTAACGCCTTGGTGTTTCGGGTGTCCAACGGCGGCGCCGATTGCTTACCATCAGGTGATCCGTCTGCTCGTTTACCGGCTTATTCGATAAAAAATTAAAATCACATCACCAGTCCTTGACAGCCCACTGCTGCACTATGAGCCTCTCCTACATAAGAGAGGTTCGCCATATTATCCACATTTACAGCGTCTTATGCTCCTGGCTTACGGGAGTTGCAGCGGTTTTGGGATTTAATGGCGAGCTTCTCGCATTAAACAAGGTGTGTTGGAGATCGCAGTGTAAAAGGTTCAGGTTTATCAGAGAATCTGTACTCCTTTAGTCGGGTATACGACACCCGCGGGAAGAGCAGCGGTGGTGACAAATATATTCTGACGTCATCACACGGCCCTGTTTGTATTACGTATCTTCATAGACCGGATTTCTATTAATTATTTTATTTACTATTGATGTATAATGACGTCATCTGTGTTGTTTTTCGAAAAATGTTATTCATGTTCATATTGGGTTTTCACAGTGTACCTATTTGATAAATGATTGTATTAATTGTATATTAATTATGTTTGAAAACGCGCCTCGTTCAAAACTGTCTCTGTAGTTAATCAAGATTTAATTTTCCTGAGATAATCTAGACACCTCTGTCAAACGGTGAGGGAAAACATCGTGAGAAAACCTGGGCTTATAATTTCTAATTATAAGTTTGTAATCGCCAACCCGCATTGAGCAAGCGTGGTGATTAATGTTCAAACCTTCTCCGTGTGAGATGAGGCTTTGCTCAGCAGTGGGCATTTAAAGGCTGTTGATTTGTTACGTTGTGTACTGAATCATTTTTTTTTTACCTGCATAATATACAGGGTGAGCAGGATTCCTTTACCCTTATCATCAAGTTATGAATTCAGTTTTGAGAATTTTATGAATAATTTAGTATTTTTGGGTAGCTAATAAACCAAGGAAGTGTTTTTAATAGTTTGTACGCTATGTGTAATATTAACTTTTTAAGCTAAATGCAGTTTTTTATCGACCAAATTAGTGACTCAAAACTAAATTTGATACTAATTTACTTGTTATTTTAAAAAGAATGACATTTTTGCCAGTATTAGTACTAATAAATATTTATTGGTGTATTGACAACTAATTAATACTAAAATCACTTAAATCAAACCAATATTTTTGTAGTTCGATCGGGATTTTTTCACTAAAACCTAAAATGTTGAATATCTCAGAAACTAGCCACTTTCGGATCAGAGACCTCAGGGCTAATTTTTAACCGACTTCAAAAAAGGAGGAGGTTATACGTTCGGCCGGTATGTTGCTTTTTTTTTCTTGTATGTTTGTACGCGCATAACTCTGAGATGCGTGAAGCGATTTGCAAAATTCTTTTTTGTTTGGAAGGGTATACTTCCGAGATGGTCCCATTTCTCTGAGGTCAGGATCTGATGATGGGATCCTAGGGAAACCGAGGGGAACTTTCGAAAATTCTATGGGCGAGTAATGCGTCTATTATGTTTTTCAATCACGATTGTTAAACACTACAATTTGATAAGGGTCTGGAGTCGACCTGATGAAAGAGCCGATAGACAGTCGAGGGAACTCCTCAGCGGTTTATATTAACTACCTTGTGTTTGGGCTTGATTAATTTGTATTGATGAGGACTTTACACCTAGACAGAGCGGGGCTGTCATTAAGGGTCTGATGATGAAGAAGTGTAATTGTTAAGGGAACTCCTCAACGGCATACAGTAACTACCTTGTGTTTGGGCTTGTATAATTTGTATTGATTAGAACCTTGCACCTATGTAGTTTATATAGGAAATTAGTTGTATTATCACCTCCCGAGAGGAATACGTCGAGTTACAAGTCACCCTTTATACATAGGCGTTAATGCATTCAATCAGAATGTTTGCATGTATTGTAAGCATCTGTATATACTGCCTCGTTGGCCGATTGGTCGCAAGTGTGACTGCCGGACAAGGGGTCTCGGGTTCGATTCCCGGGTCGGGCAAAGTATTACTGGGTTTTAAAAAAATTCACAGTACTAAACCACCCCGTTCCTACTCCTGCACGTCGAGCCGGAGCTTGGAATCCTTGAATTTACCTGTAACAAAAATATAAATATATTTAATAAAATATTAAATATGCATACATAAATAGATCACCATCTTGCCTGTCTCCAACTAAAGTTCGGCAGAGACTATGAAACGCCAATAGAGTAGTTTCCAGGGTAACAAAATTCAAAATTTATTTATTTAAATTCAAAATCTAATTAGTCCGTCAGTTAGATAATGAAAAAATATTAGACACTTTCTTTTTAAAAAAATTTTCTCGTATAAAGTTACAATACTTAAATAAAATGGTGTTAAGTTTAGGAGTCGGAGGTTGTTACGTCATAACGTGGTAAATTTTGTAGCACACTGTGACGTCACGAGACATTTCAAATCAATATATCGTCAAAAGCATTCAATTTTGTGAGAAAAGAAAAAATACTTGTCTAATGTTTTAAAATAATCTACCAGACGGACATTAAAATAAAAATTACGAAACTACCCAATTGGGTACTTGCCAACTAGTCAAATTCAATACTTTTTTCGAACTGTCAAAAACGACAGTTTTCTATGAATTTTGTACGAGATTGTATATTGTGACGTCACATTAAACAACATACGTATTTCTTAAAATTTGCTAGATAGATACTAAAATTAAGTTGGTCATAAAATCATTTAATGAAACTGTGATTATTTTTTAATATTTTATTGTATTTAACAGTCAAAATTATTTATTTTTGATTAAGGAAAGTAGTCAATTGCTACGATTCTTGCATACCTCTTTCGCTTCATTAATAGTCATCAATCTTTTCATGCATACTCGTCGGTTAAGGGTACTTTTAATTTAGGCATTTTTAATAATACATCGCCAATCTGGTCTGTATACGTCCCCGTCTATGAACGTTTCCATTCATATCCGCTCTGTATACTTCTTTCGTAAATCTTTTTTCTATAAACATATCTTTAATATCACCAACATTTTCTACTCAATTCGCGAATCGAATCTGATTCTCAACAGTTGCATTCGAGAACATAACATCACGCCTTTTATCCTCGAAGTGGTAGGCAGAGGTGCACATTATACCACTGTACAATGTAACACCCACTTTTCACTATTTATGTTATAAGTCCCATATACCGGGCACAGTTCCAGACTCCGTGCTACTACTGAGATTTTTTTTAAAACCGAGTAATACTTTGCTCGACCCGGGAATCGAACCCGAGACCTCTTACCCGGCAGTCGCAATTGCGACCACTCGGCCAACGAGGCAGTCGAGATTAAGTCAAAAAGTTCAAAAAATGTCCGATGGGCGATGACTGACGTCAATGAAAGAATTTAAACTCGTTTCGGACCGTGGGTCGGCGGCGATTTTTTGATCGTCAAAACTGTCGAGAAATGCGCCATATATACAAGGTGTTGTTTTAAAGCCGCGTCATTTTCTAAGAGGTAACTCGGCTATCGATTCTGAGTCCGAATCAGTAAAAAAAGTGTAGGTAAACATTTTTATTTTTTCTGTAAATTACGGAAATCCGTAAGTGCGAACTACACGCCGCCGTCTTGTAGCTAGTTTTATAACGCGGCTTGACACACACAAACTTAAACACGTAATTGATATTATTCCTAATTCCATAAAACTCCAATAAGAACCATTGCTGTCGCTTATTCTAAAATACGGTCAAACTTAAACGATTTATTATAGCCGTATTTTTAACTATTGGCCCGAAACTTTTATTTACATTGAACCTTTATGACTTCTGTGACATGCCCCCAAAAATGACACGGTTTCAAGACTACACCTTGTATATATATTAATATAATACATACATACATATATATGAATTGTACCGGTTATTTTCAAAAATCACGTGATGCTCATACACGTGCATGATTATAATTTCAAGGTGATTGATATTGACTGCCCCGTTGGCCGAGTGGTCGCAAGTGCGATTGCCGGGCAAGGGGTCCTGGGTTGGATTCCCAGGCCGGGCAATGTATTAGTAGGTTTTTAAACAATTCTCAGTAGTAGAACGGAGTCTGGAATTGTGACACTGTACGACTGTGTACTCGGGTATATGACACCCGCGGGAAGAATAGCGGTGGTTACAAATTATATTCCACTCTTATTATTAAATATATTACTTATAGGTTTTTTAACTATGTGTCTCGCGCATCATTTTATATTATGATAATTAACAAATTATTTACTAATTTTAGGCAATCATCGCGTGTCCTTTGCTTCCGTCATATTATGTATATGTATTATTATATATATTTATTATTTACTATTAATATTATAAATAGCCAATATACATACATATATAGATATATTTATTTAAATGACGTACATACATAAACCGTTATATCCGTGTTTTTGTGTATTTATTTACGTTTTTGAATGGAATTATTCTTGTTTACGTATTATTAATAAAATTATATTAAGTGTAGGAAAGCCATGCTTCGGCACGAATGGGCCGGCTCGACCGGAGTGATACCACGGCCTCACTGAAAACCGACGTGAAACAACGCTTGCGTTGTGTTTCGTCGCGTGAGTGAGGTTATCGGAGGCCCAATTACCCCGCCCCACCCTTTCCCAATCCCTGAATAACAATTCTCAAATTCCTAATCCCCAAAAGGCCAGTAACGCACTTGTGTTCCGGGTGTCCATGGGCGGCGCCGATTGCTTACCATCAGGTGATACGTCTGCTCGTTTACCGGCTTATGACATAAAAAAATAATAATAAATGATAAATTATGTTGCTATGCGTGAATCTTGAGAACGGCTTTACCTTATTTAAATTTATTTTTGTTTACCGACTTCAAGAGAAGAAGGAGAATCTCAGTCTGACCTGTAGGTATATATGTATTAATGATTCAGCTCGATTATCCCGCAATTGGCTGAATCGATTTCGATGCAGGTTTCAGAAAAGTGTTTATTACACTTTGGAAATGGGTTTAGTACATTAATAAACCGACCTAAAGAAGGGGATGAAGACGGTAAATGTCAAATACTACATTATTTCGTCATGATTTAGGTTTGAATCCTAGGTAGTGAAAATTCCCAAGCGTACAGCGCGTCGCGTTCCTCGTGCTCCTCAAAGAGTTATCAGAACACCACGGATGGGGCTCAATAGGGTCGATGCCGACTCGGAGCCGCGGAGAACTTAACGGGTTGTCGGGGCTCCGGCTCGACGTGCAGGAGAAGGAACGGGGTGGTTTTTACTCAGTAAGAGTCTGACACTCCCTTCCGCCTCACCCAGGCGGGAGCAATCATTCGATGATTTTCCCCCTTAAAAAAAACCGTTCAACCTGAATTGAACAATACAGTTAATATAGGTATTACACAAAAATATTTTCAACGATTCCTTTTATTATTTAAATCCGAAATGTCAATGTATTTATATACAAGTAACATAATATAATTAGGTATATAATGTGTTAAAATAAACATAAAATATATATATATAAAGGTTTTTTGTGTTTTCATATGAACTTTTCAAATCGGAAACGATTGTTATACAAGGTGACCACTTTTGTAATAGCACAGCTTTTGTCGTGCTAAAAATGTCGTGGTGGCCCGAAGGATTAATACGCCCCTCTCATGCATGAGGATGCGGTAGTACCAATGTGACTTTTTCCGAGTTACATGTACTTTCTAAGATCTAAGATCTACCTCTAGACACCACTGACAAACGGTGAAGGACAACCTTGTGAGGAACTGGGCTTATAATTTATAATTATAGTTTATAATCGATAACCTGTACTGAGTAAGCATGGTCATTAATGGTAATCTTTATTAGAAACATTTCAAATCGATCTAGAATATTCAAAATTTTATTTTTTGTTTAACCCTATGAGTACGGTCATTATAGACACAATTAAAGAACAATAGGTTGCGGTCACTAGTATCCTCGCGGTGTTTGACAGTTTAAAGGAAAGTCATTCTATGTCTTTTCCTCGGTAAGCCTTGAGTGAGTGTCAGACTCTTACTGACTAAACACCACCCCGTCCCTACTCCTGCACGTCGAGCCGGAGCCCCGGTAACCTGTTAAATCTACCGCGGCTTCGTGGGTTTCTAAACTTACAGTACAAACAATCTAATATTCCACAATTGCAAACACCATTACCAAGATCAAAAAGTAAAGGAAATTTTAAAAAAGAATCTCACTAAAATTAAAACTAAAACAAAATATTTACGTTTGTCTCTTTATGCCTCGTTGGAAAGTGCGTCTTACATATTTCGTGCGAGTAACTGGCGCAAGTTCACTAGACCACTTGTTGCATGGCACGACTCGACCGGTGTGTTACGACAGACCTGCCCACACTAGTTTACAAAAACGGCGCAACGTGAACAAATTCTCGTTTGGCATACTTCTACGTTGTTTGTTTAGTAAAAATTGAAGATATTTTGATAGTGTTTCGTTCAATATATTTTTTTTTATATTTGATGGGCTTTTTTTTAAGGGGGGAAAATCATCAAATGTCTGCTCCCACCTGGGTGACGCGGGAGGGAGTGTCAGACTCTTACTGACTAAAAACCACCCCGTTTCTTCTCCTGCACGTCGAGCCGGAGCCCCGGTTACCTGTTAGGTTCTCCGCGACTCCGAATCGGCATCGGCCCTATTGGGCCCCATCTATGGTGGTCTGATGGCTCACGATGGTACGCTCGGGTCTGTTTCTGGTCGGACGGGGAGCCACCCATGCTCGCCGTCCGCAGGCCCGCGCATATTTGATGGGCTAACGTTTGACCACTATCTCGTCTGGTGGTAAGCGATGATGCGGCCTACGATGGAGCTTATCGTCTCATACGCAACCTATTCACTCGGGCCTTGAAGACATCCAGGTCCCTTTAGGAATGTAATGGTTGGACTGATTTTGACAGGACATTTATTGGCAGTTAGCTGATGTACTAAAGAGTAACATAGGATACCTATTCACTCAGGCCTTGAAGACACCCAAGTTATACCCCTCAGGAAACACAGACTCTGGCAAAAAATTCCACTCCTTAGCAGTACGCACAAGGAAGCTGGAAATTAAGTACAAGCCTCTACCAGCAACTTCGCTTGCGTTCTTGTTGACAAAAGTAGCTAATGTATTTGCTGTTCTAAACATCCTGGGTGCTTACTCTTGAATCCAATTCCGATCGATCGACATTGGTATTTTAAAATTTCGTATTGCGTGGATATTTAATGAACTAAATGGTATTGAGTTAGGCTTTATATTCTATACTCTGAATGCTATTTTAACAGCTGCGATAGGGGTTGTATAGTTTTGACATTTAATAATTATTGAGACTGCCTCGTTGGCCGAGTGGTCGCAAGTGCGACTGCCAGATAAGGGGTCTCGGGTTCGATTCCCGGGTCGGGCAAAGTATGACTGGGTTTTTAAAAATTCTCAGTAGTAGCACGGAGTCTGGAATTGTGCCCGGTATATGGCAATAGGCTCACCCCCTATTACATGGGACTCATAACATAAATAGTGAAAAGTGGGTGTTACATTGTACAGTAGCATAATGTGCACCTCTGCCTACCCCTTCGAGGATCAAAGGCGTGATGTTATTTTATTGGATTGAAATTGCATTGACATTGAGATTGGTTTCAAGAGTAAGCACCCTGATCCCTTTAGCTGTTTTGACACACCCACATCCCACATACAACCTCACTCCTAAGGGACTAATGTGACAGAGACCGGCAGCGCTCTCTGATAAACCTGAACCTTTTATACTGCAATCTAAGCCTGTCAAACGTGGAGATAATGGCGCCCTCTCTATTTAGAAGAGGCTTAAGACCAGTAGTGGACTATCATACGTTGTTATAAAGTTTTTAGTAATCATAGGCAAGACACACAACTTCATTAAATTAAATAACCCAATAAAAATATATAGGCTTCGAATATATATATTGTAAATCACATATTCGCATATATTTTAGTACACGATAAGATCTTTTTTATGACTGTTGACACCATAGCTGTCAAACAAGCAAATTCTAGTACTAAATTATCAAAATATATAGCTTAATATATAATTTATATTATGTAAAACAACCTAACGTATAAATATTTAACCGGAATTTAGTATATTGATGTAAACAGCAGCTCATGTAGTGTAAATGTCCAGTCAACAAGGATGTTGCGAGGTTGACCGTCCAGGCGACACGCGTACTTAGGTATCGTCATGAGCTAATGTTCACATGTAAACAGCAGCTCATGTAGTGTAGATGTCCAGTCAACAAGGATGTAGCGAGGTTGACTGCCCAGGCGACACACGTTCTTAGGTATCGTCATGAGCTAATGTTCACATGTAAACAGCAGCTCATGTAGTGTAGATGTCCATTGTCCAGTCTCCCTTATATATACAATATTCCGTAAGTAGACAGATCTGTATCTTATATAGTAGCAGGCTATGAGCCAGGGTGAAATACTGCCTCGATCTAGCATGCCAAACTCCGTAGACTCGAGGCTAAATTTCAAAGCAGCATAAAATTAGCAATGATGCTATTTGTTGTTTACATATTTTACAAAAATAAGGATTAATTATTTATATTAAATACACGGAACTATTTTTTATAAATTATATTTGTCACCTAAGTTTGTAACGACGATAACAAATATATATATAACTTTATATATACATATTATAATCGATGGATTAACACGACAATACCAGTAAAAAACCCAATAGTTTATTTTATACTACCTTAAAAATCTTTTTTAAGTGTCAAAGATTAATAATAGGTACATGTGATTTTTCCATTACATTATTAATCCTGTATACATAAAAGTGTTAGATTGTGTATAATTTATGTTACCTGCTATATAAAAAAAATGTGTTTTATTAAAATTAACGAACAAATTATGTAGGTTATAAATTAGTGTTGGTTTTTCGATTTATGTGATAGACAGCATATACAATTATACATATATAATGTTTATTTATATATATAGAGACAAATTGGTTTAGGCAGACATGGTACAAAAAAATATTGTGGAAAAAATGTTTAAATTAATCGGTACGAACTTGACTAATTGATCGCGTCTTTAAATGGCTATTATCGAGTTTATCAACACAGTGCCTTTAGCCAAACGCCACTTTAGCGCTTGTCTACAGAGAGAGTATAAATCAAAATGTACGGGGATGACGCTGACAAGTGTCAAAATTTACGTCAATTTCATATAATTTGGTTTTCTATTCTACATGTAGACAAGCGCTAAATGGCATTTTGCTACAGCTGAAGGTTTGAGTTCAATTCCGGATAGAACAGATGGTATTTCTGATATTTTCTACTTTTAATATTCTCATTAATTATACACAGAGTGTAAAACTGTACCTGGAGATGGCTATAAGTTGAACTCTTACAGCCAATACTATGCCTTAGTTACGATCTTGTTCTGAAAAGAATTGCGAAAGATTGGGTCCAGAGGCCTTAGAACGAATTAATTTTACGTTTAAAGTAATAGTAACGAGTACGCGTTCGGCGCTCTGATTGGTTGATTCAATGACGCCGGCCAATCAGAGTGAAGAAATTGGAATTCATTGGAAGGCGAACTGCATTTTTTTTGAAGGGGGGAAAACCATCGAATGACTGCTCCCGCCGGGGTGAGGCGGGAGGGAGTGTCAGACTCTTACTGACTAAAAACCACCCCGTTCCTTCTCCTGCACGTCGTGCCGGAGCCCTGGTTACCCGTTAGGTTCTCCGCGACTCCGAATCGGCATCCGCCCTATTGGGCCCCATCTGTGGTGGTCTGATGGTTCTTTGAGGCGCGCGCGGAACGCGAAAAGTATTGGTATAGATGGCGCTGTATGTATTGGTATATGTCACAAAGGCTACTTTTTATCCTTTTGTGACGCGAGCGAAGCCGCGGGTAACAGCTAGTAACAGATAATTTGTTTGTATGTATGTTTGTCTGTTTGTTTGTCTGATACTTCTTTACGCAAAAACCGCTGAAGGGATCGGGCTGACATTTGGAACAAGGGTAGATTATGGACTGCTCGTGTTGACACACTGGCTACTTTTACTTTCAGTACAGACTTTTATTTTACTATCCTAAAAAGAGACGCGGGCAAAACCGCTGACAAGGCTAGTCGTGCATAAATGTTCTAGAATCAGCTCGACTAAAGACATCAGTGAGAACCTAGGCTCTTACAAATAGCTTGCACTGGCGATACTTAACCATTTCGTCATATAATTACGCCATGGCCACCGAGCGTTCAGCAGGTACCTTTCTCATATAATATATACTATATACTTATGACTGCCCCGTTGACCGAGTCGTCGTAAGCGCGACTGCCATGCAAGGGTTTCCATTTCCGGGTCGATCAAAGTATTACCAGGTTTTTAAAAAAAATCTCAGTTGTAGCACGGAGTCTGGAATTGTGCCCGGTATATGGCAGTAGACTCACCCCTATTACATTGGACTAATAACATAAATAGTGAAAAGTGGGTGTTACATTGTACAGTGGCATTAAATGCCGTAATGTTCACCTCTGGCTACACTTTCGGGGATAAAAGGTGTGATGTTATGTATGTTATATTTAAATGACGTTTATTTATGATAACCCGTTTTTTTCAAATTCCCAATTCCTAAAAGCCCCTAAATGCTCTTGTAACGTCTTGGTGTTACAGGTGTCCATGGGCAGCGCCGATTGCTTACCATCAGGTGAAACGTATCCTCGTTTACCGGCTCATGCCATAAAAAAGGTGCATCCTCCGACCAGGTAATCGTGGCTGGCAGGATTTATGCCCAACAATAGGGTAGATGCCTAATTTTTATTTTAATGTCCGTCTGGTAGATTATTTTAAATCATTAGACACGTATTTTTTATTTTCTTACAGAAACGAATACTTTTGACAATATATTGATTTGAAATGTCGCGTGACGTCACTTCTATTTACATTTTATACGTAGAAATGACGGTTTAGCCCCCACTCCTAAACTTTGATTCGATTTATTTATGTATTTAAGTTTTATTATACGACAAAATAAAAATATACGCGTCTAATATTTTTTCATTACCTAACTTACGGACTAATTAGATTTTTAATTTTCATACCCTGTCATCCTCCCAATTTGTATTAGTTCGTTGGGATTTTCTATCCGTGTTAATTCACGTGTGTGACGTAAGATTTGTTACGTCATCCATCGTCTGTGTGCGGCGTTTGTCATCTGTCATTTGCCAATGTGTCAAAGTCAATGTCAGACCAATTATACTTAGGGCATTTTTAAAAAAGTGTCCGTCTGTTTTTTTTTGTTGGTTTGACCACTATCTCATTTTTTTTCATAAACAAATTTTTATGGATTTTTTTAAGGGGGGAGAATCATCGAATAACTAACTGCTCCCGCCTGGGTGAGACGGGAAGGAGTGTCAGACTCTTACTGACTAAAACCACCCTGTTCCTTCTCCAACACTTCGAGCCGGAGGGGTAAGCCGTTAGGTTCTCCGCGACGTTTTTATGGAATAGAAGGCAAACAAGCAGGCAGGTCACTTAATGGCAAGCGATCAGCGCCGCCCATGGACCCTACAACTCCAGAGGAGTCACAGGTGCGTTGCCGGCCTTTTAAAAAGAGTACGCTCTTTTCTTAAAGGTTTGAAGGTCAGTTCGGAAATATTACCGAAAATAGATCATTTCTCAATTTTGCTATAATTAATTTGTATGTTTTTATAAAAACTATCGTGAGACATACTAAATTAACGAAAATCACGCTGCTCATGAGGAAGAACCCCTCTGTGGTTCGAAACTAGTATGAATGAATGAATGAAATACGTTTATTCAGCCTAAGACATGCATGCCAGAAAAGACATATAACAATAAAAAAGTATGAAAACAGAAAAAAAAGATAATAAGTAAATTATAAAACTATAACAAGCCAGTAATACAGGTGCAACATACTTCACAGTGTTGGCGGGCATGCACAATGAGCACCCAACACTGATTTTCAGTGGGCACCCCTGCAGTGACGCACGGACGAGAGCAACACATACTTGTAATCCGCCTATATCAAAAAATTTCGTTTTAATTTTGTGGGTTCTAGTACAGATTTTCTCAGTATATTCACGTGAGTAACCCGCGATTTTTAGTTAATGTAACTAATTTGTATGTTTCGTTACATTTAAAAACTAACTGGACCCGAGTATTCACCCAAAGACTTTGACTTCAACAGTCGAACTTCCAACTTAATTGACAAGGAAGTAACTATACAGTCGACGATCATAAGACGTGGATGTCCACACACATTGCTGCAGTAACAACCAGTTTTATTATATAACATCTTGCGTCTAGATGACGACACTTAAGCTAGGTCTAGATATTTATTTATTACTAGCTTTTACCCGCGGCTTCGCTCGCGTCACAAAAGGATAAAAAGTAGCATATGTGACATATACCAATACATACAGCGCCATCTATACCAATACTTTTGTTTTCCCTCGGGAATATCATATTTTTCCGGGATAAAAAGTACCCTATTATTTAATCCGGACTTCTAACTTTACGTCTGCAAAAATTCAAAGCAATCGGTTGAGTAGTTACGGCGTGAAGGTGGAACAAACAAACAAACAAACAAACTCACTTTCAGATTTATAATATTAGTAAGGATAAAATATCTTCCTACACTCTCATTACACGATTTTCCCAATTCGATAGTGAGGCTTTATGTAGTTAAAAAAAACATATTTATACCTATTACTAAAAAGAAGTAATACAACGAAAACAAAAAAATAAATAATATTAAACACAAAAATAATAAAGTAGGCCTTACAATATATACACATTACATCTTAACCTATTAAATTACCTACCTTACATAATAATGATTAAAATAAAAATAATATACAATAGTAGGTACTATTCACTATCATAACTTAAAATAAATAATAGTACTTTTGTGAATATTAAACTTAAGTTAGACATTAATTTGCCGTGTAGATCTATTCTGTCAGCACCGCTATTCTTCTCGTAGGTGTCGGAAGAGACCATCATCATCATCAACAGCCTATAAGTGTCCACTGCTGACTAAACGCCTCTTCTCACACGGAGGCTTGATTAATCGCCACACTTGCTCAAAGCGGGTTGGCGATTTCAAACTTGTAATTAGAAATTATAAGCCCAGGTTTCCTCACGATGTTTTCCTTCACCGTTTGTCAGTGGTGTCTGAATAATCTTAGAAAGTACATATAACTCGGAAAAGATAACATTGGTACTTGCCGTTGGTAGGTTTCAAACCTGCGCCCTCATGCATGAGAAGCAGGCTTAAACCTCCGGGCCACAACGGCCACGAATGCATGCCTTTGTCAAATGACGAAACGTAGACAATAGGCCTACAGTAACGTACGTAACTTCACGCCTTTTATCCTCGAAGGGGTAGGCAGAGGTGCACATTATAGTATAATGCGACTGTACAATGTAACACCCACTGTTCACTATTTATGTTATGAGTCCCATGTAATAGGGGGAGAGCCCATTGTACAGTCTACAGTAGCCTACTTAATAATATTTGCTTGAACCGGGAGTCGTCACTCAACCAACGAGGCAATGTGACATTTTAAATATTTTAAAATATATATATAAAAAAACAAAAACAACGGAATTTTGTGATATGTACTACCTTTTTGAAATATCATTAAGTAAACGTAAAAAAACAATGTTGTCAACCCGGAAATCGATCGTGTTTAACTGTCGCACTTGCAATCACTGCACCATCGAGGTCATAGGAGATCGTCGGAAAATAAACTAGGATAATAAATTAACACAATGCATATAAAACTATACTAATCATCTATAAGAGATTTTCGACTTTAACGGCATTATTATAAGATTAAAAATCGATTCAAGTTGTAAAATTTAGTATACTCTGACAAGCCGTTGTGTTTAAACAATGTCATTAAAACATTTTCGACGTTAAATCGCATTAGCATAAGATTGAAAGTCGATTTAAGTTGTAAAATTTAATACACTTTGACAAGCTTTTGAAGTGTGCGAGAGCCATGCTTCGGCACGAATGGGCCGGCTCGGCCGGAGTGATACCACGGCCGAGCAGAAAACCATAGTGAAGCAACGCTTGCGTTGTGTTTCGCCGTGTGAGTGAGGTTTCCGGAGGCCCAATTACTCTCCCCTTTCCCAATCTCCCCAATTCCTGAATCCCCAACGATCCTCAAACTCCTAATTCCCCAAAAGGCCCTTGTAACGCCTCTGGTGTTCCAGGTGTTCATGGGCAACGCCGATTGCTTACCATCAGGTGATCCGTCTGCTCGTTTACCGGCTTATGCCATAAAAAAACATATTGATTGATTAGTACTGTTCTCAGGTTTCCATGATGCATCTTGGAAAATCCAGTAGTTTTAAATAAATAATACTTTTAATTGTGCAACTATCGTAAAGCGTGTCAATAAAGGTCAATAAAGATGGCGTGTGACAACTCCACACAATAGCTGGACAAAAAATATACACATTGATGCACTGTCAACATAAATCTACAGCTCATCATTTAACATATATTTTAACACTATCTACTTCCGCGCGGTTTCACACGCTCTGCTCAGCTCCTATTGGTCGTAGCGTGATGTTTTATAGCCTATAGCCTTCCTCGATAAATGCGCTATCCAACACAAAAAGAATTATTCAAATCAGACTTGTAGTTACGGAGATTAGCGCGTTTAAACAAACAAACAAAAAAACAGACTCTTCAGCTTTATATATATTAACTAGCTTTTATGCGCGGCTTCGCTCGCGTCACAAAAGGATAAAAAGTAGCCTATGTGACATATACCAATACATACAGCGCCATCTATACCAATACTTTTGTTTTCCCTCGGGAATATCAAATTTTTTCGGGATAAAAAGTACCCTATTATTAAACCCAGGCTACTAACTTTACGTCTGCAAAAATTCAATGCAATCGGTTTCACTTTCCGATTTATAATATTAGTAAGGATAGTACATAAGATTATGTAATTATATAAGATAAGATATAAGATGACATATTTTTAGAGCCATATTTACGAAAACCATGAATAACTTTGATTCAGAAATCAAATAAACTCAAGACCTCGTTCTTAGCAGTTGCACTATACTTGCACATGTGACCTCTTATAAATCTACTAGCTTTTACCCGCGGCTTCGCTCGCGTCACAAAAAGATAAAACGTAGCCTATGTGACTACCCATCCCTTCACCTACCTTCAGTTGAAAAATCACGTTAAGTACCTTCGTTTTGCCATTTAAGACAGGCAAAAAAACAAACAGCTGTTCGCTTGCGTGGAATTCGGTTATAACGCGCGTTTTAGATTTTTCCGTGGGAATGAGAAATTTTGCCGCGGTAAAGCCTTGCTTTTCCAGGACTCAAACTACCTTTATACCAAATTTCTTCAAAATCGATTCAGCCGCGTGAAAGAACAGAAGAAGTTATTTTCGCATTACCACAAATACCTCCTCCCATTTTAATTTAAAAGACTTCTATTTCCTATAAGGGTTATATTTGCAATGCTAAACCAAAACTGAGTGGTAAACTATATTATAGGTACGTTTTATTATCGAAAACCTAACTACTTTAGACATCTACTTAGAAATAAACCACTTCACTAATCTAACCTAACTAATATAGCTACTGTATCAATCAACGTAAACAATGAACAAAGCGTCTTAGAACGACGAAAAAAAATTACTATAGTACTTTAAATACTATTATCTACTAGAAAAAATAACACTTGACTAATCAAACCTACATAGCGAACAAATAATAAGACTAATCAAATAAGCGCTAGATGCGTACACTAATATAGCTGATACGGAAGCTCGGAACCTATACTTTCACCGGTAACGAAACCATAGCGCCATCTAACTCGATCCTAACGCCATCTATCGAGCGTTGAAACAACAGCGTACAATATATTTCAATTGTTGAGTATTGTTGCCACTATGGTTTCGTGTACCTTTAACAACCTATAAATCTATAAAATACGCAACTTAATGTAAAATGGTTGGAACCAAAATTTAAAAGCGAAGAATACTTAAAAAACACGTTACCCCGTTTTACAAACACTCAGCGCACTCTATCGCCAAGTAGCGTAACTACTACATTAGTAGCGTCACTAATTTTGTGTACCTTTAACAACCTAAAATCTATAAAATACGCAATTTAATGTAAAATGGTTAAACCAAAATTTAAAAGCGAAAAGTACTTAAAAAATAGCGTAACTACTACATAGACACCAATTTCATGTACCTTTAACAACCTAAAAGTTATAAAATACACAATTCAATGTAAAATGGTAGGAACCAAAATTTAAAAGCGATAAAAGTACTTTAAAAGCACAACGATACCCCATTTTATAAACACTCAGCGCCATCTATCGCCAAGTAGCGTAACTACTACACAACGTTACCACGTGTTTTTTAAGTATTTTTACATATAAAATAGCAAATAAATGAGTCGAAAAGCGCACTGAATAAGTGTAGATTAACACCAAATAAGCGCTATAGATTAAAGCGTGAAATTTCCAATTAGTAGGTAATTCGTTGAATTGTTTTAGATGGCACAAAGCGCCATCTACAGGAATACACACAGCGCCATCTATACTAATATTTTTGTTTTCCCTCGGGAATATCACATTTTTCCGGAATAAAAAGTGCCCTATTATTTAATCTGGACTTCTAACTTTACGTCTGCAAAATTTCAAAGCAATCGGTGTAGTAGTTATGGCGTGAAGGTGGAACAAACAAACAAACAAACAAACTCACTTTCAGATTTATAATATTAGTAAGGATACCAAAACTAGAAATCAAACTTAGGACCTCAACTTCAAACCCACGTTCGTAACCGAGGTCAAAGTTTAAAAAATACCGGAAATTAAGTCAAAGAAACCTTGACACAGATTTAACTATACCGTCACTTTAACCTATATTTAGTTTTAAACTAAATATATACAAACCGTGTCACTTAACCGGAAGATGTTATTTAAATATTTAGTAAACTTTGAACTTGAAAAAAAATCTTAAAATGTAGGTTTACGACTGTAATATTATGACAAGGTCGGAGTCGGTAAAGGTGCAGTGGCTGTGTGACTGAGTTTCGAGTAGAGTCGAATCATCATCATTTTCATACTCTCTCTTCTTAGGGCTGATTTTTCAAACATCAGTTCTTTTTTAACTGTAGAATAAAATTGACAGTTGACAGTTTTTAGTATGGAAGAATTGTCAAATGTTCCAAGTTATACATCAGTTAAAATTTATCTGGTATTGGAAAAATCAGCCCTTAGTCGTTTCCCTCAATGAGGAATGTGACTCCTTCTGATTTGGTTTACTAGATGTCTCCACTTATTTCATTCCATTGCTGACCTCCACTTTTAGACATTATTACAAGTCCGTGGCGGTCCATTACAAGACTCCTATAAAAGGATTTGGCATAATTTTCACGCTTGACACACAAAAATATCTTAACTTGAACCTTTTATACAGCGATCTCCATTGAAGATAACCTGACCTAACTAAACTAAACCTTTTAAACTGTCATCGCAGTATAAAAGGTTTAGGTTTATCAGGGAGCACTGCTGCCCGGTCTCTGTCTAAAGTGTAGTCCCTTTTACGACACTCGCGGGAAGAATAAGGATGTAAATGTATCATGCTATCAATACTTCTGCCTAACTCCTCAAAGAATAACAGCCGCATTGATAATAGAACGGTATCTACAAACTAGTCTAGTGCCCTTGAGATTGGCAATCTTGAATCTAGGCCAGGGGTACTGATAAGCTAGATTTTAGGTACTAATTGATAAGATATGAGCACTAGATAAGGGAATATCAATCAAACATCTTGATAAGGTTAACTATCATATGAGTGTTATAAAATTGTTAACTTACTAGTTTTTGCCTGTTATTTTGTACGCATAAATAACCTGGATTCTTGTTAAAATTATATCTCTAGTGTGGCGCTCTCCAACACACCTGTCAAGCGTTGCAATTATGGCAAACCCTCCTATGTATGTACAAGAGGCTCATAGTCCAGTAATGACCCTACATTGATGATAAGTAGTTAGCAAAAGGCAAGGCAAAAGCAAAAGGGAGCCTTAAGTGTGCTTCAGCACGACTGGGCCGACTCGACCGGAGTGATACCACGGCCGAGCAGACGACCATAGTGAAACAACTTTTGCGTTGTGTTTATTTATTTATTCGAAGGAGTACGGCCACATCACAAACATATAACATTCAAAATACACAATAGTAAGTGTGTAATAGTAGTTGTGTTGCGTCATATAAGTGAGGTTACCGCAGGTTCCGCAGCCCCGGTATCCTGTCAGTTGTCTGCAGTTCTGGATGGTGCATCAGCCCTGCTGGGCCCCGTCTGTGGTGAACCTGATGGCTCTTTGAGGCGCGCGCGGCGCGACGGTCCATACGCTCAAGGCAGATATACCTTGCTGCCGAAAAATCCCTGTCAGCTTCAACAGTTGGTTGATTTCCTGAACATCATATAGTCTTTAAGACGAGTCAACTAGTGACCTTCCTTGCTTTCTGCTCTCATACTGACTCGTCTCTGATTTTAAAGTCTTTTCTCGCAGCGGTTGCCATGACAACACACTTTCAACGAAGTGACGTTCCCGTGTCGGGCGCCTTGATTTATTTACCGTGTCCGGTGACGGGGCTCAGTAGGCCGGGCCCGGTGGGTGCCAAAAAGGGTTTGCAATCTCTATTCATCCTGCATAGGACCGGAGCTCCGTAAACCGGCTAGGTAATCCACTATCTACGATATCTAGGTATTAAATATGTAGTACATAGATTTCTACACTACTTATTAAACATAATTACGTTTAATTATCACTTATGTAAGCAGCCTATTCTAGCTATTATTTCAATCATTTAACTTGTCTATTAATGAGCTAAGACATAGATAATTATTAGTCATTTTCCTTTCATAATAATTGTTTTAGATCAACCTTCCAAGTAAGTAACGATTGAGTTTCTTGCTCGGAGTTGATTTCAATTGAGTTTCTTGCTTGCACTGGTGGCTCGGAGGTTTAAGACGCCTGCTTCTCATGCATGAGTATGCGGGTTCGAAACCTACCAACGGCAAGTACCAATGTGACTTTTTCAGAGTTATATGTACTTTCTAAGATTATTTAGACACCACTGACAAACGGTGAAGGAAAAACATCGTGAGGAAACCTGGGCTTATAATTTCTAATTATTAGTTTGAAATCGCCAACCCGCATTGAGCAAGCGTGGTGATTAATGCTCTAACCTTCTCAGTGTGTGACGAGGCTTTGCTCAGCAGTGGGCATTTATAGGCTGTTGATGAATGATGAATGAACAGTACCTTTGCTTTGTCGGTCTTGTACAAAAATACCACCCAAAAGATTGACGTCTGCATTACCGTTGCAACGGTATATAATAACTCTAGATTGTTATTTTGTGTACGTGTACAGTCGCCATCAAAAATACGTGTGTTATTATAGGCTATTAGTTGTTGCCCGCGACTACGTCCGCTTAGAATATGAATTAAAATATAACCTTTCTTTTTGTTTCGGTTTTCCAAATAATAGTAGCCTATGTTACAAATAAAATAATTTGAATTTGAATTTACTCCTTAGTTCATCAGTTACCTGCTAATAAAAGTCTTGCAAAATCGGTCCAGCCATTCCAAAGATTAGCCAGTAAAAACAAACAGACAACAAATAAAAATTTTAAAAAGTTATTTTAGTAAGTAGCTGACTCGACCGGAGTGATACCACGGCCTCACAGAAAACCGACGTGAAGCAACGCTTGCGTTGTGTTTCGTCGTGTGAGTGAGGTTACCGGAGGCCCAATTACCCTCCCCTTCCCCAATCTCACCAATCCCTGAATCCCCAACGATCCTCAAACTCCTAATCCCCAAATAGCCGGTAACGCACTTGTAACGCCTCTGGTGTTCCAGGTGTCCATGGGCGACGCCGATTGCTTTTCATCAGGTGATCCGTCTGCTCGTTTACCGGCTTATGCCATAAAAAGAGTGAGCCGCGCGACGTCGCGGTCGCCGCGACCGCGCACGCTGCTCATGAGGAAGAACCCCTCTGTGGTTCGAAACTAGTAGAGCTTTTCTCAGTATATTCACGTGAGTAACCCGCGTTTTTACTTAATTTTATAGTTTTAAATCAACTGCCATCCTTACTAATATTATAAATCGGTAAGTGAGTTTGTTTGTTTGTTTGTTCCACTTTCACGGCGTAACTACTAAACCGAACGCTTTGAATTTTTGCAGGCGTGAAGTTAGAAGTCTGGATTACATAATAGGGTACTTTTTATCCCGGAAAAAATTTGATCTTCTCGAGGGAAAACGAAATTATTGGTATAGATGGCGCTGTGTGTAATGGTATATGTCACATAGGCTACTTTTTATCCTTTTGTGACGCGAACGAAGCCGCGGGTAAAAGCTAGTTATAATTATAAAGACCATGTTTATATTTAAGCTAAGTAAGTCAAAGATAAATATCATTCAGTAAGTGTAAGGTCAAAAAAGGCACGCTTAAAAGTCAAGAATGTAATAAAAATATTTTAAAGTCATTCGTCCTTCAGAGAAACTCGGTGCTCTTTCCAAATAATACAGATGTGATGGAAGCTAAAGAAGTATGTAAGGAGCGTAGTAGGTGGCGCTCTGTAGTTTCTGTATACCATCAGATGTATGAATGTGATGGAAGCTAAAGAAGTATGTAAGGAGCGTAGTAGGTGGCGCTCTGTAGTTTCTGTATACCATCAGATGTATGAATGTGATGGAAGCTAAAGAAGTATGTAAGGAGCGTAGTAGGCGGCGCTCTGTAGTTTCTGTATACCATCAGATGTATGAATGTGATGGAAGCTAAATAAGTATGTAAGGAGCGTAGTAGGTGGCGCTCTGTAGTTTCTGTATACCATCAGATGTATGAATGTGATGGAAGCTAAAGAAGTATGTAAGGAGCGTAGTAGGCGGCGCTCTGTAGTTTCTGTATACCATCAGATGTATGAATGTGATGGAAGCTAAAGAAGTATGTAAGGAGCGTAGTAGGCGGCGCTCTGTAGTTTCTGTACACCATCAGATGTATGAATGTGATGGAAGCTAAAGAAGTATGTATAATGCTATGTATCAAAGGATAAAATTATTTTTATTCATATTTTAATAGCGAAAGTGCTTGTAAAAACAGCTTATTTTTAGAAAATTTGCCAAAGGCTATATTGTTATTTACCTGGCTACTTAACAAAGCTTGTAGACTTTCTTTGAAGCCTAGATTTTGAAAATATGATACCTAAGTTTATTTAAATAACCTGTCTCATAAAAGATGGCATAAGTATGCTAAGTTGATTGATCGAGTGATTTGAAATTCAAGTCTGTGATGTCTTGAGGCTATAGATTTGGCTCCTGTGTCGAATAGAATTATTGATTAATAAATTAAGTGTTCTAAGAGAAAAAAGGACGTTCTCTGTTTGATGTCTATTATGTATGTACGTGTGTGCGTATCTCGCGATTGGCTGAACTAATTTTGATGTGGTTTTCAGAAAAGTGTTTGTTACACTTAGGAGACAATTTTAACTTCAAGAAAAGAGGGGATTGAAGATGGTTTTCTTAAAAGTAGTTTATAATAACTGACTGCCTCGTTGGCTGAGTGGTCGCAAGTGCTACTGCCGGGCAAGGGGTCTAGGGCACTCGGGTTGCCGGGTCGAGAAAAGTATAACAAGGATTTAAAAAAAAAACTTCTCAGTAGTAACGCGTAGTCTGGAATAGTGCTCGGTATATGGCAATAGGCTCACCCCCTATTACATGGGACTCATAATATGAATAGTGAAAAGTAGGTTGTCTGTGTTGACCGGACTGTTTACCTCTTCGGGGATAAAAAGAAGTGATTTTATGTTATGTAATATAGTCCAGTTTTCGGGTATAATATTACACCTGCGGGAAGAGTAGAGGTGGTGGCATTTTTTTTTATTTATTTATCTTTACATCACAAAGGTAAGTATTTTATAATCTAAGCCCCACAAAACCGGTGTAATGGTTCAAATTCAAATTCAAATTCAAATCACTTTAATGCATCTATAGTGTGTACAGGGTTGTTTGCAATTTTTTACAAAATATGTTCCAACTATAGGCCCATTTGGGTTTCTACCCCGGCGTTACAATACGGCTATTTATTTGCGTTTTATATAATATACTAGTATGTGTTTTATCAAACAATTAGTCAATGAATCAATTAGTCTAATGGATAATAAAAAAAAGATAGCATTATATCACGTTTTGAGAGATAAAGCCTTTATTTAAAAAAGAGATAGGCAGAGCTCGTTATCATCATATCAGCCCCACTTGATTGTCCTGGTGGCCTGGTGCCAGTTCGGAACCTACCAACGGCAAGCACCAATGTGACTTTTTCCGAGTTATATGTACTTTCTAAGATTATCTAGACACCACTGACAAACGGTGAAGGAAAACATCGTGAGGAAACCTGGGCTTATAATTTCTAATTATACCTCTACATTTTCATTGACCATCTGACTTCGTTTCAAATTCAAGGAGGAAAAGACTAACGCTCAAATAATGAAATGCTACCCAATTTTAAATTACATTTAAAAGCCACGTGTGGGTTGTTATATTTGTTGATTAAGTTAAGTTTGGAATTGCTATACCGCATTGAGCAAGCGTGGTGAGTAATACTCAATCCTTCTCCATGTAAGAAGAGGCCTTTGGGTAGCAGTGAGCAGTGATTATTTATTTAAATACTAGCTTCTGCCCGCGACTTTGTACGCGCAATCCCATTTTCTCCCTTTACCGTAGCACTTTCAGATTTTTTTTCTATCATAAAAACCGTCTCCTGATAATAACAAACACAACTAAAAAAAATCAGCCAAATCGGTCTAGCCATTCTCAAGTTACCTATGCCCGTTGAAATCCGTCCCCTAAATTTGGTCATACAAAAGTAATCTCTAAACATTGGAAATAAAGTCTATAATGTAATGTATGCCTGGCTTACACTGAGTGGGTGACCCTTTTAGCATAGGCATGTTTTCAGCGTCTCTCTTCTAATTCTTCTGTTTTAATTTTTCAACTCAATGTTTTTATTACTTCCACTGTCACACCTTTATTGTCTTTTTTATATTTTATTTATGGTGCTGAATAAATGCTTTTTCTTTCTTTCTTTCTAATGTTATATTAGGGGAGAGCGGTCAACGGTGACCGCATGGGGATCTACGGGTTGCGTGACAACGGGAAACGGGTTTCTTATAGATAATTAGGTATTTCCCATTAGGTTTGACGTATTATTATTATGTATGTCTTTACCATTCACGGGACCACAGGGTCCCGGTCATTTGGGAGGCGTACGAGGGGCCGAAGCCAACTGCGCAGAGGCCCTTTAGACAACTATAATATAAATGTAATGGACACACAAACCGGGGACTATCCCTGTATGCACTATGGAAATGCACCCAAGGACAGTACCCGGTTAGTGTAGGACTATTGTGAATAATGGAAAAAAAAGGTAGGGCTATGGATGGGTTGCTGTGGACTGGTAAATTGGGAACTATGGATGACTATGACACCTGCCGAAACAATGTAATTTTTACACGTAAAAATGGCAGGCGGAGACTCGCCAACTCACTGACCGGGCCCCGGGAATGGTTGCTAGATATAGCAACAGAGGGGCAACGAGAATGTGAGTGGCTGAAGGGTTAAGAAACTACCACCGCTTTCTACTCAGATCATCTGCTCCAGCCGAAGCCTCCTGCATCCCTGGCCCACTCGCGACTTACGAATAGTTTCTTACCCTCCGAGCAGGTTCACTGCTCTCGCGACTCCACTCTGGACGGCCAATGAAGGCAAGCCAGAGGTGGGAGACCTGTTCCTTGTCATCTTTCACTCCAGCCAGCCAATTAAGGCAAGCCGGAGAAGAAGGAACGGTGCCTTCTCCCTGGAGCACTCGGGATGATGGTAGCCCGCGGGATCGCTAATGCCCGTCACCTCGCCTCAAGGTGCCCTGCGGGCTTATTATTATTATTATTGTTCTATTAATATCAATAATAGAATAATATTAATTTAAGAAAAACCAAAACGACTTGTTACACAAAATATGAACAAGTTTTTTTTCGTAGCATAAATGAACATATATTAGGAAAAAAACGATGAATTAATTTTGTATTTTTATTTAAAGTTTTAAATTTCCTATTACCTACGTCATTTTTATAATAATTATTGAACAATTTAAATTTAAATAAGTGTATAAAAATGTACGTATTCTCCTGTGTATTGTGTGTGTTTGGTGTGCAAATAAATAAAAAAAATGTAGGTATATGTGTATTAAAGCTATGAGCAATTACCTAATGCATAAAAGAAATTAATATTTTTTATATTAAACGGTTTCAAAGAGCTCTATTCTATAAATAAGCCCTTTCGTTAGATACCCATAATGGAGGAATTTGTGAAAGAAATTAGATAATATTGGATGGTCATCAATATTAAGAGTGTGTACCAAATATCAGATCGATCTGTCGTCAGGAATGGGGTGACATTACAATTACTAAATACTCAAACAAACAAACGAGGCAAGCTAAATAAATTGATTTAAAAACGAATCTAGGTATACTAACCTTTTTGATATTTGATTTATTTTATTTTATAATCGCCATTTTGCGCTTATTAAAATTAATTGATTTGATGTAGACATCGTTCTTATACGCCGTGAAATCCATTTAGTTATCGTCCCGCGGCAAAAAACCTTGCCATAAGGAGTGCTTTCGATGTATAAAGTAAAAACAAAAAAAAATAAGACTTAATTTATTTATTTATTTTAATTCGGGTAGCCAACAGCTATATAACAAATAATAAAATTTCAGAATATGCTAATACAAAGCCAATTATAGGTTTCCACGCCTAGCTATATATCTTTAGAGAGGTTTTACGAATGCAATGCACATAAAAGTATAAAAGATGGATAGTCATTCAAAAAATTTAAGGTTTAGTCGCCTACGCACCCTGGAACTGCTTGTGGTAAATGGATCAAGTCCTAAATCCTTGCACAATCTATTATAATCCCTATTTTTTTAATTTTCATGGAAATACGCCCATGAAACACTAGACGTAAATTTGTAGGCACTATTCGCATCGCACGTGCACCCGACGAGAAATACCTCTTCGAGAATCACATGGCGTGATGTTTTGATAATGTACTATGAGTTCGTATGCGCTTTCGAAGTTTGCTTTTTGCAAAGGTTGACCAGTTATTTTTTGTTTTAAACATTTTATTTCTTTGTGAAACTATTGTATTACCGAGACAGAACCATTTTACTTCGGGACGTAAATAAAATAGAGTTCACTGTGTAGAGTCGACCAAAGTATTTTAATTTTTGATTATTTTTACAAAAAAATCGGAATAAAATTTTGTCTAATATGTATATGGCAATAGGCTCACCCCCTGTTACATGGGGCTCATAACAGAAATAGTGATAAGTGGGTGTTACATTGTATATTGTGCACCTCTGCCTACCGCTTAGAGGATTAAAATGGCGTAATGTTAATCTATGTTGTATTTATTTAAATGATAAAATTATGGCACTAAACTATGATACCTTACCTATGTTTTTTTATTTAAATTACTGCATTTAAAAATATCTATCTACAAAATCTTTATGAATACTAATTTAAATTATTTTTTTCAACAATTATATAACATAATTCTATTAAATTTATATTTAATCACATTCATTTTTTATATTATATTTTTACCATACATAAATATTATATCAATAAACATTATTTTATGGCTGTTAACATTAATCGCGTAAATTATTTTTTACAATAAAAATATTTCAAGATAAAATTCTAGCCCAAAAAATCCCAACATAAAAAAAAATCTGTTACATTTTTTTCCACATAAAAATGAGATTCATTTAAAATGAAAACCTTAGTACACTTGCGTTCATTGCAAGAAAAATGAAAGTGAATCTCAAATAAAGCGCTTTATCGTTCATCTCAGTAGGTACTTTCGTGGCACACTGGCCCAAATTCCCCCACCCCTTCCATAAGTGAAAGCGAATAGCAGCAAATAGTATAAATATGACATAATAATGCATAACATAATATGCAAATACGATCTTAAAAAAATTACCGATTACTCCATTTTTAAACTAAATAGGTATTCGACCGACTTCGGTTGGTATTTCGAAGCGCGGCAAATTTTCGGCCGCATAAATTTTATTAGCTATTAATATGTATATTTTTATCGTTTTGTAATATAATTTTGGCGTAAACTTATGTTGTAATTTTATTGGGACATTTTAATTTTTGATTACTACACATTGTGATGTTTCATTCAATATTACCGATGAAAAAAATTACATGCAAAAAAATAATATTAATAACAAAAACAATTAAATACCTGAATTTGTATAAAAATCCGTTTTCCAATACAGCAGCAAAAAAAACCTTCCACAGATACCAGAAATCCACACACACAATCAGGGAGATAAATCACAAATATTAAAAAAAAACACAAGAAATAAAAAATAAATTTACACAATTTTTTTTTAAATTACGAAAGCACTATTCGGTATTTTCGTTCGGCCAATACGCGACGCGTGATTTCTGAACGGGCCTGTGCGCCCGACTGCAGTACATTCACTTCAGCCATACCTCGGGCATATCACAACGCTATTTTTCTCAGCGAAGCACAAACAGACACAAGAAAACAAGTGAATCATCGATTATAATTATCAATTTTTACTATAATATTCTTAGGAATTTATTTTTTTTAAGAAGAATAAGAATAAGTATGGTAATTACAGGTTAATAATAATTATAAAAAAAATAGTCCCACATACATACTACTGTTTTCGACATGCAAAGTTAAATTTGACAATATAATAAAGTTAAAATGTTACGATTAATAGAAACTAATTACAAAAATGCTTACAACTAGGATAATATACTATTTCTCCTAACATATTATTATTACTTCCCTTCTTAATTCACATATTTATCATTTTAGTGACTTACTTAATAACAACACACTTAATATTGCACACATTAAACTTTCATTGTCAGAAACTCATCTAAGATGTAAAAGCAACTGTTGATTATTAGTTTATTTAATGAGTTTCGCGATTTATTTTTTAAGCCATATATTATAAATAAAAAGTAAGTTTTTTTTATAATCGGTTGTAAATTAAGTATTTATTTACCTATGAAGTTTCTTGCTCGTTCTTCTCCATAGGAATCTACACCTTGGAATGAGCAAATAGCTTCACTTTTAAATTTCTATTGCTGACGTTCAAAAGTGCGTTCCTGGTCTAATTGAAATAAATGATTTTGACAGTCAGACTATTGTTTTGTGAAAAAGCGGAAAACTTTACTAATTATTTGACATGGTTTTTCCGGTTGGAAAACCCATTGAAGATTTATTATTAATGTGATGATTTTACCTTATTTTTCTTTAGAAAAGAGTACCTATTTATGTAGAGAATTATTCAGTCATTTTCTTTGACTATCAGGTAAAAAACTATGGAAAAATTATTTTCATGATATATCATTCATTACATACTTGAATGCCTAGGTAAGTGGAGAAGTGGCAGATTCGGTATTAGGGTAAAGAATTATTGGAGGCAAACGAGCAGACGGATCACCTGATGGTAAGCGATCAGCGTCGCCCATGGACACCTGCAACACCAGAGGAGTCACAGGTGCGTTGCCGCCTTTTTAAAAAGGAAAACGCTCTTTCTTGAAGGTTTGAAGGTCGTATCGGTTCGGAAATACCGCCGACGACAGATCATTCCACAGTTTTGCTGTGCGAGGCAGAAAGCTACGTCAGAAACGCACAGTTGTGGCCTGCCAACTATCTAAATGATGAGGATGTATAATTGTATATGCTGTCGTGAGGGTCGATGGCGAAAAGATGCGGCAGGTATCAGGTCAAACAATTCCTCAGAGCACTCCCAAAACTTATGTGAGACGAAACGCATGTGTTTTAGTATACCGTCGCAATTAGGTAACATTCAACGCCATCTATCGAATGATTAGGTGAACTTTTTATCTATGTTGATAGGTAATTGCTTTTTACCAGACCACAAATATTCTCTTAAATACCTGAACCTTTTATACTGTTATCTTTTACCAATTTTATTACCATAACATCATAACATCACGCCTTTTATCCCCGAAGGAGTAGGCAGAGGTGCACATTATACCACTGTATAAAGCAGCACTCACTTTTCACTATTTATGTTACGAGTCCCATGTAATAGGGGGTGAGCCTATTGCCATATACCGGGCACAATTCCAGACTCCGTGCTACTACTGAGAATATTATAAAACCCAGTAATACTTTGCCCGACCCGGGAATCGAACCCAAGACCCCTTGCCCGACAGTCGCACTTACGACCACTCGGCCAACGAAGCAGTCACAGGTAATTTTATTACCGACTACAATAAAAGGATGTTTCCAGTTAGACGAAAATTGATTTACATGAAGCTCATAACATAAATAATGAAAAGTGGGTGTTACATTGTATATTGTGCACCTCTGTCTACCGCATAGAGGATTAAAATGGCGTAATGTTATCTATGTTGTATTTATTTAAATGATAAAATTATGGCACTAAACTAAGTTTTTTATTTAAATTACTGCATTTAAAAATATCTATCTACAAAATCTTTATGAATAGTAATTTTAATTATTTTGTCCAACGATTATATAACATAATTCTATTAAATTTATATTTTAATCACCATATTTTTTTATATTATCTTTAACCAATTTTATTATCGACTACAATAAAAGGATGTTTCTAGTTAGACGAGCATTTCTTTCTTTATTGTCAAAGTCAAAGTCAAAGCATTTATTTCAATTAAACCATAGTTTGGTACTTTTGAAACGTCAACAAATACAAAATAAATAATAGTCTGTCAGTCAGTCCGTCAGTGAAACTAGGTGAAGCTAGGTGCTAAGTATTAAAACAAAGAGTTTCCTTTTCTTGTATAGAAGCACTATTTTTATGGATTGTCAGTATGCATATGTGAGCACCATGTTAGACTGTAAGATTTTTATTTATTTTTTCAATCTCGATTTTTTCAAAACGTAGTTTATAAAAGACTACATAGTTTATTAAAGACGGTCGAGTGGTTGCAAGTGCGACTGCAAGGGGCCTCGGGTTCGATTCCCGAATCGGGCAATGTAACTATTACAAAGTTTAAAAAAAATCTCAGTAGGAGCACGGAGTCTGAAAGTTTATCCGGTATATGGTAATTGACTCACCCCCTATTACATGGGACTCATAACATAAATAGTGAGAATTGAGGGTTACATTGTACAGTGGTATTAATAACCGTAATGTACACCTCAGCCTACCCCTTCGGGGATAAAAGGCGTGATGTTATGATAGTTTATAAAATCTATATATATAAAAGAAAGTCGTGTTAGTTACACTATTTATAACTCAAGAATGGCTAAATCGATTTGGATGAAAATTGGTGGGGAGGTGGCTTAGAACCAGGAGACGGACATAGGATACTTTTTACCCAATTCTTTTTTTTACTTTTTACCGAAAATCAAGAACGGGAACGGGAAATATCGGGATTGCGCGTACGAAGTCGCGGGCAGAAGCTAGTATTTAATAAGAATGGACACTATAGTAGGAAATAGTTTTACTACTAACTTGTATGTAGTAGTTTTTATATCTAGAAACTAGTAGAGCTTTTATTAATATATTCACGTGAGTAACCCGCGATTTTTAGTTGATTTATGTAGTAGTTTTCTGTTTTCTAAAAGCCTAAACAATACCTCAAGAACCTAACTGGTTACCGGGGCTCCGGCTCGACGCGCAGGAGAAGGAACGGGGTGGTTTTTAGTCAGTAAGAGTCTGACACTCCCTTCCGCCTCACCCAGGCGGGAGCAGTCATTCTATGATTTTCCCCTCTCACACATTCTCACACATGCGCGCACAAGCATCCACAATTTCTTCCATTCCCCTATATTTCCAAATTGCACTGTTATAGGCAGAAAAAAAAGGTTTTATTGATTTTCGTTTGTAACTTTTTTAATTGTATACTGGTATTGTTAATTTTGTAAAAAATTCTAAGGAGGAGCGGGGTCTCATAACACAGGCACATCTTGCTTAAAAGGAGTCCCAAAGTACGATCACCTAATGTAATCACAAATAACAATAACAAAAGGATTATCATTTCATTTCATTTTCATTTTATAACACTGTACAAAAACCCTATTCTCACCGACACGCCTGTCTTAACATACGAGTCTAATTAACATACAAACTATTGTTGCTATAATTGTAACATTTATCGCGAGATAAAATGTTAATCTACTTACACATTACAATACATACATATTCATTTCTATGTATCTAAAGTTGTAACTTAATTTATATTGTATTAAAAATAAGAAATGGTTTATTGCTCTTAAGTCAAAGGCACTTTTGAACGTCAACAAAAAAATAAAAGTGAAGCTATTTGCACATTCCAAGGTGTAGATTCCTATGGAGAAGAACGAGCAAGAAACTCCATAGGTAACCCTTTTTCAATCACGTTCACAATACAATTCTCTAGTTACATAGTTTTTCTGTTTGGATTGTGCGAGAACAATGTAACACTAAAATCCAGTCAAAGTGATCGAAAAAAAACCTTAAGTACAATAATAGAGTCTGGATTTCTGGACAATAATAAGTATTAACAATTATTTTAGGCTAAGAGCCAAGTAATTTTAACCTAGAGTGTGGCCATGCTTCGGCACGTATGGGTCGGCTTGACAAGAGAGTACCTGAATCCCCAACAATCTTTAAATTTCTGATGCCCATAAGGCCGGTAACGTACTTCTAACGCCTCTGGTGTTCCAAATGTCCATAAGCGACGCCGATTGCTTACCATCAGGTGATCCGTCAGCTCATTTACCGGGTTATCCCATAAAAAACATCTATACTACATGAGCTGCTGTTTACATGTGAACATTAGCTCATGACGATACCTAAGTGCGTGTGTCGCCTGGACAGTCAACCTCGCTACATCCTTGTTGACTGGACATCTACACTACATGAGGTGCTGTTTATATGTGAACATTAGCTCATGACGATACCTAAGTACGTGGGTCGCCTGGACAGTCAACCTCGCTACATCCTTGTTGACTGGACATCTACACTACATGAGCTGCTGTTTACATGTGAACATTAGCTCATGACGATACCTAAGTACGTGTGTCGCCTGGACAGTCAACCTCGCTACATCCTTGTTGACTGGACATCTACACTACATGAGCTGCTGTTTACATGGGAACATTAGCTCATGACGATACTTAAGTACGTGTGTCGCCTGGACAGTCAACCTCGCTACATCCTTGTTGACTGGACATCTACACTACATGAGCTGCTGTTTACATGTGAACATTAGCTCATGACGATACCTAAGTACGTGTGTCGCCTGGACAGTCAACCTCGCGACATCCTTGTTGACTGGACATCTACACTACATGAGCTGCTGTTTACATGACGGCAGCACAGAAATATGTCTGGCTTCTACTGAAGGTTATCTGGAAAATTTGGTTCGCAACTATTTTGTCAATTTTATATTCATATTTCCTGTACAGACACATTAAGTTTGTCGTCGTAAACTTGAGTATAAATAACTTAAAAAAAAACTAGTTTTAATCCGACTGTTTCTTAATTAATGACTGTTTAGTTTACTCGTGTATACATATTAACTAGCAGCCCGTCCCGGCTTCGCACGGGGTAGACAATTATTTATTTTTGGAAATTCGGATTGTTGTAGTGACATAACTACAATAGTTGGAACATATGCTACCGCGGAGTTTTTTGTAGACATTATGATGTTCTACAATATTGTTGTACATTATTTTGTTCTATCGCTAATAGTTTCGGCAGCGCATTCGACGAAAGACACTTTATGTCTTAAAGTGTTCAAATATTACCAAGGATCCCTAATTTTTTTCAAAATGAAATGTAGCCTATGTCAAATTGGACGAATGTAGCATTCTATTGGTGAAAGAATTTTTTAAATCGGCCCAGTACTTTTTGAGCCTATTCATTACAAACATACAAACATACAAAAATAGGTACAAATCTTTCCTCTATAGATATAGATTTATATAAAAGTTTTCAAGATAAGATCAGATAATTGGAAAATCCTACATGTGTATGTCTGCCTGTCTGATGATAAACTCAGTAATCTAGCTCAAAGGCTACAAAGTCTGGCATTGCGCCTAATGTTTGAACAGCCTGTATAGCGAGCGTGGAGATTATGGGGATCTCTCTTATGTAGAGAAGGCATAGTCCAGCAGTGAATTACTAGGTATAGGCTCATGATAATCATATTGTTCTCAACTCCCACTCCCCTAGCGCGCTACATGTCACACAGATTGCTACGCGCAGTAGTTACAGCTGTGTACAGTCTGTCACTCTCTCAGCCCTCCCCTACACTCCCCTAGCGCGCTACATGTCACACAGCTTGCTACGCGCAGTAGTTACAGCTGTGTACAGTCTGTCACTCTCTCAGCACTCCCCTACACTCCCCTAGCGCGCTACATGTCACACAGCTTGCTACGCGTAGTAGTTACAGCTGTGTACAGTCTGTCACTCTCTCAGCACTCCCCTACACTCCCCTAGCGCGCTACATGTCACACAGCTTGCTACGCGCAGTAGTTACAGCTGTGTACAGTCTGTCACTCTCTCAGCACTCCCCTACACTCCCTTAGCGCGCTACATATCACACAGCTTGCTACGCGCAGTAGTTACAGCTGTGGACAGTCCGTCACTCTCTCAGCACTCCCCTACACTCCCCTAGCGCGCTACATATCACACAGCTTGCTACGCGCAGTAGTTACAGCTGTGTACAGTCTGTCACTCTCTCAGCACTCCCCTACACTCCCCTAGCGCGCTACATGTCACACAGCTTGCTACGCGCAGTAGTTACAGCTGTGTACAGTCTGTCACTCTCTCAGCGCTCCCCTACACTCCCCTAGCGCGCTACATGTCACACAGCTTGCTACGCGCAGTAGTTACAGCAGTGTACAGTCTGTCACTCTCTCAGCACTCCCCTACACTCCCCTAGCGCGCTACATGTCACACAGCTTGCTACGCGCAGTAGTTACAGCTGTGTACAATCTGACACTCACTTCGTCACTAAGAACAGTAGCCTTAATTTTATTACTGAACATTAATTACATTATAATTGTATTGTATTTATTCTGCAACACGTGTAGCCATAATCATTTATTAATAGCTTCTATAAAAACCTAATAAAATCACGATTACGCAAATAAGTATCACTGAATGATTTACGAGATACCTTTGAACGGAATCTATATAAGTAATGTAATTAGAAGTTATACTAGATGGCATCCACAGATCTTCTCCATCTCGATCAGTCTTGAGCTTCTCGCTTCACCTCGCTCCACATCATTCCAATGCCCGCCGCTTCTGCTATCACAGTACGAACGCCGCGTTTGCCGAAGACGGCCACACTACCTTTTTCCCTGGGGATTTCAATCCTGGGCTTGCTTGGAAATGTGGTCGGGACCCCTTCGGAGCCTATGGCCTATCCATCCCCAAAAGTATCTTGTTTAACCTTGGAATCTAATCCTTGATACGAAAGCCCTTACTTTCCTGCCGAGGTATCATATACCTTGGGCTCCGTTTCGAAGACGACGTAGGAATGTGATGGTTTTGATCAATAAGAGTCTGACAATCCTTCTCACCTCACCGGAAGAAGTCATTGGATGATTTTCACCCCTCAAAAACAGACACCTTGCTTTGAAAGTGTGGGAGAGCCATCCTTCGGCACGAATGGGCCGGCTCGACCGGAGTGATACCACGGCCGAGCAGAAAACCGACGTGAAACAACGCTTGCGTTGTGTTTCGTCGTGTGAGTGAGGAAACCAGAGGCCCAATTAACCCCTTCCACAATCCTCAAATGCCCAATTCCCAAAAGGCCGCTAACGCACTTGTAACGCCTTGGTGTTTCGAGTGTCCATGGGCAGCGTCGATTGCTTACCATCAGGTGATCCGTCAGCTCGTTTACCAGCCTATGCTATGAAAAAAATGGTCTGACGGCGGATTGGAGATTGCAGCATAAAAGGTCAAGTTTATCAGAGAGCGCTGCTGCCCGGTCTCTGTCTAATGTGTAGCCATCTCTTCAAGAATTTAAAGTTATTTATTTATTTTTAACATTAAGGTCATTCATTTATCTAGCATCTAGTTCTAGCGCATTCGTTTAATGGCTAATAGCTAAGAACCAAGGTTCTTTATAGTACATCTTAATCACGCGATCTTGAGAAAAATAAGATAATTATTTAAGTAACTGGTTTCCTTAATGAAAAACTATTATTAACGCTGTGTCACTTTGTAAGAGTAGTTGTGGTTAGAAATATACATTTTTTACACCACCCTTACTCTTCCCGCGGGTGTGTTATACCCGACTGAGAGACTATATATTTGGCAGACGCCGAGCCAGCAGCGCTCACTAATAAACCTGAACCTTTTGTACTACGATCCTCAATATATAATATCCGTGGTGCTTGGCGACTGGGCTTCACCCAGTTGTACAGTCTCCTTTTGGTGCCTTTAGGCTTAATTCACTCTGTCTCCTGCAGTAATTCACCGAGGGAAGTCGAAACTATCGGTTTTTTTCTTCTCCTCTTATAATAACTTCTGATTCACTTCGTTGAGGGAACCAAGACAGTTATTCGTGTCCCTGGGACGCGCCGGACTTCAGTGTTCCGGTGTTTTCATGGTTGTATCTACTGTGGATCTTGGCTTACAGGAGTTGCAGCGGTTTTGGGAGGTTGTGGCGGGCTTGTCCCAAACAAAAAAGAGACTCAACATACCTACCGTCGGCGGCGTCGGCCGATATTTTATCAAAAATAAGGGCTCTTTTTTGATTGCGGTAAATCATTCAATGATAAAGAGTGAGGCGAGAGGGAGTGTCAGACTCTTACTGCCTAAAAACAACCACGTTTCTACTTCAGCTTCGTACTCCTACTGAGATTTGGGATGAGAGGTAATCGAACCCGACAACTCTAGCCCGGTAGTCGCACTTACGACCACTTGGCCAACTAGGTAACCGTTAACTTATGAATCAATAATTTGCGTCATAGATTAAAAACACATTAATTTTATTTCAAAGAATCATATATTTTATAAAACATATAGTACCTATCAAGTTTTTTGTTAACTTCATTACAATATTTAACCAATTAATTTACTTAACAAACACTTATTTGTTTTAACTCATAGTTAATGGCAAGTGACACATTATTTTAACTATAAGTGGTTTAACTCGTTTTATTTAAACTTGTGTTTATATTTAACAACATTCACACATATCAACAGCCTACTACTAAGCAAAGGCCTCTTCTCACACGGAGAAGGTTTGAGCTTGCTCAATGCGGGTTGGCGATTATAAACTTTTTTTATAGCATAAGCCTGTAAACGACCATACGGATCACCTGATGGTAAGCAATCGGCGCCGCCCATGGACACCTGGAAACCAGTGGCGTTACAAGTGCGTTACCGGCCTTTTGGGGATTAGGAGTTTGAGGATCGTTGGGGATTCAGGAATTGGGGAGATTCGGGAAGGGGAGGGTAATTCAGTAATTGGGCCTCCGATAACCTCACTCAAGCGACGAAACACAACGCAAGCGTTGCTTCACGTCGGTTTTCAGCTCGGTCGTGGTATCACTCCGGTCGAGCCGGCCCATTCGTGCCGAAGCATGGCTCTCCCACACTTAATTTCGTATCACAAACAAGATTTTATTTTGATACAAAGATTAATAAGTATTTCGCAAAATAAAACTATAAACTAATATTTATAAATCTAGCATTTACTTAATTAAAATTGCTTCAGTAATTTAGCAATAAAATACATCTATTAGATCATATAACTAATATTATAAATGTGAAACTGTGTGTATGTTTGTTACTCAATAACTTCAAAACGACTGAAGGGATCAGAATGAAATTTGGAACCGTGGTAGATTATGGTCTGGAATCTGAACTGGAGTACTTTTTATCTCAGAAGTGCAGGTAAAGCCGTTGGCAGAAGGCAGTATATTTATCATTATCAACAGCCGACATTCACTGCTGGACAAAGGCCTCCCCCTAAGTCTTCCACGTTTAACGACAACTCGCCACCTGTATCCACAGGCTCCCCGCAACTCTGAAAAAGAATATATAAAGAAGTATATTATAAAGAGGAAATATTTTATTGAAAGAAATAAATAAAGAAATAACATTTATTTGACAATTGGTACACAACACAAAGATTATATAAAATAATAATATTTACTAACTAACTGCCTCGTTGGCCGAGTGGTCGCAAGTGCGACTGCCGGGCAAGGGGTCTCGGGTTCGATTCCCGGGTCGGGCAAAGTATTACTGGGTTTTTCAAAAAATCTCAGTAGTAGCACGGAGTCTGGAAATGTGCCCGGTATATGGCAATAGGCTCACCCCCTATTACATGGGACTTATAACATAGAGGTAAATAGTGAAAAGTGGGTGTTACATTGTACAGTGGCATTAAGTGCCGAAATGTGCACCTCTGCCTACCCCTTCGGGGATAAAGAGGCGTGATGTTATGTTATGTTAAAAATATCAACAGATACTTACATATATAATATATAATAATAATAAACTTAAAAAAGTAAGTAAAGAAAAGAACAAAAAACATCAGAGTATAACAAAATAACGTACAAAAACAAACTAACTAAATATAATAATATTATTAAATTATCCTCGCATGTTTATGTTAAAAAAGCTCCGAAACTACTGGACCGATTTGGAAAATTCTTTCACCATTGGAAAGTTTACTTTTAAAAGAGGTTACTTTTAAAAAATATCCTATTAGGATACTTCTTATCCTGATATTCCTCCAGGATTGAGTAAAAATATAGGAGCAAACTACATAGACCCAACTGATATCACTGCGAGGACCACCCGGAGGACACAGTGGAGGCGATGTGCCGTGCCTGGGCTGGGCACCGCCGTGTCCTCAGGGATGTGATCGGCGACGGTGACCTCTCGCGTCCGGTTCTGGTTCAGGCCATGGTGCGGCGTGAAGGTGACTGGGATGCCGTCTCCTTCTGCGAAGCAGTCATGCTAGCTAAAGAGGAGGCGCGGCGCGTGAGGAAATATACCTCCTCACGCCCCAGCCGTCGTGGAAGACACTCCGAGCGTCGGAGATCGCGAGACGATCTCCGGCTACCGTAAGTGCAGGTCTGAGGACGGGGATCAAGACTCGACCAGAACCAGACCCCTGCGTACGGGGCGTCGTGTTCTGCGCGTGCCTCAAAGAGATATCGGACCACCACAGATGGGGCCCAATAGGGCTGATGCCCGATACGGAGCCGCGGAGAACCTAACAGGTAACCGGGGCTCCGGCTCGAAAAACAGGAGTAGAAACGGGGTGGGTTTTAGTCAAGAGGAGTCAGACACTACCTCTCGCCAACCCAAGACGGGAAAAGTAACTGGACGATTGTCCCATCTCAAAAAAAAGAAGAGCCAACTGATTCATTAATGTGAAAGTAAGTTCGTTATCTCTTTGCGCTTTATCTACTCAAGTAATCTATTGTAATTGGACATACGTATAGTCGAGAGTACGGAGAAAGAAATTTTTTATGGCATAAACCGGTTAACGAGCACCAGGATCACCTGATGGTAAGCAATCGGCGTCGCCCATAGACACCTGGAACACCAGGGGCGTTACAAGTGCGTTACCGGCCTTTTAGGGATTAGGAGTTTGGGGATCGTTGGGGATTCAGGGGTTTGGTGACATAGTAAAAGGGAGGAGGGTAATTGGGCCTCCGGTAACCTCACTCACACAACGAAACGACGCAAGCGTTGCTTCACGTCGGTTTTCTGTGAGGCCGTGGTATCACTCCGGTCGAGCCGGCCCATTGGCGCCGAAGCAGGGCTCTCCCACACCACAAAGGCGGGCAAAGCCGTGAGCAAAATCTAGTATGCAATAATGATTAAACAAATAAAGTTTTTGTGAAGGAATCCAATAATATAAGATTGTAAAATATATTTAGTGTTTTTTGTAATATTCTAGTTATAACTTCGCATATAAGTATGAATAACAAAATAGGTTTTCATATAACGTAATATAAAATATAATTTTGATAATGGGTATATAAGTTAAATATACCTATTGAACATAAATTGATGTAATTATAATGTTTATTTATAACTATATAAGTATATTTATTAATATTATTTGAATCTTTGTGTGTTTATCTGTATATTGTTTTTTTTTTATATTTGATGTGCCGACGTTTGACCACTATCTCGCCTGGTGGTAAGCGATGATGCGGTCTACGATGGAGTACATCGGCATGTTACTACTTTTAACCACATTCCTAATTCATTAAAAAAAGAATCAATGACAATTTTTAAAAAGAAACTTACAGCACTCTTGTTAAGCAAATGTTATTACTCTGTGTCTAATTATTTTGCTGATAAATTGTAACTGTGTCATAATATGTGTGATGATGCACCTGCATCAATGTTTGCATGCCACTATAGTAGAATGTAACACAAAGATACCTTATTAGTGTTTTAATAGCACCTTATTGTTAATACCTGTATTCTGAGCAAATAAATAATTATTCTATTCTATTCTATTCCATCCTATTCCATCCCATCCCATTCCATTCCATCCCATTCCATCCTATTTCATTCCATTCCAGTCAAAAGTCACTTAGTAGCATGTGTATCTGAATGTTGCTCAAAATAGCATGCTCATCTGCAGCAGTAGCCAAATGCCATTTAGCGCTTGTCTACATGTAGAATAGAAAACCAAATTATATGGAATTGACGTAAAAGACTGCCTCGATGGCCGAGTGGTCGCAAGTGCGACTACCGGGCAAGGGGTCTCGGGTTCGATTCCCGGGTCGGGCAAAGTATTACTGGGTTTGTAAAAACCTCAGTAGTAGTCTGGAACTGTGCCCGGTATATGGCAATAGGCTCACCCCTATTACATGGGACTCATAAGTCATAACATAAATAGTGAAAAGTGGGTGTTACATTGTATAGTGGCATTAAGTGCTGTAATGTGCACATCTGCTTACCCCTTTGGGGATAAAAGACGTGATGTTATGTTATGTGTGACGTAAATTTTGACCCTTGTCATTGTCATCCCCATACATTTAGTTTTCTACTCTCTCTCTGTAGACAAGCGCTAAAGTGGCGTTTGGCTAAAGACATGTGCATGTTTGCGAATCAACAGGCGTTTGAATTTAGAACATGCGTTTTTCTATTAAGAAAAACCTTAAAGTTTGTTTGTTTTTTGTTTATTTGTCTTTGTGTTTCTTTTGTCTTATTTTCTTTAGGGCCAATTTACCAATACTCAGATAAATTTTAACTGTGGAATAACTTTGAACATTTGACAATTCTTCCATACTAAAAACTGTCAACTGTCAATTTTATTCTACAGTTAAGCATTAACTTAGTATGGTTTCGTTTGTGGGAGAGAACCTAACGGGTTGCCGGGGCTCCGGCTCGACGTGCAGGATAAAGAACGGGGTGGTTTTTAGTCAGTAAAAGTCTGACACTCCCTCCCGCCTCACCCAGGCGGGAGCAGTCATTCGATGAATTTCCCCCCTTAAAATAAATGGTTTCGTTTACCGGCTTATCCCATTAAAATTACTCAATAGAACGCTTCCTAGCATTCTATTTTAGAGCACATTTAACAATAATTGTGCGAAGTCGGTACGAGTCATAGGTTTCGCATTCATACATACATACATAACTTCACGCCTGTCTCCCATGGGGGTATTCAGAGACTAGGGAACGCCAATTACTACGATTCCTACATACCTCTTTCGCTTCATCAACAGTCATCAATCTTTTCATGCACGCTCGTCGGTTAACCCCTCGAGCGTCCTTATGAGCACCCGGTGGATCATAAGAAAAATGCTTCATGCTGCTTTCTCTTTCATTAAATCTATTATGAATGTTTTGTTTTTATTTTGACTGTATTTATTTATTTATTTATTTATTCATGTACAATACACAGAAGAAAAAAAAATATATATATAACAAAACAGAGGTACATAGGTACTGCATATCCCTTATGGGATTTCTTCCTGCAGCCCTGCGAGAGGAGAAATAAATAGATCATATAAGACAGTGTGTAACAACAAAAAACAAAACAAACAAACAAGAAGAAGACAGTGAAAACTTAAACTAATAATTAAAACTACTTACAGACTAACAAAAATATTAGGGGAAAGTGTTTTACCTATGGACATTTTCCGAATTTTGAACTAAAATAAGGTTTAATTACTTAATTTCCATTTATTAGCCGTAAATTATCACAAATGTTGTTACAGGAATAGTTAATGCTTAAGAATTAGCAGTCTTAAGTTTTTTACTAACTATAATTATTATAATAAATAACATTTTTTAAAAATACTAAATTTGTCCACAGGTACATGTTATTATTGTACCTGTGGACAGCTGTACTTGTACCTATGGACAGCAATGTACCTATGGACATATCACTTTTCCTTAGTAATAATTATTTAAAAATCAACAAAATAATCAGAGTTTCTCTTATAAAGCAACTTTAACATCAAATAATCAATAATTATTGTTTTTTTTGGCATCGCAATACTTTTCATATAGTTCTAATTCAGAATCATCAGTGGCATCTGAATCACCATCGTCTAATATAAAACACTTCTCACATAGAAAGCCAGATTCATCATCTGATTCTAAATTATCTTTGTGTGCCTTTGATACACATTTCTTGTGATATTTTAAATCACATAGAGAACAATTGAGCATTTTGTTAACATTTGCCAATCTTCTACATCCCATACACATGGCATACAGCTCGTCTTTAAGAATTTTTATCTGGCTAGGGCCAGCCTTTGCCTGCACTTCAGAGGAACTTTTTGGTTTTTTCGGTATGTTATTTTTCTTATTTTTGTTCTTTTCTTCAATTTTTCTTTTATTTTCTGCCTTTCTTATTGCTTCATTCTTTATTTCGTTTTTTTCAGGTGTATCAGTTAAAATTCTACTTTTTCCAGGTTTCCTTCCTCGTCGCGTTGCCTTTCGGGGGTCTGCTTTTGGAAATGGGCGTACTGACTCTGGTGTTACTTGTGAAATAAGCTGTTTTCTCGGAGTGACTGCTGCATTTACATTACTTTTTCCACATCCACCAACAGTATTATTAAGAGAGGAAATTTCTAGTTGATTAACAGATTTGCTTGCAGTAGGTTCAGCTTCTATGTCTAAATTCTTTTGAAGGGTTCCGGTTAAAGATCCAGCCATATGCACATCTTCATCTACACTGTTATTAGGATTCTGTGTCTCCTGGTAGTCAATAAGAGTTTCATCTTGATTGCACTTTAAATTGATTGCTGATTCTTCAGTGACAGACTGATTTTGAGTTGTATTTTCAGAAATTGTGGTCAATGGCTCCGGTCGATCAGTAACAAATGAGCACAGAAAATCTTGTTCACTGAATATATCTCTATTAAATGGGCATATACCCGTTACTTTAAAACTTTTAATAATGTTTTTGGGTGTGAACGCTAGGGGATATGCTTCGCCGACGATTTCTGAAATATCATAAATAGTAATTGGCTTTCCAGGGTGATTTAGCATCCAGTTATCAGCAGCTTTATTGTACTGCGCCTTAAATGGTCCAAACACACAACGATCTAAGGGTTGTAAATTATCTGATGTATGCGGAGGTAATGTGAGCAGAATTATACCACTATTGGCGGCTTTTTCAATAATCTCAATTGAGATATGCGTTTCATGGTTGTCCATTATTAAGAGAACCGGATTTTCTTTAGTAGGTTTGACAATTTGTATGAAATGATCCAGGTATTTTCTAAAAATAATTTCTGTTGACCATCCAGATTGGTTAGCTGCACCAACCGTACCTGGAGGAGCACCTTTTAACATATTGTCTTTAAAGAAAACTCTAGGAAAGACTATCAACGGTGGAACTGCATTTCCAATTGAATTTATACAGGCAATCATGGTATTATTTACTCCCCTTTCTGCTGATGTAAATTTACCTAGCTGTTTTATATTTTTTGGGGCTAGAACTTTTCTGGGGTTATGGACAGTTGATATTCCGGTCTCATCTAGATTGTAAATATTTTCAGGAGTGAAGTGGTATTTTTCGATAACTTTTTGGAGATTATCAAAGAATCTAGAAACATTAGCTCTGTTAAAACTACTTGCTCGCGCCAGACTGGTTGCTTCAGGCTTCCGTAGGGACAAATGAGGATGACGTTGACGATAATATCTAAGCCATCCCAACCCAGCCATATTGTTTTCGTGCCAGCCACTTGGGATGTTTTGTTTTTGCTTCATGACTGCAAATTGGTATGCCAGCTCTCTGACTTGCTTAGCATTTAAGCCCATATGTAGGTAAGCTGCTTTTTCTAAATATTTTTCAATTTGTTTCTCTTCTTCTTCATCAAATACTTTTTTCACGTCATTTCTCAAAATAGCTACATTGGTCTCGCTCAGATTGTTGTCCTTGTTCATATGAAGGTATTTAAATATGGTAGACTTTGGTATATTATATTTTTCTCCAACTTTTCGCAAAGAACATCCACTTCTAGCCTCTTTGATTGCCTCAGATAATGTCTCTGGACACAACTTACGTCGCGTTTTTCCATCCTTACTACGAGGCACTGAAAAAAGTAATAAAAAATACTTCTAAATCGTAATATTCTATTCAAACTAAAAATTTGAACTAAATTTTGTACCTGTGGACAGTCCATAGGTACATGCATTTCGATGTCCACAGGTACAAATCTGGCAGTATAACCTTAAAATATGTTACCGTCATGATAGCTACGAGTTGACATTATTATACCGCTTAAAATAGATGTTTAACGATATACACTACAGTCTGACCGAAATTAGCTATCTATATTCTGCATCTATTGACAAAAATATAGGACGACAAAGTGATAAATACTTACTTTTTTGCGCGAAAACCTTTAACAGTCTGTCACCGGTTACTCAACAAAAAACGCAAGATGGCAGCAAGTCAGTGTTGCCACGTATCAAAAATACTTTACGGATGCGTTCAATTCGTTTAATTTATGTGTTTATTTTTTAAGATATTAGTGGTGTCCACAGGTAAAACCGTGCATAGGTACAACACTTTCCCCTACAATAAAAACATACAAAATAAATATAAATAAGTACTTATACATATACTTCCAACAAAATATAGAAATATAATAGATACACATTATTATACATACTATATGTAAATAATATATAATACTATATAATAAAATACATACAATATAACACAATCTGTACTTAAGAGGAAAGGTGATAATGTTCCCTCACACATTTCTTAAAGATTGATATAGATTTAGAGTCACGTATGTTAGGCGGGAGCGCATTCCACAGCCTCACCGCATGAACCGAGAAAGAATAAGAGTAGTAGTCGGTATAGTATTTGTTTTATTTCTATTGTAATGATCCTTGTTTTCGTGTGCCAATGGCCAAATAAATGTATTTCCTTTCTCTCTTTGTCCAAATGTCACGTGTACACCCGTTGGATCATAAGGAACGCGGACGCTCGACGGGTTAAGGGTACTGTTAATTTGGCCGTCCTTTAATATATCGTCAATCTAAAAAAAATTCGCAAAAAGTAGTGTAATAAACGCATTAATAGTTCAGACTATTAAACTACCAAGATAATATAATTTATGACAGGTTCTATAACACGTGATGTTCATAAATTATCAGTGTCATGACTGAGCTTCTCTTAGTCCGATTAACGCAGGTTTTTATGGGTTAGGTCGACTGTTAATTATAAAATATATATAATAACATTATCGTCACGTTTCTTACACCTTTTTTATGGCATAAGGGGCAAACGAGCAGACGGATCACCTGATGGTAAGCAATCAGCGCCGCCCATGGACACCCGGAACACTAGAGGCGTTATAAATGTGTTTGCTGGGCTTTTGCGGATGAGGAATTAGGGGATTTGGTCTCCGGTGACCAACGCAAGCGTTGTTTCACGTCGGTTTTCTGTGACGCCGTGGTATCACTCCGGTCGAGCCGTGCCGAAGTATGGCTTTCCTACGTTTAAAAATGTGTGGGAAAACTAAAAAACGAATCTATTCAAAATATTTAACAAAGTTTGTTAAATTATTAATTTAAATTATGCATTTTAATATTAAATTATACAGGGTGACTTGTAACTCGACGTATTCCTCTCAGGAGGTGATAATATAACTAAATAAACTAATTTCCTATAAAAATAGTCCTGAGGTCTCTGGTCCGAATGTGGCTAGTTTCTGATATATTCAATACTAGCATTTACCCGCGGCTTTGCGCGCGTCACAAAAGGATAAAAAGTAGCCTATGTGACATATACTAATACATATAGCGCCATCTATACGAGTACTTTTGTTTTCCCTCGGGAATATCAAATTTTTTCGGGATAAAAAGTACCCTATTATTTAATCCAGACTACTAACTTTACGTCTGCAAAAATTCAATGCAATCGGTTTAGTAGTTACGGCGTGAAGTCGGAACAAACAAACAAACTCACTTTCCGATTTATAATATAAGTAAGGATTTTCGGTTTTGGTAAAACATCCCAATCGAACTACAAAAACATCAATAAATAATAAACTACTAGTTCGGTTTAAGTAATGTCGTAGTTGCCCGGAGGTTTAAGATGCTTCTTATGCATGAGGGTGCGGGTTCGAAACCCACCAATGGCAAGTACCAATGTGACTTTTTCCGAGTTATATGTACTTTCTAAGGTTATCTAGGTACCACTGACAAATGAAGGAAAACATCGTGAGGAAACCTGGGCTTAAAATTTCTAATTATAAGTTTGAATTCGCCAACCCGCATTGAGCAAGCGTGGTGATTAATGCTCAAACCTTCTTCGTGTGAGAAGAGGCTTTGCTCAGCAGTGGGCATTTATAGGCTGTTGATTGATTGATTGGTTCGGTTTAAGTAATTGGTGTTGGTATAGAACGAAGTGCGTGAAGTTGCCATCTGGCGCATAATATGTAAAACTTTTCTATTAGATTAATGTCCACACAATACTTGTACCGGCTTCACCGTTGATTCTTATTTTGATTATTTAAATATAGTAATATTCGTGCAATACGGCCTTTTTATTCATAACTCTTCAATTGGAATAGGTTTCATTTATTGTCAATACATGTCGCCTGCACCGTATTCTGACCTAACGCAGATTGATTTTTATGTGTGTGGGCACATGAAATCCCTTGTTTTTGCAAATGCAATTCCGTCTACCGAAATATATTGCAAAAAAATAATTGAAGCGACTAAAGAAATAAGACGCTCATTCAGTTCTGAGTTAAGAGTGACTGTCACAGAAATACGGAAGCGTTTACAGGCACCTCAGGAATACGTCGAGTTAATTAAAAAAAGTCACCCTGTGTATGTAATTATACCTGTATTTTTTATGTTAATGATTATTATATTATAATTAAGTACGTTATCAAGAAAAACCCACGTTTGCGTATGTATGTATGTATGTACGTCATACGTGTAAGAAAAAGAAATATTAATTATAAATAATGTCACCACTTGTTACGTATCGCGCCATTTTTGAACTCAAAGTCAAATCAATTATTTATATTTTAACTTACATATGTACATTTAAAAGTTTACTTTCAAAAACCAAATATAACTAAACTAACTTATCATTATAAGTACAGTATTTTATTTCCACAAAATGGTACAAAATGACTTCGAAGAAAGAAAGGAAGATAGAAAGAAAAACCATTTATTTCGCCACGACACTCAACAACAATTTAGGAACACACAAAAAGCCTATGGTGCGTCGCAGCGCAATAGGCTGGAGCTCAGCTTAATACCGTGGACCGGGCACAGAGGCTCGAGCCCACGGCGCTGATTTTCAGCACCAGCCCATTATAGTACGTACTAGTTATACACAAACGTGAAAGCGTCCAAGCGCCGATTTTTTTTATGCCATAAGCCGGTAAACGAGCTGACGGATCACCTGATGGTAAGCAATTGGCGTCGCCCATGGACACCTGGAACACCAGAGGCGTTACAAGTGCGTTACCGGCTTTTTGGGGATTTGGAGTTTGAGGATCGTTGGAGAGACGGATTAACCTCATGGAACGCACTTGGAATCGCTAATGGACACCTGAAATAAGAGGCGTTTGAGATTGTTGGGGCATTTGAGGATTGTTGGAGATTCAGAGATTAGGGAAGGGGATAATTGGGACTCCGGTAACCTCACTCACACGGAAAAACACAACACACATGGATATGCTCGGCCGTTGTATCATTTCGATCGAGCCGTCAGTGCCTATCTCGAGCGAGCATGGCTCTCCCTCAATTAACCTATACCATATTCCTACACACAGCATTAATCAAAATACGTCATTATTAAAAAAAAGTCAATAGTGTGAAATTCCTACTACCATTCCAAAATATCTATACCTAAAAAAACTCGACTTAGTTAGAAAAAAAACTCACCAACGATTTTTATTATGATTTATTGAACTCACGTGTTTTTAAGTCTGAGTCGGCTAACGGACCAACCCCGGCGATTAAGATATGATTGCCAAGGTCGGTTTTCAAGTTATTACTTTTTTAAACACGTGCGTCAAAACCGGATTCACCAGTGGGGCCCTAGAGAGAGCACCTTTTTCTCTGATGTCAAACTAGCTTGGGGTCAGATGGAAAGTGTGACGACGATTGAAGTTCCAATGACAAAAGATAGATGGCGTTAAAAATCCTATATCGCACATGTGAAATTTACATGCGAATTAACATAGATAGTATAGGAGACGAGGTGCTCACTGATGCAACATCACTACATAGTATAAAACAAAGTCGCTATCCGCCGTCTGTCTTTCCGTATGTATGCTTAGATCTTTAAAACTACGCAACGGATTTTGATGCTTTTTTTTAATAGATAGAGTGATTTTTAAGGAAGGCTTATATGTATAATACATGCATATTGCACCCGTGCGAAGCCGGGGCGGGTCGCTAGTTTTAATATAAAAACATAAATCGGGATCGCGTTCGGAACGCGACTCGCCGTACGCTTGGGACTTCATGGTGTATTAGCCTATCCTTTTATAACTTGCGAGAAGATAGTGAATAGTTAATTTTGCTATAACCCCATCGTCCCCATATAACTTAGGAAGGGGTTTTTGGCTTTTCAAAAACTGTCAAAAACATTAGGTACTGTTTTAGTTTTTATACAGCTTTTTCATCAAAAAGGTATTTCCCCAGTCGACTAGCTTAAATTAAGCAAGAAATCTTTTCGATCTAACAATTTTAGAATGAGTAAAGGACATCGTTTCCGTGATAAAAAATAACAACTTGTCAAGTTCGAGTCGGAGTCGTGTGTGAAGGGTTCCGTACCATCCTTGAAATCCTCAAATCCCCAATCCCTAATAGGCTGACAACGCACTGCACTAGTAACTCCGCTAGTGTTGCAGGTGTCCATGGACGACGCTGATTGCTTACCATCAGGTGATCCGTATAATTGAAGCACCACTATGGAAGCTTAATCAACGAATAACATAATATCACGCCTTTTATCCTCAAAGGGGTAGGCAGAGGTGCACATTATACCACTGTACAATGTAACACCCACTTTTCACTATTTATGTTATGAGTCCCATGTAATAGGGGGTGAGCCTATTGCCATATACCGGGCACAGTTCCAGACTCCGTGCTACCACTGAGAATTTTTTTAAAAACCCAGTAATACTTTGCCCGACCCGGGAATCGAACCCGAGACCCCTTGCTCGGCAGTCGCAATTGCGACCACTCGGCCAACGAGGCAGTCAACGAATAACTTAAATTTATTAAAACCAGAGATACAAACATTGGCCATAGACAATACACAGACAATTTTTATACCTTAGATATAAACTGTTGTATATTATGTTAAATGCAGGAACAACTAAAACTGCAGACCGCCATTAGGACACTGTTTTATTCCTTTTTAAAAAATAGCATGGACAATATACAACCATAGACTATTGTCATTACAAGTCATAGAGCAACACGGGCCACCGGTGTTGCTCTATGGCACAGATAAACAAATACACAACATAAACCATAGATATATTTTGATAAATCTAACAATCCGCCTACTCGTTTACCGCCATGTCATAAAAAATGTGAATACCTATATATCAAACTTCGTTAAACTATTTGGTCGTGGTGGCCCGAAGGTTTAAGACGCCCACTTCTCATGCATGAGGGTGCAGGTTCGAAACCTACCAACGGCAAGTACCAATGTTACTTTTTCCGAGTTATATGTACTTTCTAAGATTATTTAGACACCACTGACAAACGGTGAAGGAAAAACATAGTGAGGAAACCTGGACTTATAATTTTTAATTATAAGTTTGAAATCGCCAAATTCCCAATTCCCAAATGGCCGGTAACGTAAGAAGAAAGAAAGAAAGTATAACCCTAGAAGTAAAAAGATAACAACCAGCAGAGACGTTATAATCATAGAGCCAACGGACCACAGTGAAGTTATGTTGTCATCAGAAAGATCTGGACAAAATACCCAAAATATATAAAAAACTAACATAGACAAACATAGACAAGGATTATTGTTTATGACATTTTTAACCCGCTTACACATCTTAGCAATAGAAGGCAGCGGCATATTATATATTAATTATTTTGATGCATTACAACAGAAAGAAAGAAAAACCGTTTAACTATTTTGCTTCGACACACAACAAGAATTCAGAATTTAGAATTTAGTTTTATTTATTTACGTACTTGTAACGCCTTGGTGTTTCGGATGTCCATGGGCGGCGCCGATTGCTTACCATCGGGTGATCCGTCTGATCGTTTACCGGCTTAGCGCTATAAAAAAATAGGCTGCTGTTAATTCAACGTGAATGCGGGCCAAGCCACGGGCATCCTTACTAATATTATAAATCGGAAAGTGAGTTTGTTTGTTTGTTCCACCTTCACGTCTTAACTACTCAACCGATTGCTTTGAATTTTTGCAGACGTAAAGTTAGAAGTCCGGATTAAATAATAGGGTCCTTTTCATCCCGGAAAAATTGATATTCCCGAGGGAAAACAAAAGTATTGGTATAGATGGCGCTGTGTGTATTGGTATATGTCACATTGGCTTTTTATCCTTTTGTGACGCGAGCGAAGCCGCGGGTAAAAGCTAGTAGTTATATAAATATTTATTTCTTGTGTGTTGCGTGGCAATAGGCTCACCCCTATTACATGGGACTAATAACATAAAGATGTTAAGTGCTGTAATGTGCACCTCTGCCTACCTCTTCGGTGATGTTCGATGACAGATGGATGGACAGTAGAGTTTTATGTGCCCTGCCTATACCAAATCCATTGAATAGCGACATAGCCACGCACAAAGCGACACTTTTACAGAATATTGCACCCAATATGCTGAGTCGACTCCTAGTGTCGCCGCCTCGTGACTTACTTCCACAGAGCTGATGTCGCATCTGTATTTTACATAGAATTAATTCGGACTATAGAAGTAATATGTATTAATAAAATAATTCACTTTGGTACTAGCATCGTCCACGTCTACACATAAAACTATTGTAATCTTTAAATTAATTAAACTTTTATCTTTAAAAGTATCGATTATTTCAAAGTCCTCCGGCTGTCACCTACATAATTAGGGTCTAAATAATAAGGACCTGTTTTGTCGTTTGGCTACGGAACACTAAAACCTAAAATATATAATTACTAGCGGCCCGTCCCGGCTTCGCACGGGGGGACTTAAGATTTTTTACATAGTTTTACGTTTTATTTATATTTATTCTCAGTTTTTTTTAGCGACCTGCCCTCCGTTGTCGATGTCGCGTCTTAAGGTAACCGATTGAACAATTCAAAAGTTATCTAGAGCAAACTTTTATAAGGACTTTTATGAACCATTCATTAAAACGATTGTTATGGGTAAACTATAAAAGGTAGACAATTCAATTCATCTATAGAACATTTTTGTATAACTTTAACTATATGCTCAGCGCACGCCACGGAAGGCCTCAGAAACGATACTTTTCCCCCGTTTTTAAAACATTTTTGGTTACTGCTCCACAACTATAGGACCTAGCGTGATATTATATAGCCTATGTTACTTCTGAATAATGCAGCTTTCGAATGGTGAAAAAATTATTGCAATCGGTTCAGTAGTTTTTGAGTTTATTCATTACAAACATACAAAAATACAAATCTTTCCTCTTTATAATATTATTATTATAGTATAGATTTAACGTGTCCATGGTAATATGTAGCCGTACATATATACTCTTCTAGAGACGATTATAAAATGCATTCAAATCGTCGTATTAAAATAATTATAAGTATTTTAGTTTTAAAAAAGGAAAGATTTATGCGTCTGATTTTTTTTATTATAGCCATAAATCTTTTGTTCCTATGACAATCTTTATACGTTGTCTATGGTAAGTCCGAAGATCTAAAAACAGGTCTAAACGTAGATATATATCAGCTATCTTCTTTAAACTAATAATAATCTACAGTCGGTGTATCTGTTTGTTTGTTTGAACGCGTTTGTTTGTCAGTAGTAGCATGGAGTCTGGAATTGTGCCCGGTATATGGCAATAGGCTCACCCCTTATTACATGGGACTCATAACATAAATAGTGAAAAGTGGGTGTTACATTGTGCAGTGGCATTAAATGCCGTAATGTGCACCCCTTCGGGGATAAAAGGCGTGATGTTATGTTATGTTAATAGTCTTATTTTGTCTCAGCTGTTACTTATTCAGTCTCTAATCGTCAGAATCTGTAACTGGCTCAATATTACTCTTTCTCTGTTAAAGCCGTATAATGTAGCTGTTGATTTACCATGAAATATTTGATGCTTCCAATTTCTGTCATCTTTGGGCGACCGAAGAACGAAAACAAGACCTCTTGCCGAATCGTCACGTTTTTAGCCATGCGAGCAATGAGGCAGTTTAATAAATAATACTTTTTTATAAAGAGACTATATCCGATCGTTTAATTTGATTTAGAGCTGAGCTTAAGGTTTTTTTATAAGTAACTAGCTTCTGCCCGCGACTTCGTGCGCGTAATCCCATTTTTTCCCGTCCCCGTTCGTGATTTTCGGTAAAAAGTAAAAAAAAGTATTGGTTTAAAAGTATCCTATGTCGGTCTCCTGGCTCTAAGCTACCTCCCTACCAATTTTCAGCCAAATCTATTCTGCCGTTCTTGAGTTATAAGTGGTGTAACTAACACGACTTTCTTTTATATATATATAGATTTTATATCACGAGTTTGGCCGCGTTAATCGTTTATAGGCTGTTGATGTGATGTGATCACCTGATGGTAAGCAATCAGCGCCGCCCATAGACATCCGCAACACCAGAGGAGTTACAAGTCCGATGCTGATATTAAAAGGTTTGTTGTGTTGTGTTTTGTTAGCCTTGTTATGTTATGTCGTGAATGTGTAAGATTTTGTGAGAAGATGGACGGCTGATGAATTAGTTTTAAGTAATTATAATTATTGTACTTTTTTATATAAGATACCTATCACATAAGTGTAAAATAGTAAATAAGTAACATTTTTTTTTTATAATTTAACTGTATAATGTTTTGGCTTGTGCTGTAAAGTTATACATGTGCTTATAAATAAATAAATAAATAAATAAATGTTTTTTATGGAATAGGAGGCAAATGAGCAGACGGATCACCTGATGGTAAGCGATCAGGTTCTATCTGGGGGTTTACGTGAAATATATCCGGTATCTGAACACCCTTGTTTCTCTTAACCCCCGGCACCCCACGACCAGAAGAGGCAGCGATCAATTAGGGATCCTCCTAACTATGATCCCTAAAGTGGTGACCCCGACGTGACCTCCTAACTACGATCCCTAAAACTTTAAATCGTATATCGTATATGACATATTTCTTACCGTCAATATAAAAAGCTGTAAGCCCGCTTCACGCGAGACGACGTCGTTTTGTTTAAAAAGCAAAAAACGCCATGCCAGAGTTATGCTTGAGCCGTGCCGGGGCCTGTTGCGTGTGAATATAAGCCTTCACTGTGCATGTTCACTCATACGGCTGCAAACAACGTAATCGTGGTTTCACGTCGGTGTACTGTGGTATCACTCCAGTGGAGCCGACTTATTCATGCAACATTCATGAAACATTTTCAACATAACATAACATCACGCCTTTTATCCCCGAAGGTGTAGGCAGAGGTGCACATTATACCACTGTACAATGTAACACCCACTTTTCACTATTTATGTGATGGGTCCCATATAATAGGGGGTGAGCCTATTGCCATATACCGGGCACAACTCCAGACTCCGTGCTACTACTGAGAATATTTAAAAACCCAGTAATACTTTGCCCGACCCGGGAATCGAACCCGAGACCCCTTGCCCGGCAGTCGCACTTACGACCACTCGGCCAACGAGGCAGTCTTCCTCTTAGTTCACAGCCCTATGTTATTATTTTGTTCAACGTATCTAGATACATTTTAAGTGTGAGGGAGCCATGCTTCGGCACGAATGGGCCGGCTCGACCGGAGTGATACTACGGCCTCACAGAAAACCGACGTGAAGCAACGCTTACATTGTGTTTCATTGCGTGAGTGAGGTTACCGGAGGCCCAATTCCCCCAATTTCAAAATCCCTGAATCCCCAACAATCCTCAAATTCCTAATCCCAAAAGGCCGGTAACGCACTTGTAACGCCTCTGGACTTCCAGATGTTCATGGGCGGCTCTGATTGCTCACCATCAGGTGATCCGTCTGCTCGTTTACCGGATTATGCCATAAAAAAAAATCTGTAATTCATTCCTATTTAAGTATACGGTTTAAAGATATTAGCATTAATGTAAAGATGGCCCTGTCTTATTAAGATTAGCCGTAAAATATTTTTATGAATCTCAGGAACCTTGCGCGGCAGATCAAACGCTCCAATTTGTCAAATATTTTTATTCTATTTTCAGCTTTGACACTTTGTTATAAAGTAGAAAATGCTTTGACTAAAAAGTATATGTGTATGTGTTTTTATGTAGATAAATTCTTGTTATTAAGTCGGACATTTTTGACACATTTATTTATTAATCTACTGGTTTTTACTCGTGGCTTTGCTCTCGTGAATTAGGCTGTCTTCTTCACACTCCAAACTATATATATACAAAAATTTTAGAAGATTCATTACATAAATCATTTTACATTACATTACATAACTTCACGCGTGTTTCCCATGAGGGTAGGCAGAGACTATGGAACGCCAATTACTACGATTCCTTCATACCTCTTTCGCTTCATCAACAGTCATAAATCTTTTCATGCATGCTCGTCGGTTAAGGGTACTTTTAAATTGGTCCTTCTTTAATATATCGCCAATCCGGTCAGTATATGTCCGTCTAGGGCGCACTCTGCCGACGGCCCCATTCATATCCGCTCTGTATACTTCTTCCGTTACTCTACTTTCATTCATCCTTTCTACATGTCCAAACCAGCGTAACATTCCCTTTTCAATGCTTGTCACTACATCATCTTTTAATCCACACTTTTCTCTAGTAACACTATTTTTCACTCGATCACTCAATTTTAGTCCACACATACTTCTCAGGGCTCTCATTTCCGACACATTAATCCTGCTTTCATGCTTCATCTGACACACCCATGATTCACTGCCATACATAAGCGTTGGTGTCAATACACAATGCATTACAACAAGAAGATACGCATTAACATAACTTACGCATTTATAATATTCGTTGGAATATTGTCCTGTCTTGTACTTCTCTTGTCTTCTCTCCTTTCCTCGTCTTTCGGAACCTTTTCTTTTCTTGGCACCACTTACCTTCTGCCGTCTCTGTAACCATAATAAAATATCCCTAACACATATCTACACCGGCCATAATTCTAAACGACTGCACGGTTGGCGCGGTGGCTGGATAACCGGCTACCGTGCAACGTGTCGCGGTTTCGATTCCTGCACGGAACAACTCTTTGTGTGACCTAAACTACACAACACAATATTTGGTACATATTTTACTATGCCCAAGACAAGATTGTTCATAAAACCACTGAAAATAGTATACAACACATAAATTTTAATTCTCTTCTTTGGTCTTTTCCAGTCTTCTCCGTTCTTCTCCAGTCTTTTCTCTTTACACATACATACATCTAGATCGCTTCCTTCTATCCCTTGTGTAATATATAAAAATCCACTAAGAACAGAAGACAGGGTCAATAGATATGTAATACTCTTCTGGAGTCTTCTTTTCTTTTCTTCCTTGTTGTAAAACCCAGCCTTCTCCATCGGGAACCGAGATTCCCGGGGTGGATTCTACGGTTCCAGAAGGAGACGACTCGAGTCTTCCCCTTCTTTATTTTATTGAAAGACCAACCGCCATAATAGGAAATAATAATGCACATTTTATACAAGAAGTATGGCAAAATTAAGAACCTAATTGTTAATTACAGTATACAAAAATTGTAATCATAGTCCAACAGTAGACGATCACAAGCTGTTGATGATGCTGATACTCTTCTTTCTTCTCGCTTCTCTCTTCTTGTATTCTTCTATCTTGTAGCATATAAAATGGTCCAGTTAACCCCTGCTGCCCCTGGTGGAATTAATTACAAAGCAGCCACCAGGGGCAGAAAGTGTGTAACCAGAAGACTTCTGATGTATCACCTAAAGAGAAATGGCTAATCAACATATTAATTAACATACAAACAAAGAAGTATACAATTTTTTAAACTTATATACTACTACTAGCGGACCCGACAGACGTTGTCCTGCATAATATGTATGAAAGGAAAGACTAATAAAATGATAATTATTATTATTAGTTTAGGATAAATATTCTAGACACCGACTGCAGCGCCATCTGCCAGGCTGATTTGTGAATCTAAACCATCCAGGGCGCCACTTAAACGTATACAGAAAAATGTATTTAAATCGGTCAAGCCGTTTAGGAGGAATTCAATGACATACACACGTACAGCAGAATTATATATAAAGATTAAAAAGATTCAAAGCAGTAGGTACACAGTTATTTTAATAATATTACTAATCTTGGTATCATCAACAGTCAGCCTAAGTTTGAACACCGTTGAAATCAGAGGTTCGAAGATCCAGTGCGCTGTAACCCATATAGGAACCTGTTCAAGCGCATCATCAATTCCGGGGGGACAGCACCCCGGAAATGATGATGCAATCAAACAGTGGGTTGGGCTTCTGAAATTCTTGTTTGCTAGAAAAAACATAGATAACTATATTACATCAGTTACATATATAGTATGGAATATCGTCTTTTAGCGGTGCTTAGGCATGTGCACATTGGATTGTTCATATTGCGTGACACGGATATTTTTGATTTTACACAATTTGAACACTTAAGTGCGTATAATTAAAAAAAAAGTAAATACTCAAGTCATCACAAAGGGGTGTCCTTTGTGATGACTTGAGTATTTACCGTCTTTCGAGTACTTAGTCCCGCAACCAACTGTGCAAACAATGTTCACCGCAGCAATCATCACGTATGCTTCTCATAATTATGAGCCCCAGTCATAACTTGAAACTAGTCAACCACTATCCTTGGACAGTCAATTAAATAATATTACAATGTTATTCTTAACAAAAATAAGATTTTAATTGAAACATTTCTTCATCTTCTCCATAAAACTAGAATCTTCTGTCTTCTGGCATCTGATAACTCTACTCACTCTTTCTGTCACTGTTGGAGTCAAAGCTACCACCAGTAACAGGAAGAGGAAGCGAGAAGATGCATTCTTCTATTTCTCTTTCGTTGATATTAATATTAACTTTGATTGAAAATAATGACTTACCTGGTTACTGAATAGGTAGTTTTCTTGTTGTTTCCCTCGTCCGTAATTTGGTAGGGAGCCTTCTAATCTCTTCTTACGTCTATAATGGTCTATTCTACTCAGTAACTGCTAGGGCTGGGCGCTCCTTAAAGAGAAAAAAATGTGTCTTTGTTAAGCAATAACGTTTATAAATGAAGATATCTTAAAAGTAAGAAATATCACCCATTGAACTATTTGAATTGCTGTTATTGATTTGTGCAATCCTTACTAATATTATAAAACGGAAAGTGAGTTTGTTTGTTTGTTCCGACTTCACGCCGTAACTACTAAACCGATTGCTTTGAATTTTTGTAGACGTAAAGTTAGAAGTCTGGATTAAATAATAGGGTACTTTTTATCCCGGAAAATTTTGATATTCATATATTTATAAAGCTAGTAAACAGATAAATGAGAAAAAAACTACATCCATTCCATCACGACTACTACACCACAACTCAATGAACAAAAGAAACTTTCGTGAGACATACTAAATTAATTATTAAGTTTTCGGCTTACTCACGTATTTGTTTAACGAGGAACTCGACTAGTTGTAAGCCATCCCAGAGGCTCATATTTATGAGCAGCATTTCGCGGCCCGCGACGCGGTGACTATCACGCTGCTACTGGTCACTCGAGTCTGCAGTACGTGCCTAGTGCGCCCTCTGCTATGATTTACACGCACTTACTTATCTGTGGCGGCACGCGTGACACTGTTAGAAGGTTAGACTATCATGGCTTGAAATTAGTCGAGTTCTTCGTCAAACAGTTACGTAAGTAAACCGAAAATATAATAATTAACAAAAGAATAGTCCAGAAATTACTGGAAAAATTGAAATTTATCAAAAATTTAAATATAGTATGGTTCTTACCTACTATCTTATATGTCTTCTCGCATATGAGATCCAAGAAGTCACAAGAAGATGTTCTTCTCTTCTTACATTTCTGACAACGCAGTCATTCTGTAATAGAAAACTGTCGTGTTCTTGATCTAAAATAAAAATATCTAAAAATTTAACACTGATTGATTATTATGAGATTAGTTTAAATATATTTTTTATAAATTAAAGAGAACTAACAACTAACCTTGTTTTTTTACGTAAATATTGTATGATAAGCATAATTAAAAAAAAACTATAACTTCTTGTCATCTCATAAAAATACAGTAAGATAAAAACCATCAAATTAACCCAAGAAAAAAGGTTACTCAAAATTCCAGCGTTTAAATAAATATCGAAGTAGCATCCATTTGTATCTTCAGAACAAGCCCCGGTCAAATGTAAACCAAATCAATTTATAATCCATATAATTTAGTGTAGTTTTGACCAGAATTTTGTTTCCAAAAAGTCTTCTTTGGTCTTCTGTAGTCTTTCACGGTCTTTTGCAGTCTTCTTACTATGATGGTTACTTGATCAACTACTACTGTTACTGATGGAGCCCCAAGGCTCCCACAGTAACACAAAGAGGCGACCAATTTTGTATTCATCTCCCATCTTCTGATTGCTCGCTTCTTTTGTCTTCTTGCATCAACACCAAGTATAAGTAAATTTCAACAAATTCTAAAATATTTAATTTGCAGTCTGGCATTTTGTAGGAACAAATAAATTTATCTAACAGTAATTATGAAGAATTTTAATTTTAGGACTTTGATAAAGAATACCTGAATTTAAATATCATTCCTATTCAAATGTCTATTCTAATTCACATTTACAATTCAATTCTCATACCTTATAACTCCCATTTCTCTTTTTTTTTTGGCATAAGCCGGTAAACAAGCAGACGGATCACCTGATGATAAGCAATCGGCGTCGCCCATGGACACCTGGAACACCAGAGGCGTTACAAGTGCGTTACTGGCTTTCTGGGGATTAGGAGTTTGAGGATCGTTGGGGATTCAGGGATTGGGAAGATTGGGGAAGGGAAGGGTAATTGGGCCTCCGATAACCTCACTCACACAACGCAAACATTGTTTCACGTCGGTTTTCTGCTCGGTGGTGATATCACTCCGGTCGAGCCGGCCCATTCGTGCCGAAGCATGGCTCTCCCACACTTGAATTAGACTGCGAACATATCAATGTCTCTAGCTACAACTGTGCCCCTACTCAGCTCTTTTCCACACCACCCATGAGGTAGAGCTGTAGGCGCGTTTTTTTTATAGTGGTATCCCTTTTCAGGCCTAGTCCACTTTAATACCAATAAAATATCTCAACACAATTCAAGTGTGGTATTACGGTCAAATTTGCTTTAAGTGATAGATTCCTACCCTTGTGTAGCAAGCAAGAACATATGCTAGCAGAGCGTTTTTAAACCGTATCACGTAATAATTAGAGTTCAAAATAGATGAACGTTTGAAAAATCAGTCTAAGTCGTTTAAAAACGCTCGTAATGAATTCTACTTAGTTTAAAGAACGCTTAACTTAACTTAATTATATTAAATAGTAAAGATTTATGTACTCACTTTTATTTCCATAGCAGTTTTGAATCTGAAATTTAAAAAATATATCTGTCAACATCAGTCCAGTGTTATTTCGTTCCGGTAATATCTAGAACATCAGTAGTATAGTTATACAAGGTGTTGTTTTAAAGCCGCGTCATTTTCTAGGAGGTAACTCGGCTATCGATTTTTAGTCCGAACCAATAAAAAAAAATGTAGGTAAATATTTAGCATTTTTCTCTAATTACGGAAATCCGTAAGTGCGAAGTACACGTCGCCGTCTTGTAACTAGCTTTATAACGCGGCTTAACACACACAAACTCAAACACGTTATTGATATTATTCCTAATTCCATTAAACTCCAATAAGAAACATTGCTGTCGCTTATTCTGAAATACTGTCGAACTTAAACGATTTATTATAGCCGTATTTTTAACTATTGGTGCGAAATTTTCTCTTACATTGAACTTTTATAACTTCTGTGACATGCCCCCGAGAAATGACACGGTTTCAAAACTACACCTTGTATATCATTTTAAATCGATTCAAACTATAGTCAGAATTTTAATTAGATTCCAGATTTGACAATAACTACTGTCATTTTGTGAAATAATGATACCACATATAAATAGTGTAGTGATGCACACAAAAATCGATAAACAATCAGTGTGTGTATTTTATAATTAATTTTACAGAAAGTGACAGGATAGCGATAGCGATGACGGCGACAATTTATAAAATAACTTATTACCATAATACATATATCTGTTTTATTTGTCATGTTCCTTCATGATTACATTTATTTTATTATTTCACACACAATTATAAAAGAAACGTCTCAGATCGTTAATTAATCGTCAAAACTAAATTATCGGTTCAGAAATATTTAATTTCCTGATATACTTAGTTCACGAGAGTACAATATAATTATTATAAAAGAGAAGAATCGATCCAGAAATATTGCATTTCCATATCGAATAATTTTGCAACGTCACTATTTAGTACTTGTCATAACGTCGCCACACTGAAATTGTCAAATCTGGAGTCGAATTAAAATTCCGAGTATAGTACATAATATCATTTCTCATTCTCAAACAAATTCTTAATCTGATTCTAATTTCTCAACTCTTAAACAACAATACCTGTCTTAAATTAAGAAAAACCTTACCTTCGTGAACCATCAGCTTCCAATGATGTAATCGTCAAGGCGGATTGACGAGGTAAGCTATCCGATAGATAAAAAAGACTTATGAATTGGAGAATTCTTGCGATTCAGGGATTGGGGAGTTTGAGCAGGGGGAGGGGGAGGTAATTGGACCTCCGGTAACCTCACCCTTACGACGAAACACAACGCAAGCGTTGCCTCCCGATTTTTCGTTTCATCATGATTTTTTTGTTTTTTCTTAATTCTCACCCCGTTTTTTTTATAGCATAAGCCAGTAAACGAACAGACGAATCACCTGATGGTAAGCAATCGGCGCCGCTCATGAACACTCAAAACACAAAAGCGTTACAAGTGCGTTACGGCCTTTTGGGAATTGGGAATTTGACGATTGTGGAGGATTCGGGGATTCGGGAGACGAGGACTAGGGAGGGGGGTAATTGGGCCTCCGGTAACCTCACTCCACGACGAAATACAACGCAAGGGTTGTTTCACGTCGGTTTTCTGTGAGGCCGTGGTATCACTCCGGTCGAGCCGGCCCATTCGTGCCGAAGCATGGCTCTCCCACACTTGCTTTTCTTTCACATTGCAACTAGAGCGCGAACATATCAATGTCTCTAGCTACAACTGTGCCCCTACTCAGCTCTTTTCCACACCACCCATGAGGTAGAGCTGCAGGCGCGTTTTTTTATAGTGGTATCCCCTTTCAGGCCTAGTCCACTTCGCTACAGCCGATCTTGTAATGAACAGAAATGAACAAATAATTACAGATTTCAAATCATAATATTCAACCTCTTTTAATTTAATGGTGAACCGCTAGCACATAGAATATTTGCAACCAATAAAATGATAACCAGTACCGATGCAAGTTCAAGTTCCTTATAATAGTTGTGCACACACCCAACCAGTTAAAATAGTATGTAAATTATATATGTACTTACAATTTTCGATTCCATAGTTCTTCTCCGACTCATTTCCGTAGATTGATTTATATACCATTACTAGATAGTTGTGTCGTCTCTTTCATTTGTGGTATAATCTAAAAATAAGGAAAGTTAGTTGATATTCGATTGATAAAGGTGTATTTTGAAACCAACATACATAATAATATGCGGAATTTTTACTGCACCTCTATTTAAAAATTTAAGCAAACCAAATTTCTCCAATTATAACCTACTGGATATCAAAAATGTGAACCGTAAAACAAAAATACTGATTTGCACACTAATTGTTGAATATTAGGTTAGGTTAAGTTTTTTTTTTCACGACCTTAAGATTATGGGTTAGGTTAGGTTAAGATATTGTTTGTTGCCGGGCGGGTCGGGAAAGCAGTGCGAAAGTACAGTTCTCGTGACCCGCCCTCATGCGCGAGTGGTACGTCCCGGGGTTTTCAGTGGCCCCACATAACCCGGCCTCGGGCCCGCGAGGTCGAGTGCACGGCATTTTCCAGAACAAAAGAAAAAAAAATAGCTTTTGTTGCACTCGATAAATTTGTAAAGATTTACTTTTAGTTAAAATATAGTCATTCAGTAAAACAGTTAGGCTTTAAAAATCTAACAGTAAAGTATAATTGATTTATTTGATAAACAAATTTAGTGTGCAATTCAGTATGTTTGGTGGTAATTTCGAATATTTTGATTGAAAAAAGGGAATTCACAGTTAAAGTATTAAATACCACCCTAATAATATTGCGTGTGTAACATCTTAAATGAAATATGCGTACGTACCTGTTTTTCTAAGTGAGGCGTGTAAATATCTCTTCTTATAGTCATGCCAGTTCCAATTTATATGAGATAAAAGATTAATGAGCAGACCGACCAGTTTTTATAATATTTATCGTGATCCATACTGAATTAACTAAAAATTACGGATTACTCATGTCGATATACTGAGAAAAGCTCTAGTGGTTTTGAAAAACAGAGAGACTTTTTCTTATTAGCAGAATGCTTGATCACGGTGATATTGCACAGCCGTAATTTTTAGTTAAGACTGATCATTTGCTGAAATGGAATCAACTCCGGTCAAATCAGAGAAATCACATATATATTTCTGGTCCATTAAGATTAGGTCGCTAAGTAACCTAACCTTCACTGTGAAATATAACTTTATTTTTTTTTAGGGGGGGAAAATCATCGAATGCCTGCTCCCGCCTGGGTGAGGCGGGAGGGAGTGTCAGACTCTTACTGACTAAAAACCACCCCGTTCCTTCTCCTGCACGTCGAGCCGGAGCCCCGGTAACCCGTTAGGTTCTCCGCGACTCCGAATCGGCATCGGCCCTATTGGGCCCCATCTGTGGTGGTCTGATGGCTCTTTGAGGCGCGCGCGGAAGAAATATAACACTAGCGTTGTTTCACACCGTTCGATATAGGCAACTAGAGCACTCATAAAATGTCTCAATTCTCATTCCATATCCATTCTCAATCTCCTAATTCTCACAGCTATAGCTAGAGCGCGAACATATCAATGTCTCTAGCTACACCTGTGCCCCTACTCAGCTCTTTTCCACACCACCCATGAGGTAGAGCTGCAGGCGCGTTTTTTTTATAGTGGTATCCCTTTTCAGGCCTAGTCCACTTTGTCATTTTCATTAAAATTAATTTTAAAATGTATTGGTAAGTTTTTCGTTCATTGACTTATTTTTATTATTTGTTAGGTATTTTTAACATGTTACTGTTTAAAAATGTCATGTTATCATACTTTTAAAGTACGTTTAAGATGAGATATAATATTGACTATTTCAAAATCCAAATTTTGTAGAAAATTTATTTAATGTTATCAAATACGGTTTTGTTTTGTATTCTATCTACCAACAAAATAGTAGAATATTGGCTTCAAAACCGTAGTATATTTAATACATGACCATTAATGAATCTCGATGGAAATCGATGGAATAAAATGGTACTAATCGATTGATAATTGTTTATTAAGTTTTCATAATCGATTATAAGTTTCTAAACATGGAACATCTATTATCTATTATCTACTACAATATATTTAAGTTTGCAAATAATAATTTTCATAGAAGCGACACTGAAACACGTGGATATACCGTTGACCTGTTAAACCAGAAAATACAATAAAATATATTCAATGTAATAATAATGATACAAGCAAAGGTTAACAGTACCTAAGTACCGTCTATTTAAGGTCGATTTTTCAATCACCAGTTAATCCTTAACTGTAGAATAAAATTGACAGTTGACTGTTTTCAATATGGAAGAATTGTCAAATGTTCAAAGTTATTCCACATTTAAAATTTATCTAGAGTTGGAAAAATCCACCCTTGATTAAATTAAAAATTGTACTTACATTATATACTCCTTACTTTTTCTTGAATTGCTTATAATATGGGTTCTGGTAGTACGGTGGTGGTCGTAGTGGCGGTGGTGGCGGTGGTGGTGGTGGTGGTGGTGGAACCTAAAAATATCAATAATAGTAATAATTATGAATTAACAAAACATCACAGTTTATAAATCAAAGTATACAGACACAGTATATAACTTATAACTAAAGTCGGTGCCAACCACTAAACAAAATTAACTATTATTAGTACTGGTAACCACTGACTAGACAATGAAACTAACATGACACTCCTTTATCAATAATTTAGTTTAAAGTTAAGCGCGAAAATAGTTTTTGGTTTTTAGTTTTCATTGGAATATGTGTGCTTCGTCCTATAGATACAGCGTGTTTTATTTTTACCTAATATACCGAATTCACACAGCTATAGCTAGAGCGCACACGATGTCTCTAGCTACAACTGTGCCCCTACTCAGCTCTTTTCCACACCACCCATGAGGTAGAGCTGCAGGCGCGTTTTTTTATAGTGGTATCCCTTTTCAGGCCTAGTCCACTTTGTCATTTTCATTAAAATTCATTTTATAATCTACTGGTAGTAAGTTTTTCTCTCATTGACTTATTTTTATTTGTCATGTTATGATACTTTTAAAGTACGTTTAAGATGAGATATAATATTGATATTTCAAAATCCAAATTTGAAATATCAATATTATATCTCTGCATTATGAAAAAACAATCAAATACGGTTTTGTTTTGTATTCTATCTACCAACAAAATAGTAGAATATTGGCTTTAAAACCGTAGTATATTTAATATAATTATGACTATTAATGAATCTCGATGGAAATCGATGGAATAAAATGGTACTAATCGATTGATAATTGTTTATTAAGTTTTCATAATCGATTATAAGTTTCTAAAAATGGAACATCTATTATCTACTACAATATATTTAAGTTTGCAAATAATAATTTTCATAGAAGCGACACTGAAACACGTAGATATACCGTTGACCTGTTAAATCAGAAAATACAATAAAATATATTCAATGTAATAATAATGATACAAGTAAAGGTTAACAGTACCTAAGTACCGTCTATTTAGAGTCGATTTTTCAATCACCAGTTAATCCTTAACTGTAGAATAAAATTGACAGTTGACAGTTTTCAATATGGAAGAATTGTCAAATATTCAAAGTTATTCCACAGTTAAAATTTATCTAGAGTTGAAAAAATCCACCCTTAATTAAATCAAAAATTGTACTTACATTATATACTCCTTACTTTTTCTTGAATTGCTTATAATATGGGTTCTGGTAGTACGGTGGTGGTCGTAGTGGCGGTGGTGGCGGTGGTGGTGGTGGTGGTGGTGGTGGTGGAACCTAGAAATATCAATAATAGTAATAATTATGAATTAACAAAACATCACAGTTCATAAATCAAAGTAACGTCTGTCTGTAACACAGTATATAACTTATAACTGAAGTGGATGCCAACCCCTATACAAAATTATTTATTATACTGTTAACCACTGACTAGACAATGAAACTAACATGACACTTTTTTATTAATAATTTAGTTTAAAGTTAAGCGCGAAAATAGTTTTTGGTTTTTAGTTTCAATCGGAATATGTGTGCTTCGTCCTATAGATACAGCGTGTGTGAGCGTGTTTTATTTTTACCTAATATACCGAATTCACACAGCTGTAACTAGAGCGCACCCGATGTCTCTAGCTACACCTGTGCCCCTACTCAGCTCTTTTCCACACCACCCATGAGGTAGAGCTGCAGGCGCGTTTTTTTTATAGTGGTATCCCTTTTCAGGCCTAGTCCACTTTGTCATTTTCATTCAAATTAGTTTTATAATCTATTGGTAAGTTTTTCTCTCATTGACTTATTTTTATTATTTGATAGGTATATTTAACAAGTTACTGTTTAAAAATATCATGTTATCATACTTTTAATGTACTTTTAAGATGATATAGAATATTGATTTTTCAAAATCCAAGTTTTGTAGAAAATTTATTTAATGTTATCAAATACGGTTTTGTTTTGTATTCTATCTACCAACAAAATGGTAGAATATTGGCTTCAAAACCGTAGTATATTTAATATATGACCATTAATGAATCTCGATGGAAATCGATGGAATAAAATGGTACTAATCGATTGATAATTGTTTATTAAGTTTTCATAATCGATTATAAGTTTCTAAACATGGAACATCTATTATCTATTATCTACTACAATATATTTAAGTTTGCAAATAATAATTTTCATAGAAGCGACACTGAAACACGTAGATATACCGTTGACCTGTTAAACCAGAAAATACAATAAAATATATTCAATGTAATAATAATGATACAAGCAAAGGTTAACAGTACCTAAGTACCGTCTATTTAGGGTCGATTTTTCAATCACCAGTTAATCCTTAACTGTAGAATAAAATTGACAGTTGACAGTTTTCAATATGGAAGAATTGACAAATATTCAAAGTTATTCCACAGTCAAAATTTATTTAGAGTTGGAAAAATCCACCCTTAATTAAATCAAAAATTGTACTTACATTATATACTCCTTACTTTTTCTTGAATTGCTTATAATATGGGTTCTGGTAGTACGGTGGTGGTCGTAGTGGCGGTGGTGGCGGTGGTGGTGGTGGTGGTGGTGGAACCTAGAAATATCAATAATAGTAATAATTATGAAATAACAAAACATCACAGTTTATAAATCAAAGTATACAGACACAGTATATAACTTATAACTAAAGTCGGTGCCAACCACTAAACAAAATTAACTATTATTAGTACTGGTAACCACTGACTAGACAATGAAACTAACATGACACTTTTTTATTAATAATTTAGTTTAAAGTTAAGCGCGAAAATAGTTTTTGGTTTTTAGTTTTCATCGGAATATGTGTGCTTCGTCGTATACCGAATTCACACAGCTATAACTATAGCGCACACGATGTCTCTAGCTACAACTGTGCCCCTACTCAGCTCTTTTCCACACCACCCATGAGGTAGAGCTGCAGGCGCGTTTTTTTTATAGTGGTATCCCTTTTTAGGCCTAGTCCACTTTGTCATTTTCATTAAAATTAGTTTTATAATCTATTGGTAAGTATTTCTCTTATTGATTTATTTTTATTATTTGTTAGGTATATTTAACAAGTTACTGTTTAAAAATATCATGTTATCGTAGTTTAAATGTACGTTTAAGATAATATATAATATTGATGTTTCAAATTCCAAATTTTGTAGAAAATCTACTTAATGTTATCAGGATTATGAAAAAATATCAAATACGGTTTTGTTTTGTATTCTATCTACCAACATAATAGTAGAATATTGGCTTCAAAACCGTGGTATATTTAATACATGACTATTAATGAATCTCGATGGAAATCGATGGAATAAAATGGTACTAATCGATTGATAATTGTTTATTAAGTTTTCATAATCGATTATAAGTTTCTAAACATGGAACATCTATTATCTACTACAATATATTTAAGTTTGCAAATAATAATTTTCATAGAAGCGACACTGAAACACGTAGATATACCGTTGACCTGTTAAACCAGAAAATACAATAAAATATATTCAATGTAATAATAATGATACAAGCAAAGGTTAACAGTACCTAAGTACCGTCTATTTAGGGTCGATTTTTCAATCACCAGTTAATCCTTAACTGTAGAATAAAATTGACAGTTGACAGTTTTCAATATGGAAGAATTGACAAATGTGCAAAGTTATTCCACAGTCAAAATTTATTTAGAGTTGGAAAAATCCACCCTTAATTAAATCAAAAATTGTACTTACATTATATACTCCTTACTTTTTCTTGAATTGCTTATAATATGGGTTCTGGTAGTACGGTGGTGGTCGTAGTGGCGGTGGTGGCGGTGGTGGTGGTGGTGGTGGTGGAACCTAGAAATATCAATAATAGTAATAATTATGAAATAACAAAACATCACAGTTTATAAATCAAAGTATACAGACACAGTATATAACTTATAACTAAAGTCGGTGCCAACCACTAAACAAAATTAACTATTATTAGTACTGTTAACCGCTGACTAGACAATGAAACTAACATGACACTTTTTTATTAATAATTTAATTTAAAGTTAAGCGCGAAAATAGTTTTTGGTTTTTAGTTTTTATCGGAATATGTGTGCTTCGTCCTATAGATACAGCGTGTTTTATTTTTACCTAATATACCGAATTCACACAGCTGTAACTAGAGCGCACACGATGTCTCTAGCTACAACTGTGCCCCTACTCAGCTCTTTTCCACACCACCCATGAGGTAGAGCTGCAGGCGCGTTTTTTTTATAGTGGTATCCCTTTTCAGGCCTAGTCCACTTTGTCATTTTCATTCAAATTAGTTTTATAATCTATTGGTAAGTATTTCTCTTATTGATTTATTTTTATTATTTGTTAGGTATATTTAACAAGTTACTGTTTAAAAATATCATGTTATCATAGTTTAAATGTACGTTTAAGATAAGATAATATATAATATTGATGTTTCAAATTCCAAATTTTGTAGAAAATCTACTTAATGTTATCAGGATTATGAAAAAATATCAAATACGGTTTTGTTTTGTATTCTATCTATCATCAAAATAGTAGAATATTGGCTTCAAAACCGTAGTATATGTATATAATACATGACCATTAATTAATCTCGATGGAAATCGATGGAATAAAATGGTACTAATCGATTGATAATTGTTTATTAAGTTTTCATAATCGATTATAAGTTTCTAAACATGGAACATCTATTATCTACTACAATATATTTAAGTTTGCAAATAATAATTTTCATAGAAGCGACACTGAAACACGTGGATATACCGTTGACCTGTTAAACCAGAAAATACAATAAAATATATTCAATGTAATAATAATGATACAAGTAAAGGTTAACAGTACCTAAGTACCGTCTATTTAGGGTCAATTTTTCAATCACCAGTTAATCCTTAACTGTAGAATAAAATTGACAGTTGACAGTTTTCAATATGGAAGAATTGACAAATATTCAAAGTTATTCCACATTTAAAATATCTAGAGTTGGAAAAATCCACCCTTAATTAAATAAAAAATTGTACTTACATTATATACTCCTTACTTTTTCTTGAATTGCTTATAATAATATGGGTTCTGGTAGTACGGTGGTGGTCGTAGTGGCGGTGGTGGCGGTGGTGGTGGTGGTGGTGGTGGAACCTAGAAATATCAATAATAGTAATAATTATGAATTAACAAAACATCACAGTTTATAAATCAAAGTATACAGACACAGTATATAACTTATAACTAAAGTCGGTGCCAACCACTAAACAAAAATAACTATTATTAGTACTGGTAACCGCTGACTAGACAATGAAACTAACATGACACTTTTTTATTAATAATTTAGTTTAAAGTTAAGCGCGAAAATAGTTTTTGGTTTTTAGTTTTCATCGGAATATGTGTGCTTCGTCCTATAGATACAGCGTGTGTGAGCGTGTTTTATTTTTACCTAATATACCGAATGCACACAGCAATAGCTAGAGCGCAAACGATGTCTATAGCTACAACTGTGCCCCTACTCAGCTCTTTTCCACACCACCCATGAGGTAGAGCTGCAGGCGCGTTTTTTTTATAGTGGTATCCCTTTTTAGGCCTAGTCCACTTTGTCATTTTCATTCAAATTAGTTTTATAATCTATTGGTAAGTATTTCTCTTATTGATTTATTTTTATTATTTGTTAGGTATATTTAACAAGTTACTGTTTAAAAATATCATGTTATCATACTTTTAATGTACGTTTAAGATGATATATAATATTGATATTTCAAAATCCAAATTTGTAGAAAATTAATTTAATGTTATCAGGAATTATGAAAAAAAATCAAATACGGTTTTGTTTTGTATTCTATCTACCAACAAAATAGTAGAATATTGGCTTCAAAACCGTAGTATATTTAATTTTTAATGACCATTAATGAATCTCGATGGAAATCGATGGAATTTAAAAATGGTACTAATCGATTGTTAATTGTTTTTATGTTTCATAATCGATTATAAGTTTCTAAACATGGAACATCTATTATCTACTACAATATATTTAAGTTTGCAAATAATAATTTTCATAGAAGCGACACTGAAACACGTAGATATACCGTGACCTGTTAATATGAAAATACAATAAAATTATTCAATGTAATAATAATGATACAAGTAAAGGTTAACAGTACCTAAGTCCGTCTATTTAGGGTCGATTTTTCAATCACCAGTTAATCCTTAACTGTAGAATAAAATTGACAGTTGACAGTTTTCAATATGGAACAATTGACAAATATTCAAAGTTATTCCACATTTAAAATTTATATAGAGTTGGAAAAATCCACCCTTAATTAAATCAAAAATTGTACTTACATTATATACTCCTTACTTTTTCTTGAATTGCTTATAATATGGTTCTGGTAGTACGGTGGTGGTCGTAGTGGCGGTGGTGGCGTGGTGGTGGTGGTGGTGGTGGAACTAGAAATATCAATAATAGTAATAATTATGAAATAACAAAACATCACAGTTTATAAATCAAAGTATACAGACACAGTATATAACTTATAACTAAAGTCGGTGCCAACCACTAAACAAAATTAACTATTATTAGTACTGTTAACCGCTGACTAGACAATGAAACTAACATGACACTTTTTATTAATAATTTATTTAAAGTTAAGCGCGAAAATAGTTTTTGGTTTTTAGTTTTTATCGGAATATGTGTGCTTCGTCCTATAGATACAGCGTGTTTTATTTTTACCTAATATACCGAATTCACACAGCTGTAACTAGAGCGCACACGATGTCTCTAGCTACAACTGTGCCCCCTACTCAGCTCTTTTCCACACCACCCATGAGGTAGAGCTGCAGGCGCGTTTTTTTTTAGTGGTATCCCTTTTCAGGCCTAGTCCACTTTGTCATTTTCATTCAAATTAGTTTTTAAATCTATTGGTAAGTATTTCTCTTATTGATTTATTTTTATTATTTGTTAGGTATATTTTAACAAGTTACTGTTTAAAAATATCATGTTATCATAGTTTAAATGTACGTTTAAGATAAGATATATATAAATTGATGTTTCAATATTCCAATTTTTGTAGAAAATCTACTTAATGTTATCAGGATTGAATAAAATATCAAATACGGTTTGTTTTGTATTCTATCTATCATCAAAATAGTAGATATTGGCTTCAAAACCGTAGTATTGTATATAATTACATGACCATTAATTAATCTCGATGGAAATCGATGGAATAAAATGGTACTAATCGATTGATAATTGTTTATTAAGTTTTCATAATCGATTATAAGTTTCTAAACATGGAACATCTATTATCTACTACAATATATTTAAGTTTGCAAATAATAATTTTCATAGAAGCGACACTGAAACACGTGGATATACGTTGACTGTTAAACCAGAAAATACAATAAAAATATATTCAATGTAATAATAATGTTACAAGTAAAGGTTAACAGTACCTAAGTACCGTTATTTAGGGTCAATTTTTCAATCACCAGTTAATCCTTAACTGTAGAATAAAATTGACAGTTGACAGTTTTCAATATGGAAGAATTGACAAATATTCAAAGTTATTCCACATTTAAAATATCTAGAGTTGGAAAAATCCACCCTTAATTAAATAAAAAATTGTACTTACATTATATACTCCTTACTTTTTCTTGAATTGCTTATAATAATATGGGTTCTGGTAGTACGGTGGTGGTCGTAGTGGCGGTGGTGGCGGTGGTGGTGGTGGTGGTGGTGGAACCTAGAAATATCAATAATAGTAATAATTATGAATTACAAAACATCACAGTTTATAAATCAAGTATCAGACACAGTATATAACTTATAACTAAAGTGGTGCCAACCACTAAACAAAAAATAACTATTATTAGTACTGGTAACGCTGACTAGACAATGAAACTAACATGACACTTTTTTATTAATAATTTAGTTTAAAGTTAAGCGCGAAAATAGTTTTTGGTTTTTAGTTTTCATCGGAATATGTGTGCTTCGTCCTATAGATACAGCGTGTTTTATTTTTACCTAATATACCGAATGCACACAGCTATAGCTAGAGCGCACACGATGTCTCTAGCTACACCTGTGCCCCTACTCAGCTCTTTTCCACACCACCCATGAGGTAGAGCTGCAGGCGCGTTTTTTTTATAGTGGTATCCCTTTTCAGGCCTAGTCCACTTCGTTATCATAACTCATACATGCAACATCTTTGTTTATAATAAAAAAATAAACTATCAATATTTTTCATCTATGTTTGGGTTGGGAGAGTAAAATTAAACAAAGTTTTAACAGCAAAAATCTGTTGCACGCGTATAGTTGTCAAATATGTAATTGTCATATCTTCAAACGTAACCTATTTGTTTTGGGTTGAATAGTACCTCCAAGCGTTGAATGAGTTAGGAAAGAGATTCAGAGTCTTGTAACTGCGACCCCAGCAGGGTTATGACCACGGTTGGTACCAGTTGTGGTGGTATGGTGGGACTATGAAGCGCGCGCGATACGACACGTGCCGTAGGGTTGAATATGGTTCTAGTTAGGTAGCAAACTAACTTTGCTTGCTATCCGCAGACGCGTTTACGGTGGCCGGAAATTGTCCCGTGCTCCTTGACGCGTAATGTCTCCAGTGGGGGTGAGGAAGTGAGTTCCCTCACGCGCTCCTATTCTCAGTAGGTTGCTCAGTAGGCTATCAGGAGTTATCCGGCCACCGTAAGCACGGGCCTACGGACGGTGAGCATGGGTGGCTCGGAACTTGGCCAGAACCAGTTTTTTTTTTTATATTTGATGGGGCGACGTTTGACCACCATCTCACCTGATGGTAAGCGATGATGCGGTCTACGATGGAGCACGTCGTCCCATAAGCAACCTATTCACTCGGCCCTTCAGGAAATACAGACTCTGGCAAAGAATTCCACTCTTTAGCAGTACGCACAAGGAAGCTTGAAGCGAAGCGCTTCGTGCGTGTGGGCGGAACATCTACCATGAATCGGTGACGCTTCGCGGATTGTCTTGTGGTACGATGATGGAAAGGACTAGGGGGAATCAAGTTGTGCAATTTCCCCGCACACTCTCCGAAATGTATCCGGTAGAAAACCGAAAGGCTTGCAACCTTACGCCTGTGTTTGAGGCTCAAAGCCTCAGCCGAGCCTTCACAAGCGCATCATCGTCGATGAGCCTCCTGGCACGCCTCTCAATGTGCTCTAACGCGTCCAGCTGATATTTAGCCGAGCCGTCCCAAAGATGAGAGCAGTATTCCATACAGGACCGAACCTGTGCTTGGTACAGGCTCAGCAATTGTCTCGGCGTGAAGTACCGTCTCACCCTCCATAGGACACCCAACTTCCTACCTGCCAGTTGCGCTTTTGACTCTATATAGGAGCCAAAGTTGAGCGTGGGCGTCAGAGTTACACCAAGAAGCTCAAGACGATCGGTTATCGGTACGGATACATTCCGGAAAGTAGGAGTCAGCGAAAATTGACTCCGTTTGGCGGAAAATAGACACCCCAGGCGTGTCTATTCTTGCTAGCATTGAACCTAACCAAGTTGGCGTCACCCCAGTCGTACACCGCCTTCAAGGTCGAGTTCAAACGTTCGACCATGGATTCTCTTAAAGACTGGATTTGTGTTCCGCTAGTCCGCGCACCGGACACATACCTTTCAACAACTGTGCTGTCATCTGCATACCCAAAGATACCGGGCTTAAGCAGGTCGTTTATGTGCAGCAAAAAGAGCGTCGCTGAAAGTACTGACGCCAGCATTAATACCGATGACTACTCGTATTGACCGATCCCTCAGAAAGTCTGCTATCCATCTGCACAGACCAGTAGGAAGTCCATATGCAGGAAGCTTGCCGATTAGACTGTCGTGCCATACCCTGTCAAAGGCCTTCGAAATATCGAGGGAGACTGCTAGTGCCTCTCCGTGCCCCTCTATGGCCTCGCTCCATATGTGAGTGGCATACGCAAGAAGGTCCCCAGTCGATCGGTTACGTCGAAACCCGTATTGCCGATCGCTGAGGAGATCGTTCGTTACCTTCAAGGTATGCCAGGAGTCTATTGTTAAGTACACGTTCCATGCTCTTGCAGAGTATGGACGTGACCGAAATAGGGCGGTAATTGTTAGGGTCGGCACGACTACTTTAGGCACAGGCTGTACGTTGGCCAGCTTCCATGCAACCGGTACTAGACCCGTCTCTAAGGAAAGGCGAAACAGACGTGTCAAGATTGGAGACAACTCAGGCGCACAGGTTTTTAAAACCAGGGCTAGGATTCCGTCGGGACCACTGGCCTTGTTCACGTCCAGATTCGTCTTGCATACGCTATTAACAGAAGGAGGCAAGGCGCCACCAGTGTCAAGACGCAAAGACTCCGCAAGTTCGATTCAACCGCCTTGGCCAGGGACCAAAAAGCTTTACTTCCCGCTGGGTAGGAAGCTAGTTTGTTCTCTATACGGCCAATGTGGTTAAATCGAGCCATCCGTAATGCCTTTTTGCATGACTTGGCAGCCCGATTAAAGGCTCTCTTCTTTTGATGAATGTCATCAGCCCTACGGCGCCTGGCATACGCCCATGCCAGGTATGCCGCCTGCTTTTGCGCTTCGGCACGTCCGCAGTCGGCATCGAACCAAGGACGGGCCCCACCAGAGGATGCCACGTCCGAGAATGGAATGTAGTATTCCATGCCCTGGCGCAGCACCCCCGTTACGGCTTCCGCACAAGCTGTCGGGTCATCAGAAGAGAAGTAGACAGGCCGCCAAGGATAGGAAGCGAAAAAAAATCGCATCCCATCCCTGTCCGCTGACTTGTATCGACACATCCGCCGAGGTCCTCTGGGACTCGGATCTGGTGGGGAGTGTGTCGATACAGATTTCACCAGACAGTGGTCAGAGCTACCTAGAGGTGATGAGACTGTCACCGAGTAGCGGTCTGGATCAGTTTTCAGCAGAAGGTCTAAGCAATTGGCAGTGTGCGTATCGACATCGGGCACCCTTGTGGCTTCCTGGACCACCTGGGTCAGGCCAAGCGAAAGCGCAAGCTTACGCATTTCCCTTCCAGTATGGTCGGTGCACTGGTATGGGAATAACCACTCCTGATGATGAGCGTTAAAGTCCCCCAGTAACACCAACTGGGCCGAAGGGTACGCCTGACGAGCCATCTTTTTATTGCGCTGCCTAATCTGGTCGCCTCCAAATCTCCGCTGTGCAACCGATAGATACAGGCATAAAGAATTTTCTCCATGCCTATATCTACCAGTATCCAGAGAGCAGAAAAGCTTGGGTCTTCAAGGTTTCGGAGACGCCGGTAACAGATGCCGTTTCGGACGTATACGCATACACCTGCATGCGGAACAAAATTGTGCTCCAGGGAAAAACCAGGATAGTTCAGGTAGGATACGTCCGACGGGCACCTGATCTCGGTCTCCGAGAGAAACAAGAGTGTAGGGTTCTCGGTCTCGAGGTGGTGATGGACCGCATTGACATTAGAGTGCAAACCTCGAATATTTGAGAGGTGCACTTTGAAGGAGAGGGAGTGCAGCCGCTGTTGAACCCTTTTCTTATTTCTCAGTGTCATAATGTAGAGTGGAAGGTTGCTGAGAAGATGGCAGTGAAATGGTCCCCCACGCAGGCGACCCCTCGACGCGCACCGTAGTTAACCACACCATTGGGAGGCCAGTCTGGAGACTGCGGGGACGCTCGAGCCACGAATATCCATCGGGCCCTCTCCTCCGGTCGCCAACCGGCACGAAGGCGTATCCATGGGATTTTTCGCTAGATGGCGGGGCAGCCTTTCACGTGTGGCTAGCACGCTAGTTGGGCCCCCAACTATCTGCGGTCGGCCAGCGGTGCACCGTGCCTCGGATCCCGCTACCCTCCGCGACTGGACACCCGGTGTGGCTACACCAGCGCGCATCAGACCGGCTATCCTACAGTGGAACAACCATCTCGACCCATCCTCTCATACGGCGTCACCGAGCATCGTGGCGGAACACGGCTGGGCCGCTTGGCGACACGCTTTTGCTCGATGGGTGGTCATAAAGCCGGCAGCCGAAGCCTACCACCAAAGTGTCACCTGGTTAGCACCACCCAGAGGCCACGTGTAGGAATATTGATTTAGGGGTGCTCTCCTACGGACGAGGGTGACTCAGCCTCCAGATCCGAGGGTACGGCGTGTCACGTTCCGTGCCCGCCTCAAAGAGCCATCAAACCACCACAGATGGGCTCAATAAGGTGATATGATGATGCCATTACGGAGCCGCGGAGGACTCAACAAGGCTAAAGGCTCCTGGGTGGTTTTTAGTTAGTAAGAGTCTCCCTCCCGCCTCACCTAGGCGGGAGAAGTAATTCGATGATTTTCTGCCCTTAAAAAAAGCTATCATGAGTAACCCGCGATTTTGAGTTAATTTATTATATCTCACGATAGTTATTATAAAAAAACATTAATGATCGTAAAGTACTAGCCTCAGGCGGAAGATGGGGACACTATGGCACCTATCTAGCCACTCCTCAAAGAGTGGTCTTCCCGCCACAATAACGGCGGGCCTATTTCAACCTTATCCTTCGGTAATTAGGTTGAAAATGTATCAAGATTTGACAATACACAATACAAGTGAACAACAGATTTTTGAGGTTAAAAATCTTTAAGATTAAAGGTCTGTTCCACAATTAATTTACTTAATATTAAATTGAATTACTTAATAAAAATATCATAATTATAATACAGAGTGAGATTAAATTATACAAATTATACGAGGATTTGTTTTAAAGTCGCGTCATTTTCTAGGAGATAACTCGGCTATTGATTCTGAGACCGAATCAATAAAAAAAATTGTAGGTAAATATTTTTCATTTTTCTACAAATTACGGAAATCCGTAAGTGCGAACTACATGCCGCCGTCTTGTAACTAGCTTTATAACGCGGCTTAACACACAAACTCAAACACGTAATTAATATTATTTCGAATTTCATAAAACTCCAATAAGAAACATGGCTGTCGCTTATTCTGAAATACTGTCGAACTTAAACGATTTACTATAGCCGTATTTTTAACTATTGGCCCGAAACTTTCTCTTACATTAAACCATTATGACTTCTGTGACATGCCCCGAGAAATGACACGTTTTCTAAACTACACCTTGTATAGTTTAAGTAATGAAAATAATATTTAAATGAATTGTGTACTTACGTGATACATATTTCATTTCCATGTATTTCTGTGCATGTTCAATTTTTACCTTGTTACATTTTTTCTGCTTACGCCCCCTTGTTGTGATGCCAACTAGCCTAAAACATAAAGTATAATAATAATAATAATTTACTCGGAAACACATGTAATTATGACGCATAGCACATTTGATTACGCACAGCAACAAATATTATGTAATAATAAACACGATAAATATACAAATTACGCATTACAACCTAAAAATACCAACTGGGTATATACCGTATTTGCACTAATTCTAACAAGTTGATTGATTAGTTATAGTTATTAGATTTTTCCTAAGTGGCTAATGATGGAACCGAAATACAGAAGAACTATATATATATATAGACCCACGACACACAGACGATTGCGATTGTTATTACCGACTTTAAAAAAAGGAGGAGGTACTATGTTCAGGAGGAGGTCAGGATCTGAAGATGGGATCCTAGGGAAACCGAGGGGAACTTTCGAAAATTGTATGGGCGAGTAGTGCGTCTATTATGTTTTTCAATTAAGATTTTTAAACACTACCATTTGATAAGGGTCTGGAGTCGATCTGATGATGGAGCCGATAGACAGTCGAGGGAACTCTTTAGCGGTTTATATTAACTACCTTGTGTTTGGGCTTGATTAATTTGTATTGATGAGGACTTTACACCTAGATAGAGTGGGGCTGTCATTAAGGGTCTGATGATGAAGAAGTATAATTGTTAACAACTAGACTGCGAACATATCAATGTCTCTAGCTACACCTGTGCCCCTACTCAGCTCTTTTCCACACCACCCATGAGGTAGAGCTGCAGGCGCGTTTTTTTTATAGTGGTATCCCCTTTCAGGCCTAGTCCACTTTAAAATGTCATGAAGATAACCATCAAGATTTCTTTATTTAAATATCTTTAAGTATGAAAACAAACACAAGTACTTTCATCTCATTTAAGTGATTTAAGTTTTAATCTGTTGTCAATAAATATTTTGTAATATGTATTAATACTGATAGTTCCTACCTATCATGTGTCATCGTGTTAACATACCAAGTAAAATTGATCTTGTTTTTTATCCCTAATTTGGTCAATAGAATAGTGCATTTATTAAAAAAAAGATATTTTACAAAGCATACAAACTATTAATAAAATAAAAAATAATAATTTATATATTGACTATCTATCTACATACATATACTAGCTTCTGCCCGCGACTTCGTACGCGCAATCTCGAAAAAAAATTCTTAAAATCTTAGCCCTTGAATCTAGAGGTAGAATCATTGAATCTTTTTGAATTACATTCGGTAAAAAGATAATTTGAGACCTAGGTATATATGATAATTTCTATCACAGAAGTCCGCCGGGAATGGGAACTATGCGTTGATACCCCAGGACTCTCTATCTCTTAACCACTGAACTTATTTTAGAGAGATTTGGTATAACAGTAGTCGATAGAATGATTTTTATCACTCAAACCATACGCGAACTGTACTGGTAAGATAGCTGCGGGATTATTTATTTTTTTTAAACACGATAAATCATTTCTCAATAAATACATGGGCACTGAATCGATTCTGATGAAATCTACGCGGACGAAGTCGCGGGCAACAGCTAGTTAAGAATAAAATATTGTGTACTTACAGATTTGGTTCCTTAGCTGTTGTTTGTGTCTCTCGTTCATATTGATTTTGGTTTAGCCTAAAAATATAAATAACTTATTAAACAACCTACTCGTAACACTATAACAACAGATAACACTGCGGCAAACTCGAAAGAGAACTAAATTATTGGCCGCAGAATGATGAAGATTTTGAAAAAAAAACATAAGTCTTTATTTAATTATAAACAGAAATACATTTGAGTATTAAATCTCCGAATCCCATTAATCTGTACACAGTACATACATACCTGAAATTTCAGCATATCAAAATATTCCCTGTATACCAGTTGAGAGACTTTCTTCGGTACAAGTAATCATACTTACCATATATGCATGTGCATCATACTACACGAATGGAATGGAAACAAATCAAATCACTTTGATGCGTTTATAGTGATTTTTTTAAGGGGGAATATCATCGAGTGAATATTCCCGCCTGGGTGAGGCGGGAGGGAGTGTCAGACTCTTACTGACTAAAAACCACCCCGTTCCTTCTCCAGCACGTCGAGCCGGAGCCCCGGTAACCCGTTAGGTTCTCCGCGACTCCGAATCGGCATCGGTCCTATTGGGCCCCATCTGTGGGGGTCTGATGGCTCTTTGAGGCGCGCGCGGAACGCGACGCACCGTTCGCTCGGGTCTGTTTCTGGTCGGACGAGGGGCCACCCATGCTCGCCCGATCGTCCCGCGATCCCCGACGCCCGGTGTGTCCTTCGCGATGGCTGGGTTGCGAGGAGGCAGCGCTTCGCTGCCTTACGCGTCCCGCCTCCTCCTTAGCTAGCATGACTGCTTCGCAAAAGGAGGAGACGGCATCCCAGTCCCCCTCGCTCCGTACCATGGTCTGAACCAGAGCCTGACGCGAGAGGTCGCCGTCGCCGATCGCATTCCTGAGGACACGACGGTGCTCAGTCTACGCAGGACACACCGCCACCGTATGCTCCACCGTGTCCTCCGGATAGATATAAACACTGGAATGGACAATGATGAAAATCAGAGCCGGGTGACTTGTATGGCTGGCTTACACTGAGTGGGTGACCCTTTTAGCATAGGCATGTTGTCAGCGTCTCTCTTCTAATTCTTCTCTTTAATTTGTTAACTCAATGTTTTTATTACTTCCACTGTCATACCTTTATTGTCTTTTTTATATTTTATTTATGCTGCATCGTGCCTGGTGCTGAATAAATGTTTTTTCTTTCTTTCTTTCTTTAGATATATGAATAGGACTAGTCTCATTCACATGTCTATTTCTAATCCCATTTCCATTCCTGATTGCACTCTAATTCTCACAATTGCAACTAGAGCGCGAACATATCAATGTCTCTAGCTACACCTGTGCCCCTACTCAGCTCTTTTCCACACCACCCATGAGGTAGAGCTGCAGGCGCGTTTTTTTTTATAGTGGTATCCCTTTACAGGCCTAGTCCACTTTATGACGTCACGAAGACAACCATCAAGATATTATTCTGTCGATTTAACTCATTCGATTTTTTTTTTTTTGTAATAGTTAAAGTATAATTATAATCCTACTAAGTTATATTGCCTAATGTAACGTATTTTTATAGGTAGTACCTACACGTTAAACATTTTTTCTTACCTATCATAAATATTTGTTAACATTTGAGTAATTTTAACAATTCGACCATCTCATCCAGGATCGACACAGTTAACATCAAAAATGGAATGCCGAATCATATCGATGTTAAATTTTTTGAATACCAACTTATTACTTTTGTAATAAGATTGAAAATGCAAGGAAATTTAACATCGATACAATCTTAGCAACTGATTACCGTTGTTAACAATGTCAATACTAAACGGGTTTAGTCTACGTAATTTTCAAAAAATAGTATTTAGGGTGACTTGTAACGAGACGTACCTATTCCTCTCAGGAGATGATAATACAAATTTCCTACATTGATTTCCTAGCCCTAAGGTCCCTAGATTAAGTGGATAGTTTCAAAAATGTTCAACATTTTTGGTTTCGGTCAAAAAATCCTGCACTAACACTGAAAAATATGTCGTTCGTTTTAAAATATCAAGTTAATTGTTATAATTTTATTTGTGTCATTAATTTGACAATAGAATGCATCGTTTATTTAAAAAAAAAATTGTATTCTATAAAGTTTAAAAACTATTCGAGATAAATTTTCAAAAAATATAATTCATATTAACTTTCCGTTGAATAAAATAGTACTTGAAAATCATTTCAACTGAACTAACTACGCACTTACCTGCAATATGCATTTTAAATACAACATAATATTTTTCGTATTTTAAATGCATAAAAATACACCCGAATCCGGAATCGAAATGAAATTAAAATACGTGAAATTCTCTTTCGATAGGTAACTTTATAATCTCTGTGAAAATATTTAACAAATGTTTTGTGTTTAATTTCATTTCTTTTCTTCTTCACTTTGCGCACGCCTGTAAAGAAAATTAGGTATTTAGGTACTCACAAATACATACAATTTATTTTCAAAATAATAAAACGAATTATTGTAGTTAATTATCATAATCAACAGCCCATAAGAATCCATTATACCTCTAAGATGGTTTGCCATAATCTCGATGCTTTGCGTCTATGCTCCCGTATCACACTGTTATATCTCCATCATCACACCTGTATCACACTGCTATCCGTCCATTATAATATCCCTATCGCAGTATTGGCTCTACTATCACACCTCTATCACACCTCTATCACACCTCTATCACACCTCTATCACACCTCTACCTCTCAACTCAACTCAGTTTAGCTCAGCTCAACTCAGCTCAGCACAGCTCAGTTCAAATTAACTAAGCACAGCTCAGCTCAGCTCAGCTCAGCTCAGCTCAGCTCTGCCCAGCTCTGCTCAGCTCAGCTCAGCTCAGTTCAGCAATGCTCAGCCCAGCATAGCTCTGTTCAGCTCAACTCAGCTCATCACAGCTCAGTTCAGCGCAACACAGCTAAGCTCAGTTCAATATTACGTAAGCTCAGCTCAGCTCAGCTCAGACAAGCTCTGCTCGGCTCAGCTAAGGTCAGTTCAGCTATGCTCAGCTCAGCATAGCTCAGTTCAGCTCAACATAGGTCAGCTCAAGTCAGTATAGCTCAGTTCAGCTCAGCACATCTAAGCTCAGCTCAGCACATCTCAGTTCAGTTCAGCTCAGCACAGCTAAAGTCAGCACAGCTCAGTTCAGTTAGGCACAGCACAGCACAGCACAGCACAATTTAGCTCAGCTCAGCTCAGTGGAACAACTTAATTTAATTTAATTTAATTTAATTGAATTGAATTGAATTGAATTGAATTGAATTGAATTGAATTGAATTGAATTGAATTTAATTTAATTTAATTTAATTTAATTTAATTTAATTTAATTTAATTTAATTTAATTTAATTTAATTTAATTTAATTTAATTTAATTTAATTTAATTTAATTTAATTTAATTTAATTTAATTTAATTTAATTTAATTTAATTTAATTTAATTTAATTCAATTCAATTCAATTCAATTCAATTCAATTCAATTCAATTCAATTCAATTCAATTCAATTCAATTTTATTTTATTTTATTTTATTTTATTTTATTTTATTTTATTTTATTTTATTTAATTTAATTTAATTTAATTTAATTTAATTTAATTTAATTTAATTTAATTTAATTTAATTTAATTTAATTTAATTTAATTTCATTTCATTTAATTTCATTTCATTTAATTTCATTTAATTTAATTTAATTTAATTTAATTTAATTTAATTTAATTTAATTTAATTTAATTTAATTTAATTTAATTTAATTTAATTTAATTTAATTTAATTTAATTTAATTTAATCATTTCATTTCATTTCATTTCTTTTCATTCATTTCATTTCTTTTTATTCATTTCATAATTTTATTTTACAGTATCACAATCACACAGTATCACCCATCCCATTATAAAAGTCACTTCACTATCAATTCCATCCCACTATCACTATAATTCTAATATCCGTGTCACTACCATGTCAATATCATTATCATCACACTATCACTATCACCCTCATCACACTATCACTATCACCCTCATCTCAGTATCACTATCACCCTCATCTCAATATCACAATCACTCCCAATATCACTATCATAAATCAAACCCCCGTTGCTTCCAACTCACATCAAAGGCGAACATATTTTCAATTAATTTCCTGAAAATAGTTCCTAGATTCGTAGTGTACAGTATTTATATAAACATTTTGTATACTGCGACTGCGCGAACGAGAATTCGATCAATATGGTCTAAATATAGCCCCCCCCCCCCACCCATGGCATCAGTCAGTCGGACAAAGAACAATAAGTCATTTTGTTTCCTAAATTTTTGTTCCCGTAAGTCGAATAGTTACAAAGACCGACAACAGAACGAACGTAAAGTCGACTCCGCTACATGAAATGATGGTTAAGTCAATCTAATCTCAAACCCCCCCCCCCCCCCCCCACCCCTGCCAGTCACCCCCTTAGGCAGTCTGTCTTAACGAAGTACGATAATGATGGCGATGATCCCTAACTAAAGAAAGACGCATCATCGATATGCTAAAGATGAGATGACGTCATAATACAATCAGTTTCACCCCCCCCCCTTACCCCCTCTCAACCCCCACCCCTAAGGAAGTCTTTGTTCAGCTGTGGACATCTTCTGGGCTGATGATGATGATGATTATGAATGCTATAAAATCATTTAATCAAAAAAAATAATATGTTAAAATGAAAGAACTAAAAGGTCAAGGGGGCGGGGTCACCATGTCACCAAAAAACCGAAAGAAAACTCGAAAAAATCACCAAAAAACCTCGAAATATCAAACCAAAATTGCATTAAGAGTGTTCTAGAAGTACAATATCAAGGTTACTTACCGAAATGATCTTGACAAATCGCCTGGGACCTGCAACCACTCGGGATGCAATAAATCATTGCACACGCGAACATTTTCCGGCACCGACTGAATTTTAATGGGAGTCCTGCAGGCACGTACCTAAGGCTGTGCTCTGCACTGTTACATGTTCCAAAAAGTAACTGTTATTTTGGAACAGTTCTGTTTTTTGCTAATATTTTTTGGATTTTTCAATTTTTTTTTAAATTTTTTGTTGCTTTCTTTAATCATCATCAACAGCTTATAAATGCCCACTGCTGAGCAAAGCCTCTTCTCACATGGAGAAGGTTAGAGCATTAATCACCACGCTTGCTCAATGCGGGTTGGCGATTTCAAACTTTTAATTAGAAATTATAAGCCCAGGTTTCCTCACGATGTTTTACTTCACCATTTGTCAGTGGTGTCTAAATAATCTTAGAAAGTACATATAACTCGGAAAAAGTAACATTGGTACTTGCTGTTGGTAGGTTTCGAACCTGCACCCTCATGCATGAGAAGCGGGCGTCTTAAAACTCCGGCCCACCACGACATAATTATGTTCAATACAATAAAATATTAAAAAATAATCACATTTTCATTAATAACTGATTTTATGACCAACTTAATTTTATTATTTTTCCAGCAAATATTTAAGAAATAAGTATGTTGTTTGACGCTAAAACACGTGACGTCACAACACACAATCTCGTACAAAATTCATATAAAACTGTCGTTATAGACCGTTCGAAAAAAGTATTGAATTTGACTAGTTTGCAAGTACCCAATTAGAACCCCGAACAGTATGACGGTTGAATTAACAAAAAGGTCTGTCTGCTCGTTTACCGGCTCATCTGATAAAAAAAACAATCATTATTAGCTCAAAACATGCCAAAAAAATAATAATATCATCTGAGTAACTTTTATGACATAATAATAAAAATGCATGTTTGATGACCTCAAACAAGTTTTCAATCTATAAATCGGAAATCCCCAAAATTTATTGTGAAGTAAATTATATAACACAGAAAAAGGAAATATGCAAGGACTTTTTGTATTTCAAGATCGTTGCTAGGTCAGTATTAGGTAATTTTATACCTCTTTATGAATGATGAAGAACTACACATAGTATCACGCCTTTTATCCACCGAGTGGTAGGCACGTCACGTCACTTAATGCCACTGTACAGTGTAACACCCACTTTCCACTATTCATGTTGTGAGTCCCATGTAATATGGGGTGACCCTATTGCCGTATACTGGGAACAATTCCAGACTCCATGCTATTACTAAGAATTTTTTTTGGAAACTCAATATTTCTTTACCTGAACCGGGAATTGAACCCGAGACCACTTGCCCGGCAGCTACTTATATTTACTTATAATATGCACATTTTTGACAAGTATTTTGCACAAGACTGCCTCGTTGGCAAAATGGTCGCAAATGCGACTGCTGGACAACAGGTCTCGGGTTCAATTCCCGGTTCAGGCAAAGTATTACTGGGTTCTAAAAAAAAATATCAATAATACTCATGCACATGAACTCTCATGAACTACTACTCATGAGCATGAACTCTGGAAACGTGCTCGGTATATGGCAATAGGCGCACTCAATATTACATGGGACTCATAACATAAATAGTGAAAAGTGGCTGTTACATTGTACAGTGGCATTAAGTGCCGTACTATGCACCTCTGCCTTCCCATTCGAGGATAAAAAGCGTGATGTTATTATATGTATGTACAGTTTTATTAGAGACTCAGTCAGCACATTTATAGATAGAATATACTTAGGTGCTGATCATATTTCGCCAACTATTATAAGACAGTGGCTAAGTCCATGCACGTAATATTATCATTTTTAGAACATTGCACAACGTATGCAGTTTGACTGCATTGTTGATTGATGTGGTTGTAAGAGGCACTGCCAAGCTAGGGGGCTTGAATTTGATTCCCAAAGATAAAGAGATCAAGTATTTCTTTTATTTTTTTTAAAGTTATCAAATTATAATTTGAAATTATATATTACATATTATAACTGATAACTTAGCATTTGGCATACGTAGTGTTTGGCTATTGCCAAGCCCTGTTTTTGAGGGAGGAAAATCATCCAATGTCTATTCCCTTCCAGATGGACGAAAGGGAGTGTCAGACTCTTACTGATTAGAAACCACCCCGTTCCTACTCCTGCACTTCGAGCTGGGGCCCCTTCAACCCGTTAGGCCTTCCGCGACTCCGTATATATGGGATTCGTAATAAAACTGGTTAAAAGCGAATGTTATATGCACCACGATCTGTCCCATCAGGTATCAATGCTCGTTTTCACCAACCTCTTTTAATACGTATATTATATCTCTCGTGAGACATAACAAATTAATTATTATGTTTTCGGTTTACTCGTCTTACTGATTGACGAGGAACTCGAGTAGTAGTAGATCAATAGCAGCGCAATCGAATATGAGCCTCTAGCATGGCTTGAAACTAGTCGAGTTCCTCGTCAAACAGTTACGTGAGTAAGCCACAACATAAAATTAAGGCCCCTAAACTAATAAAGGTGTCACCTAACAAAATGTATATGTTCACCGACCTTAAAAGTAACACCACACAGTACAAGTTTAGGAAGGGGTTAGTTTAAGTGCTCTGTCACGTTAGGTAACTCTTAGTTAAGAGTTAATTAAGGAGTCATAATGAATGGCATACTAATATAAACATAACTTAAACTAATAACAAGAATAACAACAAAAATAACAAATAACAGTACCAAAATAACGAATAACAGGTACAAATATCGTTCCTCTTAGCTATATGGACATCCAAATCAACCCTTAGCTGGCCACGTCAGCAAAATCAATACCAGGCCATCCCTTCAGGTGCAAAAGAGATATCAAATTGATATGCCATCGTCCTGCAATCAACGCATCGTTATGCGACTGCGTATGCAACTACCTCTTTCTAACCCTAGACTTTGACATAAGTCTATCTCTTTCTTTATTCTAGAATATTCTGTAGCCTATATTGATTTATGATGCTGTGTTCCGTTTGTTTACTTTGGTAAATGTACTTCCTTTGTTTCAAATATGAAGTGTTTTGATTAATTTTTCGTTCTTAGAGTTAATTAGACTTAGGTTTTTGATTATAAAATGGGTCATCTGATTAAAAGCTAGGTCAGAAGTTGAATTGCAGAAGATATTATTAGAAATGTTTAAGTGGTAGATAGTAGATAAGATATTATTAGAAATGGTTACCGTTCGATTTAATTACTTAATCATCATCAACAGCCTATAAATGCCCACTGCTGAGCAAAGCCTCTTCTCACACGGAGAAGGTTAGAGCATTAATCACCACGCTTGCTCAATGCGGGTTGGCGATTTCAAACTTATAATTAGAAATTATAAGTCCAGGTTTCCTCACGATGTTTTTCCTTCACCGTTTGTCAGTGGTGTCTACATAATCTTAGAAAGTACATATAACTCGGAAAAAGTCACATTGGTGCTTGCCGTTGGTAGGTTTCGAACCCGCACCCTCATGCATGAGAAGTGGGCATCTTAAGCGTGTCGTGGTGACACGCATAATTACTTAATACAATACTGTTAATACAATACTGTTTACATAATATTCTGCGAAAGTTCTAAGTGTGGGAGAGCCATGCTTCGGCACGAATGGGCCGGCTCGACCGGAGTGATACCACGGCCGAGCAGAAAACCGACGTGAAACAACGCTTGCGTTGTGTTTCGTTGTGTGAGTGAGGTTACCGGAGGTCCAATTACCCACCTCCCTAGTCCCCGTCTCCCGAATCCCCGAATCCTCCACAATCCTCAAATTCAAAAGGCCGGTAACGCACTTGTAACGTCTTGGTGTTTAGAGAGTCCATGGGCGGCGCCGATTGCTTACCATCAGGTGATCCGACTGCTCGTTTACCGGCTTAACTATGCTATAAAAAAAATTCAATAGTCAACATTATTTGTTTAAATAATAGACCAAGAAGGCATTTTTAAACGTCAAACAAACAAAAATGTATAGCCTGTCTGTCCGTTTGTCAGTCCCAGACAAATAGAGCAATCTAGTTGCTCTATTTGCTCGTTCCAAAGTGTAGATTCCTATGTAGAAGAACGAGCAAGAAACTCCATAGGTTACTCTTTTTCAATCATGTTCACAATACAATTCAGAAATTAATTATACTGTGTCTTATAGACATACATATATACAAACATAACATCACGCCTATCTCCCATGGGGGTAGGCAGATACTATGATACGCCAATACCTCTTTCGCTTCATCAACAGTCATCAGTCTTTTCGGGTTATAAGAAAGTAAAATAAAATTTTAAGGTATCTATGCTAAAATCATGTCATTTGGCGTTCTGTTAGCTCTGTCTACCTCAACAGGAGACAAGCGTGATGATCGGGTATGTATATGGCAATAGACTCACCCCCTATTACATGGAACTCATAACAAACATAACATCACGCCTTTTATCCCCGAAACGGGTAGGTATGTATGGGTGCAAGTTAAGGCCGAGTGGTCGCAAGTTCGACTGCCGGCCAAGGGGACTTGGGTTCGATTCCCGTGTCAGGCAATGTATTACTAATGGTTTTTTCAAAAATTCTCAGTAGTAGCACGGAGTCTGGAATTGTGCCCGGTATATGGCAATAGACTCACCCCCTATTACATGGGACTCGTAACATAAATAGTGAAAAGTGGGTGTTACATTATTTTGTGCACCTCTGTCTACCCATAAACAAAAAATTCGTGACGTTATCTCGAAACTACGTTGTTATTTAATACTTAATGATTTAAATTCACATGAAAATAAAAACCGGTACTTTTGAAAAAACACGGTTTTTATGCTTGTAAAAATTTTTTTGTTACTACGATAGAGCAAAATCGTAAAACTGTAATAAAATGTAATTAGACAAAAACAAGATAAAACATGTTATTTAATGTATTTTTTGTATGTAGGTATGTACGGTACAATAGGGATGATGACAAGGTATGAAAATTAAAAATCTAATTAGCCCGTAAGTTTACGTAGTAAAGCTTTTTCAGTATATTCACGTGAGTAACCCGCGATTTTTAGTTATAATAATTTTCATTAAATTACGCTAACGGTTTTATTGAAATTTTAAATTTAAACCCTGCTTCTAAATGTAACAAACACTTTTCGAAAGCCGCATTGAAATCGGTCCAGCCAATCGCGAGATGATAACATATACATACAAACATATTTAAGTGTGGGAGAGCCATGCTTCGGCACGAATGGGCCGGCTCGACCGGAGTGATACCACGGCCGAGCAGAAAACCGACGTGAAGCAACGCTTGCGTTGTGTTTCGTCGTGTGAGTGAGGTTACCGGAGGCCTTACTTATTTTTGATTACCCTCCCCTTCCCCAATCTCCGCAATTCCTGAATCCGCAACCATCCTCAAACTCCTAATCCCCAAAAGGCCGGTAACGCACTTGTCACGCCTCTAACGCAATAACGCAATTGCTTACCATCAGGTGATCCGTCTGCTCGTCTACAGGCTTATGCCATAAAAAAAATACATACAGGTCATTCTGAGAATCCCTTCTTTGGTTTCTAAAGTTTGTTAAAAATTGCCAAAAATAAATAGAACTTTGTAAACACACTGTAACTAATTTCCCCCTACTTATTTGGTTAACCTAATAATTACCTCCATAAGAATCAGTTTAGACCGGTTGTCACCTGTTGAATTGTTTGTCTAGACTACACAGGTCCAGACACCCTAGTTTTAACCTAGGTCATTGTGCGAAGAGTGAAAGTTGACACCAGTTGGCTAGGTGCCAAGTAGGTTAGTGCTAGCCTGTGGGTTTATCCCTAGGGTACCTCTATCATCATCAACAGCCTATAAATGCCCACTGCTGAGCAAAGCCTCTTCTCACACGGAGAAGGTTAGAGCATTAATCACCACGCTTGCTCAATGCGGGTTGGCGATTTCAAACTTATAATTAGAAATTATAAGTCCAGGTTTCCTCACGATGTTTTTCCTTCACCGTTTGTCAGTGGTGTCTAAATAATCTTAGAAAGTACATATAACTCGGAAAAAGTCACATTGGTACTTGCCGTTGGTAGGTTTCGAACCCGCACCCACATGCATGAGAAGTGGGCGTCTTAAACCTCCGGGCCACCACGACATTCGACCTCTATAGTATACATGTATACTTGGAAAGGGGTGTGAGGAAATGTCGTTTCATGACGTCAGAAGTAGAATTGCATTTGCGTGAAAGATTTAACGGGTTGCCGGGGCTCCTGCTCTATATAAGAGTATGAACGGGGTTTTTAGTCAGTAAGAGTCTGACACTGAGCATAACATAACATCACGCCTTTTATCCACGAAGGTGTAGGCAGAGGAGCACATTATGCCACTGTGCAATGTAACCCACTTTTCATTATTTATGGTATGAGTCCCATGTAATACCTAGGGGGTGAGCCCATTACGACTGTTTTATGTTATGAGTCCCATGAAATAAGGGGTGAGCCTATTCCCATATACCAGGCAAAATACCAGACTCCGTGCTAAAACTGAGAATTTTTTAAAAAACCCTGTAATACTTTTCCCGACCCGGGAATCGAAACTGAGACCCCTTGCCTGGCAGTCGCACTTGCGACCACTCGGCGAACGAGGCAGTTTTTTTAAATTTCTACTTATAGGTATTATTATATTTGTGTTAATTGTATGTAGTTTATGTACTACTAGCTTTTACCCGCGACTTCGCTCGCGTCACAAAAGGATAAAAAGTAGCCTATGTGACATATAGCAATACGCACAGCGCCATCTATACCAATACAAATATAATATATATGGTTACATCAAATTTTTCCAGGATAAAAAGTACCCTATTATTTAATCCAGACTTCTAACTTTACGTCTGCAAAAAATCAAAGCAATCGGTTTAGTATTTACGGCGTGAAGGTGGAACAAACAAACAAACTCACTTTCAGATTTATAATATTGGTAAGGATTATTAATTTTAGTTAGATATCTAGAATCTAGATTATTAAATATTACTTACTTATTATATTGTGGCGACACTAATGTGTTGACATTTTTTATGTGTTCTTAACTCGTCGAGTACCGGTTTTACAGAAACAATTAAAGAACAATAGGTCGCGGTCACCGGTGTCCGCTTGGTGTTTGACAGTTTAAGTGCGTAGCTGCGCCTGCGACCCTATAGCTTTAGCACGCCAGTCGTCTCCCAGCTTTGGTGTTAACCATTAATATTTTGTAATATTATAGATTACTTGTGAATTATGTATTTCTTGAGAGAGAGAGAAATGTTATTTTCATACTAAACATTACCATTTTTCTTTAGTTTTAAAATAGAATAGGCCAGTGGGAGTCCTCTAAATGGCGTTGAACATTATACAAATGAAGTAATGAACTTTTCAAATCACAGAAGATCACAAAGCGATTCCCATTTATAAGTCGCGGGCAGAAGATAATTTCTTATAATTAGAAAGAAAGAAAGAAAGAAATGACAATTAGCACACAAAAAAAGATTATAAAAAAATAAAAATACAGATAGATGAACAAAATACTAATAATAAACTTAAAAGAATAGAGAACAGAACAAAAAACATCACAGTGTAACAAAATAATAATACGATAATAACAGAATTTTGAATACACAAAAAATATATTATTAACTAGCTTATGCCCGCGACTTCGTACGCGTAATCCCATTTTTTCCCGTCCCCGTTCGTGATTTTCTGTAAAAAGTAAAAAAAAATGGTTAAAAAGTATCCTATGTCGGTCTCCTGGCTCTAAGCTGCCGTTCTTGAGTTATAAATGGTGTAACTAACACGACTTTCTTTTATATATATATATATATGTATAAGATTTGCGCATGCTCATGCCAAAAGGGCCTCCACCTCAGCATATAGTTGAACGTTTCTGCCCAACGCTGGTTTTCAGGTGGCACCCTGCAGTGACTCACGGACGGCGGTACCGGCCCTCAATGAGGACAGAAAATAAACATGAAATTATATAAATAATATAAATTTTGCTGAATATGTGTGTGTGTGTGTGTGTATGTGTGTGAATAGAATAATTTATACATCCGATAGTACATGTATATACATACAAAAAAAATTTAAAAATGCAATTATAAGAGGTAGTCACTTCTACGTTTACTCTTTTTTTTTAAATTAATTGAGGGTTATTTATTACACATTTTTGATTGTCAAACCAGACTGGCACTATTTTAGTGATAACCCTGTCAGCAGGGTTCAGTCCGGTTCAGTCAGGGAGTCAGAGCTCAGGCTCTGACTCATTTTGACGCGTACCCACAAAGAAACAGCCGCCCGCCACTGGCCACAGTGCTAGGATTTAGTTTTTCACAACTTGGTTAGAATTTGCACCTAGTCTCAGCCTCGTCCTATGAACTTGGAATTATTGATTCATTTTATAAATGAACGTGTAATTCAACTAATTTTACCTACCTACGTGCACGATTTTTTCTATAGCTACCTATAATTATAATAAACAAAATCAAAGGTCTACAATTAACATACGCCATAGATAAAAAAACCATAGATTACAACTCGCAATTAATTAATTGGCAATGAAAAAAATAATCTTGTTTCATTTTATAGTTTAATTGATATAAGACATTGAAGTTTTTAGGCTTTAATTAATTATGCCTCGTTGGCCGAGTGGTCGCAAGTGCGGCTGCCGGGCAAGGGGTCTCGGGTTTAGTTCCCGGGTCCTTATGCATAACATCATTAATATAATATAACAAATTGCCTGATGACATTAAACAATTACCAATCCACTAGTTTAAAAATAAATTACATTCATTCCTCATAGTGAGATGTTATTATGATGTTAAAGATTACTTGTGTGACAAAAATATTGTATTCCAGTGACAAGAAAAGTAAATATGTATGTGTACCTCTATAATAATATATTGAACTGTAGTTGATACGTTTAATTTGCTTGTCTTTCTACTTTTTAAGATTTATGTAAGAATGTAATTTGCAATTTTGTAATAATGAATTATAATTTATTAGGACTTTTATGACTTTAAATTGAATTGTATGTATTGGAATATTTAAAACTGTATGGTGACTAAAATATGACTAATTGTGTTTTACCCTTTGAATACCGTCATTATAGACACAATTAAAGAACAATAGGTTGCAGTCACCGGTGTCATCGCGGTGTTCGACAGTTTAAATTCTGTTTTGTATTTTATTATTGTATGCCTCAACGGCGGGACATAGCTGTACTTATTTTAATTATTTAAGACCTGTATTTATGATGCATACCTATAGTTCACAATAAAGACGATTTGATTTTTGGCCGAGCAAAGTATTATTAAGTTTTTTTAATATTGCCCACTTGTAACGCCTCTGGTGGTCCAGGTGTCCATGGGCGACGCTGGTTGCTTACCATCAGGTGATCCGTCAGCTCGTTTACTGGGTTATCCCTTAAAAAAGAGGAAATACGAATAGTATGTAGCGATAGCCCGGAGGTTCCAGATGCCCGCTTCTCATGCATGACAATGCGTGTTCGAAACTCAATGTGACTTTTTTCCGAGTTATTATTTTTTTATAAGGGACAAGCCCGCCACAACCTCCCAAAACCGCTGCAACTCCTGTAAGCCAGGATCTACTGTAGATACAACCATGAAAACACCGGAACATTGAAGTCCGGCGCGTCCCAGGGACATGAGTACCTGTCTTGGTTCCCGCAACGAAGTGAATCAGAAGATATTATAAGAGGAGAAAAAAAAACTATAGTTTCCACTTCCCTCGGTGAATTACTGCAGGAGACAGAATGAATTAAGCCTAAAGGCACCAAAAGGAGACTGTACAACTGGGTGAAGCCCAGTCGCCAAGCACCACGGATATTTGACTAAAAACTAAGTGGGTCCTATGTGTTGTGTATGTGTTTCCGAGTTATAAGTACTTCCTAAGATTATTTTATCCGCATGGTTGGCGGGGTGGCTGGGCAACCGGCTGCCGCGCAACGTGTCGCGGCTTCGATTCCCGGACGGAAAAACTCTTTGTGTGCTCCACAGATTGTTGTTCCAGGTCTGGATGTAGTTGAGCAAGGGTAGCTCGCCGCCCGACCAGAACCAGACCCCTGCGTACGGCGCGTCGCGTTCCGCGCGCGCCTCAAAGAGCCATCAGACCACCATAGATGGGACTCAGTAGGGCTGATGCCTGATACGGAGCCGCGGAAGGCCTAACGGGTTGACGGGGTCCGGCTCGAAGAGCAGGACTAGGAACGATGTGGTTTTTAGTCAGTAAGAGTATGACACTCCCTCTCGCCAACCCAAGGCGGGAGAAGTCATTGGATGATTTTCCCCCCTTAAAAAAAAAGGTCTGGGTGTAGTATGTGTGTGAACTTGTATTGTTTGTTAACACACACACGACACAGGGGAAAATCCTAGTGTGAGGCAACGTCTTTTTTTTTAATTACCCACCACTGACATGTGGTGAAGGAAAACATCGTCCGTGAGGAAACTCGCATTGAGCTTAATGCTCAAACCTTCTCCGTGTGAGAAGAGGCCTTTGGTCAGCAGTGGACACTTATTGGTGTGCAAAGCGAGTAGTGGCGGACATATAACGACCGCAGCGCACAACACGGCAGAAATTGGAAACAAATGCGGATGATGCAAACACGGTTTTTATTATTATATTCATTTTACAGTAAAACTATGGAATAAATTGTACTTAAATAATGTCAATGTCTATTTAAATCTTTGGTTTTATTTATATTTGCAAAGAAAATTATAATGTTTACATTGTTATTATTTGACAGCTTCCGCGAATGTTGTAAACGCCACGCGTCGCCACCGTCGCGCACATAGCCAATAGGCTGTTGGTAATGATGATGATAAATAAGTAGAGGCAACTTATAATCCAGCAGTGGATTGTCATCCGTCACCTTACGTACCTCAAACCTATCTTCCATTGGAATCTTTTGACTTCGAATTTGACTTTGACCATGACATTGACACAAACCTGTCTGAACTTGTGTAACGCCACCAGGCCCTTTTTATCTAAACAGGTTTGAATATATTAATTGAATTAACATTGAATTTATAATTATACTACATATAGATGAATATTTGCATAAATTATATACAAAGGGCTTTATTTTAAAATGGCCAGATATCGATTAAAACGTGTATTTTATAAAGGTACATCATTATCAAGCACATATCAGCCCTGCCTCCCACAGTCCTCCCCCCTGCTGCTCCTGGAAGCCGCTATCGTGCAGGTCTGGGTGATACCACCGGTTAGGCCTGCAGACATTGACGATGAGGCCAAGTGGCTCCAGGACTCCATGTCCAGGATCTGTGACGTGGCGATGCCCCGAATCCGATCGAGGCAACAAAAGCGCCAGGTGTACTGGTTCGGAGTCGTGGAGAGCGTAATGGGTTACCGGGGCTCTGGCTCGAAGTGCAGGAGAAGGAACGGGGTGGTTTTTAGTCAGTAAGAGTCTGACACTCCCTCCCGCCTCACCCAGGTGGGAGCAATCATTCGATGATTTTCCCCCCTTAAAAAAAAAGCAATCCTATTATCATTCAAACTAGCTAGTGACTTGGCGCTACCCAAGAATGTAGGTAGAAGAAGTTGAGAATACCATTAGACATGTATTTCTTTATATGTACTTTCGACGATATAATAATCTGAAATATCGTGTGACGTCACAATGCGCTATATTTTGTAGCACTTTGTGACGTAACGACCTCCCACTCCTATACTTAACTCAATTTCATCTAAGTATTGTAACTTTACACGAGAAAATAAAAAAATACGTATCTAATATTTTTTCATTATGTAACTGACGGACTAATTAGATTTTTAATTTTCATTTCCTGGCAACTACTCTATTATAACAATAATTCTGGCGTGCAGGTTCCTATTTCGTGTACCCCCATTATTATAGGCGACTCACAACAAGTAAAAACATTGTATTTGTATACACCGTTATATCTATTTCGTTGTCGTCGAGTACTTTGATGTATAAAGTAAAAACAAAAAACAAAGACGTCATTTTTTTTAGTTTAAAAAATTTCGTGGATATACGCACATGAAACACTAGACGTAAATTTGAACGAAAATTGTAGGCACTATTCGCATCGCACGTGCCACCCGACGAGAAATACCTCTTCGAGAATCACACGGCGTGATGTTTTGATGATAATGTACTATGAGTTCGTATGCGCTTTCGAAGTTTGCTTTTTGCAATGGTTCACCAGTTTCTTCTTGTTTTAAACATTTTATTTGTTTGTAAAACGATTGTATTACCGAGACAGAACCATTTTACTTCGGGACGATAACGAAATAGATTTTACTATGTGTATGACTCTGTCTACACAAAGCCCTAACCTCTAATATGTCACCAACGCATTTGTAAGTCCTCTAGTGTTCCGGGTGTCCATGTGCGCTGATTGCTTACCATCAGGTGATACGTCTGCTCGTTTTCCGTATACCATACAAAGATACGGAGCCGCTGAGAACTTAACGGGTTACCGAGGCTCCGGCTCGAAGTGCAGGAGAAGGAACGGGGTAGTTTTTAGTCAGTAAGAGTCTGACTCCTCCCGCCTCACCCAGGCGGGTAAATCAATTCGATGATTTTCACATTAAAAAAACACAAAAAAGGCGTGGAGTTATTTATTACATTTAACAAAGTTAACGTGTTTTGAGTTAAAATATTATCAATTATGTAAACCGATTGATTTACGATTATGTGTTCGTTGACATTTTACTGTTATAGTTAATATTTAATGGTGATTTAAGTGTTTGTTTTATATTTTTTTGGTTTTTGGGTTCCTCGATCGAAAACAAAATGTCTTTTTTTACACTACCGAGGTTTTAAACCAGTTAAAAATCGTCCTGAAAGAAGGAAAGCTAGCTGGGGCTTACTCTTGAATCCAATTCCGATCGATCGACATTGGTATTGTGAAATTTCGTACTCTTGAGGTGTAACACTAGCGCCCATTGCATCCGTACAGCAGCTGTAGCCAAATGCCATTTAGCGCTTGTCTACATATAGAATAGAAAACCAAATTCCATGGAATTGACGTAAATTTTGACACTTGTCAGTGTCATCCCCATACATTTTGATTTCTACTCTCTCTGTAGACAAGCGCTAAAGTGGCGTTTGGCTAAAGGCTCTGGGTGGATATTGACTTGACACATTTTCGCATTTATAATAGCGATTTAAACTAATTTCAACCATCGGCCCCACAGTTACAGCGTAAAGTCCACTGAGGACAACCTAACATTCGCCAAACTTATATTTGCGTATGGTACAGTAAATGTGTCTAGAGATCAAACCACACAGTTAAGCTGGTTTTTTATGGCATAAGCCGGTAAACGAGCAGACGGATCACCTGATGGTAAGCAATCGGCGTCGCTCATGGACACCTGGGGGCTTACTCTTGAATCCAATTCCGATCGATCGACATTGGTATTGTAAAATTTCGTACTCTTGAGTTGCAACACTAGCGCCCATTACAACCGTATTGCGTGGATATTGAATAAACTAAATGGTATTGAGTTTGGCTTTATATTCCGTACTCTGAATGCTATTGTAACAGCTACGATTGTGGTTGTATAGTGTTGACATTGAATAATTATTGAGATGTTATTGGATTGAAATTGCATTGACGTTGAGATTGGTTTCAAGAGTAAGCACCCTGGAACACCAGAGGCGTTACAAGTGCGTTACCGGCCTTTTGGGGATTAGGAGTTTGAAGATCGTTGGGGATTCAGGGATTGGGGAGATTGGGGAAGGGGAGGGTAATTGGGCCTCTGGTAACCTCAGTCACACGACGAAGGCAGTCACGGCAGTCGGTTTTCTGCTCGGCCGTGGTATCACTCCGGTCGAGCCGGCCCATTCGTGCTGAAGCATGGCTCTCCCACACCGTCCCACGAGTCGAGTAGTTTTTGTTTCTACATATAATAACGATAATATAGACAAACGAAAATTGGACTGATAGCATTTTGGCATCAGTACCGATCCCTAATCACCCCGATTTTTTTTAAAGGCGAAAAATCATCCAATCGCCCGAGTGAGGCGAGAGGGAGTGTCAGACTCTTAATGACTAAAAACCACCACATTTTCAGCCAGTACCAGTCTAGTCTAGTCTACTAGTCACCTGCACTTCGAGCCGGAGCTCCGGTAACCCGTTAAGCCCTCCTCCCTAATCACCCCCTGATTGTTATTTTGTTAAGATATATTTTCAGGTACAGAATTGAATTCTCTACGAATTTATTACAAGTGTAAAGGCAGAGGATTACCTTTTCGGGGATTTTAAGGCGTAAAAAATTATTAAAAACGGGTAATGTAAAGTTATTTAGATCAGGACCTTAATGAGTGGCCGACGGATGCGTGGGTACCTAATAGAATTAATGTAATTATGTCACAATCAAGTGTTAAGGAAAATCATAAATAAATAACCCGTTTTTTGGAATCTCATCTATGATGTAATTCTTATTTTCATACGGTCGAAAGTACCTTTAAGCGTTATCTATTTTGTTAGATTGCCCTTCAAAAATATTATACTATTATCTTATACTTACTATTATATAAAGCGGAAGAGTTTGTTTTTTTGTTTGAACGCGCTAATCCCCGTAACTACAAGTCTGATTTGAATAATTCTTTTTGTGTTGGATAGCGAATTTATCGAGGATTGCTATAGGCTATAAAACATCACGCTACGACCAATAGGAGCTGAGCAGAGTGTGTAAAACCGCGCGGAAGTAACGTTACTAATAACGTTCATAATGCATTAAAGTTTGATACATTGATATAGTTATTTGTCTTTACACAATCATTATATATACAAATAAAGAGAATTGGCGATTTCAAAATTGGTTACCTAACTTCTGTCGGCGGCTTCAGCCGTACTTTCCTGAGGGATGGAGAAGTAAAAAGCCTTTGTGTTATTGAAAACACTAATCTTACCCCTGTTCCAAATTTCACACCGATCCCTGCAGCTGTTTTGACAAAAAAAAAACGAAAAAATAAAAACAAAAGCAACGTTTTTTTAATTTAGTAACACACATACACACAAAACACTAACGCAATTATAATTTAGTCCACACTAATATTATAAAGAGGAAAACTTTGTTTGTTTGGTTGTAATGAATAGGCTCAAAAACTACTGGACCTTTTTTAAAAATTCTTTCACCATTCGAAAGCTACATTATCCACGAGTAGCACAGGCTAAATTTTATTTTGGAAAAAATAGAGTTCCGTAAAATATTTGGCTTTTTCGGACACAAGGTGTAAAAAATCAACCAGAAAAGTTACTTATTATGCGTACGCTGCCTAAAATATAAAAGATAGAACCATGAAATGTTCTAATTAATTGGTGATCTTCAAAATTGGCTATCTACTTAACTTCTGTCGGCGGCTTCGGCCGTACTTTCCCGAGGGATGGAGAAGTAAAAAGCCTTTGTGTTATTGAATACAATAATCTTACCCCTGTTCCTTTTATAACGATCCCTGCAGATGTTTTGAAAAAAAAAAACAAAAAAAAACGAAAAAGTAAAAACAAAAGCAACATAACATAACATCACGCCTTTTTATCCCCGAAGGGGTAGGCAGAGGTGCACATTTCGGCACTTAATGCCACTGTACAATGTAACACCCACTTTTCACTATTTATGTTTAAGTAATAGGGGGTGAGCCTATTGCCATATACCGGGCACATTTCCAGGCTCCGTGCTACTACTGAGATTTTTGAAAAACGCAGTAATACTTTGCCCGACCCGGGAATCGAACCCGAGACCCCTTGCCCGGCAGTCGCACTTGCGACCACTCGGCCAACGAGGCAGTCAAAGCAACGTTTTTTTAAATTGAGTAACACACATACACACTAACGCAATTATAAATTAGTAATATATATATAAGCCCAGGTTTCCTCACGATGTTTTCCTTCACAGTGTTCTGTCTTCACCGGAGTGATACCACGGCCGATCAGAAAGAACGCTTGCGTTGTGTTTCGTCATGTGAGTGAGGTTACCGGAGGCCCAATTACCCCTCCCCCCTCCCCAGTATCCCCAATACCTGTATCCCCAACAATCCTCAAATTCCAAATCCCCAAAAGGCCAGTAACGCACTGTAACGCCTCTGGTGTTCCAGTGTGTCCATGGGCGACGCCGATTGCTTACTTACAGATACGTGTGCTCGTTTCCCGGCTTATCCCATAAAAAACCCCAGCGCCATCTATAAAAACAGTAGTTTTACTTAGTTATTTTTTATTCTAAAACTAGATATGAATATCGGAGAAACCATAATAACATTTTTTGTCTTACTAACGTCAGAAGCATGTGACAAGAAGTAAAAATAAACAAGTTCTAATATAATTTACTATCTTACCTCAGTGATACAAAAACAGAAATTAATATATGTACTTATATATATAACTAGGTAAAAAAATTGTGTGTTTGTTAATTTTTGAGGATTCTGTATGTACCAATATGATTTGTCGTGGGGTGACAGGGTAGAATATATTAATTGTCACCACTTTTACTCTTCCCGCGGGTATCATATACCCGACTAAGGAACTACATATTTGAGTGAGCATGCAGCAGCGCTCTCTGATAAACCTGAACCTTTTATACTGCCACGTATCAAGCAATCTAGATCATTATAGAAAATGAGATCATTATAGAAATAAATGTTAAGCAAATAAGCTAATAATAAATAATAATAATGTAATTTTTAATAAGCTAGTGACACCCCTAAAATTTGCAACGCCTGAAAAAGGCCGTTAAGCTGTGCCTGTTATTTCATAAGACCTGAGTGCTTACTTAAAATCGACACACACTTTTATTCGTCTTCAATTGTTTTACAAAATCACGGCTCCGCCACGCACATAGATAATCTATCACCATAGACTAGACTATGACCATAGAGTATACCACAGATACACAATAGTCACAAACTAGCTTTTGACAGCGACTTCGCGCATGTTCCCGTGAGTTACAAAATAGCTATAGTTAAAAAGTAGACCATAATCTACCTGTGTTCCGAATTTCAACTAAAGGTATAGCTGTTTTGAAGTTAAAGAGTAACAAACACACACACACACACATCTCCTCACAGACTTTCGCATTTATAATATTACTAGCTTTTACCCGCGGCTTCGCTCGCGTCACAAAAGGATAAAAAGCCAATGTTACATATACCAATATACACAGCGCCATCTATACCAATACTTTTGTATTCCCTCGAAAATATCAATTTTTCCGGGATAAAAAGTACCCTATTATTTAATCTGGACTTCTAACTTTACGTCTGCAAAAATTCAAAGCTATCGGTTTAGTAGTTACGGCGTAAAAGCGGAACAAACAAACAAACAAACAAACTCACTTTCCGATTTATAATATTAGTAAGCATAATAATGTAATGGAATATACGATATATAATAGGATACAGGAAAATAGGAATAGGATAGATTTTTTTTTTAAGGGGAGAAAATCATCGAATGACTGCTCCCGCCTGGGTGAGGCCGGAGGGAGTGTCAGACTCTTACTGACTAAAAACCACCCCGTTCCTTCTCCTGCACGTCGAGCCGGAGCCCCGGTTACCCGTTAGGTTCTCCGCGACTAATAGGATAGAATAGGATGGATATAGGAAGTAGGATTAGTAAGATATTATTTGGATTCTACAAATTACTGCCTCGATGGCCGAGTGGTCGCAAGTGCGACTGCCAGGCAAGGGATCTCGAGTTCGATTCCCGAGTCGGACAAAGTATTACTGGGTTTTTAAAAAATTTACAGTAGTAGCACGGAGTCTGGAATTGTGTCCGGTATATGGCAATAGGCTCACCCCCTATTACATGGACTCATAAGATAAGTCAAGTGGGTGTTACATTGTACAGTGACATAATGTACACCTCTGCCTACCCCTTCGGGGATAAAAGGCGTGATGTTATGTTATGTAGTCTACAAATTACTGAACCCTACAATGTAAAATGTAAGTCCGGATGCTAATGATGTGTCAATGGAATATTTTTTCTTTGTTTACTATATTACAGTAATATAAGGTTGAAGATTGACGTTCAAGTCGTCATGGAATATTTTCTTTGTTAGGTAATCTTTAAATTAGTATTATTAGGTAATCTATCTTCTATCTATATATATAAAATTCAAAGGTGATTGACTGACTGACTGACTGACATAGTGATCTATCAACGCACAGCCCAAACCGCTGGACAGATTGGGCTAAAATTTGGCATACAGATAGATGTTATGACGTAGGCATCCGCTAAGAAAGGATTTTGATAATTTCCACCCCCAAGGGGGTAAAAAAGGGGATGAAAGTTTGTATGAAACTTTGTCAGTTTTTCACTGATCGGGTTGAAATTTGGCATGCAGATAGATGTTATGACGTAAGCATCCGCTGTGAAAGGATTTTGGTAATTTCCACCCCCAAGGGGGTAAAATAGGGGATGAAAGTTTGTATGAGACTTTGTCAGTTTTAAACCGATCGGGTTGTAATTTGGCATGCAGATAGATGTTATGACGTAAGCATTCGATGTGAAAGGATTTTGATAATTTCCACCCACAATGGGGGTAAAATAGGGGATGAAAGTTTGTATGAGACTTTGTCAGTTTTAAACCGATCGGGTTGAAATTTGGCATGCAGATAGATGTTATGACGTAAGCATCCGCTTTGAAAGGATTTTGATAATTTCCACCCCCAAGGGGGTAAAATAGGGGATGAAAGTTTGTATGAGACATTGTCAGTTTTAAATCGATCGGGTTCAAATTTGGCATGCAGATAGATGTTATGACGTAAGCATCCGCTTTGAAAGGATTTTGATAATTTCCACCCCCAAGGGAGTAAAATAGGGGATGAAAGTTTGTATGAGGCTTTGTCAGTTTTAAATCGATCGGATTGAAATTTGACATGCAGATAGATGTTATCACATAGGCAACCGCTAAGAAAGGATTTTGATAATTTCCACCCCTAAGGGGGTAAAATAGGGGATGAACGTTTGTATGAAGCTTTGTCAGTTTTACACCGATCGGGTTGAAATTCGGCGTGCAGATGGATATTATGACGTAAACGTCCCTTTAGAAAGGTTTTTGAACGGGGGGGGGGGATTCATTCTCACCCCAAAGTGGGTAAATAGGGGGTGAAAGTTTGTATGATACTTTGCCAGTTTTAAATTGATCGGCTGAGACTTTGCATGCATAAAGTTACTATGACATAGGTATCTCTTTAGAAAGGATTTTGATAAATTCCACCCCTAAGGGGATAAAATAGGGAATGAGAGTTTGTATAAATCTTCTTAGCCGTTGAATTTAGAATCATTGAATCTTTTTGAATTACATTCGGTAAAACGATGATTTAGGACCTGGGTAACGTATGATAGTTTTTTCACAGATGTCTCACGAGAACGGGAACTATGCATCAATGCCCCAGGACTCTCTTACTCTTAACCACTGAACTTATTCTAGAGAGATTCGGTACAACAATAGTCGATAGAATAGTTTTTATTACTCAAACCTTACGTGATCGGGCACTGTACTGGTAAGATCCCTGCGGGATTATTTATTTATTGAAACTACGATAAATCATTTCAAAATAGGTAAATCTTACTTGGGCACTGAATTGATTCTGGTTAATTCTGTCAGAAGTCATTAATCTACGCGGACGAAGTCGCGGGCAACAGCTAGTACATACATACATACATCAACAGCCTATAAATGCCCACTGCTGAGCAAAGCCTCTTCTCACACGGAGAAGGTTAGAGCATTAATCACCACGCTAGCTCAATGCGGGTTGGCGATTTCAAACTTATAATAAGATATTATAAGCCGACGTTTCCTCGCGAAGTTTTTCCTTTACAGTTTGTCAGTGGTGTCTAAATAATCTTAGAAAATACATATAACTCGGAAAATGTCACATTGGTACTTGCCGTTGGTAGGTTTCGAACCCGCACCCTCATGCATGAGAAGCAGGCGTCTTATCCACCGAGCCACCACGACGATGTTAGGTAATACTTAATAGTAAGTAATTATAAGTACTTGGGTACGTACTAATGAGTTTAACTGTGGGAGAGCCATGCCTCGGCACTGCTGGGCCGGCTCGACGGGAGTGATACCACGGCCGAGCAGAAAACCGACGTGTAACAACGCTAGCGTTGTGTTTCGTCGTGTGAGTGAGATTACCGAAAGCCCAAATGCCCCCTCCCCAATCACACTGAATCCCTAAAAGGCCGGTAACGCACTTGTAACACCTTCGGTGGTCCGGGTGTCTTGTGTGCTTATCCCATAAAAAAATGAACATCTTGACGACTGCAAAGTTGGCGCGGTGGCTGGGCTGCCGTGCAACGTGTAGCGGGTTCGATTTCCGGATGAAGCATCTCCCTGTGTGATCCACAAATTGTTGTTCCGTGTATGTGAACTTGTATGTTTGTAAACGTACACAGGATACAGGAGAAAATCCTAGTGTGAGGCAACATTTTGATTTAAAACAAATAAAGCGAAGTATTTATTTTTTATTTTGTACATATTTATAATGTTACTAGCGGATCCGACGGACGTTGTCCTGCATATCCACCTGAATGTATAAACAAAAATTCATTCAAATTAGTTCAGCTATTTAGGATGAATAACCTAAAAATCGACTGCAGCGCCATCTGCCGGGCTGATTTGTGAATCTAAACCATTCCCAGATCCCCTTGAATACACACCAAAAAATTTCGTGTTTATTGAATTTTATGATTGTGAGATTTGTTACTTAATATACTGGTACATTGCCTATTTATAAAGGTTTAAAATCACCTGCTACTTTCATCTCTGCACTGCTTAAAGGTTGACTGGAAGACAATGCCCAAGGCATTAAGTCCACCTGTACACACTTGTTGTATGAAGTTGAAAATAAAATAAATATTTGCGAAGTAGTGTGGTTGTGGCTCAGAGGTTTAGGCTCGGCTTCTAATGCATGAGAGCGCTGGGTCGATGCCTACCAACGGCAAGTACACAATGTGACCTTTTCCAAGTTACATGTACTTTCTAAGATTATTTAGACACCACTGACAAACGGTGAAGGAAAACATCGTGGGGAAACCTGGGCTTATAATTTCTAATTATAAGTTTGAAATCGCCAACCCGCATTGAGCAAGCGTGGTGAGTAATGCTCAAACCTTCTCCATGTGAGAAGAGGCCTTTGGTCAGCAGTGGCCACAGGCAGTTAATGAATAGATGATAATTAACGGGTAACCGGGGCTCCGGCTCGTAGAGCAGGAGTAGAAACGGGGTGGTTTTTAGTCAGTAAGAGTCTGACACTCCCTCCCACCTCACCCAGGCGGGAGCAGTCATTCGATAATTTCCCCCCTTAAAAAAATACTTAGTTACATACATAACATCACGCCTTTTATTCCCAAAGGGGTAGGCAGAGGTGCACATTATACCACTGTACTTACAATGTAACACCCACTTTTCACTATTTATGTCATAAGTCCCATGTAATAGGGGGTGAGCCTATTGCCATACTAGTACTTAGTTACAATGTTCTAATAAATTAATATGTTTGTAACATTGTTAGATAAATACAAACGATAACAATCAGGTAAGTAATCAGTAATTACTACCGGCAGCTTAGGTCTAAGTATGGATTAGTAATAATATTCAAGTTAATAATATATAAAACCTACATATCTATACAGAAACATAAAATTGGAATGTCTGTTTGCAATATTGAACCAACTGCTTTTACTTAATGCATATGTCAAAGTCAAAGGCATTTTAACTAAAGTCGCGGGTTACTTGCGTTAATATATTGAGAAAAGCTCTACTAGTTTCGAACCACAGAGGGGTTCTTCCTCATGAGCAGCGTGCGTGGTCGCGGCGACATCGCGCGCGATTTTAGTTAATTTAGGATGTCTCACGATAGTTATTATAAAAAGATAGTCAAAGGCATTTATTTCAATTAAACCATAATTTGGTAGGTACTTTTAAACGTCAACAAATACAAAATAGATCTAGTCAGTCAGTCAGTCCGACAGTGAAATAAGGAATATAGAGGTACAATACCTACGATATACATACCAAAATACCACTTTTATAAATTTTCGTCTTTTTGCCAATCTCTGGAATGGCTGGACCGATTTTGACGGCAATTTTATTGGCCGATAGCTTATATACTAAGGAGTAACATGACAACTTTTATTTTAGAAAACTGAAACAAAAATGTCATGTTCTAAAATTCATATTCTACGCGGACGTAGTCGCGGGCAACAGTTAGTTATTAATAATATTCAAGTCAATAATAAATAATAATAAGAGGTTTTATTTATTATAATAACTAACTAGATTTGATGTGAATTTGTATGTTTGTAAACGCACCCACTACACAAGAGGATCATAGTGTGGGGTGGGGCAAGGTTTCTTTAAAATTAAAAAAAAAACAACTGGATATCACTAGCGCAGTAAACTAAACTCTCTATTTTATAAGGTATTTTACTATTTTTTTTGATTAAGTATTACAGAATTATGAAGCAATACAATGTACAATAGACAATTTTTATTTATTATATAAAATGAACTAAAACAGTAAATAAAAACTAAACATGTGTCCAGAAGGCTGGCTATTTCTTCGGACAGAAATAAAATGTAATGAATAAATGATTTTGATTTGATTTGATTTGATTTGATTTGATTTGATTTGATTTGATTTGATTTGATTTGATTTGATTTGATTTGATTTGATAAGCATTGCCATTCAACGTGGCAATGCTGCCAGTCTTCTAGGATGTCACTAAAAAAATATCATCAATTACCTAGTTGTAATTGACAGTATTTTATTTTCGTTTTGTTTTTTCTTATTTTTCTATTTATTAGTACACATACAAGACATCACACTTTATTATGGCGTTTGGTGACGAAAATTCTTTAAAGCACATGATATTAACAAAATACTTCAAAATTTTGAAAAACCGTTTTTGTTTTTATAATAACTATCGTAAGACACTAAATTAACTAAAAATCGCGGGTTACTCACGTGAATATACTGAGAAAAGTAGTTTTTCTAAAACTTTTCTCAGTATATTCACGTGAATAACCCGCGATTTTTAATTAAACCTTTTTTTATAGAAAAGTTGTGTGAATATGGAATAAGCCGGTAAATGAGCAGACGGGTTACCTGATGGTAAGCAATCGGCGTCGCGCATGGACACCTGGAAAACCAGAGGCGTTACAAGTGCGTTTTGTGCTTGGCATACCACAAGTGCATTTTGGGGATTGTTGGGGATTCAGGGATTCGGGAGCTTCGGAAGGGGGTAATTGGGTGTCTGTGATCCTCACTCACACTCGGTTTTCTGCTCGGCCGGGATATCAATCCGGTCGAGCCGGCCCATTCGTGCCGAAGCATAGCTCTCGCACACATCGCCGGTTCTATTATCATGCTAAAATTATTGCACCAACAATTTGAGGTGCAAAAAACATATTGCAGTGTAATAAGTATTTGGCAAAGAAAAACAAATTGCCTTATCTAAAACATGGTTTAAGTTAATTGATTGTAAAACATCGTAATGGTCACACACATTGTAGCTAGTATTTATTTATAATTTTCCACAGTTGACAATTTATATTAAACTGTCAAACACCAAGCGGTCACCGGTGACCGCGACCTATTGTTCTTTAATTGTGTCTATAAAATCGGTACTCGACGAGTTAATTTGTAGTCGCGCGATTGCCTGCCGTTACCTCGTTGGCCGAGTGATCGCAAGTGCGACTGCCGGGCAAGGGGTCTTGGGTTATATCGACCAAGTATACTATGTTTTTTAAAGTAAAATTCTCAGTAGTAGCACGGAGTCTGGCATTGTGCCCGGTATATGGCAATAGGCTCGCCTCCTATTACATGGGACTCATAACATGAATAGTGAAAAGTGGGTGTTACATTGTCCAGTGCCATAATGTGCACCTTTGCCTACCCCTTCGAGGATAAAAGGCGTGATATTATGATGATGATGATTACTTTACTTTTTTTTTCAAGTATCTACCAATCTGTTTAACGCATGCTTTACTGGGAAACAAGATCTTTTACTTTGACTGTTTGTGATTACTAAAAAATCTAAAATACAAATTGGGTAGGTTTTATTAATTTTTGATTATGCACTTAGGTATAATTGAACCGGCGGCATACGGCGCTAACTACGCCCCTAGGCAACATCAACGTCACTGTGGACATATTATAAGTTGCGCGTTGTCACCGTATATGTCATCGACATCGGCCGGCTTCGTTCGACATGTCACAGATACATGTTGTAACACATTTATCAAGTTAAAGTCAAAATCATTTATTTCAATTAGACGAGGAAGGCACTTTTGAACGTCAACAAAAAAAATAAAAGTGAAGCTATTAGCTCATTCCAAGGTGTAGATTCCTATGGAGAAGATCGAGCAAGAAACTCCATAGGTTACTCTTTTTTTTTCAATCAGGTTCACAATACAATTCTCTAGTTACATAGTTTTGCTGGATTGTGCGAGAACAATGTAACACTAAAATCCAGTCAAAGTGATCGAAAAAGAAAATAACCTTAAAGACAATAAATAATACAGTCTGTCCCCTAATGTATCCCTGGCTTGATTTACCAATACAATTTTAAAAAAATAATGTCAATAAGGAATATATTAGGAAGGAAATAAGATACGACAAAAACATATTTATTTATTTATTTTATTTATTAACGCTTCATGCACAAAGTGTACACAAGGTGGACTTAATGCCGCAGGCATTTTCTCCCAGTCTGACCTTTGGGTGATGCAGAGAAGAGTGAATGGTAGGAGCAAGAAGCAAGCAACGATTTAATTATATTAACATATTTGTGCAGCCGTTCAGTAGTTATGTACTTACATATATTTCGGGGATTCGGTTTTGTCTTTATACATACATATAAATTACCTTTGGAGGTGCACACTTATGTATTATCCAAGTTGGACCCAACATCGATCCCAGTGGTACACCCAAAGTTAGGGGTCATGTTGGACCTGATATATATTTTTTCTTTTTAGTTTATCGAACTAAGCACGATTGCTAAGTAAATTTGACTACAGATATGCTACAGCTCGCCCCCCGATCAGAACCAGACCCGAGCGTACGGCGCGTCGCGTCCGCGCGCGTCTCAAAGAGCCATCAGACCACCACAGGTGGGGCCCAATAGGGCCGATACCGATACAGAGCCGCGGAGGACTTAACGGGTTACAGGGGCTCCGGCTCGAAGAGGAGGAGTAGGAACGGGGTGGTTTTTAGTCAGTAAGAGTCTGACATTCATTCAATCATTTTCCCCCCTTAAAAAAGCCTTTATGCCAGGTGGTGGAAATAAATGACGCAAAGTTAGACTGGTAATACAAATTATATATTTATAAAAAATTCGATCAGCGCTGCCCATGGACACCCGCAACACCAGGGGAGTCACAGGTGCGTTGCCGATCTTTTAAAAACGAATACGCTCTTTTCTTGAAGGTTTGAAGGTCGTATCGGTTCGGCTGTTATAGGCTGCTGATGTGATGTCATCTATCACTGACTTGCCATTTCCTTTATTACCAGTTTGGTTTCCCTTGCTTATATTAAAACTTTCGTGTGGCATACTAATTAATTATTATGTTTTCGCCTCGGCTTACTCCCGTAACTGTTTCCCGGAACTCGACTAGTTTCAAGCCATGCTAGAGGCTCATATTCTTGAGCAGTATTCCGTAACCCGCGACGCGGCGTGGCTGCTTTAGTCAGTTGCGATGTGTCCCCAACGCGCCCTCTGCCGTAATTCACGCGCACTTTTCTTCGTCTGTAGCAACGACACCGCTGGCACATTAGACTCGTTCGACGGTGGTCGACGCAATGCTCATGAATATCCTCTGTTATATAAGTTATAAGTCCTCTGTTGGCTGTTACAGTAGCATTCAGAGTACGGAATATAAAGCTAAACTCAATACCATTTACTTCATTCAATATCTACGCAATACGGATGCTATTATACATACTAAGAAGATGCATTAGACATACTAAATAAATTATTATGTTTTTGGCTTACTCACGTAGTAATTTGACGTCAAATCGCGAAATGCTGCTCATGAATATGAGCCTCTAGCATGGCTTGAAACTAGTCGAGTTCCTCGTCAAATAATTACGTGAGTAAGCCTAATTAAGTGGTATTCCCTTATTATTTTTGTTTTTAGTCGGAGGAGTCGTTTCATAGGTATAGTAGAAGCCGGCATAGTTTAGTATTTAGTGTTAAGATCTTCTTCGGTTATCCGTGAATATTTTGTTGTCACAGGAACTTTGGAAACTGGTACTGTATCCCTTTCTGTTTTTACGATAAGACTGACTTTAGTCATTCGTTATTGGACTTTGGGTTTTGCTGGAGATGTCTTAATTCTTAATCTATATTGGCATAGGATTTGGAGTACGTTTAGGAATTTCAAGTCGTTTACAAAATCCACGTTAGGATGTTGGTGGTCTCAAAGAGGTTAAACGTCTGATGATAATTTCTTTGACGATACTTTCCGGTAACCAATGACTGGGCATTTCGGCTTCAACGGGATTAGCAATGAAAAGCAAGGGGTCACTTTTGTGATCAGGCCATTCTCTGGTTCCCACGAGGTCCACTGCCATTAACATGCAGCAAACAGTAATTACTTTAGCAGACGGTGTCACTGAAACAGAAATGTTTATTTCAACTGGTTACTTGTGTTCGTTCTTGAGTCCATTCTTTTTTTTAAGTAGAGAAAACCATCCAATGTTTCCTCCCGCCTTAGAATGACGCAAGCTCACTATCCGAGGTTCTCCGGATAGTGAACAAGGGTAGCTCATTTCAAGTTCTCCCCTTACCGCAAAGAGCTATCAGACCATCACAGATGCCCAGTAGGGCTGATACCCGATGCGGAGTTGCGGATGGCCTAATGGGTTACGGGGGGCTCCGGCTCAAAGCAGTAGTAGTAACGGGGTGGTGTTTAGTCAGTAAGAGTCTGACACTGCCGCTCGCTGATATTCCCACCCTAAATAAAAAAAAATGGTCGTGGTGGTCCGGAGGTTGAAGACGCCTGCTTCTCGTGCAGGTGCAGGTTCGAAACCTACCAACGGGAGGTACCAATACGACTTTTTTCGAGTTATATGTACTTTCAAAGATTATTTAGATTAGACACCACTGACCAACGGTGAAGGAAAACATCGTGAGGAAACCTGGGCTTATAATTTCTAATTATAAGTTTGAAATCGCCAACCCGCTTTGAGCAAGCGTGGTGATTGACGCTCTAACCTTCTCCATGTGAGAAGAGACTCTCAGCAGTGCGCGTTTATAAGCTGTTGATGAAATATAAAAATAGGATGAGGCGAGTTACTACTGCTTGGAGCTGGAGCCCAGGTACCCTGTTAAGTTATCCGCAGCTTCGGCTGAATTCAGTCTCCGGCTCCAGTTAGTCTAACAGAATGATATCCTACGACTTGTGCTTGTCGCTTCACAGTTGTGGTTTCTTAATCAAATCGATATGTATTCAACATACATTCATAACTTTACGTCAGTCTCCCGTGGGAGTAGTGACTATGGAACGCCATTTGCTACGATTCCTACATACCTCTTTCGCTTCGCCTCGCTCCCGCCTGGGTGAGGCGGAAGGGAGTGTCAGACTCTTACTGACTAAAAACCACCCCGTTCCTTCTCCTGCACGTCGAGCCGGAGCCCCGGTTACCCGTTAGGTTCTCCGCGACTCATGTAGGAATAGGGTAGATGCTTAATTTGTATTTTAATGTCCGTCTGGTAGATTATTTTAAAACATTACACTCGTATTTTTTATTTTCTTACAGAAACTAAAACTTTCGACGATATATTGATTTGAAATGTCGCGTGACGTCATTTCTATGTACATACATTTTATACGTAGAAATGACGTTTTAGCCCCCACTCCTAAACTTTGACTCGTTTTATCTAAGTATTGTATTAAACAAAAAAAAATACGTGTCCAATATTTTTTATTACCTATCTTACGGACTAATTAGATTTTATATTTTTATACCCTGTCATCATCCCAATTGTAGCAATTGGCGTTCCGTGTTTATTCATTTATTCAATGTTATGAATAATCATTTACTCAATGTTTCATTTTATTTGCGTCATGAGCAGGTTTCTGTCTCTGGAGCCCTAACCACCAGCAGCTTGGACCATGCTCCCTACTGGTCGGCTCCTATTTTTAAATTAATTTTTTTCTTTGTTTTTTTTTAACATATAACTCACGCCTTTTATCCCCGAAGGGGTAGTGAGAGGTCCACATTATGCCACTGTACAATGTAACACCCACTTTTCACTATTTATGTTATGAGTCTCATGCAATAGGGGGTGAGCCTATTGCCATATGTGCCGGGCACAATTCCAGACTCCGTGCTACTACTGAGAATTTTTTTAAATCCCAGTAATACTTTGCCCGACCCGGGAATCGAACCCGAGACCCCTTGCCCGGCAGTCGCACTTGCGACCACTCGGCCAACGAGGCAGTTTTTTTTAAGTAGTATTTAAATGTAACTTTAGAGAATTTTAAATGAATGAATGTATTCAATGTTGCATTATTATTTACGCGTATATACATAGGTGTGTACATTAATAAAAACTTATATTAGTTACAAGTATATTTTACTTACTTTTATTTATCATTTCTCGTCCGTTTGTGTGATCGACACGGAGGAAATTAAATGTGTTTATTATACACTCCACAAATTCTACATGTACCTAATGTTTAATGGAAAAGTTAATTGCTTATGTTGTAGACATGAGGCGGCGTGTCCAGCCAATTTCAAACAAATGAACTGAGTCAGCGTTGAATGTAATATTTTACTAATTTATACGTTTTTTTTAAGTCAGTTTTTTAAACACAGTCTTTTATATTTCTTTTTTCTGTTTTTTTAAGGAGGGACAATCATCGAATGACTGCTCCCGCCTGAGTGTGGCGGGAGGGAGTGTCAGACTCTTACTGACTAAAATCCACCCCGTACCTACTCCTGCCCTTCGAGCCGGAGCCCCGGTAACCCGTTAGGTTCTCCGCGACTCCGTATCGGCATCGGCCTATTGGGCCCCATGCGTGGTGGTCTGATGGCTTTTTGAACCGAGGTGAAACAACGCTTGCATCGTGTTTCGTTGTGTGAGTGAGGTTATTGGAGGCCCAATTACCCCCTCCCTTTCCCCAATCCTTGAATCCGATATATCCTCAAATTCCTAATCCCAAAAGGCCGGTAACGCACTTGTAACGCCTCTGGTGTTCCAGGTGTCCATGGGCGACGCCGATTGCTTACCATCAGGTGATCCGTTCTTCGAACGTGTTTTTTTCCACATTAAAGATTAAATAAGTCAATAAAATTAACACGTCCGATGTCACGGGCAAAAGTAGTAATGATTACGTAATTTATTGATTAAAATATAGGGTCATGCATATTAATCGGGTGATTAATCATATTAGTTCCATTTATTATGCGATTTATAATTTATCTTAGTGTAAAAGGAAATAAACACGGAAGTTTTATGTTTAGAAAAATAGTTGCAAGGACTTTTTTATATTATTAGCAAGGATTTTGTTTTAGATTTACAGATTTAAGTAGGTATTTATTTTATTGGGTTGTTTGTCTTCAAATGTAAAATATTATCCAATGCATTTTACTATGTATATCATTTGCATGCTTAAATGGTAAAATATGGCTGAACATGTATTTTTATGTCACCTGTAATTGTTACCCATATTTGCAAAATAAATGTATCTTTATCTTTGTAAAGAGTACAAAATTTTTGGTAAGTAAATGTTATGCTATAAATGCAATATGGAGTTTCTTGCTCGTTCTTCTCCATATGAATCTACACATTGGAATGAGCAACTAGCTTCACTTCTAAATTTTTATTGTTGATGTTCTAAAGTGCCACTGGTCTAATTTAAATAAATGATTTTGACTTGACTTGAATAAAATTAACAGGTGTTTTTGCATACATTGGAACGATTTCGCTTTTTTAGAAAGTTTTATAAAACAGAACCTGGAATTTTGGCCAATGTACCTACACCAACAAGTTTACACGCACTCTGTTAAGTTGAACTATTGAGAAATATGACTATTATAGTCGCTGTTGAAATGGTCAAAAGCACCCCTGTGACGATTAAAAAGATTGATGTTGTTACAAATTATTATAATAGGTAATCTATGACAAAAAATACACTAACTAAATATCTTACAGTAATATAGGAACTTTGTATAATAATGACATCTATGAGTTATCTCCAAAACTAATAACATAGAATGCCATCTATCTTAACAATTGTGAACTATGTTCAAAGAGCGTAACTCTAATAGTTCGTCTACTCACCGCTAGAAACCGCTGTACTCAAAAAACATTAAAAATTGAATTACAAATTTATTTCGCTGATCATTTTAAATGACATATTCTTAGACTTAGTAACTCAAGGGAATAATTTATATTTTTATAAAAACTGAATGTCACAGTATCAACCAGTGGAAAATGTCATAATAGTACTTTGAATTACACAATAGATGTCACTTAACAAACGCATGTCTTTACTTATTGCAATTCCTATTAGAATGGCTTCAATATCTAAGTAAAATCAGTATTTTTCTACAATAGTGATATTTAATTTTGACAAACTTTTCTTTGTATTAGCTCAACAGTCGGTACTTATAAAAAAAAAACATTTGAAAACTTCGTATCCGAACGTTAAAAAATCTCAGCTGCTTCTTATCAAGATGAAAAAAATATACCCAAATCTGGGGAGATTTTTATCTCAGTACTATAGTTTTGCCCGCAACTTTGCTCGTGGCATTTTTTTATCTATTTTGTTTACATTATAATGTACGTGTGTCTGTTTAATATTTTTAGTTAGCTTTCACAATCGCAATTGGCATTTGAACACATTTTAAATACCTAATATTGTAAATTAATGGTATTTCCTCAACTGTTTCCTTACTTCCTAGTTGTTATAATATAACAAAACATTGTCTTATTCACATAAAATTCATTCATAAAATGAATATCACTGACAGGTATAATAATAATACGAAGAGGAAAACCGTTTGTCGTCTATCTACCAAAGAATTAGTACTTTAGAATTAATTACTGTTTTTTTTTAATTTATATGTAATAAAACATAAGGCTCTTTATCATTTAGAGGTATAAACCACAACAAAGCATTACTCATAGACTGAATCATTTCCATTTATTGTAGAATTTAATAAAGTAGACAACTGTTACTATTCCAATTTATGAATGAGGAAAATAAAATAAGTTCGTAATACTAATGTATTAGGTATGTACTGTGACGCGGTAAAATTGTCCATTTCTGCAGATTAATAATTATGTACTTATTAATTTTATGATCAACAGTATAAATTAAAGAGGTCAGTAGTAATATTAATTTAAATTTACTTTTTAGGAGATTTGGTGTTACTAGTGGTTTAATATTAATTTAAGTTTAATTATCATTTTACAAATTCAGTTTTACTAACGGTGAGGTGTTGTGATCACTTTCTCAAAATGTAAACAGACCCAGGTAACGGGTAAATTCATTCTCAAGTCTGGCAATACCGCTAGTGCCATGCCGTGCCCTCGTCGGACGAACGACAACGGACCGGGACGACTGTTTATGTAAACTTTCTGTCAAGTGCATTGTGTTTGGAACTAGTTAACATCGCGTAAAATAACAATTGTCGTTCTACTTTCGCAATTAAAACTATTGTGTCGTGCAACTTCCTACTATAACGTGGAATTTTTAGATAACATAAACTACAATCAGTCCGTTATTACATCTGCCTGTGCAGCGAAGTGTTTTGAAAAAAAAAAACAACAAGACTGTTGTTTGATGTGATGTTTATTCGTTTTTCAAAATAACAAAATGGTTGATAAATATCTGCGTTAGCTGTGTCGTTTATTAAAGTAACTAAAATAGTTTGAATAAAATAATTGGTGCCAATAAAAATGTATTATGCCGTGTCGAAATGATATCTGCAAAGAACAGAGTGCAAGAAATCAAGAGTAAATTCGAGAATTTGAACAGCAGCGAGAACATACCTAACAAACGGGTTGATAATCAATTATTTCTGCATAAAAATGCTTTTACAAATAGTTACGGGAAGGAAAATAGTGAACATATCGAATATGAGCTATCGGACAAAGTTGGCATCGACAATGAATCAGAGAGCGACGATTGGACACCGAAACCCAACTCCAGCTATTTGTACAATAAAAACGAAGTGAAGCGGAGTATAAGTGACACGAAAAATTCGCTCTCTCGTCAGTCGAGTGATCCTGGCAAGAAATTACACAGGAGTCATGCTTTCCGCTGCGACAGAAGCCAGAAAATAGCCAACAGCCCGAAACGACACGGGAGTTGTAACGGTAGGTCTGAAACCAGTGATTTTTCATTCAAAATGGAACGTAAATTGAGTAAAGATAGACTTAAAAGGCTCGGGAACTTCTTAGAAGAGCAGATGAGGAAGGAGAACTATGTGCCACAGGTGCAATATGCTGAAATTGTTGGTGAGGTCAAAGATAGTGAGCAGTTTGACTCTATACCTGACTCTGAAGTCCCTCAGCATATCCTAGACCAGTATGCCATTGTTGTGAAGCCTAAGAGGCAGGAGCGGGAGAAGCAGGAAGCCATGACAGACAGTGGAGTGAGCTCAGAGACAGAAAATGTCGAAGAAGACAAGAATGGGAGAATAAAACGACTTCTATCTCAATTTGAGAAGTCTCCTGAGAAAACTCATCTAACAAATCTTCAGGCAATGGATGACTTATGTGATTCCAGTGAAACTATACGCTTGGAGCGTAAAAATCCCCATTTAAAACTAACAGACACACTGAAAAAGGCTTTAAAACAGCCTCTACCAGCGGGACCACCGCCAGCAAAGCCGCCCCGAGTCCTAAAACCTCAAAGTCCTCAACCAACACCAGAAGCAACTGAAGAACAGAAAAAAGAAGCAAAACGAATGCTGGAAAAGCTGGAACTGGTCTTACAAAAGCGAGAAGGGACAGTAGAAACTCCGAAAAAGCCAAAAGAAATTCACTACTTATGTACGGAGATATTAGACATTACGAACAGAACATTGCTACCAAATCAGACATCTGACCCAATCTCCCGTTGCCTAAATTCTCTCAACTGTGCCATAACCAACAACTCTACGTCTAGCCTCCCATATACTCGACTAAAGACTGACGATGACACTCGAAACCTGTGTTGTGCGTGTACCAGTGAGAATAAGGATCCGAAGTGGGCAAATAAGTGTCTACGGTGTTCCGATGAGGATACCAAGGATGGTCGGTTCAAATGCCATGTGAACTGTGTGTGTGATGTGAAAAGTTCCAAGTTTTATGTGGAAAATGAACATATATATGATGTGCCGTGCATGGATGAGGATGATCCGAAGCATACGTATGGTACAATCAATACGTTGAAGAGTTGTAAAAGTATGGAGGAGTTACGGACCAAGAAATCTGAGGTGAGTGGTAGAAAAATAGTTTTTTTTTCATATAGGGCTAAGGCTGCTCATAATGCAGTTTGCTAAAGCTGTTGACGACTTAGCGGGACCAAGTATTTACCTATGTATTGTTGTTTATTATTTAAGTCCCTTGTAGTGTTGTTTTTTGGTATACATTTTTAGCTACCTAGGCAAGTTTATGTTCTACTCGAAGCATCTTTCACAATTTCTGAAAGAATGTTATTTCTGTTCACTTTATTCGACTTAGGGCCGATTTCTACAACACCAGATAAATTTTATCAGAGGTTTAACTTTGAATATTTGACAATTCTGTGATCAATAATCATCAATCAGTCATTCAATCATCAGTTAATTCTTATTTGTTGAATACAATTGTCATTTGACAGTTTTTAGTACGGAAGATTTTCAAATATTCAAAGTTATTCTTCAGTTAAAATTTATCTGGCATTGGAAAATTGGACCCTATATATAGGCACTTAATTTTGGTTCATGAAATCATGAGACAACAGAATTAATCAGATAACTAACTATTGCAAAACATATTTACTAGTTACTTTGACTACTTACTTTTATCTTTATGTGGGCAAAACTTACTACAATAACTTAGGTAGTTATCTAACTATAATTACATATATCAAAAAAATCAACACCCTCATTTGTTATCTTAACTAGGATCCCATTCATGCCCTAATTAGGCGAAACAAGTGAATATATTTCTGCAAATAGGCTAAAAGGCAACACTTTTACACGTCAATTTTATCAAGCGAACGATGAGGCTGACATTTTCTAACTGACTACTCTGAGAAGAAATGCCGAAACAAACTCAGAGGTTCGTAAGTGTAGCCGTGGAAGGCCTAATGGGTAGCCGGGGCCCCGACTCAAAGAGCAGGAGTAGGAACGGGGTGGTTTTTAGTCAGTAAGAGCCTGAGTCCCTCTCGCCTAACCCAGGCGCGGGAGAAGTCATTCGATGATTTTCCCCCCTTAAAAAAAACGGGGTGGTTTTTAGTCAGTAAGAGTCGAGAGAAGTCGAGAGAGGCGGGAGAAGTCATTGGATGATTTTACCCCTAAAAAACAAAGAAGTTTGTAAGTCCTCCAAGTATTTATAAAGTCTGTAGTCGGTAGTATTTGTATTCTGGGCCATAACTTTGCAACAACATTGTCAACCATTAATCTAAAAACACAGTCTTACTAAATGAATTTAGCATAGATTACCAAAGTTTCAACCTTGACATGGAAGTATAATCATTAGATGATTTAATTTCTACTATTTTATGTTGCATAATTGATTTATTAGTTATTTATTGGAAATACTGCCTCGTTGGCCGAGCGGTCGCAAGTGCGACTGCCAGGCAAGGGGTCTCGGGTTCGATTCCCGGGTCGGGCAAAGTATTACTGGGTTAAGTATTAAAGAAATCTCAGTAGTAGCACGGAGTCTGGAATTGTGCCTGGTATATGGCAATAGGCTCACCCCCTATTACATGGGAAACATAACATAGATAGTGAAAAGTGGGTCTTACATTATACAGTGGCATAATCTATTCCTTCGGGGATTAAAAGCCGCGATGTTATGTTATGTTCTAACAAAGACAAAATAATATACCTTCATCAGCTGCTCATTGTATCAAATTTACATAGAATTGACCTCAAATTATACCACAGATGTAGTTTTTATTAAAATATGCAAATAAAAAAGCATAATAAATCTAACCTACTCGTATTTTGTAAATTCTTATGTAAGGTAACTAAACGTAATAGTTATAACAACACACCTGTTCCAAATAGGACTTAATAACACTAAAATATAATACTAACACCTCTACTCTTGTCGTGGGTGTCACACACCCCATTTATTTTTTGAGTTGGGAATATCATCGATTTTTTTTCAGTCTTTGGTGAAGCGAGGCATCTGACTCTTTTTTACTAAAACTACTAAGTTCGCACCCCTGCTTCGACTCAAACTCACTCGATTCCCGGGTCGGGAAAAGTGCCTACTACTGTGTTTTTAAAAAAATCACAGTATTAGCACATAGTCTGGAATTGTGCTCGGTATATGGCAATAGGCTCTTATTACACTGGACTCATAACATAAATAGTAAAAAGTAAGTGTTACATAGTACAGTGGCATTAAACTGTCAAACACCAAGCGGTCACTGGTGACCGCGACCTATTGTTCTTTAATTGTGTCTATAAAACCGGTACTCGACGAGTTAAGTGCCGTAATGTGCATCTCTGCCTACCCCTTCGGGTATAAAAGGCGTAATCTTATGTAACTAAGTTAAGTTACTCATTTCTTTAACCAGAATTCTTAACCCTCTTTACAAAATGCTTAACGGCCTGTTTAAATTAAACTATGATTCATTGAGAGCGATGCACTTAGCGTAATGAGTATGTACCTACTAGAATATAAGTAGTAGACATATTTATACATAAAGAATGATACTACAAGTCTGTCCGTATGTTTTATCTCAGCTACGAAACTGCTTGACACGATGCGTCACTGTTTTGTTGTTAATTATAGAAATAGAAATGGGTAAATCCTATTTTACTAATAACTATTATAAATGACTGCACGGTTGGTGCGGTGGCTGGGCAACCGGCTGCCGTGCAACGTGTCGCGGGTTCGATTCCCGCACGGAATAACACTTTGTGTGATGCACAAAATGTTGTTTCGGGTCTGGGTGTCATGTGAATGTGAACTTGTATGTTTGTAAACGCACCCACGACACAGGAGAAAATCCTAGAGTGGGGAAACGTATTTTTTTTAAATCTAAGATAATTGGAGTTTACAAAATATTGGGCATGCTTCCAAAGTCTTAAGAATTTGTAGTGACTAAAATATCTAGACATTTTTTATCTGGATATTGAACTTGACATTGTGTCGTCTGGTGTTCCCGGAGCTACGAACAAGCTAACAGGTTACCTTGGCTCCGGCTCCAAGCAGGAGTTACTAGAAACGGGGTGGTTTTTAGTCAGTAAGAGTCTGACACTCCCTCCCTAAGGCGGGAGAAGTAATTGAATGATTATCCCCGCTCATATAAGTCTGGTGTTAATACATCTAAAGTTACTACGTATCATCGTCGTAATATCAGCTGATCAGCCACAAGATGTACATTGCTGAACATAGGCGTCCCCCTTGACTTCTATAGCGATCAGTCGAAAGCGATTTAGGTAATTATCTTATACTATCTTTATGTATATAATTCTTCTGTGAGTGTGTATGTCACTGAACTTCTCTCAAACGACTGGACCGATTTTGATGAAATTTTTTGTGTGTGTTTAAGGGGATATGGGAATGGTTAAGATTCACAAATCAGCCCGATGGCAGTCTGCAGTCGATGTTTAGGTTATTTATCCTAAACAGCTGAACTAATTTGAATGAATTTTTGTTTATACATTCAAGTGGATATGCGGGACAAAGTCTGTTGGGTCCGCTAGTATACTATAAAATACTAAGTTTGTTTTTTTGTTTGTTTTTTGTTTGTTTGTTTGTTTGAACGCGCCAATCTCCGTAACTACAAGTCTGATTTGAATATTTTTTTTTGTGTTGAATAGCGCATTTATCGAGGATGGCTATAGGTTATAAAACATCACGCTACGACCAATAGGAGCTGAGCAGAGCATGTGAAACCGCGCGAAAGTAGCTAGTTTATTTTTATATGATAACTTTTGATAAGATATTTAGATTTGTTTGGTATATGACTCAAAATGCATTGCAATTACAATTAACACAAATAGATTATATCATTGTGGATAAAATCTGTATTTTTATTACCTACATATCTACTTTCAGCCCAGCCTGATTTCGCAAGGGTGCTACTTATTTGAAATTTTTTCAAATCGTTCTTGCGATAATATCCAAAAATATTATCCAATTCGGAGCAGTCGTTTAGCAGGTATGCGCTTATAAACATGCAAACACGTCGGTGGTATTGTTAAATTATTTATTTAGATAAACATCAATATTGTTGTAAGAATATACAAATAAAAGAAATTAATCATTGTTTTATCTTGAATACTAATGTACGATTTAAAATATAATGGGAAATTCCAGATGTATGGGTGTTCGTCACTCAATCACGCTAAAATTACTAACCACTCTTCGAAAAATCGACTTCTAGATCGATTAAGGACCCGAGCGTACGGCGCGTCGCTTTCTGCGCGCGCCTCAAAGAGCCATCAGACCACCACGGATGGGACGCAATAGGGCTGATGCCGATACGGAGTCGCGGAGAACCTAACGGGTTACCGGGGCTCCCGCTCGAAGTGCAGCAGTAGGAACGGGGTGGTTTTTAGTCAGTAAGAGTCTGACACTCCCTCTCCCGCCTCACCCAGGCGGGATCAGTCATTCGATGATTTTGCCCCCTTAAAAAGAAAAGATCGATTAAGGAGTGGGTGCCCATTTGACAATTACCTCGCAGCAGCACTCTCTGATAAACCTTTTTTTCTTATCTACGACGTTTGGTCAATATCTCGCCTGGTGGTAAGCGATATGGTAGCAATACGCCTGGTTATAACCTGGGTGTCTTCATGGTTCTTATGGTCAGACGTGTTCCATCGTAGGCCGCATCATCGCTTACCACCAGGCCAGATAGTGGTCGTAGTGGTAGAGGGGGTATATTTGATGATTTTTTAATATTTGATTTTGCAATTGGCGTTCCATAGTCTCTGCCTTCTCTCATGAGAGACAGACGTGAGGTTATGTATGTATGTATAAAAACATTAATTTACGGACTAAAAATGCAGATATAGCACGAGCGAAGACGTGCGGTAAAACTAGTAATCCTCACCTATATTTTCAAAATCACTCGATTCAGAAATATGACCGATTAGATAAACACTGGGAACACTATCTTTGTTTACGTTTTTATAATAATATTAATCATGTATTGATTACAGTTAATTGAGGGTATAGAAGATTTCTTTTATATAGTAACACCAGCTTCTGATTTCGGCTTCTCCCGCGTTCTCGTGGGATAAAAAGTAGCCTATATGTTATTCCATACCGTAATCTACCCCTGTTCCAAATTTTATCCCCATCCCTTCAGCCGTTTTGACGTGATTGAATAACAAACATACACACAAACAAACAAGCTTTCTCATGTATAATAACTACTAGTATTAGTATGATTTGTAGTTGGTAACAATATAGTACAGTGAAACTTGGTTAAGTGGGACCTGGATAAGTGAGAAACCTCCATAACTGGAACTCATGCTGAGGTCCCAACACTTTGGCACTGAATAACCTCTGTTAGTGGGACGAGGTAAACCTTTATATCTGGGATTTGTTCTTTCGATTTATCATCATAGTTACCTCTATAACTGAGACAGCGAGTAAATTTTATATGCATAAACCTCTGTAACTGAGATAACATTGTTTGTTTACTCATTCTTATTCTACCCACAAATTCCACACGTAATTCCAAGTCCACCTATATTAATGGAACCCTCTGTAAATGAGACAGATATTTATTTATACCTGTATATCTGAGACACTGGGTAAGTGGAATACCTCTATAAGTGAAACGACATTGTAGGTCCCTTGATGTCTCACTTAACCAGGTTTCACTGTACTATGACAAAAAACAATAAAGTGTGGGAGAGCCATGCTTCGGCACGAATGGGCCGGCTCGACCGGAGTGATACCACGGCCTCACAGAAAACCGACGTGAAACAACGCTTGCGTTGTGTTTCGTCGTGTGAGTGAGGTTACCGGAGGCCTAATTACCCTCCCCTTCCCCAATCTCCCCATTTCCTGAATCCCCAACGATCCTCAAACTCCTAACCCCCAAAAGGCCGGTAACGCACTTGTAACGCCTCTGGTGTTCCATGTGTTCAAGGGCGATGCCGCGCCGATTGCTTACTATCAGGTGATCCGTCTGTTCGTTTACCGGCTTATGACATAAAAAAAATCTTTGCCTTTTGTTACGCGAAAAAGATAGGCAGATGTTACCTTCACATATAGCTACCTACATACTCATATTATGGATCAAAATTCATTTATTCAAATAAAAAACTTAAATTAAAAACTAACTATTACTTAAACTAACTAATACTACTACTTAAAAAAAAAAAAAAATTAAAACTAAATATTACTAAATTAAAACTAAAAAATTAAAACTAAATATTACTAAATTAAATACCTATGTATATACAACTAAAGATTAAAATTAATTATAAAAAAAAACAAAAACAACTATTTACATAAAGCGTCGAAAAATTCGTCCGCATCGACGTCAGTGGGGAAAGTACCCAGAAGGCTGGCAGCATTGCCACGTTGTATGGCAATGCTTAGCCTCTGACCGAGAAAAAGACCAGCCCTCTGGTCACGAGATGTGTCAACCAGGCGTTTTGAAATGTTTTGGAACAATTTAAGTGCACTCGGACCCCACGGACCTAGCGTCTCAACCCCAAACGGCTCAAAGATATAACTACCAGCAAGGTTGTTATACTTGCGCCGCTTGAGGCTTTCTGCAGAGGCAGCAGCCGAACCAGCACAACCCGCCGTTACTGGAAGATGAGAAGGTGCAAGGGTGTCAACGCAGGTTGCGTCCCACACCAAAGACCTTCCCAGCTTCCAGGGCATAATGGACATACCGTCGGGTCTCTTACCATCGTCGCGTGCCAAACCCTTTGGTTCCAGAACAGCTGGCACACCGGCGATGATAAGAGCTCGGCGGATAATGTCGTTAATGCTGGCGTGTCGAGCTATCCGGCCCGCGCTTCTGCTACACGATAGGCCGTGGTGGCCGAGGTGGTCGACCATCTCACCGCATTGACAGCGATGCGGAGAAACACAGGGTGCACCTACACGCAAGCAAGCAGCAAGCCGAAAAGTTGAGTCATTCAACATCGTGCCAATATTGAGTGACGGAAGTGCCTGAAGCCAGAGGCCTGATTCCCACTCACCCACAGCCAATAGGCGAGCTAACTCCGCAGGATTGGTGCTGGTATTAATTAGATTATTATGCACCAACCTGCAAAGCGGCTCGTCCCATTGTCTCTGGGAGGAAGGGTTGACAGGCAAGGCTGTATTGGGACATGTTTCTGTCCAGACGTTCATCGCGTCGGTCAGACACGGCACATCAGGTTCAGCGTCAACACCAGCTAAAATTTTATTTGTTAACGTTCTAGTGCTGTGGACAGAAGAGATGAACGCCGGTAAACTTACACTGGTAATTTTGCGGACGCCTAGACCACCAAAACGAATTGGTAGTGTGGCTTGAAGCCAAACACGATCGTCCATAGAAGCATTCAAAAGTGAAGTTAAGGTGTCACGGATAATTTGATCAATTTGGTCCAGAATATGCGGATGCTTCCACAGAGGGGAAGCACGCAGAAAATACATAAATTTTGGGCCGAAACAACAATAGCGAATTAAAGTAAATGCACAATGTAGATTAATTTTGGAAAGTCTATCGGAAATGTCACAGAAATTTTTAATTTTCTCGTTTATGAAATCAGAGAAACTGTTTTCGAAAATTGGGGAACCCAGGAGAAGAAGAGAGTTTTTATCAACAATTTTTAAATTCGGCGCTACGGTAGAAAAAGTGTTTAAAATTTGTTGACTATCGATAATTTTGTCCGGAAGGTAAATTTCGCATTTAGAAATATTTAATTCTAATCCGATGGATTTAAATTCAGAAATCAAAAGCTGTAAGTCATGGAAAACAGTATCTGCGTCACCTCCTAGGGTTCCATCGTCCAAATACCAAACATTAAATTTAGATTTAAGTTGCCGAATAATAGGGTGAATGGCCAGACTGAAAATGACTGGACCAAGAGGATCACCTTGTTGGCAGCCTACCGCAGAATCCAAAACTTTGTCTTTATACAATAATTTTGAAGGTTGTCTATAGCACTGCCAAATAAAACTGTAAATTTCAGGTAATTCTTTTTTAACTTCAGCCAACAAAGTGTCCCTGTTGATGGAATTGAATGCATTTTTTACATCAACCTTAAGGATGACCTCACTTTCGTTTGCATTCAAGAAAGATGATAGGGCGTGTACGGCAGCCTCACAACCCCCTTTTGAGCCGAAGCCTAGTTGGAGGGGTTGAAAGTGCGACATGAGCGCATCTTTATGATAGCTGCAACACAACTTGGCTGCCATACGCCTGTAAGTACATCCTACGGCAATGGGGCGTATGCCGCCATCTTTCTTGCGTAGGGCACATAAATTGGCCCCGTACAAAATGTCGATAACGGCATCCGTCACATTACCGGAGAGCATTAAATTAACCAGAACCGTTAGCTCCTTCAGAAGAGACTCACCGGCTTCCCCGACGTCTGGCCCCGTCAAATCCTTAAGATGTTGAGGAGTCAGACCATCAAGTCCACCAGCAGAGCCACTGCGGAAGGAGCCAACGGCTGCAGCTACTTGCTGGACAGTTGCGGTGAAAATATGGATATCATGTTCAGGAGGATCGGGAAAAGTGAGGTCAGCCCTAGCAGGCGGGTGTTTACTCTTCAGAGCTTCAAAAGTTTCTGAAGAGTAGGGAGCAACCACGTCACTACTGAATAAAAGCCTGGCGGCTCCACTTATATCACCTTCACCTAATTTGGATTCTACGTAGTCAAAACGAGTTTTTTTAATATTATTAAAGGAGTTAGGAAATTTTGGATCTAAAATGGGGTTCAAAATATTACAATTACTTTTAATTTGTGAGGTTAAGTTTTTTTTAACAGCCAAATTTTTTTTTACGTGTAGAATCCTGTAGGGGAAGGTGAGTAACTGCTCCCAAGCCGAGAAAGAGTTCTCTCGAGTTGCAAGACGAATGCAATTTCCTAAATTAAGAGCAACGGACCGTCTTGCACCACGAGGAACTCTTTTTAAAACGGGTGTTGAATTTTTGAATTTTGCTACCTACATGTTCGTTGCAAAGGACTTTTTTTTTAATAAAATAGGTAGAAACAACAATAGGTCCAGGCGTTTATAGGCATCATTCATGTCAGCCAAAAGAGGTGCACTGCTCTCATTGCGCTTGACCCGTAGCCTTAGGCAGTCATTTGTTTTTTTTTATGGAATTGGCCGGTAAATGAGCAGACGGCTAACCTGGGGGCTTACTCTTGAATCCAAATCCGATCGATCGACATTGGTATTGTGAAATTTCGTACTCTTGAGTCGCAACACTAGCGCCCATTGTTTCCGTATGGCGTGGATATTGAATGAACTAAATGATATTGAGTTTGGCTTTATATTCCGTACTCTGAATGTTATTTTAACAGCTACGATAGGGGTTGTGTAGTTTTGACATTGAATAATTAAGTATTGAGATTTTATAGGATTGAAATTGCATTGACATTCAGATTCAGACAAGAGTAAGCACCCTGGTCCCTGATGATAAGTAAATCATTGTGATGGCTTTGGCTTGTGTACCTTTTTTAATGGAATTTGTATCGCAGGATTATCCGTGTCTACAGCTGTAAATACCTTAGGCATCATCATCATGCGCGGGCCTGCGGACGGCGAGCATGGGTGGCTCCCCGTCCGACCAGAAACAGACCCGAGCGTACGGCGCGTCGCGTTCCGCGCGCGCCTCAAAGAGCCATCAGACCACCACAGATGGGGCCCAATAGGGCCGATGCCGATTCGGAGTCGCGGAGAACCTAACGGGTAACCGGGGCTCCGGCTCGACGTGCAGGAGAAGGAACGGGGTGGTTTTTAGTCAGTAAGAGTCTGACACTCCCTCCCGCCTCACCCAGGCGGGGGCAGTCATTCGATGATTTTCCCCCCTTAAAAAAAATAAAAAAAAAAAAAAAAAAAGGCATCATCATCATCATCAACAGCCTATAAATGCCCACTGCTGAGCAAAGCCTCTTCTCACACGGAGAAGGTTAGAGCATTAATCACCACGCTTGCTCAATGCGGGTTGGCGATTTCAAACTTATAATTAGAAATTATAAGTCCAGGTTTCCTCACGATGTTTTTCCTTCACCGTTTGTCAGTGGTGTCTAAATAATCTTAGAAAGTACATATAACTCGGAAAAAGTCACATTGGTGCTTGCCGTTGGTAGGTTTCGAACCCGCAAACTCATGCATGAGAAGTGGGCGTCTTAAACCTCCGGGCCACCACGACATTTTTACCAGGCATACCAGGGACAAACCCAACTGGGTATACCAGTTTATGCAGCTTATCTTGTTCGTACTTTCTTTGAAATATTTTAGTAATTCCGTTTTCCTCGTCCTTTGTTGAGATTATGAGTGGACCTAGGTTTTACCTTGTTGGGATGAATCAGTTGAAGTTTAAAGTTAACACCTAAATAACGGGTAACTAACCTCTTTGTATGTATGTGTTAGCGAGCTCTTGCCCGCGACTTCGTCCGCGTAGAATATGATTCCTGTTTTCTTATATAGAATCACTATTTTTGTGGATTGTCAGTATGCATATGTGAGCACCATATTAGACTATAAGATTTTTTTTTATTTTAGTAAGTTTTGTCATTAGTATAATCCGTCAAGCGTGTTTTTGCATTGTTCTCACATATGCGTACAGTATTGGAATATGTATCAGAGACATTGTAGAACATACTTTCTTAAAAAAAGTAACGAATGGAGTTTCTTGCTCGTTCTTCTCCATTCGAATCTACATTTTGGAATGAGCACCTAGCTTCACCTAGCTTCACTGACGGACTGACTGACAGAATATTATTTATTTTGTATTTGTTGCCGTTTCAAAAGTACCAAATTATGGTTTAATTGAAATAAATGCTTTGACTTTTTACTATCCCATGGGAGCATTTAGTCGGGGTAAAAAGTATCCTATCACTTAAGTCAACCCATACTCTATCTGTATACCACAATTTCAACACAATCCGTTCAGTAGTTTCAGCGTGATTGACGGACACACATGCAAACCAAGAAACTTTCACATTTATAATACCTACAACAAAATAACATCAACATAACATCACCCTATCCCTAAAGGGGTAGGCAAAGGTGAACATTACGGCACTTAATGCCACTGTACAATTCCAGACTCCGTGCTACTACTGAGACTTTTTGAAAAAGTCCAGTAATACTTTGCGCGACCCGGGAATCGAACACGAGCCCCTTGCCGCAATTGTGACCACTCGGCCAACGAAGCAGTCATCTATAATATTGGTGTGATTAATGTGTAGGTAGTTAGGTTTTGCAAAGAAATGTTTGACGCCACGTCATGTATGTAGGTAGGTACTTTAAAAACACGATGAACTCGCGCCTAACTACACTGAACGATTAAAAGACTATTCTGTTTTTAAAACTTCTTTTATATGGTCTCTGATAATAAATAATAATAATAATAATAATGAAAAATTTAGTAGTTCCATCAGAATGGAGTTTGGAGTAGACAAGTGTGCGGTCATGCATGTGAAGCGAGGAGGGATTGTGGAATCTGAGGGACTAGAACTCTCAGATTTCACAAAACTGAGATCACTCTCCGCAAACGATACATACAAGTACCTGGGTATGTCAGAAGGATTAGGCATTAATGGACCGGACATGAAGCAATCTTTGGCTGCCTGAATAAGGTACTAAAAAGTTCCTTATCAGGCGGAAACAAGGTGCGAGCCTTTAACGGTTGGGTCATGCCAGTCCTAATGTATTCTTTTGGTATACTCAAGTGGACACAGACTGAACTTGACACCCTGGATAGACGAGTCCGGACCCTGCTGACTGCAAATCGCATGCATCACCCTCGTTCGTCGGTCATGAGGTTGTACATCCCGCGGAAGTGTGGTGGTCGAGGCTTATTAAATGCTAAGACCCTTCACAACCGTGAGGTGTGCAACCTCAGGGAATATTTCCTGAAAGTCAACGAGGGTATGCATCGAGAAGTAGCAGCGGTGGACAATGGATTCACTCCGCTATCCTTGGCAAAAGAGAACTGGCGCAAACCTGTGGTACTGAGCGTCAATGATCGCAAGGAGGTATGGCATAGCAAGGAGCTCCACGGACGCTTCTTCCGGGCCCTTCATGGGCCCAGTGTAGATTTTCTAGCGTCCGTATCTTGGCTACGATTCAGTAATCTCTTTGGAGAAACTGAAGGATTTGTCTGTGCAATTATGGACGAAGTTATCCTTACGAATAACTACCGGAAATATATAATTAAGGATGGGACGGTTGACATATGTCGGGCATGTCATAGTCCTGGTGAATCCATTAGACATATTATTTCTGGTTGTGGTCGTTTGGCTAACAGTGAATATTTGCATAGGCATAATCAAGTAGCCAAGATTATCCATCAGCAACTTGCTTTGCACTATCGACTTGTTGAGTCTGAGGTACCGTACTACAAGTATGTGCCCGACCCAGTTCTGGAAAATGACCATATCACGTTGTACTGGGACCGGTCTATCATCACTGACAGGACTATTATAGCGAACAAACCTGATATAGTGGTGATAGACCGACAAGTGCGCCGCACGATGATAATCGATATCACTATTCCTCATGATGAGAACCTCGTGAAAGCTGAAAAAGATAAACAAATCAAATATCTTGATTTGGCTCACGAGGTTGTCGACATGTGGAATGTAGATTCGGCTATCATTGTGCCGATAGTCGTGTCGGCCAATGGGTTAATCCCTAATAGCCTCGACAACCACCTTAGGAGGCTAGCGTTAGGCAGTTGGGTCAAGGGCCTGATACAGAAGGCAGTTCTCCTTGAAACGGCACGTATCGTGAGGAGGTTTCTGTCTCTGGAGCCCTAACCACCGGTAGCTTGGACCATGCTCCCGCTACTGGTCGGCTCCTATTTTTTATATTTTTAAATATTATTTTTATGTTTTTGTAAGTAGTATTTAAAAATGTATTTTATAGAGAATTTAAAATAAATATATGGAAATAATAATAACTCTTTATTTCAGACTCTAAGATCCATAGTTACATGCACAATATTTATAAATACAAATATAATTATAAAATATAACAAAAAAAAAAAAAAATTGATAATTATAGGCATATGTAAATAAACTAATTAATAACATAATAATAGGAAGAAAAAAAAATATGCAAATTAGGTGACCATAGCCAACCATCGTCTGTACGTTGCAGTCAAATGCAGGCGGTCAGCCAAACTCCTAACAATACCATTCTTACACATGCCAACTCTGGATATAAAGGAGGCTATCCTTTTGCGCTGTATGGCATTAAAGGTGTCAATACGAGCATCAAAAAACATCCCCGAAGCACTGCAACCTCTCGGTAGTCCCATGAGTTGCCTGTAGACGTTGTTGTATGTGACTCTGATGGCATTGTGCGATTTTTTTGTATAATTAGTCCAGAGTTGACACGTGTAGAACGTCTGACAAAATGATTTAAACAGTGTTACCTTCACGTCAGGCGCTGCACTACAAAATTTTCTGGCGATCATATTGCCCACTACGCACAGAGCACGTCTCTGTCGCTCTATATCCTCATCATCTTTCAGGTTGGAGGTTACAATGTGACCCAGGTACCTGAAATGCTGAACAACTTTCACAGTATGCCCATTTAAGCGCAGCTCCGGCACATTTCCGGGCCCCTGTCTCGATCCAAAGACGACCATTTCCGTCTTCCTTACGTTGTATGTAAGATCGTGCTCTCGCGCATACCTCTCGCAAACACTAACTAGCCTTTGCAGCCCCTTGATCGTAGGACTGAGCAGCACCATATCGTCGGCATAGCTCAGATTGTTGACATATCTGCCATCCAATCTCAGTCCGACGGGTGTACCGCTCTGTTCCACGACCAAATCATTAACATAATAGTTAAAGAGGTCAGGTGAGGTCACCCCGCCCTGCCTCACACCACATGACAGTCTGTATGGATCTGACAAATGTAGGCAATATATATCGACTGCACGGTTGTCGCCGTGTTTGGGCAACTGGCTACCGCGCAACGTATCGCTGGTTCTATTCCCGCACGGAACAACTCTTTGAGCGATCCACAGATTGTTGTTCCGGGTCTGAGTGTCATGTGTGTGTGAACTTGTATGTTTGTAAACGCACACACGAGTGGGGCACCGTTTAAAAAAAAGAAAAAAACAACACGTGACCAATAACTACAGTTTTGTAATATCTTTAATCTAATAGTTACTTACAATAAAATCCACAATCTTCGAACAGGAAGTATAAGAAACCTGATGACTCAGGGTAAGGTTCCCATCGTCACGGTCTACCGGTGTGGGTATCGGTAGACTCGCCACCCGTGTCTTGAAGCCACGGTTCGATGACTACATCTAAGTACGGCGTATTTTATTTGGGTATGATATTGTAGTTAATCTAAGGTTGCGTCCACATCTAGCGAATGTGCATGTCGCGAGCCATTTGCGAGCAGTCACGGCAATGGTTTGGTGCGCTTCTTCAGTGCAACTCATTCAAAGTTCATATAATAGTCATTTTAAATGACATTTCTAATTAATATCAAAGTCAAAGTCAAAGCATTTATTTCAATTAAACCATAGTTTGGTACTTTTGAAACGTCAACATATACAAAATAAATAATAGTCTGTCAGTCAGTCCGTCAGTGAAGCTAGGTGAAGCTAGGTGCTCATTCCAAAAAGTAGATTCGAATGGAGAAGAACGAGCAAGAAACTCCATTCGTTACTCTTTTTAAAAAAGTATGTTCTACAATGTCTCTGATACATATTTCAATACTGTACGCATATGTAAGAACAATGCAAAGACACGCTTGACGCATTACCTATACTAATCACTTACTAAAATTTAAAAAAAATATAAAAATCTTAAAGTGACCATCTTAGAGTAACCATGTTGGCATGGTGCTCACATATGCATACTGACAATCTATAGAATTAGTGCTTCTATACAAGAAAAGGAAACTCTTTGTTTCAATAAAGAAATGCTCGATGCCATAAGGAAACTAGATTGTCTACATTAGAATTAAAGTGTTAAATTATGTATTCAATTACCTACTATTGGAATTTAGCTACTGACTACATTTGAGTATTGTCCAGACATATCAATATCAAGAATAGTTAATACCTTATCTAGATGTAATTCGATAAAACTACATAATATTGTTTTTTTTAATTGTTGAAATTGATTGTTAAATTAATATATCATCATTATTCATGTTTTCCTCAAGACATATATACTTCTCTGTTTAAAACTTAGCCTAGTGCTCACCACAATTTGTACGCCTCCGGGTATAGCATAGCGCTCTTTTTTATTACCATATATAAGACCTATATCTGTATGTACCTATGTTTTTTTTTTAAGTGGGGAAAATCATCGAATGACTGCTCCCGCCTGGGTGAGGCGGAAAGGAGTGTCAGACTGTTACTGACTAAAAACCACCCCGTTCCTTCTCCTGCATGTCGAGGCGGAGCCCCGGTTACCCGTTAGGTTCTCCGCTACATGTACCTATGTTAACAAATAAAAGTGATTTGATTTGATTTGATTTGCACTCGGAGAGCTCGCAAACGACTTGCTACCTACACCATGGTCGCGAGACGTGGACGCACCCTAAGACGTGATTTTTAACTTGTGGTGTAGGACAAAGTAGAATAGGTACATTTTGTCTCAAATCATCAATAAGTACTGCTATTCTTGTTGTGGGTATGCCGTTCTTTTAAGACGGACCGAGCATCAGTGCTCTTTAAAGTGCGATCTTTGAACAGCCAAACAGTTAATGCTGAGATTATAGCAAATCTCTCTTATGTATTTCGCCTCTTCGGGATTAGGAATTGGGATTGGGGAGATTGGTAATTGGGCCTCCGGTAACCTCACTCACACGGCGAAACACAACGCAAGTGTGTTTCACGTCGGTTTTCTGTGAGGCCGTGGTATCACTCCTCATTATTGTCAAAGCATGGCTCTTCAACCTAGTACTCAGTTAGATATGGGTGCCCACTGAAAATCAGTGCTGGGTGACTTGTATACCTGGCTTACACTGAGTGGGTGACCCTTTTAGCATAGGCATGTTGTCAGCGTCTCTTTTCTAATTCTTCTGTTTCAATTTTTCAACTCTTATATTTTTATTACTTCCACTGTCACATCTTGATTGTCTTTTTTATTTTTTATTTATGCTGCATCGTGCCTGGTGCTAAATAAATGTTTTTTCTTTCTTTCTTTCTTTCTTTCTAGATAAATCGAAAATACAATACAGAATACAGAAAAAAAAGTATGTATAAAAACAAGCTAGACAGTTAAACACACAAGGTGTACGATACGTTTGCGTAGTAATCAGCTTGTAACCTTGGGTTTATTCATTAAACCTTGTCGGTAATAACAAGAAATGGGACCAGTGATAACTATACACACAAACAGTACTTGTTTAACTTCTATAATATTGTATTTCAACCAAAGATTTTTTTTTATACCACGACGGTGGCAAAAAATCACGGCCTACCTGATGGTAAGCGGTTACCGTGGCCTATGAACGCTCACAACACTTGGGGCATTACATGAGCCTTGCCGACCCTTTATAAACCTATTTACTCCTTTCTTGAAGAACCCCATATTGTAGCCCACCAGGAAAACCTTGGCAGGGAGTTCATTACATAATCGGAGGGCCCGTGGAAAGAAATTCCTCTTAAACAATTAATTCTGAATTTAAGATAATGAGGTCAAGAGGTGTAATGTATAGGCTAATTGTGATTACAAAATAATATTAAACTGTCAAACACCGAGCGGTCACCGGTGATCGCAACCTATTGTTCTTTAATTGTGTCTATAATGACGGTACTGAAGTTCATTTCCAATGTGTTTATTACATTATATCCTTTCGTACAACGACGGTTTTCTGTGAGGCCGTGGTACCACTCCGGTCGAGCTGGCCCATTCGTGCCGAAGCATGGTTCTCCCACACCTCATTCACAGCTAATGTCAAAATTCTGTTTCTAGTAACCAAATCTAACGAAAGACAGGTTATTCAAACTGGTCATAGTAAAAAAAGGACAAAATTATAATATATACTGTCCTCATAAGAGTCGTGACATTCAAAACTTGCATTTGGTTAGTCTAATTGAACATACTTCAATAACTGTGACCCTCTCAATGAACGAGGGTCCACATCTCACTTTCAAAATCGCCTCTATACCTTAAGCAATAAGATCTGGTTTCCTATCAAACTGTTCACAGTTATGACTGGTGAGTTTACGTCTATATTTAACTGACGGTTTATTTGTTTACATTCCAAAGTGGTTTGTTAGCCACTGGTATTAAGACGGTGACGGCAGAGTGCTATACATTTGAAACTACCCCTGCTCTTGCTGTGGGTGGAGTGAAGGTCTGCAGAATAGATTGGCTAGCAGCGCTGATAGACCTGAACCTTTTGAAATGCGATTTCTACCTCGCTTGCGAACCGATTAGGGAATGCAAATCAAGCGAGATTGGGGCTCGAACTAGGTCTCGCAAGAAAAATAATTTATTCGCCACCAGGCATGGACCACCAATTATACACATTTTATGTGTGTATAATACACACATAAAATAACATTGAAAAACAATAATAAAAAACATAAAATAACATTAAAAAAACAGCAGTAAAAAATACTCGTGAGATCTCTCATTGGAGATCCCTAGTGAAGATTATGGCAAACGCTCTCATTTAGAGGAGAGTAGGTAGAGGTGGAGATGAGGCAATGTAAAAATTATCTCGTCATGACCTAACAATTGGGTAGTTTCCAGGGTATCAAAATTAAAAATCTAATTAGTCTGTCGTCGGTTAGATAATGAAAAAAATATTAGACACGTATTTTTTTATTTTCTCGTTGTAATACTTAAATAAAATGGCGCTAAGTTTAGGAGTGGGAGGTCGTTACGTCATAAAGTGACACGCTGTGACGTCACAAGATATTTAAAATATCGTCAAAAGTAAATTCTGTGAGAATAGAAAAAATACGTGTCTAAAGTTTTAAATAAATGTACCAGACGGGCATTAAAATAAAATTTAGGAAACTACCCTATTCTTGGAAAACACTAGTTTATCCATATATGGGTAATAACAAAATCAAAAAACTGACCTTATTAAATCATCACATACAATTCAAAATTCGCAACACAGTGTTAGAATAAAATGCTAACTGTCACCCATCCGTATAACGGCCTTACCAACTGATGCTTAACCTACAAACACCCGTGGGAAAGTGCCGTATAAACTTATTGTGTAGTTAAGTAAGTAGTAAGTAGACATTTTGTTATTACAACTTCTTAGTTTAAAAAATATTTTTGTACCAAGTTAAAACTTTAAACAATGACTTGCACTAGGTTTTAGCGCACGCTGCTTCGCCTGCATAGTTTTAAAACCATAAATTAGATATACAACCTTATTCTTCCTGGAATCACATTAACTATCTTTTGGTGAAGTGTTCGAAAATTTATCTAGCAGTTTTATACCGCGACTTCGTCAGCGTTTAATAATGACTTCTGACTATTAGTATTGTGCCCGTTCCCGTAAGGTTTTAGTGATACAAACTATTGTATCGACTATTGTTGTACCGAATCTCTCTAAAATAAGTTCAGTTGTACCGAATCTCTCTAAAATAAGTTCAGTGGTTAATTGATAGACAGTCCCGGGGCTTTAACGCATAGTTACCGTTATCGTGGGACTTCTGTGATAAAAACTAGGTATCATATCGTTACCCGGGTCTTAAATTCAAAGATTCAATTGGATCTATCATTGAATCTTTGAATTTGCGTGATTATGTTAAACAAACTAATTATATTACATAATGGTGTAATGATTCCCTCTTCACATCCAGTCATCTGAATCATCATTTCTATTTTATTAACCTATAACTCAAAATAAAACTATTTCACATCATCAATCACGACCATCAGGTGATCTAAAAACCCAACGCCCACCCATCCATTTCCAAACCTTAACAGCGTGCGCTTAACCTGCGTGGGAACTCGAACCGACATAATTACAGATCAATGATTGCATTAGAAACTTGTTTGAAGTGAAAGTGACAAGTTGACATGACAAGTGACAAACGAGACTTGACGACGTGACGTGTGACGTGACGTGAGGCGCCATCTTAATTTTTACTTTTGGTCTATATTACCTTACCTGTGCTTAGGGTTGCCAAATTTTTTTAGAACAATGATTAGATAGATTTTAAAGGGTTAAATAAAAAGTACAAACACCAGAGGCATTACAAGTGCGTCACCATTTGAGGATTGTTGGGAATTCAGGGATTAGGGAGGAGGGGCGGGTAATTGGGCCTCCGGTAACCTAATTCACGCGACGTGAAACAACGCAAGCGTTGTTTCACGTCGAGCCAGCCCATTCGTGGCGAAGCATGGCTCACCTAAACTTAATTTAAAATATGGAATACCTCAAACAGAAGAAATGACTGTGACTCCTCTAGTGTTCCGAGTGTCCATGTGCTGCACTATTCGCTTACCATTAGGTGATACGTCTGCTCGTTTGCCGCCCATTCCATAAAAAAAAGTCTTAATGACGGTTATCTAACCAGCAATGAACGTAACAGTTGTGGTTGTGGAGCACCTAATTTATTCCATTAAATACACGTACTTAATCATACTTTGCCCGACCTTGGCATCTAATCCAAGACGTGGGTAACCTAGCCACGTAATTGTCATATAATGTCACGTACTTTAATTCCCTGAAGGAGTATACAGAGATGCACAATTGCACATATTAAATGACACCCACTTTTCGCCAGTTTTTTTTATAGCATAAGCCGGTAAACGAGCACACGGATCACCTGATAGTAAGCAATCGACGCCGCCCATGGATACCCGAAACACCAAGGCGTTACAAGTGCGTTACCGGCCTTTTGGGAATTGGGAATTTGAGGATTGTGGAGGATTCGGGGATTCGGGAGACTAGGGAGAGGGGTAATTGGGCCTCCGGTAACCTCACTCACACGGCGAAACACAACGCAAGCGTCCTTTCACGTCGGTTTCAGTTAAAATAATTAAAGGCCACACAAATTCTGACATAAATCTCAGTTATTAATGTCTGTACCTGTTCACACTAACACGGATGGATTATATATGGGATATTAAGTGAGAAAAAGCATAATTATTATATGTTATACTTAACATATAATAACATATTATAATTATGCTTTTTCTCACTTAATTCAGTTTACCGCAGGGGAAATCGCCGGCAGAAGCTACTATGCCATCTATGACAAATAGTCTCATGAAGTTGTTATATTTTTTTCTTCATCTAGTACTACATACCTCAATCTATAGACCAATTGACAATACAAGTATGTCAGCAAACATAATTTGTTTGCACAAACTTGCCACGCTAACATAGCACTTATTACAACGGTATAAGTGAGATTTATCTATGAAATAATTTTCAGTCGTAAGTAAACTTGAATTAGGATCGGTAGATAAAGAATTTGGGACGGTGACTCGTTGAAAACGTCTACATTCTACATAGAGTCTTAATAGAAATGAGTTGACGAAATGTTTGTGTGCGCGTAACTACGGAACGGCTGCACCATATTAGATGATTCATTTAAATACTTATCTACGTTTGTTTGCTCTTTCACGTCAAATCTACTAAACAGATTTGTTTAATATTCGGTACGGTGTTGATTATAGTGTATAATATCAATAGGCTACTATTTATCAAAGTCAAAGCATTTATTTCAATTAAACCATAATTTGGTTCTTTTAAAACGTCAACAAATCTATACATAGTGTAAAACAAAGTCGCTATCCGCTAGACTAAATGGGTGGAATGTCCACCATATAAGGGTGGCGCCCTGTCGTTCAGCTGGTAGTACAGTGGTGAACCGGACTAGGGGGAAATAAGGTTGTGCAATTCCCATGCACAAATTATTGGTACAACACAATCCACGTAGACACAATTTAGAGAAAATATAAAATGGAATAATCGAATCACAAAACGCATAAATACCTATTAATTATAATCCAATTATGACAACGTTTAGTACTTTAGTATTTGTAATCGTTTATTTTTGGTATTGATTAAAGGAAAACCACAGTTATTTTCAATTCCGAAAATAACTAATAGGTATGTGCAATATTAGCTAGCTAATTATGTATATGCTCTTATTTATTTACCTTACTGGCTTCTGCCCGCGGCTTTGCCCGTGTTCCCGCGAGGTAAAAAGTAGCCTATGTGTTTTTCCAAACCATAATCTATCCCGGTTTCATATTTCATCACTATCCCTTCAGACGTTTTGATGTAACTTGCCTTAAAACCTAGAAATTTGATGATTAAAGATCTAAAAAGCTATATTTTACACATAAGGTACTTGTAAATATCTTCTATTTGTAATGGGATAAGCCGGTAAACGAGCAGACGGATCACCTGATGGTAAGCAATCGGCGCCGCCCATGGACACCTGAAACACCAAGGCGTTACAAGTGCGTTACCGACCTTTTGGGAATTGGGAATTTGAGGATTGTGGAGGATTCGGGTATTGGGGAGACTGGGGAGGGGAGGGGGGTAATTGGGCCTCCGGTAACCTCACTCACGCGACACACACAAAGGAAGCGTTGTTTCACGTCGGTTTTCTGTGAGGCCGTGATATCACTCCGGCCGAGCCTGCCCATTCGTGCCGAGGCATGGCTCACCCACACGTATAAATCTCCTTTTTTACAAGTGTTATCCTAATTCACCTATATGTGTGTAACTATAAAGATATATTATATAGTTATTATGGAGAATTAATTTCTCCATAGCTTTGGTGTTTCCACGGTTTTATCTACTGTGGATCCTGGTATTTCTTTTTTTTTTTTTTAAGTTGGGAAAATCATCGAATGACTGCTCCCGCCCGGGTGAGGCGGAAGGGAGTGTCAGACTCTTACTAACTAAAAACCACCCCGTTCCTTCTCCTGCACGTCGAGCCGGAGCCCCGGTTACCCGTTAGGTTCTCTCGACTCCGAATCGGCATCGGCCCTATTGGGCCCCATCTGTGGTGGTCTGATGGCTCTGAGGCGCGGAACGCTACGCGCCGTACGCTCGGGTCTGTTTCTGGTCGGACGGGGAGCCACCCATGCTCCTGGTACATAGGAGTTGCAGTAGTTTGGTAGGCTTGTCCAAAAGAATTTAGCTTTGAGTAACGAACTAAAATGTTAACTGTTAACAAAGAATGTTTGTCAGTTTGTCCCGCGTGTCAGTGTATGAACCGTGGGACTCTAACGGTTCTGAAATTCTATACGTTAGTTGCACTGCGATGTGATGCTTCTTGTAAAGTGTAATACTATACTTTATGTCGAGCCTTCTTCTATGTTTTTATGATCAGTCTCAATTAGGTACTTGCCAACTTTTATATATTCAATTCAAATCAGTAGTCCCGTTCAAACAAACAGACAAACTCAACTTTGTAATTAAAAAAATAGCATAAGATAAAGTATATGTCCTAGTTGAAAATAAAACAATTGCGTACTTGCCAACTAGTCGAATTCAATACTTTTTTCGAACTGTTAAAAACGACAGTTTTCTATGAATTTTGTACGAGATTGTGTATTGTGACGTCACGTTTTTTTAGCGTCAAACAACATACCTACTTATTTATTACTAGCTTCTGCCCGCGACGTCGTACGCGCAATCCCGTTTTCTCCCGTTCCCGTAGGTTTTTCAGGATTTTTTCTGTTATAAGAACCTTCTCCTGACAATAACAAACACAACATAAAAAAATCAGCCTAATCGGTCTAGCCGTTCTCAAGTTATGGCGTGACAACGGGCAACGGGTATCATTTTTGTATATAAGTATAGATACATATTTCTTATAAATTTGCTGGAAAAATACTAAAATTAAGTCGGTCATAAAATCAATTGCCAAACAATGGCCAAATAAATGCATTTTCTTTCTTTCTTTCATGAAAGTGTGTTTTTTTTAAATATTTTATTGTATCGAACAGTCCAAATAATTTATTTTTGATTAAGGAAAGTACCCAATGGCTTGGAACCGAACACCCCGGTACTTAACTGTACGGTTGTCCTGCTGTCAATAGATTTTTCTATCGATAACCAACATAATTTTGACATAATTTTATGCTACACAAAATGTATAAAAATTGTACCTCTATTCCCCAATAATCAAGCAAAACCTATCGACATATACTTTTTTGCAATTTTTAAACAGTAAAAAGTGTGTACCTAATAAAAACTTTTTTTTATCTATTAACTGCTTATCAGTTCCGGTGAACTTCGTACTGCATCAGAATCAATGACACTTAATATAAAAAACCATTAACATGCTGTTTTAGTTTGCATGCAATTTGAAATTAGAAAAGAATAGAGCGTATTCCTTTTTAAAAGGCTGGCAACGCACCTGTGACTCCTCTGGTGTTGCGGGCGGCGCTGATCGCTTACCATCAGGTGATCCGTTTGCTCGTTAGCCTCCTATTCCATAAAAAAAGAAATTAATGCATGTATTACTAGTTTTAGGGAGGAAAATCGTAAATGAATATCCCGCCTTGGGTAAATCGAAAAGGAGTTTCAGACTTGGCTAAAAACCGAGCCGGAGCTCTGGTAACCCATAAGGTTGGTTTTGGAGTCTGGAGTGTAGACCACATCTAGACAAAAGTAATGTAGGACTCCCTCCAGCTAAGTGAAGTGACGGACGACATCTGCTGTGTACCTAACAGTGGTTGGATGGGAAGAGCTAAAGATCAAGTTCAAAGGCGTGTTATTAAAGAGGCCTATTTCCAACAGTCTACGGAAACAGGATCATGTATCCATTGTTATAGGTTAATCACCTATTCAAGTAACTCAAAAACAATTATACTTAGGCCAACGATAAATGTTTGTAAATAAAAAAGTGAATTCTACGCCTCGCCAATTCACACACTTCCGTCGTCTCTCTCACTCTATTTACTGATAATTGTGAGACAAACGATAGAAGGCATAGGAAAGAGCCATTTAATGCGTTTAGATGCAGTCTCGCCTTTGTGGTTAGTTTACAAACATCTCACATCGATCTTGGCCTAACGTACACATACCGTCACGTCTGTCTCCCATTGGGGTAGGCAGAGACAATAGAATGCCAAATGATACGATTCTGGCTTACTTTTTAACCTTTATCATTTCACTAGCAACTTTCGCGCGGTTTCACACGCTCTGCTCAGCTCCTATTGGTCGTAGCGTGATGTTTCATAGCCTGTAGCCATCCTCGATAAGTGCGCTATCCAACACAAAAAGATTTATTCAAATCAGACTTGTAGTTACGGAGATTAGCGCGTTCAAACACACAAACGAAAAAAAACATCTTCCGCATAAGATTTACATTCATCAACATCTACATGAATGTCAGTAAATTCATCGAGGGAAGTAGAAACTGTTTCGTTTTCTTCTCCTCCAGTTTATAATTATCTTCTGTCTTATTTTGTTACGGGATACAAGACAGACAGCGAGGTGGAGAGACGACCTGACTAAGGTGCGGAGGCGCTGGAAGTCATTGGGGGAGGCCTACGTTAAGCAGTGGACGTCCCATGACTGATATGATGATGATGTTTAGGAGTTGCAGCGGTTTTGGGAAGTTACGGTGGACTTGTTTTATATAAGGAAAGTAATGGTTACTCGTTGATTGAATAAACATTTATTGGCTTAACTATAGTTAAAAAGAAACGTCTTTAACTCTAACATAATATAGATTTTCTGAATAACACAAGTAAACCGAACGTTACGAGATCAAAACATTTACACAAGAAAGTTAACTGCCAGTTAGTACACAGGATGTAAAACCTGTCGTTCAAGGCAATAGCTGCGCACGCGCAATGCAACCGTCGATAGTGTTTATCTTACCAGAGGATGCTACTACAGTTATTGTTGGAGAGAGACAGTAGTGCTGTCTCTTTCGGTTACGTCATTTGTGTTTGTTTGTTGATTGTGATGTAGTTTATGGTCTTGAGCTGTGTTGTTTTGATATCAATAATTATAGCAGATCTTAGTAGATATTTCCTGTTCCGTGTCCTATGTGTGGTCATCCCTACTGGTCCAACGGATGTTATAAGAGTCGATGAAAGAATCACCATATTTGATACAGACCGGGCAGCAGCGTTCTCAGACTGCTTGATAATCAAGCATTTGTTAAGCGTGGACATTATGGCAAACCTCCCATTTGTGGAGGTAGGTCGTAGTCCAGTTGTAGAATCTCAGAGGATGTTGATGATGCTCCAAGCAGAAATAGAAACGGGTTGGTTTTTGTCAATAAGAGTCTGACACTCCCTCACTCAAGGCGGGAGAAGTCATTGGATGATTTTCCTCCCTTATAAAAAGTGGCTTACATGAAGACTTAAGTTATTAGGCATTAGGCTTTCTGCCTCGTACAGCAAAACTGTGGAATGATCTATCGTCGGCGGTATTTCCGAACCGATACGACCTTGAAACCTTCAAGAAAAGAGCGTATTCCTTTTTAAAAGGCCGGCAACGCAGCTGTGACTATTCTGCTGTTGCGGGTGTCCATGGGCGGAGCTGATCGCTTACCATCAGGTAATCCGGCTGCTAGTTTGCCTCCTATTCCATAAAAAATATAAGGTACACGTTTTCTCTTTGTGTTACCAGTTCATTTAGTTGTCTATCAACCGTCGTGTGTCAAAACAAACATGTCGCGTTGAAAACGGTCCATTATCACAACTTTAGGACATTTGAACATTGGGACAATAGTTTTGTATCCCTAAACATGTCTAATAGTGAACAATTGATATCAAGTTTAGGGATAGGTAGTTGGAGATGGGTTTGTGATACTACTGTTAGATAACAATAACAAATAGGTACGTGCTGGATGTAGATATAAAGTAGGACGTGTACCAACGTGTAGGCTAGACCTAGTTTTTGCTTATTAAGAACCCCTAAAATATGATGATTGGCAAAAATGTGCCAACTGCCATACTGTAATTTTTAGAAGTCGCTCTTAATATTTTTTCTATTAGACATAACATACATAACATAACATCACGCCTTTTATCCCCGAAGGGGTAGGCAGAGGTGCACATTATGCCACTGTACAATGTAACACCCACTTTTCACTATTTATGTTATGAGTCCCATGTAATAGGGGGTGAGCCTATTGCCATATACCGGGCACAATTCCAGACTCCGTGCTACTACTGAGAATTTTTTAAAAACTCAGTAATACTTTGCCCGACCCGGGAATCGAACCCGAGACCCCTTGCCGCCGTCGCACTTGCGACCACTCGGCCAACGAGGCAGTCAGTTTTTCTATTAGAATACCAAAAAAAATCCAGGCAATAAAAGAAGCTTCTTACTTGTTCCAATCGGGACCAATAACTTAACATTGAGTTAGTTTCGAAGACACTTAGAATTCAAAATGGTCACCCATCGGTAAATGAGCCTTCGATTGCTCGGCACAGCTAAACCTGGATCAAAAACAATCGATGGGTACGTGCAATTAATAATTGCTCAATTATACATTCATACATCGGATCGAAAGTCAATTGTTGATCGTGTGTGGGTGCAGAGAAAGTTACGATTGTATGCGGAACAGCGTATTTTACGGTAGGTTGCTTATAACTTGCTTATAACATAACTTTGTTACTACATATTAGGCTTGTGAATCCTTCCGGGGTTGAAGGCAAAACCGCCACAAGACCGCGAGTAAGAACGGGGTGGTTTTTGGTCAGTAATACTCTGATACCACCTCTCCAAACACGGGAGCAGTTATTATCATCAACATCATCATCATGAACAGCCAGAATACGTCCTCTGCTAGACAAAGGTCTCCGCTTTACACATTTTGGAATCATTATTTTGACATTACGTAATAATTAATCAAATGAAATTGGATTTATATTCTATATTATTTAAAGTGCCTTATAAACAAACATTTGCATGCCTGGAAAAGGTGGAATACACTGTACTGTTGAAAATTAAACTAAGATCCATTGTATCATATGTTCCCGCGAATAAATTTCTATTTCTATTTAATGATTATCCTCGTTCAAAAAATACTATTATTAAAAGGGTTAAGGGTAAGGCCATACAGCTACGTGGAGTGACGATATGATATCCGCAATGTGGCTGGTAATGGTTAAATGTGAAGAGCTGAAGGTTTTCAGCAGAGGATAGACAGGAGGTGATGATAATTACGCTACCTGTAATAATTAATATGGACTGAGAGATAGAGTAGGGATGTCCGCTGGATGCGAGTTGCTTCCAACCGGCCTGTCTGGAAGTCGTTGGGGGAGGCCTATGTTCAGCAGTAGACGTCCTTTCGCTGATATGATGATGATGATGAGAGACGGAGTCAGTTCATAATCTCCAATTACCAATATACCAGATAAAGTAACGGAGATTTCCATGTTGGAATTGTGCCCGGAATTTGACAATTGGCTCTCTGTTAAAATGGGAATATTAAAATAGCATTCGTAATGTGGGTTTGTGGGAATTACACCTTAGGGATATCCTTCGTGATTTTACATTACTTCGCCATTCGTCAGCTTTCCAATTTTGAACATGACGATCCTTAGCTCCCCGCATCCAACCACTCCTAGCTACATAGGGGACATCGTCATTCAACTAAACTGAATTTCATATCCGATCTGAATTATTTCAAAATATCCCAAACGCTATATGTTTTTAATAGAATTTCAATACAATTAAGTATCTAATATTAATCGATGTGATGATAACTAGGGTTTAACTAGCTATTAGAATTATGACTGGCCAGGCAAGGGGTCTCGGGTTCGACAAAGTGTTACAGGATTGTTTTTAAATTCTTAATGGTAGCACGGAGTCTGAAATTGTGCCCGGTATATGGCAATAGCCTCACCCCCCATTAAATGGGACTCGTAACATAAATAGTGAAAAGTGGGTGTTACATTGTACAGTGGCATTTAAGTGCCGTAATGTGAACTTCGGCATACCCTTTCGGGCATAAAAGGCGTGAGGTTATGTTATGTATAGGTTTTTAATTTCGGCCATAAACATTATTTTAATATAGCTATTATTAGTAATACAATCTGAAACTAGTTTAAGCCAGAATCTTCTATCTGTATGCAAAATATGTGTTTGGGATTTCCGTGTATTTGTCCCATTTGGCCGGTATCCAAGTTCGATGCACGGGTGACGATTTTTTTGTCTATCCATTCTGTGCGAGTTGTCTATCTTGATCCCTCTGTAAGGGATCAAGGTGAGCAGTGATTAGTTATTGGGTTTTTTTAATGAGTAATTTAAGTTGTACATATGCCAACTTGTCGAGCTATGTCAAAATCTCTAACAGATAGTTATATGTTGTCATGACCACCCTGTAAGTGGCTGAGCACAGCCTCTTCTCAGGTGTAGAAGGTTTGAGCATTTATCACCACGCTTGCTCAATGCGGATTGGCGATTTCAAACTTATAACTAGAAATTATAAGCCCAGTGTGGCTAACACGAAAACTATCGAGAAAGTATTCGTATCGACATCGAAAGCATTTTCTATGAGATTTGTACAGCGCCCCTACCGTGCGTAAAAGGAACTAAATGCCGCAAGCACGAATGATTTTGACAACTATCGTATAGTAATCGTATCGTGTTGCTATCGAAACTTAGAACATTTTGACACAAATTGGAAGCACGAACGATCTTTTGACAAACGGTAACGTAAATTTCGAAGGCTGGCTATCGAAAACTGTCAAAACATTTGTCACTTAGAATTTGCCGGTGAGAAAGGGTTCGAAACATTTTAAAATTAAGATTTTATGACAATTATAAATTAAAATGAACCAAAACAAGTAGTGTGCATATGAAATAATTCATCAACATCAATGTTTTCGGGAAACATGGCAATAATGATGCGGAGAATGCCACTTGTTGTTGGTTTCCTCACGATGTTTTCCTTCACCGTTTGTCAGTGGTGTCTAAATAATCTTAGAAGGTACATATTATACCTAACTGTGAAAAAGGACATCAACATTGGTACTTACCAGGTTTCAAACCCTCATCCTCATGAATGAGAATCTTCTTAGGCTTCTTAAACCTCCGGTCCACCACAGAATTTGTGTTAAGGTTACTTGATTCTTATCATCATCATCATCATATCAGCCACAGGACGTCCACTGCTGAACATAGGCCTCCCCCAATGACTTCCAGATAGGCTGGTTAGAAGCGACCTGCTTCCAGCGGCTCCCTGCGACCTTTATCAGGTCGTCTTCATTCTTATACACATCACAAACTGTGTTACCGGATATGAATGGGGCCGTCGGTAGAGGGCGCCCTAGACGGACATATAGTGACCAGATTGGCGATATATTAAAGAAGGGCCAAATTAAAAGTACCCTTAACCGACGAGCATGCATGAAAAGATTGATGACTGTTAATGAAGCGAAAGAGGTATGTAATAATCGTAGTAATTGGCGTTCCTTAGTCTCTGCCTACCCCCATGGGAGACAGGCGTGAAGTTATGTATGTATGCATGTGTGTATCACAAACTTTTCTCTCCCAGTCCGCACAATTCATCCATCTTCTCTTTAGTCATCCTCTCCCTTCTCATCCATCCAAATTTAAAATTCAGCTTTCACTTTGTCATATAACTTTGACCCGTATTCGAACCAGGAACTCTTAGCGCAACTCCTGCGACAGACATAGCAATTAAAACTAAATATTGACTTTAATGATGATTGTGGAATGAAAACAATAGTCTGAAACATGCGCACGCGACTATAACGCTTAGTTTACACGCTATAAGTTGACACGGCATGTAACCGTTGTTTGAAATCTATACTAGGTACCTAAATAATCCTACTAATGTTTTTTTATAATAACTATCGTGAGACACACAAAATTCATCACGGAATACAGAATTATCGCGGTCGCGGCGATGAAGCGCAGCTCACTGGCTGGCGTTGACGCTCGCATCGGTTTTGCACGCTGCTCATGAGGAAGAACCCCTCTGTGGTTCGTTCTAGTAGAGCTTTTTTCAGTACATTCACGTGAGTAACCCGCGATTTTAGTTGATCCTACTAATATTATAAATGCGAACGTTTGTGAGAATGGTTGTTTTTCATCTATTCTTGCGAATCCCACTTCGTCTGCAGCCATTGCCCTATAACATCTGCATGCATTAGTGATACTTTGACCAATTTAGTTAATTAAGTAACATATTTAAAATGTAAGAAAATATTTCCTAACGGGGCTGACAAGTTCCTAAAAGTCCCTAAAACTACAGATAATAAAAAAAACGTTTGTGAGGATGTGTGTGTCTATCTGTGTGAGGGTGTGTGTGTCTATCCGTGTGTGTGTGTGTGTTTGAAGTAGAGGTGGGTTATGGTTCGTAATAAAACATAGGCCACTTTTTGTGGCTTCTCCTATGGGAACGCGGGCGAAGCTGCTAGCGGAAGCTAGCTTAATACTAATAACTATTAGGTACAAGTAGTACAATTTTTTATTTATTTATTTGTTCGAAAGAGCACTGCCATATCTTGTGATATACATACTGCACGGTTGGCGCGGTAACTACGTATAATAGTTAGGTAGTTAATAATGATTGAAAGAATGAATACAATGGCTAGAAGTATGCGCACGCGACCACCACTTAGTTTACTACTCACCATGTGAATAGATATTAATAGTATACTAACTAGTATTGTCAGGGAATCTTCGTGATAGTATTGTTTAAAAACATTATTAGTTATACATAATTGTTATTTTCCTTAGATAAACTTAGCATTGACTGCCTCGGTCACAAGTGCGACTGCTCGACAAGGGGTCTCCGGTTCGATACCCGGTATTACTGTTTTTTTTAAATCTCAGTATTAGTACGGAGTCTGGAATTGTGCGCCGTATATATGGCAATAGGTGAATAGACTCACCCCCTATTGGACTCATAAATAGTGAAAAGTTGGTGTTACATTGTACAGTGGGATTAATTGCCGTAATGCGCACCTCTGCCTACCCCTTCGGGGATAAAAGGCGGGGTGTTATGTTATGTGTTATGCTTAATCCAAAACCTGCAGATATAGACCGTATTATTAATTTAGATTGTAAGGGACCGACTACACTACACATATGAGAGATATTAATGACATTAACTTCAGAACTGATCACATTAAGAAACACATTAAAAAAAAAATAATTCAAGATCTTTTGCTGTCACTCGACTAACAAGGCAGTCATGAAATAACAAATATACTGACATTAGATCATTAGGATATGCCAACAACATATTGTAAGCTTTTTTTAAGGGGGTAAAATCATCGAATGACTGCTCCCGCCTGGGTGAGGCGGGAGGGAGTGTCAGACTCCTACTGACTTAACACCACCCCGTTCCTTCTCTTGCACGTCAAGCCGGAACCTCGGTAATCCGTTAGGTTCTCCGCGGGTCCGAATCGGCATCAGCCCTGTTGGCCCCCACCCGTGGTGGTCTGATGCTTCTATGAGGCGCGCGCGGAACGCGACGCGCCGTACGGTCGGGTCTGGTTCTGGGCGGGCGGCGAGCCACCCATGCTCGCCGTCCGCGGGCTTGCACTTACGGTGGCCGGATATCGTCCCGCAATCTTCGACGCAACCATATTGTTAGCTGGAGGCTGAGATTATAGTACGTGTCCTGGAGGCATCTAATCCACAATGACTTGCATAATAGAATCATGAAAGTGAAAACACCATTAAAATCCCATTTATTTTGAATGTCAAGTAAAAGTAGGTTGTGTAATACTTGCATTAGTATAGCACGTACCTACACACAGACAATATATTATATATAGGTATAGCCAGTATTTTATACACGGTGTAACCCACAGAATGTATACTAAAGAAGAAGCTAATTTAACCATAGTTATTTTCTGAAAAATATCGGTACGTATAGGTAACTAACTGTCGCCCGCGACTTCGCATAGAATATGAATTTTAGAACGTAACACTATTTTTGTTTTAATTCCATAATACAAGTAGCCTATATTACTTCTTAGTACATCAGCTACGTGCCAATAAGTCGTGCAAAATCGGTCCAGCCATTCCAGAGATAAGCCAGTACAAACAGACACACATAAATTGAAAAAAATGTTGTTTTGGTATGTGTATCGTATTTGCAGGTATTGGTGGAGGTATTTCTGAATTGCGAGCATACCAGGGTGACGATGAGAGAACCCTAAGGATATTGTTTTGAGCTATTTATAGGCTCATTTGATGGCTGTTGACCATAATCAAACCAATATAGACGACTCAAGAGGGCGGATGTGCTAGATAATTAATGGGAGTCGGAGTACTGGCTTCACCTCTCCAAGCCCCAGCAAAAAAAACAAATAACCTGCTTATAGTCTTGGAGACTGGTCGCAGGATAAATCGAGAAAAAAAAATTGATTCGGACTCAGAATCGATAGCCGAGTTACCTCCTAGAAAATGATGCAGCTTTAAAACAACACCTTGTATATTCCATATGCAATATGCAAGTAATAAAAACCGGTTATTTTAATATTACACACAGACACTCCAATTACATTTATCTTAACTCTCTGTTGTCCTCTAAAGGCTATTATAAGCGTGATATTACATCATATAAAGTGCTCCAAATATCAAACACATAAATACTCGGTAATAAAAGTGAAACGCAACCACCATTTTGTTTATGTCGGGTAAAAGTATGATGTGATATACGTGCGCATGAGTTGATAAACGAGTGCAAAACGTACGGTGTTTATGTAATACTTATATGTACTAGTTTTGACGTAAAAGTAACTTATTTAACATTGTTTTTTATTTCCTGAAGAGAAACCTGGATAGTTCAATGGTGGTTGGATTTTTTTTAAGGTGGAAAAATCATCCAATGACTTCCAATGGGTGAGGCGGGAGGGGAGTGTCAGACTCTTACTGACTAAAAACCACCCCGTTCCTACTCCTGCACTTCGAGCCGGAGCCCCGGCAACGTTAGTCCTCCGTGGCTTCGTATTGGCATCAGCCCTATTGGGCCCCATCAGCTGATCGGAATTGGAATATATTTTGAGTCCTATGACCTATATAATAAGGGTAAGACACAAGTCTACGAATATTGACAATGCTAGCTTCTGCTAGCGTCTATAAAGGCAGCCCATATGTTATTTTAGACCATAGTCTACCCCTGCTCCATATTTTATCCCGATCCCTTCAGCCATTTTGACGTGTTTAAGTAACAAACATACACACAAACACACAAACTTTTGCATTTATAATATCAACTAGCGACCCGGCCCGGCTTCGCACGGGTGGAATATGCATGCATTATACTTATGAACCTTCCTTAAGAATCACTCTATCTATTAAAAAAACCGCATCAAATTCCGTTGCGTAGTTTTAAAGATCTAAGCATACATAGGGACAGACGGACGGCGGATAGCGACATTCTTTTATACTATGTAGTGAAGTAAGACCCAGGGTTTTTTTTATTGGGACAAGCCCGCTATAACTTCCCAAAAAAGTGTAAACCATCGTTTTTTCTTCTTCTCCTCTTATAATATCTTATGATTCACTTCGGTGCGGGAACCAAAACAGTTACTCATGTCTCTGGCACGCGCCGGACTTCAGTGTTCCGGTGTTTTCATGGTTGTATCTACTGTAGATCCTGGATTACAGGAGTTGTAGCGGTTTTGGGAAGACCCAGGGTATAGTAGGGTTCTCTCCAACTAGTAGAAATTGAATACACCTATTATAATTTCCAAATGTCTATTTGCACACAAAAGAGCCAGCTCCATCGGATAGGAAATGGGTGTGAAACAACTCTTGCGTTGTGTGCATCCGTGCAAGTAGGCTTACTGGAGTGCTCCCTCAAAGTCTAATAACGCACTTGTAACTCCTCCATTCCCCCAACCATAAAGAGACGAGGCTTATTTCCTTACTAGATCCTCCATCAAAGGCCGATGACGCTCTATGTATCTCCTCTAGTGTTCTAAATGTCAATGTGCAGCGCTGATTGCTTACCATCAGGTGATCCGTCTGCTCGTGTTTTATAAAGAAACGGTCTATCTATGTCCTTCATAAAGCAAGTAATATAATTTTCTACGTTAGATTAAATAACTGTATCTAATTATCTTCACGCTTGCGTGTTAGAGATGTGAGATAAATTATTATTATGTGTGTGTAGTGTAAGTATAGTTAGCTGTTATTTTATTTTATAACTGTTATTTTGCAAACAATTATACTTTGTCAACTGTTATAATAATATGTTGTTGATCTACTACTTTGTTTTCTTGATGAGGGAGAATCATCCAATGATTTCTCCCGCTTTGGGCTAGCCGAGAGGGAGTGTCAGACTCTTACTGACCAAAAACCACTGCGTTCCTACTTCTGCTATTCGAGCCAGAGTCCTGGCAACCCGTTAGAACTTTCGCGGCTCCGTATTGACATCAGCCCTACTGGGCCCCATCAGTGGTGGTCTACTACTATCTACTACTGCACTAGCGTTTTTACATATCCCAATTTTCTACAGAATCTGAATAACTCTATAGACTTCTAAAATACACCTAAACGTATCCATAAATCGAAAAGTATTATTTTATTCATTTATTTTCAGCCATGATCGTCCCACTGCAGGGCAAAGGCGATGTAAAAAACGATGAAAAAAGACGATGTAAAAAATAGTAAAAGTATTAAAACAATGTAAAAAAATGCGTATTGTTTACATTAAGCGACGTACAGACAGACGTATTCTGTAAAGTCTCACTATCAAACTCATGTTTTGCGTGACTGCTCTGCCGATTGTCAATTGTCATAACTGTCTAACGACTCGTCACAGACGACAGTTTCAATAGTGAGTTTTTGCAGAATACGGCTTGTTCGTGGCGGTAACGGGATCATAGCGCTATCAACATTTTATTTTATTATAAAATAATTCATTATTTAACACGAGTTGTCCCAGCGCTCGATAGATGGCGTTGGGATCGAGTTAGATGGCGCTATGGTTTCGTTACCGAGATTTATATAGGGTACGGACAAATGACATCTACGGTGTGAGCAGCAAGCATAGTTACAGAGATATTATACGTGATTAGTATTTCAGTACTGTGTATTAATTTAACCACCCTCTCCAAGTCGACCTTCGTTCATGGTCCTTCGAGCCGGATTGGTCGGGAGTGTTTGTGGTTCCGGTGGTGGTAAAATACCATCCTTCGCGTCATTACTGGGCAGTGGATCGCTGTCCAGAGCATCCCCTCAAGGGGTACCAGGTGAGAGGTATCTGGAGTACCCTGGAGGTGGAACCGGAAGGAGCTGGGAGCCGTTGGTGTTGCGTGGTGCAGCATCGCTGATGGTCGGCGAGCATCCGGAGGGACGACGCAAGGAAGGCTGCTCATCAGTTCGTGGTCAAGCAGGCAGACGGCGCCACTTGTGTGGTGCAGTCACGTGGAGACGTCGTGACGCGACAGATGTCACAAGTGTCAGTGAGTGAATGAGTGGAAAAATCGTGAGTACTTTCAACCTTATTAATTCAGGAAGAATCTAATAGAAAAAGTAAAAAGTGCATTCAAAATTAAACCTTAAATTCAGTAGAAAATTAACTTAGTCTAATTTGTGTGTAATTTCGGACTTGTAATAATTTTAAGAAAAAGTGGTTGAGACGGGGAACCTATGCCCGATTTTCTAAAGAGGTTACACTCAAAAAGACTTGTAAAAATTTAAGATTTGTGTTCGGAACATAAAAGTGTAAGAAAACTAGTGGACATTAAGTTTAGCATAAAATTATAATTCTTTCTCTATTGTATTTTGTGTAGTTAAAAAATTGTTGTATTATCTGTTTGTAAGATTCTGTATAAAAATGGATTCGTTTGTGGGTATCCAGGAAGATGTGAAAAATAAACTTGAAAGGTCTATGGTTAACTTTAAAAAATGTCCTAAAGACCGGCTTACAGTGTCTTATATTGAGACAAGGTTAGAAAATTTAGAACAACAATGGCAACTTTTCTATAATACTCACGTTAAAATATTAAACGAAGTTAAGAAATCCGAATTGCAGAATTCTAAGTATCACAAAGATTGTTTTTATGAGGAGGTCGAAGATTTATATGTACAATTTAAAAGCACTCTAAAGGAACTAATTAGAAATGATACTTCAGGTAAAGAAAAATGTTGTAGTTCGGGACTTAGTGGTTGTAGCAAAACATATAATAATTTTAAGTTGCCAGAAGTAAAAATACCAATGTTTTCCGGTAAATATAACGAGTGGTTGACCTTTCGAGATTTGTTTTTGGGGTTGATACATAATGATAGTAGATTAGATGATGCACAGAAATTATACTATTTGAAAGGGTATTTAACTGGGGAAGCGGAACTGTTATTAAGAAATGTAAATGTGACTTCGGATAATTATGTTACTAGTTGGGAGAAGTTAGAGTCCATGTACAATAATAAAAGATTCTTGGCAAATGGTATGGTAAAGTGTTTATTTAATCAAAAGGCTTTAACTGGAGAGTCCGCGACAGATATTAAAAAGCTTTTGAGTACAACATCGGATTGCTTGGAGTCAATAAAAAATCTCGATATAGATCTTGCATCATTTTTAATTGTTTACATTGTTACTGAAAAACTGGATACAGCTACTAGAAGAGCCTGGGAGTTAAAAGTAGCGTCAGATCCAAAGGACGATCTTCCTACTTTTGATCAACTTAAAGAATTCCTAGTCAATCGGTTTCGGGGTTTAGAAAATATAGAAACTAAAGTAGATAGGGTCTCAAAAGCTACACGGGCGTTTCACGTTATAAAAGATAAGAAGATATCTTGTGCATTTTGTACAGGTGAACACAAAATAAGTTCATGTACGAAATTTATAAAGGAAAGTACTCAAAATCGACGGAACTTTGTTCAACAGAACAATTTATGTTATAATTGCCTGCTTAGCAACCACTCTGTAAAATTTTGTAAAAACACTCTCAAATGCCAAGTGTGTAATCGCCGCCACCATTCATTGTTACACCCGCAGGGTGTTGTAGGGTCAGAAGTTGGTGAGGGTAGTGGTGCTGCAAACCAAGGGTCTGAAACAAAGGTAGTCTCATGTCTTGCAACAGGAGGCAGTAAAACTATCTTACTAACTACAGCCTTAGTGAAGGCTAAATCGAAGAATGGGACTTACCATACAGTTAGGGCGTTACTGGATCAGGGATCCCAGGGTTCTTTTATTACAGAGTCTCTGGTTCAGTATCTAGGGTTGAAGAAAATATCTTCGAAAAACAAAGTTTTGGGGGTGGGAGATAAGGGTACAACATCAACGGCCGTAGTGGAGATAAAGCTTCAATCTAGAATAAATCCATCGGTTCAAATAAAGGTTAACGCCTACGTTCTTAAGTCGGTAACATCGCTTCTTCCATCGGCTAAAGTAGCTAGGGTAGAATGGGTGGACTTGAACGAATTTGATTTGGCTGATCCGGAATACTTTACACCTAATAAGATCGATATTCTATTGGGCGCTGAGGTATACAGTCAAGTCATTCAGCAAGGTGTTAAAAAGAATAGAAACGGGACTCTATTAGCGCAAGAAACCACTTTGGGATGGATATTATCAGGTGCGTTTGATGTTGTCCAAGATATAAATTCTCACTCAAAAATTACCGTGATGCATAACAGCGTCCAGGATGATGAATTTTTGAGAAAATCTGGGTATTGGAAGAAACACCTGGAACAAAAAGGATGCTCACGGAGGAGGAAACCAAATGTGAAGAATTGTTCACAGCAACAACGACAAGGGATAAAGATGGTAGTTGCATGGTGAGATTGCCATCACGGGATACGAACCTGGTTGGTACGGGCCGCGAATTCAAAGGGACAGCTGAAAAAAGACTTAGGGGGTTAAAAGCAAGTTTAGCAAAAAATAATAAAAGGTATATGGCAATAGGCTCACCCCCTATTACATGGGACTCATAACATAAATAGTGAAAAGTGGGTGTTACTTCTATGTGCACCTCTGCCTACCCCTTCGGGGATAAAAGGCGTGATGTTATGTTATGTTATGTTATGTAATAAATTAAGGGCTGACTACGCAAACGTGATACAAGAGTATTTAAGTTTTAAAACATGGTCGAAGTATCTGAAAGAAAAAAGAAATAATAAAAATAGTATTTACTTACCTTATCATGCTGTTATACGGGAGGATAGAGATACAACCAAGGTGGGTTTTGTATTTGATGCTTCATGTAAGCGCAACAACGGGAGGTCACTTAATGATGACCTGATGATTGGTCCGTCTTTGCAAGACGAGCTTTGTCATATTATTATACACTGGTCCTATGGCCAGACGAGGTCGTTGCGCTGTATTATAGTGATAACGGCACTAATTTTGTGGGTGCAGCATGGGAGTTGCTGTATTTATTAAATTGGGAGAAATCTGGTTTTAATTCTGAATTGGTTGAATATCTGGGTAATAATGGTACAGAATGGCATTTTGTCCCTCCTCACGCGCCGAACTTTGGGGGTTTGTGGGAGGCAGGCATAAAATCTACTAAGTACCACCTCAAACGAGTAATAGGAAATTCTACCTTAACTTATGAAGAGATGGCCACAGTATTGGCTCAGGTTGAGGCTTGTCTTAATTCAAGACCATTGTCTTACGTTGAGGATCAAGATAAGTTTACCATATTAACTCCTGGCCATTTTCTGATTGGAGAACCACCAGTTTTACCCCCGGATTCAAATTATGAAAAGGTTAATAATGTAAATAGTTTAAGACGTTGGCAACTTCATCAGAAGATAATGCAAGATTTTTGGCGGCGTTGGTCTAATGATTATTTACAACAATTTTTACAGCGACACAAGTGGGCTCATAAAAATCCAGAACCATCTATTGGTGACATTGTTTTAATTAAGGAGGATAATATGCCTCTAGCAAGGTGGTTAATGGGAAAAATTGAGCAAAAACATCCGGGTCCTGATGGACTGACTCGAGTAGTAACTGTACGCACTCAATCGTCAATGTTTAAAAGGCCGACATCAAAATTATGTATTTTGCCAATTTGCCAGGAATCTAATGAAACTTAGTATAATTAACCTGATAAGTTGAGATATTAATTTAATTGTTACTTAGAAGTTTTAATTTTTGTTATTGATTTTTAAGTTTATGTAACGGGTTGGGAATTGTTTGTTTATGTTTTAGTGGAATTATTTAAGCTGGTTTATACTTATACATACACATACGAGCCGCCAAGGACGTCAGTTGCCATACTGGGTAGTAGATTGTGATATGGCACATTTGTTATGGTGGGCGGATTATTAAGGACATTTATTGAAAATATGTCCTTGGTGGGCGGTATGTTCGTGGCGGTAACGGGATCATAGCGCTATCAACATTTTATTTTATTATAAAATAATTCATTATTTAACACGAGTTGTCCCAGCGCTCGATAGATGGCGTTGGGATCGAGTTAGATGGCGCTATGGTTTCGTTACCGAGATTTATATAGGGTACGGACAAATGACATCTACGGTGTGAGCAGCAAGCATAGTTACAGAGATATTATACGTGATTAGTATTTCAGTACTGTGTATTAATTTAACCACCCTCTCCAAGTCGACCTTCGTTCACGGCTGTTGATTTTTTTTTGCTGGTTTTTCTTTGTATTGATGAATTTCGTTGATTCTTCCTGTGATTGGAAAGAAAGAAAGAAAGAAAAAGCATTTATTTGGCAAATGGCACACAACAAAGATTATGTAAAATAAAGATACAGATACTTACATAATACATAATAAAAAATCATCAAAATATAACAAAATAATGTACATACAATACGAAACAAATGCAATAAGTTTTTGATATAAAGAAAATTAAATATACAAAAAAAAAAAACAAAATATAAATAATATAATACATAGTAATATTGTAGTGCACGTGCACATGCCAAAAGGGCCTCCACCTCAGCATATAGTTGAGCATTCCTGCCCAACGCTGATTTTCAGGATTGGAAAGTCCTGTTTTGTCTTAGTTAATGAATATACATTGGTATTTTGGGTGCTACCGATATTTTTGCCAAGATATGTATATATAGTGTGGAAAATGAATTAAAAAACGTCAATTTCTATAGGTACAGCACCATCCTTAGCACGTCAATTAGGTACCTAAATCATAATTAACAATTAAATCATCATCTATTAATAAAGTAATTTAGGTGCTAAGTTTTATCGATATCGCGGAGAACCTAACGGGTAACCGTGGCTCCGGTTCGACGTGCAGGAGAAGGAACGGGGTGGTTTTTAGTCAGTAAGAGTCTGACACTCCCTTCCGCCTCACCCAGGCGGGAGCAGTCATTCGATGATTTTCCCCCCTTAAAAAAAAGCTTTATCGATTCTTCATAAAACTACACTTCATAAAACGCTTTTTACTTTTCCATGCTTCGGCACGAATGGGCCGGTTCGACCGGAGTGATACCACGGCCAAACAGAAGACCGACGTGAAACAACGCTTGCGTTGTGTTTCGTCGTGTGAGTGAGGTTACCGGAGGCCTAATTACCCATTTATTTAGTATGTCTCACGATAGTTATTATAAAAATCTTTAAATTACTAGCTGAGCCGGCAACCTAACTGACTACTCTGAGAAGAAACGCCGAAACGAACTCAGAGGCAATGTTACCTGTGTTCTATAGCGTAACATCGAAGATCTACTTATCAATGAGCCACTTAAAATAACTGTGCGGTAGCTCAGTTAAAAATAACCAGGCAGCCTCTATAATTAGTTATCTCAACTCTCAAGAGGGTTTAAACGTCATAAACAGATGGTAGTCCTTTGTTTGTTGTTATTTTTAACCGACTTCATTAGTTAACATATGGTTTTAAAAGGGATGTTTGTTGAAGTATACTTGGTTTCAGGAAGTAGGGTGGTTCATGATGATTTTAAGAATACCTAACGTAGTTTCTTACTCTTTCTTCGTCATCCTTACTAATATTATAAATCGGAAAGTGAGTTTGTTTGTTTGTTTGTTCCACTTTCACGCCGTAACTACTAAACCGATTGCTTTGAATTTTTGCAGACGTGAAGTTAGAAGTCTAGATTAAATAATAGGGTACTTTTTATCCCGGAAAAATTTGATATTCTCGAGGGAAAACGAAATTATTGGTATAGATGGCGCTGTATGTATTGGTATATGTATCATATATTTTTATCCTTTGGTGACGCGAGCAAAGCCGCAGGTAAAAGGTAGTATAATATGTTTTGTAATAAGTAACTAGCTTCATTGAATTTCATCCAAAATCTAAGAATAAAAATTAGCAGAAACTTCTTTACCTTTTTTTAAATTAATCTCTTATAAGTGTGGGAAAGCCATGCTTCGGCACGAATGGGTCGATTGGACCGGAGTGATACCACGGCCGAGCAAGAAACCGACGTGAATCGACGCTTGCGTTGAGTTTCGTCGTGAGAGTGAGGTTACCAGGTTAAATTACTCCCCGGCAATCTCCCCAATCACTGAATCCCTAGTAATACTATAATTCCTAATCGCCAAAAGGCTGGTAACGCACTTGTATGTAACACCTCTGGTGATCAAGGTGTCCATGGGCGACGACGATTGCTTACCATCAGGTGATACGTCTACGCCTTTACCGGTTCACTCATAAAAGAAAATAAACATAATTCCTCTTTGTTTATTTAGAAAGTGAGTTTTATTGTCATTATTAAAAGTTTTTAATTCACTATAATGATTTTTAATAACCAAAAATGTAGTGAAAGTGTTTTTGTAATGTACAATCACTTATTGAGTTGTGAGGTAATTAAATCGAACGGTTACAATACAATACTGTTTACATAATATTCTGCGAAAGTTTGTAAAGAAATTGATATTTTTCAAACCTTACTATATTGTACAGTCAACCAATTATTTAGTACTAGCTTTTACCCGCGGTTCCGCTCGCGTCACAAAAGGATAAAAAGTATCCTATGGGACACATACCAATACACACAGCGCCATCTATACCAATAATTTCATTTTCCCTCGAGAATATCAATTTTTTCCGGGATAAAAAGTATCCTATTATTTAATCCAGACTTCTAAATTTACGTCTGCAGAAATTCAAACAATCGGTTTAGGCGGTTAATCGGTTTATTAGTTACGGCGTGAAAGCGAAACAAACAAACAAACAAACAAACTCACTTTTCGATTTATAATATTAGTAAGGATGCCTCAAGATAGTTATTATAAGAATACTTACAGTCTCTGTACTGAGTGTTTAGTGCGATTTGATTTATATACGTTTTAATCGACACGTTTGTGACGTTCGGTGCTCTGATTGGTTTGCTGCAATGACTCAACCAATTAGAGACCAATTACACGCGATAATGTTTCGATTTATTTAAACGTAAAATAAAGTAGGCCCTCTGTCTTTATTTTCTTATCTATGTATTAAAGCACTTGGGTGACTGTAGATATATAACAGTTATATATCATAGTTTTTATTACATGCAGAGGTAAATAACGATGCTTGTCGCTTCCTGAAATGCAATCATAATCAATCAATATAGGTAATTTATGTATTTAATTTAAAACTCTTCCGTTACTTACTGACAGACTGACAGACAATGTAAAGTCAAAACTGCCTAGAAAACTGAAACTAAACATGATTCCTTAGGGATTAATCATCATCCTCATCATCATATCAGCCACAGGACACTTCGGCAATGCGTAGAGATGTAGCTTCATTGTGCATTTTCTATCGCTTATACCACGGAGAGTGTTCTGAGGAATTATTTGACCTGATACCTGCCGCATCTTTTCGCCATCGACCCTCACGACAGCATATGCATCCCCATCATATAGATGGTTGGCAGGCTATAACTGTGCGCTTCTCACGTAGCTTTCTGTCTCGCACAGCAAAACTGTGGAATGATCTGTCGTCGGCGGTATTTCCGAACCGATACGACCTACAAACCTTCAAGAAAAGAGCGTACTCCTTTTTAAAAGCCCGGCAACGCAACTGTGACTTCTCTTGTGTTGTGGATGCCCATAGGCGGCGCTGATCGCTTACCATCAGTTGATTCGTCTACTCGTTTGCCTCCTATTCCATAAAAAAGGACGTCCACTGCTGAGCATAGGCCTCCGCCAATGACTTCCAGATAGGCTGGTTGGAAGCGATTTGCATCCATCATCATCTAGGGATTGATGATTTCCTTAAATTCCCGCGGAAATGGATAAAACGGGAATCACCTTTCTGTGTGTCAGCAAATTTTACCAAGTGTACCAGAAACCAATGGAGGATACTGTATTTTTATACCAATAAGGAGTTAGCTAATGTCGCGTAGTGTCATGGTGGCCCGAAGGTTTAAGATGCCCGCTTGTAATACATGAGGGTTTGAAACCTATCAACGGCAAAAGCAATGTGACTTTTCCGAGTTATATGTACTTCCTAAGATTATTCAGACACCACTGACAAACGGTGAAGGAAAATATCATGAGGAAACCTGGGTTTGTACAATTTGTATTTATAAGTTTGAAATCGCCAAACCGCGTTGACTGTGATGATTAATACTCAAACCTTCTCCGTGTGCGAAGAGGCGTTGCTCAACAGGACATTATGGGCTGTTGATGTGTGTGTGTGTGTGTGTGTGTGTGTGTGTGTGTAATGTCAAACATTGGACGTTCAATTTTGGACAGCTTCAGTGATTGGATAAAAAGACTGTTGAGTACAAAAACTGTAGCCCCCAATAAGTGAGAACCTAACGGGTAACCGGGGCTCCGGCTCGACGTGCAAGAGAAGGAACGAGGTGGTGTTTAGTCAGTAAGAGTCTGACACTCCCTTCCGCCTCACCCAGGCGGGAGCAGTCGTTCAATGATTTTCCCCCCTTAAAAAAAGCCCCCATTAACATTGACCGATCCGGGTCTCTAATTCAAGATCTCTTGCTCAGTAAGCACACTTGTAATTACTCCATTGGTGAGGCAATGAAATGAGACATAGACTCGTATATTATAATGTTGAATTATCATAAATTACATTATGATGATAACAATTTATGATTACAAAATGAACTACTGATCTCTTACTCTCATTGCAGATGTAGACTGTGTTTTGAGCACTTTCTATCTAGAATTTATTATCAGTATTTAGTACTTTGATATTTGACCAACGAGGCAGTTCTAAACATACTGTATCCGGACCTACGGTCTTCAGGCAATCAATTTTTCTTGTGTTTTTGAGGGGGAAAATCATTCAATGACTTCTCCCGCCCGAGTGAGGCGAGACGGGAGATTGTTACCCGTTAAGTCCTCCGTGGCTCCGTATCGGCATGAGCCCTATTAAGCCCTTATCTGGTCTGATGGCTCTTCGAAACGCGCGCAGAACATGCCGCGCCTAACGCTCGGGTCTGCTTCTGATCGGGCAGCAAGCTACCCTTGCTCGCTGTCCTTCCGCAGGCCTGTGCTTACGGTGGCCGAAGAGACTTCAGATAACCTAGCGGGCTAACGGAGGTTTTTACCAGTAGGCTACAACATGGGGTTCTTCAAGAAGGGAGTACATAGAAAGAAAAAGCATCTATTTGGCAATTGGCACACAAAACAAAGATTATAATTATAAAATAAAAATATCCACAGATACTTACAAAAATACAAAATATTAATTATAAACTTAAAAGAATAAAGAAAAGAACAAAAAACATCACAGTATAAAAAAATAATGTACAATACGATAATAAAAGACGTAGCAATTGGCGTTCCATAGTCTCTGCCTATCCCCATGGGAGACAGGCGTGAAGTTATGTATGTATGTATGTATGTAAACTTTTGCCCCCTTCTTGATCTTGATGACCATACTTAACACAAATGCTTGACATCAAAATCTTTTAACATAAAATTATTTGTATGTATTAGGTTCTTATTCAATCTTCGGTTTTTCCCTTCCTATCCTTGATTTTGGCTATCAGCTATCCTTTACTATCTCCTTTGTTATTCCATCATTTGAATGTTTTTTATCAATAAACTTGTTGACAGTACGTTATGTAAGATACAAGGCTTATTAATTAATTATTATCAGCTTATTATATCTGCAAGCTGATGATCTTTTGATCTTAAGAGCAGTTGTGCACGTGTACTTTATTTAGTACTTGTGTAGACGTTTTGTTGGAAAGAGAGGAAAGGATGGTGCTTTCTCTGGACGTTTCTTTGACTATTATGAAAATATTGTTTCTAATTTTTATCTTTGTCTTTAAAAAAACGTTGTTTCACATTGATTTTCTCATGTATCGTGCTTTACAAACATATAAGTTCACACACCAATGACACCCAGACCCGAAACAACAATTGGAATCGAACCCGGTACACGTTTCGCGGCAGCCAGTTTCCCAGCAATCGGGCCAACTGTGCTGTCATAAAAAATTTGGTTTAGGATCTGCTTTTTTCTGTACCACTTTTTACCCTCAAAACGAATGAAAGGAGCTTAATTTTCTAAAATCTGTTGGTATGATGGAAAATGCTTAGTTTCTTATATTTTTTTGGTGCATGGGCTTTAGCTGTTTAACAACGGCAGGGTAGAATATTTGTTTTGTCACCACCAAAGGCTGTTCTCCTCGAAGGTGTCGAAGACTTGGCTAGGGCACTGCACACCTGATAGAAACCAGGCAACAGCGTTCTCTTCTTCTAAACCTGACCTTATTAAACTGGGATCTCCACTTGTTAGAGATTTTGGCAAACGCAGTTATGTTTAGGGAGCTTACTCTTGAATCCAATTCCGATCGATCGACATCGGTATTGTGAAATTTCGCACTCTTGCAACGGCCGCTAGTCCCGTTTGCGTGGATATTGAATGAAGTAAATAGTATTGAGTTTAACTTTATATTCCGTACTCTGAATGCTACTGTAACAGCCAACTGAGGACTGTCACGAGACGAATTATATAAAAAAATGGAAAATAGTAAAAGTGACATTGCGTCCGACTAAGATTTTACAGTTCAATGATAATGTCAATATTATCTTATCGTCTATTCAACTATTGGATGATTGCTCGTAAAATCTTAATCTAAATCGTCTCCATCTAGACCTTGAACTAACATATCTAATAGAGGTACGGCACTAATTGTTTTGCATAGTTATTCTAAGAAGTGGACCGCCTTGCTATTTGACTTTGATTTCTAATGCAATTGCCAAGGTTTTCTTCTTCAATACCGTTAATCTTCGGCTTTTACGATACCTGCAGAAAGAGTAACGGTAGTGACAGATGTATTCTTCTCTGGTAACGGCAAAGAAGAATATAGAATATAGACTGACGGTCTACAGCAGTGGCTCCCAACCGAAGGTCCGTGGATCACTGGTGGCTCGCAGAAGACGAAAATTGGACTACAAACTTTAAAAAATACAAGACAGTGGTTAATCCTCGAACGAAACGTATGTCGCAGCAGACAAATATGAGGATCAACCGATTTCAATAATTGATATGTCATTATTTTTATGAGAATGAGCCCACTCTGAACAAAATCTTGGTCCGGACTACACGAAAGAAATAATATCTACTTAGTAGTGGTCCCTTACCTAAAAAAATGTTCTAAAAATTGGGCCTTGACCAAGCAACGGTTGAGAACCCTAATGGTTCTCTCTCTTCAACAACTAAGCAGAATCTATTCCAGAATGTTCGATTATAATGACGTAATATTTTAGTTAGATATCTAGAAAGAAGTTATCAAAACTTGTAGACCTTGACCAGGCTTTGTTAGTTAGGTTATCTTGGGGCCAAAAGAGTTCCTGATTCCAGTCTGTCTCTGAGACTGAATGCTAGTGATGGCTATAGGAATTATCGATAACATCTTTAAAATCTCTAATTATTGCCTCGTTGGCCGAGTGGTAGCAAGTGCAAATGCCGGGCAAGGGGTCTCGGGTTCTATTCCCGGGTCAGGCAAAGTAATACTGAGTTTATTTTTAATTCTTAGTAGTAGCCTGTGACTCCTCAGGTGTTTCGGGTGTGCATGGGTGGCGCTGATCGCTTATCATCAGGTGATCCCTCTACTCGTTTGCCTGACTTTGCTATTATGTCCGCTGTGTGGGTCACCCCCTATTACATGGGACTTATAACATAAATAGTGAAAAGTGGGTGATACATTGTACAGTGGCATTAAGTGCCGTAATGTACACCTCTGCCTACACCTTAGCTGATAAAAGGCGTGATGTTATGTTATGTATGTTATCATTAAAATACAATTGCATACTAACTAGCCTTTTTTACATTTGATGGGCCGAAATCTTCAAATCGTTTCCGAATCGGATGGGGCGGAATCCGGAGCTGAAGACCCGTCTTCAGCTATCCTGATAACGGGTCGCCAGGACTCCAGCTCGACGCAGAAGTAGGAACGGGGTGGTGTTAAGTCAAGTAATCAAGTATTTATTGCAAGTAATAATAATAAATCAAGTAATCAAGTATTTAAGTCAGTAAGAGTCTGACAATCTATCGCCTCACTCAAGACGGAAGAAGAGAACCTAACGGGTAACCGGGGCTCCGGCTCGACGTGCAGGAGAAGGAACGGGGTGGTTTTTAGTCAGTAAGAGTCTGACACGCCCTCCCGCCTCACCCAGGCGGGAGCAGTCATTCGATGATGTTCCCCCCTTAAAAAAAAAAGACGGAAGAAGTCATTGGATCATTCCCGCCCCTCAAAGCAAACCACTATAGTTATTCCTCTGACATAATCCCAAATAATCTTGGCCCTAATTACGTCTTTCCAAAACACTATTCTTATAATTTTAACCGCATTTTCTTTCAACGCAGTTTAACCTACTTTGATATACATCTCTGTATAACAATAGCAGGGCTGACTCAGTCAGTTTTTTAAACTTGTCGTTATAACTGACTCATTATGAGCAACTGGTGACGGTATTGGATATAATGTTCTGTTTGCTCAGCTTGTGAAATTTTTCATGATGCAAGGGTTATAATGTGGTGTTTGAAATGTAATTTTCTTTTACGGTTTTTTTTAGGTTTATTTTCTTTTGACGGTTTTATGTGTTTTCATCGTGTTTTTGGGGAAATGTTGTGGGAGGATTTTGTGGATTTTTTTCTAAAATGAAGCCTTTTTGCAGTTGTATTAGGTTTAGATTTTCAGTCAGTAATTGTCAGCTAAACCTCTGTGATTTTTATTCAAACTTATAAACTAGAACCTATTTTTTGTTAATATGAAATGGTGGCATTGTAACCAGCTCCTTTAATATCATATTTACGTCTATACTAACCCGTGCGTACGGCGCGGCGTGTCGAGTTTCGCGTGCGCCTTAAAGAGCCATCACACCACCACAGATGGAGCCCACTAGGGCTGATGCCCGATGCGGAGCTGCGGAAGGCCTAACGGGCTGCCGGAACGGGGTGGTTTTTAGTCAATAATAGTCTGACACTCCCTCTCTCCTAACCCAAGGTGGGAGAAGTCATTGGATTTTTCCCCTCAAAAAGAAAAACGCCTACACTAAAATTCATCACATTTAGCTCATCAGTTTTGTATAGTTACTATGTGTAACAACAAAACAACACATTCACATGGTTGTTTCTCTAAAATGGGAAATGTTTACGTCATTATATCAATATGTCGCAGCTTAAAATACGTAAAATATTTAACTTAAACAGGTTTTTAAGAAATAAAATCCTTTTTTCACCAACATGACCTCTTCTGAAACGTCGCTGGCAACCCTAGGCATATGAATTACACCAATATTTAAAGCCTTTGTATTAAAGCCGGACCCAGTTCCCAGCGGCCTCGTCTTTAGTGTCAAATTACTTGTCCAAAATGTATTATATTATGTACTTCATTATCTTCCTAGTTGTATCTTGTTTTACTATGTACCTATTCTTTATTTTCTGATTTCCGAAACGGAACTTGCTACCGGAGTTTCATCAACTGTAGTTAAACGTTGAATTGAATCTGCATCGAAAATAGCTCTATCTTCTAGTAGACATTGGAATCAATGTAGCCCCTACTACATTGATTCCAATGTCTACTAGAAGATTTTTATGTCCTTGGGCCCCAAATTGGTCTTTTTATACTTGATAGATGGAATCGATGGCGTTCGGCCACATTCTCGCCTGGTGATTGGTAGTAAGCGATGACGTGGTCGACGATGGAGACCCGCCTACCTATGAGCAACCTGTTCACTCGGGACATGAAGGCCCCCAAGTTATATTTGTCTTGAAACACAGATTCCTGCAAGGAGTTACATTACTTAGCGGTTCGCACAAGGAAGCTTGGCGTGAAACGCTTCGTGTAGGTAATGGTCACAATGTAAGGGTGGCGCCCTGTCTGTCTAAAAAATATAGAATTTTTTTATGGCATAAGCCGGTAAATGAGCTGGCGCATCACCTGATGGTAAGCAATCGGCGTCGCCCATGGACACCTGGAACACCAGGCCTTTTGGGGATTAGGAGTTTGAGGATCGTTGGGGATTCAGGAATTGGGGAGATTGGGGAAAGAGGGGGTAATTGGGCCTCCGGTAACCTCACTCACACGACGAAACACAACGCAAGCGTTGCTTCACGTCGGTTTTCTGCTCGGCCGTGGTAACACTCCGGTCGAGCCGGCTCATTCGTGCCGAAGCATTGCTCTTCCACACTTATATTTGGACATATTTGTTTAGCTTGTTGGAGTTTGGAGATATCAGCACTTATTGTTACATGCACAAATATTTTGTTACCTAATGGCATTCCGCTGACTTTCTAACTATACATCTTTGTATTGAGATTATGCAGCGCATAATTCACACGCATGTTTTTGCAAATTGTTGCTAACTACTACATTTGAATAGGTAAGCAACGCTACTGTCACATTCTTTCCACACTTACGTCCAGTTTCTATAACCTATCTATCTGTAGATTTGCTTACTAGAGATAGAATTTTGACATGAGCTCCATACAAAATGTGTCAAATTTTATCTCTAGTAAGCAAATCTACAGATAGATAGGTTATAGAAACTTATACGATTCCAATAAAAAAAAAACCTGCAGCTAAAAGAGAAGTATTATTGACAAATGTGTTATACTCTGCTGTCACCAAATGGCTGAAATGAATGTTAAGATAGATAGATCAATCATCTATCGGCGCCGGCGTCAGGTCAGATAAAAATAGAAAAGATTATTTCGCCATGTACACACGGCCACACATCAATCTATACAAAACCAGTTTACCCTGGTGTCGCGTCGCATCATCTTTCCGCACAATTAACGTTCAGTTTATACTGGTTATCTAAAGCTCGATGTGTAGCCGTGTGTACACTCAGGTAAATTATTTAGTATGCAGGTAATAAAATACACATTGATTCAATGCACTATTCAGACTGCCTCGTTGGCAGAGTGGTCGCAAGGGCTACTGCCGGGCAAGGGGTCTCGGGAACGATTCCCGGGTCGGGCAAAGTATTATTGTTTTTTTTTAATTCTCAGTAACAGCACGGAGTCTGGAATTGTGCCCGGTATATGGCAATAGGCTCACCCCCTAGTTTATAAGTCCCAAGTAATAGGAAGTGCGCCATATACCGGGCACAATTCCAGACTCGTGCTACTACTGAGATTTTTTTTAAAACCCAGTAGTACTTTACCCGACCCGGGAATCGAACTTGAGGCCCTTTGCCCAGCAGCCGCGCTTTTGACCCCTTAGCTAGCGGGGTATTTTCTTACCTACTACATACTAAATAACTTGGTTAGCTGTACAAAACCTAAATACATACAGTGTATGTTCAATATAAGTATACTACTACTACAAGAATGATGGATGGTATCGTTTTAAATCAGGTTTTAACACTTCAAATTAATAGTACCAAGATTCAAAACTAGTTCGTGTATAAACAGGTTTGCGAAAGAGAGTATAAACAAGAATATTCTAAATAATAATCGTTGGAATTAATTAGGTGTATGCTAGTTTTTTGAATTAACGACTGTCTTACTTATATATAGATTAAGCTGAGCTTCGGCCTTTGACACACCATGAACTTGTTTTTGTGTGTTCTTGTATTGTTGTCTGTATGTGTGGCGTGGCTTTAATAATGTTTTTTCTTTTCTTTCTTACTTATAGATTACTTAATTTTGTAAGTGTGGGAGAGCCATGCTTCGGCACGAATGGGCCGGCTCGACCGGATTGATACCACGGCCTTACAGAAAACCGACGTGAAGCAACACTTGCGTTATGTTTCGTCGTGTGAGTGAGGTTACCGGAGGCACAATTACCCTTCAATCAACAACCCTTCCCCAATCTCCCTAATACCTGAATCCCCAACGATCCTCAAACTCCTAATCCCCAAAAAACCGGTAACGCACTTGTAACGCTTCTGGTGTTCCAGGTGTCCATGGGCGACGCCGATTGCCGAAAAAATACCTATAAGTCCTTAATTTTAACAAAAACTAGATTTGTGCTCGGAATTTATAGTTTCTTTCGAACAAATCCTGAGGTCTTAATACGAGTTAGTTTTGTTTACGTTTTGTTTTTATACTGTTTCATATTTGTCATATTAATTCTCCACGGACTCCTTTGAAGAATTGCATAAACAAAAACCCAATAACACTCAAGTCCAAACAATAACCGAAAATTGGACAATAGTTAATTTAAAGTTAAGTTAAACAGTAATACAGTATCTTAACTAGCGGAAATTGTAGCCCCGATACGCTGGTTGGGTGTTGCATCACAGTTATAGCAGCGTAATGAATGAGGTGACTGAGATCTTTCGTTTATAGTTTGTTAAGACGTTTATTTGGGTTTTTGCACTTCATTTTACATACCTAATTCAATTATGTTTTGCGATTTACTAATGTAACTATTTTGATGTAAATTAACAAGTTTCGAGCCCGGGTTGGGGGTTCATAAACAGTATTGCGCGACGCTTCAGACATTTTTATAACTAGCGACCCGCCCCGGCTTCGCACGGGTGCAATATGCATGTATTATACATATAACCCTTCCTTAAGAATTACTCTATCTATTTAAAAAAACCGCATCAAAATCCGTTGCGTGGTTTTAAAGATCTAAGCATACATAGGTACAGACAGGCAGCGGATAGCGACTTTGTTTTATACTGTGTAGGGATGTCGCGGAGAACCTAACGGGTAACCGGGGCTCCGGCTCGACGTGCAGGAGAAGGAACGGGGTGGTTTTTAGTCAGTAAGAGTCTGACACTCCCTTCCGCCTCACCCAGGCGGGAGCAGTCATTCGATGATTTTCACCCCTTAAAAAAAAAATACTATGTAGTGATGATTACTGTAGAGATTTTCTCGGTACAGCATTCGAGTCTTGAATTATTTGTGTTTGGAATATGCGGTCCCCTATTCAATCGAAGTTGCTTAAATACTAAAAGTGTAGGGTTTAACTGTGTTCGTGACGGTCCATTGCTGAACAATCTGGTCTCTTTCACATAAGACGCTTACTAGAACTTGGGCGGCGTTAATCGCTTACCATCAGGTAAACCGTCTGCTCGTTTGCCTCCTATTCCAAAAAAACGACTAATCTTCTTCTTCTAAGAGCTATACAAGGTGTTGTTTTAAAGCCACGTCATTTTCTAGTAGGTAACTCGGCTATCGATTCTGCGTCCGAATCAATAAAAAAATTGTAAGTAAAATTTTTCATTTTTCTATAAATTACGGAAATCCGTAAGTGCGAACGACACGCCGCCGTTTTGTAACTAACTTTATAACGCGGCTTAACGCACACAAACTCAAACACATAATTGATATTATTCCTAATTCCATAAAACTCCAATAAGAAACATTGCTGTCGCTTATTCTGCAATACTGTCGAACTTAAACGATTTATTATAGCCGTATTTTTAACTACTGGCCCGAAACTTTTTCTTACATTTAACCTTTATGACTTCTGTGACATGCCCCCGAGAAATGACACGGCTTCAAAACTACACCTTGTATTTTCACCAGGATTCATACACCATGGTGGCACAACCAGTCGTGGCTACCAATAAAATGTATAGAGACTTACTCACCTGGTGACCATTAAGTTGCGCAGCTCGTTTATACATTTTGTCGCCATGGTGTCCCGGTGAAATATATCCCTAATACTTAGCTAGCGTATTCTAATTATAAGTTTGAAATCGCCAATCGGCATTGAGCAAGCGCGGTCATTAATGGTCAAACCTTCTACGTATGAGAAGAGGTTGTGCTCAGCAGTGGGCATTTATAGGCTGTTGATGATGATGATGATGATGATATACTGCAGTGACCTTCGATCCAATACTTAGTTTATTGAGGGCTATCATTACATGGTCTGTTGTGTCCTACCAGTTCGCAGATTTCAAAACCAATCAGTTATGAGTTATGAAGAATATTTTTTTCCAAATTCCAGTTTTGCATGGTTGTTTTGTTAGAGTATTACGTACGAGCCAGCCGGTCATTTGTTCTGATTCGACTTAGTGTTACGCTTGTCAACGAGTGGTTGAGAACAAGCTGTATTTTGTTCAAGGTTCCGTATAAAATTTACTACCTACTCTGGTTTTACCAGCATGTCTGCTCCTTTTGATCACTGCGTGATGTCTTATTGGCTTCCTCGATAAATAAACTATTCGGCACAAAAATAATTATTGAATTCGAACGGATAGTCAACAGTTTCGGAGATTGACGCGCAGTAACTATAGTATAGATGATACTGTAGTCAGAGAAATATTTATAGAAAAAATAGGACACGATGTGATAGAGGTCAGAGGGGGCCACTGGATGCTCGTCGCTTCATTCCAACTGGCTGACTTGGAAGTAATTAGGGGAGGACTATGTTTAGCTGCGAACATTATACAATGATGTTTCAGGTTTTCTATATATTTTATAACTTTCATTTAACTTTTAAAAGTGAAAACGTGTAATTGGCTTTCTGGTGTTATTGTGCCACTATTTGTTTGTCATGTGTAGTTGTTAATTTTCCAATAAATAAATGTTAAAATAGTGCCTCAGCAGTTTCTGTGTGAATTTTTCAATGAAATTGCTAATACGTAGCGTCGGCGCGTCGCGTTCCGCGCGCGCCTCAAAGAGCCATCAAACCACCACAGATGGGTCCCAATAGGGCCGATGCCGATTCGGAGTCGCGGAGAACCTAACGGGTTACCGGGGCTCCGGCTCGACGTGCAGGAGAAGGAACGGGGTGGTTTTTAGTCAGTAAGAGTCTGACACTCCCTCCCGCCTCACCCAGGCGGGAGCAGTCATTCGATGATTTTCCCCCTTAAAAAAAATACGTAGCCTATTACTATTTGGTCTGTCAACTGTAGTCATGTGACAGAGAAGATAATCAGTATTTGACTTTTTAACGTTTTCTATTTATCTATTTACTTACTTATTTTGTTGTGTAGTTAGATATTTTCACTTTCTATGTTAATTATATACATTTTAGAGGATATCCTCAAAACTACTTTCTCAATTTTGAGCAAGCTTCTCGCACTCAATTATTTGTGGGCAGTATTGTTTGTTGTTTTTTTTTTGTTTGTTTTATTTACACCATAGAATTATATAAAGTATGATACAACCTTTTTCAAATTGGACAGGATTTCATAAGATTAAACTGCACATTTTTTTGTGTAAAATTAACGTCGGACTCATTGTTACTGGCCCTTGTGTGGCTTGAAACTAGTCGGGCATCCTCGAAATTTATCAGAAAAACCATTAAGTAACTATTATTGGTTGGCTGAATAATTATGTTGTTGTAAATAAAACAATTACCTTTTTCTATTATTTCTTTTAACTCAATGCGGTACCCTAAAAAGATATTATTTTCAGATTTCACAGACAGGTTTGGTTGAAGGCCGTGCATGTAATGTATTAATAGTGATACGTTTTGTGTTTTGTAATATATAACCTTTTTATATTTTACTTTACTAGAATTTGCTATTTTTGGACGAACAATAGACTCTCTTAGCCATAGTTGTGTGAATGGTCTTTGAACATCATCATCATCGTCATCATATAGCCACAAGACACCATCCTCTGCCTCATACAGGCCTCCTCCAATGACTTCTAGATATATTGGTTGAAAGCCACCTACATGATTGCATCTATCCTCTTTAGTCCCCGTCTAACTTTTCTGCTTAACCCGCTGTGAACCTTTAAGATTTTTAATGAATAGATAAGTCTCTCTGGTAACTGACACGGCGAAACGCAATGCTTCCGTTGTTTCACGCTGGTTTTCTGTGAGACAATGGTATCATTTCGGTCGAGCCGGCCCATTCGTGCCGAAGCATGGCTCATCCACATTTATGAGTTTTTTTTAAGGGGTGAAAATCAACTCTTTACTGCTCCCGCCTGGGTGAGGCGGGAGTGACTGTCATACACTTACTGACTAAAAACCACCCCGTTCCTTCTCCTGCACGTCGAGCCAGAGCCCCGGTAACCCGTTAGGTTTTCCGCGACACATTTATGAGAGATTGGATATTGGATTATGGAGATTGAGGAGGGCAGCGATTGTGCCTCCATCCAGTAAACCTCACTCACAGCAAAACAGCGCAAGCGAATAATTAACATTCTCCTATTATTAACACAAACTTGTATTCTACGACCAATGTTTACATAAAAAGTTTGTAAACAATACACATTATACAATAGTAAATAATACAACATATTATGAACAGTTAGTTTAAACAATTAGATTGTTTCTTTACAAAATGGCTGACTGTACGAGTGGCATCATTTAACTGTGTTCTATTAAAGAGTAAGAAGGAATTTCTACACATCGTTTTCCTGATTATGAAGTTATATTGAGGCGTCTGGTGTAAAGGAAACAATGATTATTTAAGATACACATGTTTAATGAAGTCTAGATTACGACAATTACATTCTTAGAACACTACATTACTATATTAAGTATGTAAATCCTGAACGGTTACACTGAATGTGATACATATACATTTATTTTTTAGCGTATTTGTTCTCAGTTTTCTCGGTTAGAGGGAAAACCGAGCCTAATTCTTACATCTGTAAAATCAGACGTTCATTAAACAGATTTTATTAAAACTTTTAAACAATTGGTGCAAAATAAATATCCCGAACCGGTTTAATTCTCATTTGTCGTACTTAACCACTAATTCAACGATACAGTTAAAAATAAACAATATCAGTTAACCAAAACTAATCTGATATCCAAAACTTTCGATCTCAAGTTATTTTGGGCTATTTATAACCGCTAACCGCAAACCGCAGAATAGTCTAACTATACCGTCTATAGTAGTAGTTTAAATACTTAAATAGTACTATTTTGTTTGTTTAACTGGATTATGATGACTTAGCTAATTCAATTTACTTAGAGATCTGTGTGGTGACCCATATAGATGTGGTTTCTATGATGAAATGGTGTTTGATTGTCACAATTGTCTTTTTTGTCAGGGGTATGGGTCGGTAAAGGGGTCTTAGGCGAAGTGCCACATTGGGATTTTTCGGTTATGTGAAAATTTCTCAGTGATAGCCCGGAGTTTCGAATTATGCCTGGTGTACAGCAATAGGCTCATTGCTCATCCATGGGGAGTGCCATGCTTCGGCACAAATGTGCTGGCTCCATCGTAGTGATACCACGGCCTGTTTCGTCGTGTGAGTAAGGTTACAGGAGGCCCAATTACCCCCTTCCTAACGTCCTCAATCCTCAAATTCCGAACTTCCAAAAAGTCGGTAACGCACTCGTAACGCCTCTGGTGTTTCGAGGAGGAGAAGAACCCATGGAGGGTTTCGCCGATTGCTTACCATCAGGTGATCTGTCTTCATATTTGGTGAAAAGTGGATGTTACATTGCATCTGCTTTCTCCTTTTTCGGATGAATAAATCCCTGACTTTAAGAGATCACCAGAGATCACACCAATCACGTCTTTAAATGAAAAAAAAAACCGAGCAAAACCGCACTAAAACCTAGTCACACACATCAGATCAATGGCCGTAAGTATGACGTAAGATGATAGTAACTCGTATAAATATTTATTTTCATTTATCGGCCAGTGATTACGAATCATAGTCAATGAATGGCAGCATTCTATGCGAGGAATCTTAAACATCCCTATGGCATGTGCTAACTATGGTATTGTTATTCGCACGTATCTGTATACCTCATCTACGTAATTGCTGAGCCCATTTTGATTGTTTTTTGTAAAACAAATGGTTTGGTTGTTTACGAACAGTTTTTTGGGAGTCTTCGTTTTTGGGCTTTGGTGGGTATAGGTCAGTTGGTAGTTAGACATCGTGCAGTAATATGCTGATGTATTTCAATTTGGTGGCGAAGAGGACAGGAGTTAGAAAGGTACGCCATCTTGTTTTTTTTTGTCGTTTATTCAAGTGTTTTTTGATATGGCACTGTAGTTATTTCTTTTACACCATCTTTATATATATAATTCTGCTGTACGTGTGTATGTCATTGAACTCCTCCTAAACGGCTTGACCGATTTAAATGAATTTTTCTGTATGCGTTTGAGTGGCGCCCTGGATGGTTTAGATTCATAAATCAACCCGGCAGATGGCGCTGCAGTTGGTATCTAGGTTATTTATCTATACTTACCTATTATTATTATATGCAGGACAACGTCTGTCGGGTCCGCTAGTTTAAGTATAAAACCTTTGGTTATTTCCAAGTGGCTGATGTTGAAGTAGCTATGGTTATGTTATCTGTAACTTTAAATAGTTTTTAGAGCGAATTTGTTTTAATAGCTTGATTGAGGCGTTATTACTCAGCACTATCAATGCAGTTACTTAACTGTTAAGATTTTTTCTTGTCATGATGTATACTCATTTGTCAATTTCTATTCGTAACAAAATGATAAAAACGTTTAGGACGCCCGCTTCTCATGCATGAAGGTGCGGATTCGAAACCTATCAACGGCAAGTACCAATGTGACTTTTTCCGAGTTATATGTACTTTCTAAGATTATTTAGACACCACTGATAAACGGTGAACGAAAACATCGTGAGGAAACCTAGGCTTATCATTTGTAATTATAAGTTTGAAATCGTCAATTGTCACACTGGTACTCGCCGTTCGCCGTCGGTATGTTTCCAACACGCCCTCATGCATGAGAAGCGGGTGTCTTAAACCTCTGGGCCACCACGATATATTGTCGTGATCCATCTGCTCGTTTTTTTTTATGTCATAAGCCGGTAAACGAGCAGACGGATCACCTGATGGTAAGCAATCGGCGTCGCCCATGGACTCCTGGAACACCAGAGGCGTTACAAGTGCGTCACCGGCTTTTTGGGGATTAGGAGTTTGAGGATCGTTGTGGATTCATGGATTGGGGAGATTGAGGAAGGGGAAGGTTAGGCCTCCGGTAACCTCACTCACACGATGAATCACAACTCAAGCGTTGCTTCACGTCGGTTTTCTGTAAGGCCGTGGTATCACTCCGGTCGAGCCGGCCCATTCGTGCCGAAGCATGGCTCCCCCACACTTAACAACAACCTTATATTCCATAAAATAGGTGGTTCTTATTTATGTATTTCTAAACGGTAATCTCAGTCCTTTAACACTAGCGGTGCTAAACCCACTTTGCCTATGACAATGCGCAATAGAATGCGTGTCAACGCTGTCCGAGCGTGTTATGTTTTCTTATCACGGTCGGTACCTGTATGGTACAATCGACCTACATCCCGGTGACACTGGTTGATTTCATAAAAATTTTAAACTTAGATGAATTTATGCTGAGAGGTTTTCTAACAGACTTCAAAAAATGAGGTTCTTAATTTTAACTATATGTATGTATGTTTGTGCGGGATTATTTAGCGATTGGTTGTACAGATTTTGAAGCGATTTCCAGAAAAGTGTTTGTTATACTTAAGAAAAAGGTTTTAGTATATTTATTAACCGACTTTTATAAAGTAATCTTATACTATTGTATAAAGCGGAAGAGTTTGTTTTTTGATTCAAATAAGACTTAGTTGGTCATAAAATCAATTAATGAAAGTGTGATTATTTTTTAATATTTCATTGTATTGAACAGTCGTAATAATTTATTTTTGATTAAGGCAAGTACCCAATTCATCGATAGTACTTCCTTTTAATCTGTCAAACACCAAGCGGTCACCGGTGACCGCGACCTATTGTTCTTTAATTGTGTCTATAAAACCGGTACTCGACGAGTTAACATTAACTCGTTACTCATCCCATCACTATGAATGTTAATGAATATGACTGTCTGTCTACTTAAATATAGATTTAAAAAAGATGTATGACACATTACGTAATATTCAAATTGTCCTGACTTTTTTGTAGTGGTAGGTCCTTTAGAGTATTTAACTAATACTGGATAGGTTGTATGTTTTTAATAGATATCACTTGTAATTTCTTTACTAATCTATTGCTTCTGTTGTTAATGGTTCCCATGGGATGGAAAGTACCCTATGTGTTATTACAGACCATAATCTACCCCAGTTCTAAATATCATCTCGATCCCTTCAGCCATTTTGTAGTGAAGGAGTAAAGAATATCCTTCCTACAGTCTGGTAAAAACAAAATGGAGTGTACGGTTGGTGTGGTGGCTGGACAACAAATCTAGTATGTCTCACGATAGTTATTATAAAAAATACAGCCATAAATATTTTGGCTCTTACACATCTCACTAGCAAAATCGACAGACAAATATCTTTACTCACATTTCCAATAATTGCCTTGACACCAAAAATCTTGAAAACTTTCTAAGTACTGTTCGAGTGACAGACAGAACTAGCGAGAGTGTGCCATTGTAAACTAATAACAACCTATTAGTTTTGATGACTTTTTGAATCTTGTCTGTTAGTCTGCTACTGTGAAAGTCGTGTTATACGGTGTCTATGATACTTAAATTGTTTCCGGTATGATTTGGAAGGAAGTTCGGTTGGTATGGTCATTTTTCGTAGTTGCAAGTATAATATGTAATGCCGAACTGGAGATAATAATGTCTATTCTATGCACTTTTGGTACTTACAGGATATTTTAGGTCAATTCTGTATTATTTTGGAAAGGAAATGAGCTCTTAATAGGTAATAAACATTTCTTTTGAAGAGTAGCTACTATGTTGTCCTTTGCAATAATAATAATCTAATAACACCAAAAAATAGCACTATTTCGCTTAACATTATATTTCTATCAGAATTTGACAACTCGCTTATAAGTTTTCTGTAGGTGCGAGTGTCCAGGGGATAGCGCTGATTGCTTACCATCAGGTGATCTGCGTACTCCCGTCCCATAAAAAATGTCCTCGAACTTCTAACATAATTCTAATCGCCATCTCTTTTGTTCCAGGACCCGAAAATCTACGACATCCCATACGAACCAATGATGAGACCACCGACTCCAGAAATCGCACTACTATCACCAAAACCCATCACGGAAACACCAGAAACAGTCCAGAACGCTCCAAAAACCGATTTCGCAAAACTGCGCCAAAATTTCGAAAATGGTTTCCCGATTTCGGACGCCAAAAAGCCGACTCCCATAAAACCGAAACCGATTTTGGTTTCGAAGTTCAAACATGGGAAATCTATAGAGAATTTGAATGGGGAATTCTTGAGGAACCCTGGGAAGTACCACACTGATCATCGGAGGTATAGGAATAAGTCTGATATGGGGATTAGTTTTACTTTGCCAAAAAGGGACACCCAGTTGGATTTGGACAGAGAAAATGTGAGTATTTTAATTTTTGCATGCTTTTTTGTTGTTAAATCTTCAAAATTGGCCTTTTTAAATGGTTGGCAACGCATTTGTAACTCTCTAAGTATTGCGGGTGTCCAAGGGTGGTGCCACCGCTAAAGGCATACCATCAGGTGATACATCTCCTCGTTCTCATTAGTCCTATATACCATAAATGTATTTTCAAGAAAGTGGCCCATACACAACACGCTGGGATCGTTTTGTCTGTTGGATAGCCTTTACTATACACGCTCTCAAGCATCTGTGCTAATTTTCTTTTTCACATTCGATAAATAGTCTGAAAGTACTTTTAAAGACCCCTACTATACTACTATTGTATAGTGTTATCAGGCTCACCTACTGACCTGTATAAAAAGTGACTAAATAAGTTTTCCCTAACAATAGTTAAAGAATTGTACCAGAGTTCAATACTTTTGCATCTATATTTAAAAAACTAGTCACACTAACACTAAACCATAACATTGAACACTCATTGCTGTTTTAAAACATTAAAAAGATAAGCGCTAAAATACCTATTCAGGAAAGTGGTCATAAAATTTTATATTACCTAACCTAAAACTTATTTTAAAAAGTAACAACCACTAGCGCTTTCTAGCGGCGAGTGTTAGAACTTATTAGTCTATTGTGCAAGCTTTCACTCTTGTTAGTACCACGATGACAGGATAGATGGCGTTAGTTGTATGTATAAAAACCAAATTGAACTTATGAGTTCATTGTTTTCTTCAGGTTGAGTTCTAATACGATTAGTATTAATTTGTTAATCGTGTTACTGTGATTATACTGTTTATTTTATGTAATAGACCACACACATGTGTATAGTAACACAATCATCTGCCATTGGGCTAGGATAGACGTAGGTAAAACAATAGACCTCAAATGGCACGATTCTGGCATAGGTACCTCTTTCGGTTTATATAGCTACATTCCTTTAAGTCTACTATATAATAAACATGACTACTGTAGCAATTTAGAAAATAGACATTTTGTTACACAATATTAATATCTACAAAAACACAATATTAATTTGTCTCAAGAGCGTATTCCTTATTAAAAGGTCGGCAACGCACCGTTGCCTCCTCTGGTGTTGCGGGTGTCCATGGGCGGCGCTGATCGCTTACCATGAGATGATCCGTCAGCTCGTTGGCCTCCTATTCCATAAAAAACACCACAACACCACGATTACACCACGACTTAAAGCTTAGTCACTAAAGTAAACAATATTATCTACAATACTAAGAATATTGACGGTGACTGGGCAACTGACTGCCGCACAACGTGTCGCGGGTTCGTTTCCCGCACGGAACAACGCTTTGTGTGAACCATAGATTGTTTTTCCAGGTCTGGGTATCATGTGTATGTGAACTTGTATGTTTGTAAACGCACCCACGACACAGCAGAAATACTTAGTGAGGGGCAAAATTAAAAAAAAGAGTAAACCACTCCTTTATGGGAAGTCGGTTAAAACTGACATTCAATTTGTTGTATAAAACTGATGTCAATAACATTGTATTTCTAGTAGTCAAATCTACAAGATAGGGTACTGAAAATGGCTACAAGGAAATATGTATCTCAATTAGAACAATACCTCCACTTCTGCTTACCTCCTAAACAAACCCGTGATTCAATTATCTACTAATTATCACAATGTTTTGAAACAATTACTCATCTCAAACTATCATTCTCACACTAAAATCAACTCTAAGTTTTCCATTATAGAGCTGGAAATCAACTACAGTGACATTTATCATAAACCATTATCAATAATCTAAAATACACTTTAAACTATACCCTATAAAGCTCAAAATCAATAACAGTAACGATTTATACAGACATGTACGGCAAAATCAACCCTCATGCACTTAATATAAAGTTTAATTTACTTTATTGTCACTGTGCGAGTGAGATAGCCATACTTTTTGTTGTCATTAGACAAGGACACAAGAGTACAAGCAAAGATAAAAGTGTTGGCATTGATGTGATTTAATTGCTTTTAACTAATTAAGATAATGATTTTAATTAGACTTAGTTATTATGAAACATTGACTTTATTGATTTAAATTGCAAATACTAAGATTCTTGAGTAATTAGGTACTTGAATTTTCTATTCTTCTCCTGGGTGCCAATGGCAACTTAGGGGAATTATTTAAGTGTGGGAGAGTCATGCTTCGGTACAAATGGGCCGGCTCGATCGGAGTGATACCACGGCCGAGCAGAAAACCGACGTGAAACAACCACAGCGTTGTTTCACGTCCTTCCCCTTACTGATTTGACAGAGACTGGGCAGCAGCAGTTTCTGATGAACCAGAACCTTTCAAACTGCAAGATCAATAAAAGACATTACAATTGAATGTATTGTCTCACCCACCATGCAGCCAAGCATGAAGATTATGCCAAGCCCTGCAGAGGATGTACCCTCTTACGCGGAGGCTCATAGTCGAGCAGTGGACTGTCACGGTCTGATATATTATAAACTTTATTTTATACTTATCTTACTTCTTCAAAACTATAAGTTATCTAGAGACCTGGTGGCGCCACTTACGTTTTTGGTCTTATAACACAACGAATTGCTCAAAAGTTCTAGTTTTTACTTTCTTACATAAACTTGTTAAATATAACAATGATTTACGTCACGCAATAATATTGCCAAACCGGAAAACGGCTATTAGTTGTGGTGCTGTTCATAACCAGTATAAATTAACCGTCGAATGCGCGGGAAGTTCATCCAAAGTGATACCAAGTTAAATTGGTTACGTATAATACCATGCATCAAGCTATGCAATACCAGTATAAAGTGACCTTTGTATATGTAGAAAGATCGTATAAAGCGAGGCCATGGTAATTTGGTTTAGTATAGCTCGATTTGTCGTGTATACAGTTATAAATAAACTGTGGTTTAGACTTTAGACGAATGCTTACGTTTCTATGACGTCATTGGAGGAAACCTTGTTTTGTTTGGTATGTGGGAAATGTACTGAGTTTGCATTATTTTTCTCTTTACACGTGGAAGAGCCATGTTTCGGTTCGATATGGACTGGTTCGACAGGAATGATACCATGGCTAAGCAGAAAACTGGCATGAAACAACGTTCGTTCTTGTGAGTGAGGTTGTCGGTGGCTCAATCCTCCTTCCCATCTCCAAAAGACTTGCAATGTACTTGTAGTTGTTCTCCTTTGGTGTTGCGGGTGTCCATGGGTGGAGTGGATTGCTTACCATCAGATATGATACTGAACAGTTGGCAACTACCAATCTTCGAAAAACCGACATCACATGCACTTGTAACTCTTCTAATGTTACTAGTGTCCATGGGCTAATTGCTTACCATCATGTGTCATGGTGGCCCGGTTTCCGAGTTATATGTACTTTCTAAGATTATTTAGACAAGTCGCGGAGAACCTAACGGGTAACCGGGGCTCCGGCTCGACGTGCAGGAGAAGGAACGGGGTGGTTTTTAGTCAGTAAGAGTCTGACACTCCCTTCCGCCTCACCCAGGCGGGAGCAGTCATTCGATGATTTTCCCCCCTTAAAAAAAAAAATGACACCACTGACAAACGGTGAAGGGAAACATCGTGAGGAAACCTGGACTTATAATTTCTAATAAGTTTGAAATCGCCAACGTGCAATGAGCAAGCGTGGTGATTAATGCTCAACCTTCTCCGTGCGAAAAGAGGCCTTTGGTTAACAGTGGCTACTTATAGGCTGGTGATGATGGTGCTATGATGAATGGGTCACGATTGTTTTTTTTTTTTGTCAGGGTTATGTGTCGGTAAGGGGTCTTAGTGACATTTATGGAATGTTTATGGTAATGATGAGGGCATTAAATTGCTTGTTTGCCGTAAACAGAAATCTATCAAATATTTGCTAGAACAAATAAATCCTTTATACCATTATGACGTCTGTTTTCCTCAACAAGGTGGGTGGCTCGTAATAAACCCACATTGATTTGCTATTTCTGTTATTAGTCCGATGTATGTGGGGGTAGACTATTATAAAGCCATTTACAGCGTTTGTGCTAAATAACTAACAAAATCCATTTTGCCAATGTCTTTGCTATTTTGACCTTGTAATGTCGAATAGTACTTTAGACCTCTACTTATATTTTACTAGCGACCCGCCCCGGCTTCGCACGGGTGCAATATGCATGTATTATACATATAAAACTTCCTTAATACTTTAACTGCCAAGTTTAAAATGGTGAAAGTCAAACCTCCACTAGCGTCAGGCACCGGTGACTGACGTGGCGCTCTAAGGGTTAAGAATCACTCTATCTATTAAAAAACTGCATCAAAATCCATTACGTAGTTTTAAAGATATAAGCATCCATAGGGACAGACAGACGGCGGATTGCGATTTTGTTTTATACTATGTAGTGATACTCAGGGTCAAACTAAGATTTTTTTTATTCAGCCAATTGTATCAGTCTTTGGTGTTTTTAAGAAGAACTCCAAAAAGGTGTATTAATGGCCATGGGCCACGAAAGCCAAGAATTTTTCTGTCGACAGTCAATACCTTAATTTTCTACATGATCGCCAATGCGTTGGGGTAACTGGTGTTGCATGTGTACTTTTTTTTGAGGGGTGAAATCATCCAATGACTTCTCCCGCTTGAGTGAGGCGAGAGGGAGTGTGACTCTTACTGACTAAAAACACCCCTTTCCTACTTCTGCGCTTCGAGTTGGAGCCCCGGTACTCCGCGGCTCCGTATCGGCATCAGCCCTTATTAGCCACCCAATGTGGATCTTGAGAAGTCGCCATTTTTAGGGTTCTCTACATTCACCAGCTTAAAACTGCCTTAAATCTGCCAATTGCTAATCCACTACATCATGCCATCGCTTTAAAAATCAAGGTAGACTATCATGATGATTTGACGGGATATTCCGAAGAACTTGTCAAAATATCTGTATCTATACCTCAAATTGGGAGTTAAGAATACGCCATTTTTGCGGTTTATGGTAGGTTTTCGCCAATTACCAACTACAAACTCCCTCAAATCTCCACCAATCATGCCATCGCATAAGATGAATGTTGCCTGCTCAAAGTATCCTATGGTATATATAAGTAATCTAGTTGGACCATTACGGATACTGATTAGACGATATATTACGAAGAACCTTTCAAAATATCGGTATCTAAACCACAACTTGGGAGTTTTACGACTTAGAAGCTTTCCATGCGAATTAATCAATCATACAGTCCAGCAATCAGCAGCCTCTGCTCCTAATAATGACTTTTAATACTAACAAAGATAACGTGAATAAATATTTCCACTTGTGTGCTTAATGGACGCACACAACTGTAGCAGTTGTGTAATACTTATTATCTCTGACTCACGTGGACGCGAATCACGGAATGATATTGTGAGTGGTTTATATGCCGGTGGAATGGGAACTACCCCTTGAACTGAAGAATATGGAAAGGCATTTTCAACTTTTTTTTAATTTAGTGGGAGAAAAGATAGAAGAAAAGGCGACGGTAGAGGAGAATACATATATATCGCTCTTCTGGCTGTAGAGGAGAATACTCCTTATGTGCTCGCTGTTCTGGCGGTTGTAATAATAACTAATACTAAAGGAGTTTTAATATAGATGTGCCTTAGCGCTTTAATAACCTTTAAATGACTTCCTTTTCCCCCTTTCATGATGCCTTGGATGAGGCGAGAGGAAGTATCCGACTCTTACTGACTAAACACCACCCATAGAATATATGTAATATTAATACGAGTAAGCCAAGAGAGTCTTAAAAACTAAACAGAGATGTGTATTAGCGCTCTCTTATAAGCTAGTACCAGAACCCTTTATACTGCGACCTTCCAGGCTCGGTGTGAAAGCCATCAGACCACCACAGGTAAGGCCCAATAAGGCTGATGGCGATACGGAAGACTTAACGGGTTTCCGGGGCTCCGGCTCGAAGTGCAGGAGTAGGAACGGGGTGGTTTTTAGTCAGTCAGAGTCTGACACTCCCTCTCGCTTCACCTGGGCGGGAGAAATCATTGAATGATATTCCACTCTTAAAAAAAGGCAAGGTGTCGAAATCACGGTCCCTTTAAAAAATTATATTTTTTTAAGAAAAGATTTTATATGATTAGAGTAATTTGTTGACAACCTTATTGCACAATAACAGATTTAATGCCATTTCTGAAAAAAATATCTATCATAGACTCCCATTAGAAACGAAACCATTGGCCCTGACACTAAACAAAATAGTTGACAAAAGTTTGCAACAGACCGCCATGTAAACCGACGCTAAATATTGCCGCATGCTACTCAACGCTCCGCTAGTTCGCTACCAGTGCCCGTCTGAATCACAACACCGCACTGCCCTTTTTTTAAACAAAATCGGTTAAATAAACACCGTGCAAAAAATGTAGGTAGTCGCGAAAAAAGTGAGTGTAATAAAATTTCTAACTACCCTTCTTTGGTTGGGATTTAAAAAGTGATTTTTTTTTCTTTGTGTGGTTCTGTATTGTTTTGTTTATTAAACTGTCAAATACCAAGCGGTCACCGGTGACCGCGACCTATTGTTCTTTAATTGTGTCTATAAAACCGGTACTCGACGAGTTAACAAAAGATTTTAGTTATAAATATTTGAAGTTTTTTCAAGTGTATTTGGAATCGTTTCAGTTGTGAAAAAATCTATTTTTGACTCTATAAGTGTTCTATAAAGTGATTTTCAGTGACAATTATGAAAGGAATAATCATTTTAAAAAGTGTAAATTATACAATTCAAGTGATGTTTTCAGTGTTATCAAATACATTTAAGTTTATCTGAAAAACAGTGATTTCAGTGTTTAGATAAATTAATAGATTTCTTGAGTGTGATTGCCTGAATATTTCAGTATAATCAGTGTTAATAAATTATCAAGGTTATTTAACGGAATGAATGGATTCTTTTAAAGGTAATTAGCTTGCTTTAGTTTTTTAGTAGTAAAATTATGTTTTTTGTGTTTAACGTACTTTATAGGTACGTGCATTTTATTTATTGTAACAATTCGTGCACGAACTCGTACTTAAGCAGATTTTAATGCCTTAGGCAATATTTTTTTGACATCATCATCATCATCAACCTATAAATGCCCACTGCTGAGCAAAGCCTCTTCTCACACATTTAAGGTTTGAGCATTAATCACCACGCTTTCTCAATGCGAGTTGGCGATTTCAAACTTATAATTAGTACATAAGTCAAGGTTTCTCACGATGTTTTCCTTCACCGTCTGTCAATGGTGTCTAGATAATCATAGAAAGTACATATAACTCGGAAAATGTTACATTAGTACTTGCCCTTGCCCGAACCCGCTCGCTCATGCATGAGAAGCATCTTAACCCCTCGAGCGTCCTTATGAGCACCCGGTGGATCATAAGAAAAAATGCTCCATGCTGCTTTCTCTTTTATAAAATCTATTATTAATGTTTTGTTTTTATTTTGACTGTATTTTTTATTTCTATTGTAATGATCCTTGTTTTCGTGTGCCAATGGCCAAATAAATGCATTTTCTTTCTTTATTTCTTTCTTTCTACAAATGTCACGTGTGCACCCGTTGGATCATAAGGAACGCGGACGCTCGACGGGTTAAACCTCCGGAACATCACAATAACTATGTACTTTCTAAAATAATTTGGTTTTCGTTAAGTTTTGGATTGTTTTCAATCTTTACTTAGACCCACACTTAGACCTCATGGTTAGCATGTTTTAAGTAGTTTCTAAGCTGTTAATTGGTGACTCAGTTATAAACTTAAAAGCTGAGCTAATTGACTGTATTAGTAAAAATCATAGCATTACACAAATATCTACTTTACCCAAACAATAATAGGATTCAATTTCAGTAACTCAAATTACAACTTACGCTCACTCCCACATTATTCCTAAGAAAATTCTAAGAAAAGGCCTATGTTTCATAAACATTTACTGATGAACGTGACGTCATTAAATGACGACGTTCCTGACCTTGTCCGTCAACCCTATATCCATTACAATAAGATCTATTTTCGCATATCAATATTCCAACGTGCAGTTTCCATTCTTACGTTTAGCATTTATCTCATTGCCTTATCTTTTGTATATATTGTTATATATTACGCATTTAGGAATGATCCGTAACGACGTGCGCAGGAGTTTGCTCTGTAGTTACAAAGATAATTGTGTGTACGTGTTGAATAGGTGGGTAATACCTAAGTAAAGATGGAGGAAAAGAGAATGTGTTTATTTTGATCACATCATCAATCACGCCTATTTTTTTTATTTATTTATTTATCATATTTACAACAAGTACAGGATTATCCATTTAAAATAGCAACCAAAATCCACTAAGGTTTAAACTTGTGCTATCATGAATCAATCTCCAAATCGATTTTCTATAAAATGAGGTTTTAGAAATACATATATACGTTAATGACGCCAATAATATAAACAACCTAGGATTGAAATATATATTTGAAATAGGTACAGACGAATATGTAATTATATCTGACTATCAGTAGAAGGCACACTATACGGACATATATCGACCAAATTGACGATAATATATTAAAGAAGGGCCAAATTAAAAGTACCCTTACCGACGAGCATGCATGAAAAGACTGATAACTGCTAAGGAAGCGAAAGAGGTATGTAAGAATCGTAGCAATTGGCATTCCATAGACTGCGTGTCTGCCTGCCCCGATGGGAGACAGCCGTGAGGTTATGTATGTGATATGTATGATGTATGTATTTAACTATATTGTTCTCAAGATCTCCGTAAGTTAAGTAATGAAAAAATATTAGACACATATTTTTTAATTTGTCGTATAATAAAACAACACTTAGATAAAACGAATCAAAGTTTCAACGTCAACGTCATTACTACGTATAAAATGTACATAGAAGTGACGTCACGCGACATTTTAAATCAATATATCGTCGAAAGTATTCGTTACTGTAAGAAAATAAAAAATACGTGTCTAATGATTTAAAATAATCTACCAGACGGACATTGAAATAAAAATTAGGCATCTACCTTATTCTTTATATGAGTGAACATCAGAATCAGATACCTACCCCCCATTTTTATCATACAATTTCGATCTTCATTATTTTTCAAATACAGTTGAAGGCAGACATAAAATCAAACAAATGTTAACCTATCTACAGACTAGGTCTTCTATAAACCCCTCTTTAAATACACCTGAGCAAACATCAAGAGCTTTATCAAGGTTCGGTTTGACCTTTACAGTAGCTCATATATAAATCCCATGGTTTAACAGAGAGTGGTCGGTTACTGACTACCTCGTTGGCCGATTGGTCGCAAGTACGACTGACGAGCAAGGCGTTTCGGGTTCGATTCCCGGGTCGGGCAAAGTATTGCTGGCTTTTTTTTCAAAACATCTCAGAAGTAGAACTTAGTTTGGAAATGTGCCCGGTATATGGCAATAGGCTCACCCCCTATTACATGGGACTCATAACATAAATAGTGGAAAGTGGGTGTGTTGTCATTGTACAGTGGTATTAAGTGCCGTAATGTGTAACTCTGCCTCCTTCGGGAATAAAAGGCGTGATGTTATGGTTGGCTATATAACAAGAGCACGTCTCTTATTCCTAAGTGAAAGGAGGCCTAGAATTTAGATTTTTCCAATTATGAAACCTAAATAGTAAGGTGAGAACTAGGGAATACAAATCTCGCGAGATTGAGGCTCAAGCGAGATTATAAAATAGTGGTTAGTTCATATTATAAATTTTGTGAGACATACTAAATTAATTATTAGGCTTGAAACTAGTCGAGTTCCTCGTCAAATGATTACGTGGGCAAGCCGAAAACATAACCATCGGTTAGTTTATTGGAGCAAGCCAATCAGAGCTCCGATCGCGGTAACGTTAAGATCTCTTTAGACGTATAAGAAAGAAACTCATACATACTAAGCCAGCATACTAAAGAAGACCTATAAGTGCTATAAGTAGTGCCTAATCTAGGTCTTTCAAAAGGTCCCACTTGCAAAACTATTCTGTCCACAAATTAAAATTATCTTCCGAGGTGTGGTTTGACCTTTCCGATAGCTAAACCCATCGTTAATAACAGGGAAGGGGCTGTACTAAATAAAACAATACCATAGCTGTTATTCATTATCAAATTGATAGCAATCAGATCTCTGTTTTGTAAAACAAAGCTTTCGTTGTGTTTCGTCGTTTAAGTGATGTTACAGGAACCCCCTCCCCCAAAGCCTGGTAATGTAACTCACTGATAAGTCCTGTGGCGATGCAGGTGTCCATAGGCAGGATTGATGACATGTGATCCACCTGCTCGTTTGTCCCTTTACCCTATGAAAAAATATCAATATAAGTCAAAAATCAATATATAGGTCTCCCAAAATGGGTATTTTGGTAGACCCTATATTTTTCAATAGAACTATCTGTGCAAACTTGAAGCACTTTTTCTAGGTGTGGTCTGACCTTTACAGTAGCCGTACCCCATGGTTTACGACAGGGAGTGGACTCTTATCGTGATTGATCGCCATTCCCTAACCACTATGACTCATGGTGAATAATTTTCGCTCTATTTTTAGCGAAGTTTTGCGGTTGCCAAGTTTATGGTGGGTAGTTGCTATGGGATTTGTTGTTTCATGGTATAGTGTGAGTGAAGTAACGCTTTGTTAACCGAGGTTGCTTTATGGATGGGTGTAATTTGTTTGCTGTGGGGTGACGGCAGAGTAGAATATGTGTATTTGTCACAACTGCTGCTATTCCGTGGGTGTCATAAAAGGCGACTAAAGGGATTATATATTGACAGAGACCAGGAAGCAACGCTCTCTGATAAACCTGAACCATTTAAACTGTGATCTTTAACTCGCCCTTTATACGTGGAGAATACAGCAACATTTTAAGTAAGAGAGATAAGTGTGGGAGAGCCATGCTTCGGCACGAATGGGCCGGCTCGACCGGAGTGATACCACGGCCGAGCAGAAAACCGACGTGAACGTGTTGTGTTTCGTCGTGTGATTGAGGTTACCGGAGGCCCAATTACCCCCATCCCTAGTCCCCGCCTCCCGAATCCCCGAATCCTGCACAATCCTCAAATTTCCAATTCCCAATTCCCTAAAGGCCGGTAACGCACTTGTAACGCTTTGGTGTTTCGAGTGTCCATGGGCGGCGCCGATTGCTTACCATCAGGTGATCCGTCTGCTCGTGTACCGGCTTATGCTATAAAAAAAATACTCATAGTCCAGCATTGGATATTGAACAGCCTTAATAAGTAATAAGTGATACATACACAAGTAAAACGTAAGTAAAATATGAATGAATGCTTATAAAATTATCCATGAACTGTTATCAAAAAGAATTTAATTCCCTCGCGGTTCATTTATTATACTTTTTGCTCATCACTGCATCCGTTATTTTAAGATAAAAACGCCTACAGTTAACCGCTGCCATGACACTTTATTTTTAATCAATACTTGATAATAATATTAAATCATCATCATCAGTCGGTTTCAATGCTCGGTAAAGGCCTCTGCTCACACGGTGAAGGAATGATCATTAACCACCACGCTTGTTCAAGGTGGATTGGCGATTTCAAACTTATAATTTTAAGTTTATATGTAAGTCCCAAGTTTTAAATGACTCGACCGGAGTCATACCAAGGCCTTACAGAAAACCGAAGTGAAACAACACTTGCTGTGTATGTCGCTGTGCGAGTGACATAACTGGAGCCCCAATCCTCCTTGCTCATTCCCAATTTTCAATCCTCAAATTGTAAACTTGCACAAAACTGGCAACGGCACTGTAACGTATCTGGAGTGGTGGGTGTCCATACGTAGTACCGATTGCTTACCATCAGGTGATCTATCTGCTAGTTTGACGACTTATCGCATAAAAAAGATCCTTAGAATCCATGTTTTCCTTTATTATGTGCCGGTGGCAGTGCATAAAAGTCATACAGTTTTATAATACGAGCACCATGACTTTTCATCCTAAACTTCATTACTAATATTAAACTTATATCTTCTATCACGTTCAGACATTAGATTCAGCATACCAAAAGAGCATGTTGCCCACGTGATAATAATAATAATTAGTACAATTACTAAATCGATGATGTCACAACGATTCTTTGTTTTACCAAATTGTTTGATATGAGTTTAGGTACCTAACTTCCTTATCTCTTGCTAAATGTATTATTAAAACAGCTGTGAGATGTGCTTATCTTTAATATGACATAACCTTATAATTTGTATCACAACGGTTTTGAATTTGAATGTTTTGTAATGTAACAGACGCTAGTGCATTGCCATTGATCATTCATACATAACATCATGTCTCTCATACGAGTAGGTTCGGACTATGGATTGCCCATTGCTACAATTCTCTGAAGGGGTACCTACATTACGGTACTTTATGCCACTGTACAATGTAACACCCACTTTCCACTATTTATGTTATGGGTCCCATGTAATAGAGGGTGAGCCTATTGCCATAAACCGGGCACAATTCCAGGCTCCATGCTACTAGTACTAGTGAGATTTTTTTTTAAACCCAGTAGTACTTTGCCCGACCCGGGATTTAGCTATCGAGGCAGTCTTACCTCTTTCGTCATTAACAGACCAATCAAGCCATTGCTGTACTTTGAATTTCCTCTGCATAGTTCTAACCTCTACTTGTCCATGGGTGGCGCTGGTTGCTTACCATCAGGTGACTCGTGTGCTCGTTCTATCACGGAAAAAAAGAGGCTTTGACATAATTTCCACGATTGATAGACGGATTAGAGATCGTAGTTTAAAAGGTTCAGGTTTATCAGAGAACGGTGATGCTGAGTCTTCATCAAATGTGAAATCCATTAAGGTCGAAATTAAAAACAGATTTCAATTAAAAATCATTGTATTAAGATCGATTTTTGACACTTTTGTATGTATTTTTTTTTTGTAAATTGTTAAAAACTTTATTCATCATCGAGATTTTGCATTAATAAGGAGGAGATTATCCGTTAAAAACGGAAGAGTTTAATCACTATTGATATACGGAACATCACCATTGGGAGGACTCATATTAAGGGGAATTCCTAAACACTGGTAAATCCCTATAAAACCGGTGGGCGTCTCTTCCCTTTAGCAAAGTACTGATGATTCAAATGCATTCAGCGGCAGTTTCCTTTCATACATAGCTTTGCGTACTTTGACCCTTTGCGGATGCATATTATCCTCATCACGTCTTTTTTCATAGGGCTCTTGGCTTAACCGACTTCAAAAGAAAAGGAGGTTCTCAATTTGACCTGTATGTGTGTTTGTCGGTATGTACACATACATACCGACAAACGAATGTGCGAGATTCCTTCGCGATTGGTTGAACCGAATTTGATGCGGTTTTCAGAAAAGTGTTTGTTACACTTAGGAGAAGGTTTTAGTACTTGTATATTAATTAACCGACTGTAAAAAGGAGGGGTTGATGTTGGTTTTTCTAAACGTCGTTTATAAAGCGCTGATGGGTTACCATCTGCTCGTTTTTCCCCAATTGTATAAAGAACCCAGTAAATTATAAGATTGTCAAATTGAGTTAAAAAGTGTATGACTATCCAAATTTTCTTCTTTGTCTTCTTTTCTTCCTAATCCTAGCGATGGAAGAATGCAGAGGGGTTTGCCATACCTCCACTTTTAGCAGGCAGGTTTTTTTTCTTGGATAAGCCGGTAAATGAGTAGACTGATCACCTGATGGTAAGCAATCGCAAATGACACATGAAACACATGAGGTGTTACTTATGTTTTATGGATTACAAATTTGAGGATTGATTGGGGATTCAGGGATTGGGGAGATTGGAGAGGGTTATTGGGCCTCCGGTTACCTCACTCACATGACGAAACACAACGCAAGCGTTGTTTCACGTCGGTTTTCTCTGAGGCCGTAGTATCACTCCGGTCGAACCGGCCTATTCGTGCCGAAGCATGGCTCATGTTAAGACAAAGACCGTTCTTGCTCGGTCTCTGTTAATCGTCGCTCTTATAACACCCGCTGAAGTCGGCGTGGTGACAATTATATACTCTTCTCCACCGTCATCACACACCAAATTTAAATAAAAACAATAATATTTACAATCAAAATGAAGTATTTTTCCATATTAACATGTGTAGTGACAAAACATCAAGTTGTTATCAATTTAGCAAAAACTGAGTCATCTCATGTAGTAAGTAGGCTAATTGCTCATAGAAATTGTTGGAAGTGCATTCAATTGAGGACTTTGAAGCTGTAGGGAATGAACTTCATTACACACAAAGGCATAGTAGGACTACCATACGACAAATTCTGGTAATCATTATCATCATCAGCAGTTGTTTTCCGTTCAGTTTTTTTTTAAGAGGGAATATCATCGAATGACTTTTCCCGCCTGAGTGACGCGGGAGGGAGTGTCTGGCTCTTACTGACTAAAAACCACCCCGTTCCTACTCCTGCACTTCTAGCCGGAACCCCGGTATCCCGTTAAGTACTCCGCGTCTCCGTATCGGCATCGGCCTTTTTGGGCCTTATCTGTGGTGGTCTGATGACTGTTTGAGCTCCGCACGCTCGGGTGTGGTTCTTGTCGGGCGGCGAGCTACCCATTCTCGCCGTCCTCAGGCCCGTGCTTACGGTGGAACCTCCAGCAGAAGGCGTTTGGTTTGAGAAGGTTTATAGTCACAAACGGTGAAGCAAAACATATCGTGAGAAAACCTGGGCCTATAATTTCTAATTATAAGTTTGAAATCGCCAATCTGCATTGAGCTACCATGATGATTAATGCTCAAACCTTCTCCGTGTGAGAAGAAGCTTTGCTCAGCAGTGGGTATTTACAGGCTGTTGATGACGATGATGACTTCTCCTACAATCTTTATTATTCTTTAATTCAATATGTCCCGATAATAAAAACGTAAAGTTGATTCACCTCTACCTTGATAATAATTTCATATGAAACCAGTATCCACCCGAGAAATCCCTCGCAACAAACTCTAACTCATAGCTACTAAGCTAATTACATAAATATTTTAATTGTTGCATGTATAAACAAACTTATATGAAGATAAGAGAGTAATTTGTAAATAATTGTATGTCAAGAGATATCAAATTTCTACGTCTTAAAAGAAATTGGATCAGTGTTGTACATGTATGTAGCGATATATTTATATCTTGTATGTACTGGGCGTCGGGCCGTCTGATGTTAGTTAGCACCAAATTGTTAAACTAATTAGCTATTTATGTAGAGATGAGGCGTTGTCGATACTTTGTAGATTGTATATCGATAAAATATTTTTGAGGTGTGTTAAAAGAAGTACAGGGATTTGTATGTGATTACAGATATTATTTTAAAAATTCGCAAGTGCGACCGCCGGGCAAGGGGTCTCGGATTCGATTCCCGGGTCGGGCAAAGTATTACTGGGTTTCTAAAAAATCTCAGTAGTAACACGGAATCTGAAAATGTGTCCGGTATATGGCAATAGGCTCACCCCCTATTACATGAGACTCATAACATAAATAGTGAAAAGTAGGTGTTACTTCAGTGTGCACCTCTGCCTACCCCTTCGGGCATAAAATGTATTATAAAAATCGAAGGGGTGATGTCACTAGTCCGATTACACACAAGTGAAGTTTAAGCGCGATTTTTTAACCACATTCCTAATTCAATAAAAAAAGAACCAATGACAGTTTTTAAAGCACTCTTGTTAAACAAATGTTATTACTCTGTGTCTAATTGTTTAGCTGATAAATTGTAACTGTGTCGTAATATGTCTGATGATGAACCTGTATCAATGTTTGCATGCCACAATGGTAGAATGTAATACAAAGATACCTTATTTGTTAAAATATCACCTTATTGTAAATACCTGCATTCTGAGCAAATAAATAATTATTCTATTCTATTCCATTTTATTCACATGGATAGAAATTCATGTGTTATTGGATAGTAGCCCGCCAGGCATGATTACTTAGTCTAGTCGCAGAATCCTGTCTTTTTATAACTTAGGGAACATACATACTCATACCCTATTCCATGAAGTATCCCTAACTTCATGACGCCACTTCGCCAGTAACAAGAGCATATAAAAATTAGTTTTTTTATCAATGTTTTAGGCTAAAGGCCTCGTAAATTTTTTTAATTACTTCACTACACACTTCTATCTCAAGTTCACATGTTATACACAATACAAACAAAACCAATATCAAAGTCAAGATTGTTATGACACTGTCAATGCCCTCAAAAACTTCCGCATTTCAAATATAACGGTTTAGCTCCAAGGGCAGTAAGACTCGAGCGTTATAAAACTTGGGGTCAATGCAAAAAACCGCAATTATCTTTAACCCAAAGATATGAGGCGTCAAAACTGACACCCTATCATGACAAAAATAGTCATTATCGACCCCTAGGTCAATTAAAAATTATGTCAGGGATCTCGTTAAGTTCCTATCTTGAGGAATACTAGCTTCCGCGTTTGGGTTCGGTTGTGGTGCTATTTGATTGGAGTGTATGCTATTGGCTTGAGTTAGTGTGTGCTAACGACCATTTACTATTACAACGATCAATTTCAATTTAAACTAGTAAATGCAGGTTTTAATAGTGCATAAGTAAACTCATATGCTCACGCTATCTGTTCCTTACTCTCATGATCCGATGTCACGGCAATCTGACGCGACCAGAGGGACTTGAGGCACAGGACAGAAGCAAAGACGATACACAACCTAATTTCCAGGTTCAAGGTTACAAATCTATTTGCTTTACAGTCCCGACCTACGAGCACTCAATCAACAAAAGAAATTTCTGCCTAATCAGTTTTCAATAATTCACCTAACAAACAAACTCACTTCACATAAAACACATAATTATAAAATACTCAACAAAAAATCCGTTACAATTCAAAAAGTATCGATATCGATAAACGTTACAGAACAACACTAGCGCAATAAATCATTATCGTTAACGTCACAATAATACTAGTAATGACCTAGCCTCATTTGTTATTATATTCACAATCAGAAGGGAGCCAAGAACATAATTAACATCATTAATTAATTGACTGCCTCGTTGACGAGTGGTCGCAAGTGTGACTGCCGGGCAAGGGGTCTCAGGTTCGATTTCCGGGAAAAGAATTACTGGTTCGATTCCCGGGTCGGGCAAAGTATGTATTACTAGGTTTTTTTTTAATTCTCAGTAGTAGCACGGAGTCTAGAATTGTGCCTGGTATATGGCAATAGGCTCACCCCCTATTACATGGGACTTATAAATAACTAGGTACTTCCGCTTGCGCCTATTAATCGTAGCGTTATATTTTATAGCCCATAGCCTTCCTCAATAAATGGGCTATCCAACACAGAAAGAATTTTTCAAATCGGACCAGTAGTTTTGGAGATGATTAGCGCGTTCAAACAAACAAACAAAAAAACAAACTCTTCATCTTTATAATATTAGTATAGATGAAAAGTAGGTGTTGCATTGTATAGTGGCATTAAGTGTCGTCATGTGTGTGTCATGTTATGTTATGTGTGTTTAAGAATTGTAGTATGGCGCTCTTTGTCATGTAGCCAGAAACCACAGAGCGCCACCGTGTACTACTGTGCTCCTTATATACTTCTTTAGCTTTATTTAATTTAGCTGTAACAATAGCGTGTTAAGCATGTAATCCATAAAAGATATAAGACATTTTGAAATTAAGTTCTCATTCAACACACTTAAAGTTAAAATTACCGTAGCACTCAATCTCAGAAACAACAGCACTTTGTTTAGAAATACTGTCAATTCTAATTTGATTCCTAAAGCCATTTATTTACAGTACATTTTTATTTGTATTAAAATCTGAGCAGACACATTCTACTGAATGAGATGACATCATGTCTGTTTCAGGGCACAGTGCAGTTTTTATCTAAAAATAAATATAAATGTATGTTTGATTGTATATCCTATCTATATATTTATTTATCAAGACCATAACAAGCACTTACTCATGAATTTTGATATTATTATCAATCATGCAAATCCTGGAATTGCATTTTTATATATGGGCGAGGTTTATCCAAATATAAGGGACGAGATATCTGATAAATTCGAATTTAGGGTTCCTAGTTATACTTTGATCGGCCCGGGATACGTACGTGTGGTATTCGCAGTTAGTAGTGTCATATTACTCATTAATTTATACATTTTTTTCTTACTGGAGATATTATTTTATATGGTGAGGTGACTAAAGCCGATAAGACTCAAGCGGATATTTTTGCCCAAGCATAGGTGAAAACCGGAGCTGCAGACGGCCTAACGGGCTACCGTGGTTCCAGCTTGAAGTAGAAATAGGAAGGCCTCTGGCCTTAGTATAAGTTTCCATTACGTTTAAAATAATCGAAACGAGTACGCGTTCGGCACTCTGATTGGCGGGCGCCAATGAACCAACCAATCGGAGCGCTGGACGAGGTTTCGTTTCGATTACTTTAAACGTAAAAGTAACTAATACTAAAGGCCCAGGGTGGTGTTTAGTCAGTAAGAGTGAACATCCCTCTCGCCTCAACCTAGGCGGGAGAAGTCATCGCATGATTTTCTCCCCAACAAAGGGATAGTTGGAAAGGGATGCACGTATCTATTCAACGTATTTGCATCTCTTTTTAACTGTACTAAAGAGGAGCTCTCCGCTTAAGTATTGTTCTGTAACATTGGCCTTAATCAAAATTGAAGTACATACTTTAGAATGTATTTGATAAATCCGTTCAAGAGATAATAGTCATAATAAACTTCACATTATTTCGGCCTTAAGGAAAAAAATTGTATTTCATTTAATTGAGGAAAAATTGTTATAGAATTGTTCATTCCTGCATGAACTCGGACGCGGCGTTCACACAACTACTTATCAAATACTTGAAACATTGTGTTTGGAATCACGGTACAAATTAGATCAGTTTGCATAGACATGCCTTCTTGAAATACAAATAAAAAAATAAATTTTTTGTATTGTATTTTGTTGTGTAATACCGTTTCTATAAACCGCGGCGTGTGAAGAAAATAAAGAATAATAAATACGTGTTCATTTTTTGTGTTTAAAATAAGAATTTTGTGTTTGTATTGTTTTTTGTGATATATAATACTTTTAAAATGAGTACATTAAAAAGTGTTAGTGTGTAGGGAAGTTCTGTGTAGTGTATTTGAAGTTTTTTGTATTATTGTGTCATTTGGATTGGAGCGGTCAAAATGGCGAATACAGGTACTTGGTTGGATTTGTTTTACATGACATGTCATATTGTAAGCTAGCTTTAACACGTTTGTTAGGGAGTAGGCAGAGGTGGTAGATACTATCAGTGTCGTTATTCAAACTTGAACTCTGATCAAATCCACAAGTCTTCCACAGCTGAGCATAGGCCTCCCTCCAGTGACTTTCACTTGAACTGTATAATAAAGTAATATGGACTATCAACACAAAAAGCATTTTTCAAATTGGACCATTGAATTCCGGACATTACCGCGTTCAATATAGAATTGTAGCAACAAAAGTCAAAAGACTGGCACAGGGTATACTTTTTCGTGGGTAACACATAAGTCATTGTAATTTAAAAACTATCTGACGTGGATTTTTTTTTATATTTTTCTGATCACTGTTGGAACCTTGCCGATCATCTGGTGCAGTTTGATCGTCGACTTCAGGGACACCTGTATGATAGTAATAGTGACATAACATAATATCGCGCTTTTTATCCCCGAAGGGGTAGGCATAGGTGTACATTACGGTACTTATGCCACTGTACAATGAAACACCCACTTTTCACTATCTATGTTATGAGTCATGTAATAGGGGGTGAACCTATTGCCATATACCGGGCACAGTTCCAGACTCCGTGCTACCGAGATTTTTTGAAAATCCCAGTACTACTTTGCCCGACCCGGGAATCGAACCCGAGATCCCTTGCCCGGCAGTCGCAATTGCGACCACTCGGCCAACGAGGCAGCCTGGATAGTATAAGATTGATAGTGATCACTATATAAATAGACGTACCAAGTTACTTCTACATTTACACTATTAGTAGATAATATTTATCCGATATATCATAAATTGTAATTACATTAATTGCAAGTTGATAGTTTGCATTTTGTAAAATGATAACATTTATTTATAAACAAAACAGGTATACGGAAATGTTTTTCTCGTGTTCTCTTATCTATGTAAACATGGTATCATGCGTGTTTTATGCTAAAGGGATAGGCAGACGTGTATAAAACTGTGATTTCTATCCATTATGCTAGTAATGCATAAACTGTCAGAGTTACTTAAGTGAATTTCTACTTTAAACGTTTTGCATTAAAGTTGACATTGTATCAAAAAAGCAGGTTAGGATCGGGGCTTAATGTGCGGGGGCTTAACTAAATCTTTTAGTGCATTGGGATAATTTTTTGTATAACATTGCTCATGATTATGAACCCCGTTGTGACACGAGATCAGTCAAGCGCCCTCAAACTGTTTACATGAGCAAACCATATCTTTAAAAACCCTTTGAGTACCGTTATTATAGATACAATTAAAGAACAATAGGTTGCGGTCACCGGTGTCCTCGCGGTGTTTGACAATTTAAGTGGTTTGGCTCGATCTATTTGTGCATCTAAAGATGGTAAAATATTGGAAACCTCCTCAATCCTAATATTTTGTTTAAACCCGTCGTCAGGTATTTTAAGGCCCTGACTCACTATAACGATCGTCATAGATAGACAATTTAAAACTATACCCATCATCAAACCGACCTTGACAACTGTAACTTAACCTGTGATTAAGCCACGACCTCGCGGTCATGAAACTGTAAATCTCATACAAATCGTTTCAAACAATCGCTGTTTGGCTGTTTGCATGGATCACCTGAGTCATAATCCAACGTTGAACTGGAGCGGTTGTCAATTGTTTTTATCGTATTTTGTTTTGTGGATTTTATTTTTAATTTGTAGGTAAGTATGGTGTACTTTCCTCTGGAGTTTCCTATCGGCTTTTCCCAGTGCATCCTATCCTACGTAAATTGTCGTGGAGAACCTAACGGGTTACCGGGGCTCCAAATCGAAGGGCAGGAGAAGGAACGGGGTGGTTTTTAGTCAGTAAGAGTCTGACACGCCCTCCCGCCTTACCCAGACGGGAGCAGTAATTCGATGGTTTTCCCCCTTTAAAAAAAATCCCACGTAAATTACACACACACTTAACATCACGCCTTTTGTCCCCGAAGGGGTAGGCAGAGGTGCACATTACGGTACTTAATGCCCCTACGTAAATTAATTATGAATGTGAACTTGTATGTTTGTAAATGCACCCACGACACAGGAGAAAAACCTACAGTGGGGAAGTTTAAAAAAAATTAAATTACATTTATAATATTAGCTATAGGATACTCGACTCGATAGACTGCCTCGTTGGCCGAGTGGTCGCAAGTGCGACTGCTGGTCCCCTTGACCGGCAGACTTGGGCCCGGGTCGAGCAAAGTATTACTGGGTTTTTAAAAAAACCTCTGTAGTAGCACGGAGTCTGGAATTGTGGCCGGTATATGATGCCAGACTTTTTTATTAGAACCCGATTGCATTTGTGATTATCATACATATTCAAAAATTCGTTTAAAGAGTGAAACAGAATAAAAATTTCTTACCTTTGTCTTGTTTTTTTAAACAAAATCTTCATTAAACTGTCAAACACCGCGAGGACACCGGTGACCGCAACCTATTGTTCTTTAATTGTGTCTATAATGACGGTACTCAAAGAGTTAAATCGTAAAATGAAAAAGAGAACCGTCAACTTACTTATTCATTTTCTCAAGTTGCTAATGTCTATCCATTTGTTTGTTTCAGCTCAACGATCTCATGAACGAGCTGTTCGAGACCGTTACAGCTGTATGCAACATGGACGACAATAAGCCTGGCAGTTTCCCAACAGAGAACTCAGATGGCAGCACTAGCGAAGGTAAGATTTCAGACGTTTTACTTGAGTGTATTTAAAGATCTCTTGGAAATCACATCGCACAGTGCGAGTCAAACAAAATGAAATTCTATTGTGATAGAGATAACACCTAAATTGAAGAAGAATATGAAACGTATTAAATAAAATTAAACTTGAAATGTATAGAAAGAAAGAAAGAAAAATCATTTATTCGACAGTAGGCACGCACACAGATACAATAAAATACAAAATTAAAAAGAAAAGAACAAGTAAATACACATATTTATACAGATATAGAAAAAAAACACAAAGAAACGACAACGTATAACAAAACAGTGACAATAGAATACTAACACAATAATTAAAAATTAATAAAAACAAGATATAAATAAATAAATAACATTTACGGTGCGTGCCCTTGCCAAAAGGGCCTCCATCTCATATCTCTACAGCATCTATAGTGTATCTTCAAATAGTTATGTAAAGCAATAGTGGATAATGTTATACTTATCTAATTATTATTATCCGAAGTTTAATTTCAAAAAAAGATCAAACGAAATTGTATCTAAAATACTAATTAATTTTTGTATTTTTTTTTTTAATTGGACATTGTGATATTTATTGAAAAATAGCTCACCCCCTATTACATGGGATTCATAACATAAATAGTGAAAAGTGGGTGTTACATTGTACAGTGGCATTTAATGTCGAAATGTGCACCTCTGCCTACCCCTTCGGGGATAAAACGTTAATCATACATTCCAAAATAATGGCAACCTGCTTAACTTATCTAATTCTACTCTCTCTAATTACAGAATCAGTAAAACTAACAAGAAGTTTGACAGAAAAAAGAAAGAACTACGTCCGTAGAGTATCGACAAGGGTCGCCTATTTAGACCCAAAGAACATCAAGAGATTCAGACACCAGACCTCAATCTGCTCATACAAATCCGAAGTCATAGACAACCCCTATTCCACCTTCAGATCCTGGAAAAGCTTTAGAACCTCTCAAGGAAATATAACAAATATAACCAAGATGGATGCCGCTTCGAAATTCAATTTGACAGATGCTGACGGCAATGTATTGTCTATGAAGGACGTGTTAGATGCCAGCTCGGATAGCATAGACAATATGAGCATAGATGAAAAGGCTGGGTGCATAGATTTGCCCTTTGAGCCTAGAGAAAGGGGGCTTTTTAATCTGTGTTTATTGGTTGGATTGAATCATATGACTGGACAGGCGTATGTTAAAAGCGTGTTCCCTAGTCAGGTGAGTGAGTTGTTTTTAAACATATTTGTTAAACAATTTTAGAGTGAGTGCGAGTTAGAGAGCAAATGGGTGCCAGACCCGAGCGTACAGCGCGATGCGTTCCGCGCTCGCCTCAAAGAGCCATGAGACCACCACAGATGGGGCTCAATAGGGCTGATGCGGATACGGTGCCGTGGAGAACTTAACGGGTTGCCAGGGCTCCGGCTCAAAGTGCAGATGTAGGAACGGGGTGATTTTTAGTCAATAAGAGTCTGACACTTCTGTCCTCACCCGGGCGAGAGAAGTCATTGGATGGTGAGCCGTGTGCTTTTTTGCCGCCGGTCGTGGTATAAAAAAATTAAAAAAAATGTCGCTCGCTTGCCCATGGGATAAAAAATACTCTATATATGTATATACGTCTAGACCATAATCTACCACTGTTTCATATTTCATTCCGATCCGTTCAGCCGTTTTGCCGTGAAGAAGTAACGAACAAACAAGCATACAAACATACAAACTTGCGCATTTATAATATTACTGGCTTCTGCCCTCGACTTCGCACGCACAATCCTGTTTTTTCGGGATATACATTAAATAAAAGTATTCTATGTCCGTCGTCTGGTTCTAAGCTACCTCCTCGCCGATTTTCAGTCAAATCGGTTGAGCCGTTCTTGAGTTATAAGCAGTGTACATACAGATTAGGATTACATAAATCTTAAAACTAACTAACTAAAACTCTTCTAACATAGCACGCTAAACATTCCAGGTACAAGTGCCGCCCCACATAGAGAACCTGGTCTTCCCGGAGACGATGAGTTCATCACCTCGCAGCGAGTGGTCAGTGGACGCTCGGAGCTTGCAGTGTTACTCGCTCGTACTCACAGACGAGCGCGGCGAGCGGGCTTATGGGTGAGTAGTACTCAACCATGATCATCATCATCAATAGTCTATAAATGCCCACTGCTGACCAAAGCCTCTTCTCACACGGAGAAGGTTTGAGCATTACTCACAAGGCGTGCTCAATGCGGGTTGGCGATTTCAAACTTATAATTACAAATTATAAGCCCAGGTTTCCTCACGATGTTTTCCTTCACCGTTTGTCAGTGATGTCTGAATAATCTTAGAAAGTACATATAATTCGGAAAAAGTCACATTGGTACTTACCGATGGTAGGTTTCGAACCCGCACCCTCATGCATGAGAAGTGGGCGTCTTAAACCTCGGGGCCACCACGACTATCACACGAGGAAATGTGTATGCAGAAATATGTAGATATAGAAAATAACCTATTGACTTTTGGACTATTGTAACCTTTATTGGAATCGGCCAACGTGGCAAGGGTTGAGGCGTCATGCACACATAAATGTCCTATAGTCGGTGGCGCTGTGTGTTGGGTTGTTCCGTTCCCAATAATAAGGTTGACCGGATCAATCTGTCACACGCGTCATACTCGTTAACGGGTGCCTTCTACTGGGGCAGGTCGGCTCTCTCATCTTGTTGGTGGGCTAATTTCGTAGTCTTCGAAATAGAAATAAATAGATAATTCCAAATTATTATGTAATTTATACTTTTAGTAATAATTATAGATGTGGTTAATTGTAGTGTGTAACTAGGTTCCCTCTTTACTTTATAAAACTTGACTAGATGTATTATAATAAAAAAAATGTATGACAAGGGCACGGACCAAGAGTCCGTGGAGAATTAATATGTAATATTATTAAAATAAACAGCCTATAAACGCCCACTGCTGAGCAAAGCCTCTTCTCACACGGAGAATGTTTGAGCATTAAACCACGCATGCTCATTGCGGGTTGGCGATTTCAAACTTATAATTACAAATTATAAGCCCAGGTTTCCTTACGATGTTTTTTTTTCACCGTTTGTCAGTGGTGTCTAAATAATCTTAAAAAGTACATATAACTCGGAAATATTCACATTGGTACTTGCCGTTGGTAGAAAGAAAGAAAGATATAAAATCGTCACGCGGTTTCGATTCCCGCACGGAGCAACCCTTTGTGTGATCCACAGATTGTTGTTCTGGGTCTGTGTGTCATTGTGTATGTGAACTTGTATGTTTGTAAACGCATCCACGATACAGGAGAAAATCCTAGTGTGGGGCAACAATAGATAATATATTTTAAATAGAAAATTGTATATTTCCAGTTACTGCCGCCGCGTGCTACCAGAGGGCGCTACCACGTGTCTACCACTCTGCTACTGTTTGATAGGTCGCTATAGAGCGCCTGGCTTCTATTATAAGGTACATCTATTTTATTTTCCGCTAATAATATCCACTAAATTAACTAAAAATTGCGGGTTACTCACGTGAACATACCCCCTCCACTGTCGACGCAAAATTTCGCAATATGGCGGATATGTTTACGTCATCGTGGGTGGGCTCTCGCGAAATCGCCGCGGCCCATTAAAATGACGATATCTCCAAAATATTGTATGAAAGATGTATATTAAGTTTATGTATTCATAATCTGTAGTTTATAGGCTACATCGTGAGTATAATTCATGATGATTTTACCAAATGATATATTGTTAATTCTAAGGCAAAAGATGGAGAAAGTGGAGAAAGTCGTTGTAAGAAAATATTTTGCATGGTATTAAAAAATTAATCAATTTTCTCAAATTACTTTTATTTTATTTACAAAAAAATATACTGTTGAATCATAATCCATTAAAAAAAACACGCTTTCATACTGTTTGTTTACACTACAAGCGTAACAATCACATGCGTCGTTTCTGCTACCTGAGCGCAACACAAAAAAGGGTCATGTTTATACTTCAATTCTGAGAACACTGTGAGCCAAGTGGCAAAAAACAAAGACTCATTCTGTAGTTGGGTTCGTAATTTTTACAAACAAAGGTTTAGCTGTTAGACATGTATACTTTACAAGTGTTGAACAAAAAACTAAGCACTTGAAAATAAGCGCTAAAAAACGTGCTCCCAAACTTTGCATCACAGAGCAAATTTTGTTAGAAGTTTTTCCAATATTAATTTATATTCTACAATTTGATAATATTTACTCATCAAAAAATATAATAATTAAGCAACTAAATATCAAAATCATTCAAAAATTAAAATCTAAAACAAACAATTTCTCTACAAAAAGTAGTAAGGAAGCTAACATAGTATGGACGGAAACAAAACAGCACGTGCACGTTTTAAAAAAATACTAATAAAAGACAAAACAAAAATGCACGCAAGAAACAATATCTAATAAGATAACAAAAAATATTACAATACTCGAAATAAAAATCCAAATCCACTCAAAAGTTTTATCCATACTTATCCAATTATGGAACTAAAATGGCGATTTGCCGAGGCCGATGACCTTGAGCCCGTTGTTGCGTATTTTAGTTTTATTCTTTACGCAAAATCTTATCGAAGATATTCAAATTAAATGCTGTGTACGTATGCAGTTAGATGTATTATTGATGTCATTCATTACATTTGGCTGTTACAGTAGTATTTTAAATGCAAAACAACTCAAAATGTAATGCGGTGACGCGCGATATGGGTGACGATGTTTATAAACAGATTAATTTCTACCCTAAATCTTTGTCTGACACTCAAGTCATGAATTAAAAACTGTTTATTGTTTACCCTTCCATGATAGTTAAACAATATATTGTCCAATTTCACTTAAAAACACCTTCAAACCATAAAAACACTTGGGTCTATAACACAACCACACGACTACAAACGGCTCCGCATAGACTAAACAATACTCATGTTACCGGCGGGAATTTGTTTAACATGTGGTGGTATATTCTATCCTTGTCGTATTCCCCGTATGTTTTGCAAGTTAGAACAGTAAAGATACACATTCCAACGCTTATTTTTGTAATTAAAATACGGCGGCAACGATCGACCAGCAGCTGGCGTCCGACAGATGAGCACGATTAGATATCGACCAGGAGATGGTCGATCGACAGTCGAGGGGATACCAAGAAAAGCTCTACTAGTTTCGAGCCACAGAGGGGCTCTTCCTCATGAGCAGCGTGCGCGGTCGCGGCGATGTCGCGCAGCCTACTGGCTAGCGTCGGCGCTAGCGTCGGCGCTTGCGTCAGTGTTGTTCACCACGCCCTCTGCCGGCGGACATCACGCGTGTTTGCTTCCGACTCCAGCGGCGGCGCCTGGGACGAAGTTGAAACGCATCGTACGCTCACCAGTGGCGCGGGTAATGGGTTTGATTCCGGGTTTGGCACAAAGTCAGTGATACATATAGCGCTTACTGTGTCACACTCCTGACTAGAAACGCTGTGGATCGTCATAGATTTTAAACTCGGCTTCCAAGCGGTATCGGCTTTCTCAGTATATTCACGTGAGTAACCCGCGATTTTTAGTTAATTTAGTATGTCTCACAATAGTTATTATAAAAATATCTTTAGACTAGCTTCTGCCAGCGGTTTCGCCCGCGTTCCCTATGTGTTAGTCCAGACCACCATCTTCTCTTGTTCTATTCTACCTTCACCACTTATCTTCTACTAGCTACTTCCGCGCGGTTTCACACGCTTTGCTCAGCTCCAATTAGTCGTAGCGTGATGTTTCATAGCCTATAGCCATCCTCGATAAATGCGCTATCCAACACAAAAATAATTATTCAAATCAGACTTGTAGTTACGGAGATTAGCGCGTTGAAACAAAAAAACAAACTTCCGCTTTATAGAGTCTGGCAAACGAAAGTAGAGACTGAAAAAGCCCGGCAAATTTAAAAAATATCAGTATAACAACCCAAAAATTAGTATGTCATACCTGGAGTAACCTAATTTGATACTTTATAATAATTTGTTTGTTTGTTACGTCTTCACGTCTGGTTACTCGGCTAACGAAGCAGTAATTAATGTATTAAATAAATATTTTTCAGGTACTAGAAGAAATAGAATCACACCACGGCAGCTCAGACGTCGAAATCCACTCAATACTACAACAGCTATTCGAAACAGATTTCCCAAACCCAGGCGAGGAAATCACAATCAACTACGCCAAGAACAACGATTACGACATCCCCGGTGATTATGAATCTCCGGACGGTGATTATAGTTTACCGAGCGGTGATTATAATGTGTCCCCGAAAAGCAAAACTTTGCCGGATCTGAGGAGGGAGGAGAAAAATGAAATTGCAAATTTTTATGATTTGGAAAATAACAATGGCGTCAAGAATTTTAATTCTAGCTTTGATATGCCTAGGTAAGTGATTTTTCGAGTTGTTTTTCATCATCATAACATCACGCCTTATATTTCCGAAGGGGTAGGCTAGAGATGCACGTTACGGCACTTAATGCCACTGTACAATGTTACACCCACTTTTCACTATTTATGTTGTACCATGTAATACCCCCCTATTACATGGGACCTATTGCCATATCCCGGGTACAATTCCAGACTTTTTTTAAAAAACTCAGTGGTAATTTGCTCGACCCGGAAATCGAATCCGATACCCCTTGCCCACTCGGCAAACGAGGCAGTCTATTTGTCTTTGTAAGGGTTTTATGTGTTTGTGATGGGGGTATAGTGTTTTTCTTTAGTGCGTAAGCCGGTAAACGAGCAGACGGATCGCCTGGTGGTGAGCAATCGGCGTTTTTTTAGACTAGAATATGGCAATAGGCTCTCCCCCTATTAGGTACATGGGACCCATAACATGAATAGTGAAAAGTGGGTGTTACATTGTATAGTGGCATAATGTGCACCTCTGCCTACCTCTTCGGGGATAAAGGGCGTGATGTTACGTATTTATATATACATTTTTTAACGACTGCAATAAATACTGTTCTTCTATTTCCAGAACAAAAATAATAAAGCGTCCGATAGAACCACGCGTGGACGAGGACAATATGTCAGTGTTGCTGGACTTGTTGGGCGCTGGACTAGTCATCAAGGTGTTCGGGTCACTACTGCTGGAGAGGAAGGTCATCATCATTGGAGACCAGCTCAGGTAAACCATCCATCTTGTATAATATATTTGTCACAAACTCACCAAGGCTACTCTTTCCGTGGGTATCAGACGTCTAATAGAATACTTTAACATAATTGTAGTTATTTAGAAATAACTAGCTTTTACCCGCGGCTTCGCTTGCGTCACAAAAGGATAAAAAGCCAATGTGACATGTAACAAAACACACAGCGCCATCTATACCAATACTTTTGTTTTCCCTCGGGAATATCAAATTTTTCCCGGATAAAAACTACCCTATTATTTAATCCAGACTTCTAACTATACATCTGCAAAAATTCAAAGCAATCGGTTGAGTAGTTACGGCGTGAAGGTGGAACAAACAAACAAACAAACAAACTCACTTTCAGATTTATAATATTATATATTATATATTATATATTATATATTATATATATTATTATTATTATATTATTATATTATTATTATTATTTACATATATTTATTTAAAATTCTCCATAAATTATATTTCTAAATACTACTTACAAAATAAAAAAAATAATATTTAAAAATATAAAAAATAGGACCCGACCAGTAGCGGGAGCATGGTCCAAGCTACCGGTGGTTAGGGCTCCAGAGACAGAAACCTCCTCACGATACGTGCCGTTTCTAGGAGAACTGCCTTCTGTATCAGGCCCTTGACCCAACTGCCTAACGCTAGCCTCCTAAGGTGGTTGTCGAGGCTATTAGGGATTAACCCATTGGCCGACACGACTATCGGCACAATGATAGCCGAATCTACACTCCACATGTCGACAACCTCGTGAGCCAAATCAAGATATTTGATTTGTTTATCTTTTTCAGCTTTCACGAGGTTCTCATCATGAGGAATAGTGATATCGATTATCATCGTGCGGCGCACTTGTCGGTCTATCACCACTATATCAGGTTTGTTCGCTATAATAGTCCTGTCAGTGATGATAGACCGGTCCCAGTACAACGTGATATGGTCATTTTCCAGAACTGGGTCGGGCACATACTTGTAGTACGGTACCTCAGACTCAACAAGTCGATAGTGCAAAGCAAGTTGCTGATGGATAATCTTGGCTACTTGATTATGCCTATGCAAATATTCACTGTTAGCCAAACGACCACAACCAGAAATAATATGTCTAATGGATTCACCAGGACTATGACATGCCCGACATATGTCAACCGTCCCATCCTTAATTATATATTTCCGGTAGTTATTCGTAAGGATAACTTCGTCCATAATTGCACAGACAAATCCTTCAGTTTCTCCAAAGAGATTACTGAATCGTAGCCAAGATACGGACGCTAGAAAATCTACACTGGGCCCATGAAGGGCCCGGAAGAAGCGTCCGTGGAGCTCCTTGCTATGCCATACCTCCTTGCGATCATTGACGCTCAGTACCACAGGTTTGCGCCAGTTCTCTTTTGCCAAGGATAGCGGAGTGAATCCATTGTCCACCGCTGCTACTTCTCGATGCATACCCTCGTTGACTTTCAGGAAATATTCCCTGAGGTTGCACACCTCACGGTTGTGAAGGGTCTTAGCATTTAATAAGCCTCGACCACCATACTTCCGCGGGATGTACAACCTCATGACCGACGAACGAGGGTGATGCATGCGATTTGCAGTCAGCAGGGTCCGGACTCGTCTATCCAGGGTGTCAAGTTCAGTCTGTGTCCACTTGAGTATACCAAAAGAATACATTAGGACTGGCATGACCCAACCGTTAAAGGCTCGCACCTTGTTTCCGCCTGATAAGGAACTTTTGAGTACCTTATTCAGGCGGCCAAAGAAGCGCTCCTGTAACGATTGCTTCATGTCCGGTCCATTAATGCCTAATCCTTCTGATACCCAGGTATTTGTATGTATCGTTTGCGGAGAGTGATCTCAGTTTTGTGAAATCTGAGAGTTCTAGTCCCTCAGATTCCACAATACCTCCTCGCTTTACATGCATGACCGCACACTTGTCTACTCCAAACTCCATTCTGATGGAACTACTAAATTTTTCAGTTATATTCAGTAGTTCCGTCAGTTGTTTCTTGTTTGGAGCAAACAACTTGAGGTCATCCATGTAAAGTAAGTGGGATATAACTAGACCCCTTCTCCGCAAAGGATAGCCTAGCCCTGAATCCTCCAGTAGAGTACTTAGAGGATTCAAGGCCAAGCAGAACCATAGTGGGCTCAGGCTGTCACCCTGGAATATTCCTCGTACTATCCTTACAGGTTCTTCATTCCCTTGGATTTGTCTACATCCCGGATAGCAAAGCACGGTGCTCCACTGCCTCATACATGACTCCAAGAAGGCGCGTAAACTTGCATGTATTTTATACAACTCCAGCACCTTCAGGAGCCATGTATGTGGCACAGAATCATATGCTTTTTTATAGTCTATCCAGCATGTAGACAAATCTTTTCGGGACCGACGAACCTGTTGGCTAACAACCATATCAATGAGGAGTAGCTCCTTAGTTCCACGAGACCCCTCCCTACATCCATTTTGGACCAGACATGATGGAATTTTGTTCAATATGTTTTGTTATTTTTGTCCTCAAAATGGATGTAAGAAGTTTATAGACCGTTGGTAGACATGTGATTGGTCTATAATTTTTGGGCTCAGTGGAACTACCTGATTTATGGAGCAAGTGGGTAACTCCTGTTGTTAGAAATTGTGGTAACGACCCAGTTTCCAAAGCTGCCTGGAAGTGTAATGCTAAGCGAACGTGTGAACTCTTGAGCCATTTAATCCAGAAATTGTGCAGTCCGTCCGGCCCCGGTGATTTCCAATTCGGGACCGAACAGGCTGCACTGGCTACATCAGAGGAGGTGATTACTACCTCCTCCATCTCTGGTATAGTCTCACACCTTCGCTTAACATCAAACATCCAGTCACCTTCTGTGTGGCTAACAGGCACCGACCAGATGTTGCGCCAAAATGTGTTAGTGGCATCATCATCCGGTCGCCGCCCGTCAGCCACATCTTGGTTGGATCGTTCCCAATCTCTGTATACCTCTGATCTCTTTGGAACATGCGATTCTGAGTATAGCGCTCCACTCTTTTTTTGTACCTTCTGATACGGTTTGCCCATGCATAAACTTTCTGCTTCAGGAAGTCGATGCGTTCTGTAACACGTGATAAGTATTCATGAGGACTGATTTCAGTCCCCACAAATGCACGTCTTACAAAGCGCATCACTCTAGGGCGAGTATTGCCCTCCCTGAAGCAGGATAGTTTGCCAATGAGTACCCTGGCCTCACTGATACGACGCTCTATCCTGCACTGCCAGGCAGGTACTGCTGGTTTTGGTCGGACTGCTGCGTCAAGATTTGGGAATCTGACGTTAGCCACTCGACAAGCAGCAACTGCCCCACAGTACAAGATTGAGTGTGTATCATAGAGGTTTTCGCTACTCTCAAAATAATTTTTAAGTAGCGAATCCAAGGCGCTCACCAGCGCCCTATTTTTTCTACACATGGGCAAACGTGGTAACTTTGGTCTTAAATTACTAGGAGCAAGTCTGTACTCACGAACCGCATCCTCCAAAGCACTCCTCAGACGTTCATTGCACTGAGTACTCACTTGTTCAACCCTGTCGTCCTCCACTCCAACGACAGGAGTGGTCGATGTCACACATTGTGACACTACAGGTGTCGGTGCCACCAATTGTGGTGGTGCGGGGACGACACGGTTGCGCAGTGCTTCAAGGCGTAGCCGATCAAGCGTAGTCTCATCCAATCTGCAATTACGTTGGATGACCCGCACTTGATCCGAGAGTCGTTGGGCCGAGACGTTGACAGATGGTTCAAGCACCTGAAACATAGACAGCATCCTTTCACGGTACGCCGTGAGGTTAGTTCCTCCCTCTGTAGCACCGTAGTATGCGCGCATGACGTTCTCGTTTATACTTTGAGTCCATTTCATGCGCCGCACACAACCACCGGTAGCGGGGACCCGTCCCAGGGCCTGATGGCCCCTGGTTCCCAAGCCAATCGGTGGCCGGCCTCTCCCCGGCCGACGTACAGGTGGTGGCGACGTAGGTGGGGAGAAATAGTCGTCGCTCGAGCTCGACGCAACTGCAGTCACCGGCGTTCCAGCGGAGCGGGGTTCCGGCGATGGCGAGGCGGAGCTGAGCGACGAGTCCGGAGGTGGTGGGGGTGCGCCTTGTTTGCTTCTGGCTCTCGTCAACATTGTTAATCGTTTTGCTTTAGTATATTTATTTTTGAAGTTATTGATTCTGTCATTGTCATTTTCATTTTTAATATTTTCTTCTTAGTTTGCAGTATTGTAAAATTATGGCGTATTATTATAAAACAAAAAGGTTTTTCTATTGTTGATAAATATTAGAAGAAACGAAAACAGAATGGAATATATATAAATTATTTATATAAAAACAGAGTAAAATTTTCACAAGTTGACGTTTGTAGTGTTGCCAGGTTATTTTTATTATTATTATTATTATGTATGTCTTTACCATTCACGGGACCACAGGGTCCCGGTCATTTGGAAGGCGTACGAGGGGCCGAAGCCAACTGCGCAGAGGCCCTTTAGACAACTATAATAATAATATAAATGTAATGGAGACACAAACCGGCGACTATCCCTGTATGCACTATGGAAATGCACCCAAGGACAGTCCCCGGTTAGTGTAGGACTATTGTGAATAATGGAAAAAAAAAGGTAGGGCTATGGATGGGTTGCTGTGGACTGGTAAATTGGGAACTATGGATGACTATGACACCTGCCGAAACAATGTAATTTTTACACGTAAAAATGGCAGGCGGAGACTCGCCAACTCACCGACCGGGCCCCGGGAATGGCTGCTAGATATAGCAACAGAGGGGCAACGAGAATGTGAGTGGCTGAAGGGTTAAGAAACTACCACCGCTTTCTACTCAGATCATCTGCTCCAGCCGAAGCCTCCTGCATCCCTGGCCCACTCGCGACTTACGAATAGTTTCTTACCCTCCGAGCAGGATCACTGCTCTCGCGACTCCTCTCTGGACGGCCAATGAAGGCAAGCCAGAGGTGGGAGACCTGTCCCTTGTCATCTTTCACTCCAGCCAGCCAATTAAGGCAAGCCGGAGAAGAAGGAACGGTGACTTCTCCCTGGAGCACTCGGGATGATGGTAGCCCGCGGGATCGCTAATGCCCGTCACCTCGCCTCAAGGTGCCCTGCGGGCTTATTATTATTATTTACATATATTTATTTAAAATTCTCCATAAATTATATTTCTAAATACTACTTACAAAATAACAAAAATAATATTTAAAAATATAAAAAATAGGACCCGACCAGTAGCGGGAGCATAGTCCAAGCTACCGGTGGTTAGGGCTCCAGAGACAGAAACCTCCTCACGATACGTGCCGTTTCTAGGAGAACTGCCTTCTGTATCAGGCCCTTGATCCATCCACCTAACGCCAGCCTCCTGAGATGGATGTCGAGGCTTTTAGGGATTAACCCATTGGCCGACACGACTATCGGCACAATGATAGCCGAATCCACACTCCACATGTCGACAACCTCGTGAGCTAAGTCTAGATATTTATTGTTTATCTTTCTCAGCTTTCACGAGGTTCTCGTCATGGGGAATGGTGACATCGATTATCATCGTGCGGCGTACTTGACGGTCTATCACTACTATGTCAGGTTTATTGGCTACAATAGTCCTGTCAGTAATGATAGACCGGTCCCAGTACAATGTGATATGGTCATTTTCCAGAACTGGGTCGGGCACATACTTGTAGTACGGTACCTCAGATCAACAAGTCGATAGTGTAAAGCAAGTTGCTGATGGATAATCTTGGCTACTTGATTATGCCTATGCAAATATTCACTGTTAGCCAAACGACCACAACCAGAAATAATATGTCTAATGGATTCACCGGGACTATGACATGCCCGACATATGTCAACCGTCCCATCCTTAATTATATATTTCCGGTAGTTATTCGTAAGGATAACTTCGTCCATTATTGCACAGACAAATCCTTCAGTTTCCCAAAGAGATTACTGAATCGTAGCCAAGACACGGACGCTAGAAAATCTACACCGGGCCCATGAAGGGCCCGGAAGAAGCGTCCGTGGAGCTCCTTGCTATGCCATACCTCCTTGCGATCATTGACGCTCAGTAACAGGTTTGCGCCAGTTCTTTTTGCCAAGGATAGTGGAGTGAATCCATTGTCCACCGCTGCTACTTCTCGATGCATACCCTCGTTGACTTTCAGGAAATATTCCCTGAGGCTGCACACCTCACGGTTGTGAAGGGTCTTAGCATTTAATAAGCCTCGACCACCACACTTCCGCGGGATGTACAACCTCATGACCGACGAACGAGGGTGATGCATGCGATTTGCAGTCAGCAGGGTCCGGACTCGTCTATCCAGGGTGTCAAGTTCAGTCTGTGTCCACTTGAGTATACCAAAAGAATACATTAGGACTGGCATGACCCAACCGTTAAAGGCTCGCACCTTGTTTCCGCCTGATAAGGAACTTTTGAGTACCTTATTCAGGCGGCCAAAGAAGCGCTCCTGTAACGATTGCTTCATGTCCGGTCCATTAATGCCTAATCCTTCTGATATACCCAGGTATTTGTATGTATCGTTTGCGGAGAGTGATCTCAGTTTTGTGAAATCTGAGAGTTCTAGTCCCTCAGATTCCACAATCCCTCCTCGCTTTACATGCATGACCGCACACTTGTCTACTCCAAACTCCATTCTGATGGAACTACTAAATTTTTCAGTTATATTCAGTAGTTCCGTCAGTTGTTTCTTGTTTGGAGCAAACAATTTGAGGTCATCCATGTAAAGTAAGTGGGATATAACTAAACCCCTTCTCCGCAAAGGATAGCCTAGCCCTGAATCCTCCAGTAGAGTACTTAGAGGATTCAAGGCCAAGCAGAACCATAGTGGGCTCAGGCTGTCACCCTGGAATATTCCTCGTACTATCCTTACAGGTTCTTCATTCCCTTGGATTTGTCTACATCCCGGATAGCAAAGCACGGTGCTCCACTGCCTCATACATGACTCCAAGAAGGCGCGTAAACTTGCATGTATTTTATACAACTCCAGCACCTTCAGGAGCCATGTATGTGGCACAGAATCATATGCTTTTTTATAGTCTATCCAGCATGTAGACAAATCTTTTCGGGACCGACGAACCTGTTGGCTAACAACCATATCAATGAGGAGTAGCTCCTTAGTTCCACGAGACCCCTCCCTACATCCATTTTGGGACACAGACATGATGGAATTTTGTTCAATATGTTTTGTTATTTTTGTCCTCAAAATGGATGTAAGAAGTTTATAGACCGTTGGTAGACATGTGATTGGTCTATAATTTTTGGGCTCAGTGGAACTACCTGATTTATGGAGCAAGTGGGTAACTCCTGTTGTTAGAAATTGTGGTAACGACCCAATTTCCAAAGCTGCCTGGAAGTGTAATGCTAAGCGAACGTGTGAACTCTTGAACCATTTAATCCAGAAATTGTGCAGTCCGTCCGGCCCCGGTGATTTCCAATTCGGAACCGAACAGGCTGCACTGGCTACATCAGAGGAGGTGATTTCTACCTCCTCCATCTCTGGTATAGTCTCACACCTTCGCTTAACATCACATCCAGTCACCTTCTGTGTGGCTAACAGGTACCGACCAGATGTTGCGCCAAAATGTGTTAGTGGCATCATCATCCGGTCGCCGCCCGTCAGCCACATCTTGGTTGGATCGTTCCCAATCTCTGTATACCCACCTCTGATCTCTTTGGAACATGCGATTCTGAGTATAGCGCTCCACTCTTTTTTTGTAACGTCTAATACGGTTTGCCCATGCATAAACTTTCTGCTTCAGGAAGTCGATGCGCTCTGTAACACGTGACAGGTATTCATGAGGACTGGTTTCAGTCCCCACAAATGCACGTCTTACAAAGCGCATCACTCTAGGGCGAGTATTGCCCTCCCTGAAACAGGATAGTTTGCCAATGAGTACCCTGGCCTCACTGATACGACGCTCTATCCTATACTGCCAGGCAGGTACTGCTGGTTTTGGTCGGACTGCTGCGTCAAGATTTGGGAATCTTACGTTAGCCACTCGACAAGCAGCTACCGCCCCACAGTACAAGATTGAGTGTGTATCATAGAGGTTTTCGCTACTCTCAAAATATTTTTTAAGTAGCGAATCCAAGGCGCTCACCAGCGCCCTATTTTTTTTACACATGGGCAAACGTGGTAATTTAGGTCTTAAATTACTAGGAGCAAGTCTATACTCACGAACCGCATCCTCCTCCTCTATTATTATTATTATTATTATTTATGTTTAAGGTTCAAACCTCACCCATTTCTGGGGAACTACACCAAAATTGCGGGCTTTTGGCCAAAGCAACTTTGGGGATGAAATAATATGTGGTAAATTAATCTATGGATAAAAACTTCCTAACTATTCTACATGTATTGAGTATGACTGCTTTCTGTAAGAGTGTGAATGTAAGGGGATGTAAATTAAGGGTCTTTAGACTCGTGTGGAGTGTTTTAGGGATGACACCTGTGCTCGATACAATAATGGGGACTGTCTTAACTGTATGAACTTGCCACTGAGTTTTGAGCTCAATGGTTAGGTCTGCATATTTGGATAATTTATTAGTATGAGTGGAACTTAAGTTATGTGTGTTAGGGATCGCTATATCTATTAGGTATACTATTTTGTTTTTCTTATCATGAAGTGTGATGTCAGGTCGGTTGTGGTGTACAGTTTTATCGGTCAGTATGGTTCTGTCCCAGTATATTTTGAATTCGGATGAATCTAAGATGATTTGGGGTGTGTACTTATAATATGGTGTTTTTTCGGGAATGAGTTTATGTTTGTGTGCGAGTGCCTGATGTATAATAGCTGCGACTTGATCGTGTCTGTGTTTGTAGTCTGTCTGTGTGATGGATGAACATGCGCCGGTAATATGTTGGATTGTCTCTGGTTGTCTGTGGCAGTGTCGGCAGTGATCACTGCCAAGGGTGCTGTCGCGAATTATATATTTTCTGTAATTTTTTGTGTCAATAACCTGGTCTTGGATCGCTAACATGAAACCTTCTGTTTCCGGGAACAGCTCGCCTCGCTTTAACCAAGCGTTTGACGCTATTTTGTCAACAATAGGGTTGGTTAAATCGAGACGATGACGGCCATGGAGCGATTTTTGAGTCCAAGTTTGTATTTTTTGTTCTTTAGATATTGTGGTCATTTGTTTGGTGTGGTCTGCTAGAGAGAGTGGTGTGTATGTGTCTGCATGACAGATCGCTTTATGAAGTGGGGAATGTTGTGAGCGATTGAAGAAGAATCTTCTGAGTGCTGTGATTTGGTTGTTGTGAAGGTTCGTTATGTCAATGAGTCCTCTGCCGCCTTCAATTTTTGGTAAAGTTAACCTCTGAATGCAAGCCCTGGGATGATGTTTTCTGTGCTTAGTCATTGTAGTGTTGATTAGTCTTTGTAATGTGGTGAGATCTGTTTTCGTCCATCGTATGATTCCAAAAGAGTAAGTTAGAATAGGGATAGCAAATGTATTAATGGCTTTGATTGTGTTTTTTGAATTGAGTTGTGTGTGTAGTATTTTATGTAGCCTATTTTTGAAATTTTGTTGAAGTATTTTCTTGGTGTTTTTATGGTAAATTTCTGCTGATTGGTGGTATCCTAGATATTTATAGCCTTCGTTAGGGTCTACAGATTCTATTATTTCGTGGTTCCTAAGTTCGTACGATGTTGGTTCTACAGTTCCATTGATGAGTGATTGAATTTTGCACTTATCTATTCCGAATTCCATACAGATGTCATTCGAAAAGGTTTGTGTGATCTCGGCGAGGGTGTGTATCTCGTTAAGTGTGCCTGCAATAAGTTTGATGTCATCCATGTACATGAGATGAGTGAGCCTTGTGTGTTGTGAGTTGTGTTTAATTTTAAATCCAAAATCATTTTTATTTAACATGTTAGACAATGGGTTAAGGGCCAGACAAAACCACAAGGGGCTCAGTGCATCACCTTGGAAGATGCCTCTTTTTATCGAAATGAATTCTGTTTCGGTAATTTCATTTGCGTTGTGTATCTTTAATTTGGTATTCCAGTTGGGCATTATTTTTTCTAAAAATTGAATGATAGTGGGATGAATTTTATAGTGTTTTAAAATGTAAATTAACCAGGAATGTGGGACGGAGTCATAGGCTTTTTTATAATCAATGTACATAGTGTGTATGTCGCGTTTTTGTTTAAGTGCTTGTTTGGATACTACGGCGTCGATGGTCAGTTGTTCCTTACACCCTTTACTATTTTTCCGGCATCCCTTCTGCTCTTCTGCTAATATATTGTGTTCATGTGTATGTTTGTATATAGTTTCGCTGAGGCAAGATGTAATGATTTTGTATATATTTTGTAAACAAGTAATGGGCCGGTATTTAGCGGGGTTAGCAGTATCTAATGGATCTTTTGGTAGCATGTATGTTATGCCTTGCGTGATGTATGGTGGCATTGTGTCAGGTGATTGAATGAATGTGTTAATGTGTTTAAGAAGTAGTGTATGAGTGCATGTTAGTTTCTTATACCAGAAGTTATGTATATTATCTGATCCTGCGGCTTTCCAGTTGTGTGTCCTGGCTATAACTGTTTGTAAAAGTTGTAAATTAATCTGATCGAATTTCATTTCTGGTGTATCCCTCCATCTTTCTTGGTCTTCCTCAATCCAGATGTTTTGATGGTGTGTGACTGGGTTAGACCAAATATTTGACCAAAATGAATGTAACGATTCGGGAGTCGGTAATGGTGTGTTATTTCCTTGTGAGTTGTTGTTATTTTGTTGTGTCAATTTTCTGTAAAATAGTTTTTCATTGTTGCAGAACTGTTTATTTTGTATTTTTCTAATCGTCGTTTCCCTATATCTCCTTAGTCGGTTTGTTAAAGTATTAAGTTTTTGTTTCAGGGTATCTAGGAAGTGTGTTATGTCTGTATTTTCTGGTTCGTGTTGAGAGTGTATTTTGTATACCTGTTTTTGTTATGTATATGTGTCTCAAGAGCTGGCGATCGAGTACCTCTTGTATACTCTGTGAGCCTTCCTATATTGGCTCTGAGGTCACTAATCCTCCGTTCTAGCCGTTTTTGCCACCAAGGGACTTTTACTGGTTGACTAATGTGTTCGTTTGTTTCTTTGATTCTAGCACCATTAAATTTTGCTGCAGTGTATGCTGCGCAATAAATTGATGTCTGTAGTGTAAGGAAATCTGTAGCTGAGTTTAATATGTTTGGAAGTAACTGAGTTTAATATGTTTGGAATTATGATTGCTGCTAGTTTTCTTGATGATTTTAATTTGGGAATATATGGTCTAGTCGTTGGATTGGATTTATTAAATTTGTTACAGTGATCAGTGTACATCTGCTCTAACTGTTTGCATACTTCAGCTGGGAGATGTAGAGTGTTTTGTTCTGCTTGTAGAGTATTTTGTGCTATTTGTGGAGTGTTTAGGTCGCTAGCGCTTGTTGGTGTCGTTCTTCCAGTGTGGTCATCGTTAGTAGTATCTATCGGGTTTAGTTGTGTGACTATTGCATTTGTTGTCTGGTGTGATATTATGTAATCAGAGTTGTCTGTACTTATAGAGGCTAACTCACTTCTAACCTCTTCTCTAATCTCATTAAGTCGTGCATTAGATAAAAGTTTATTATTTACAATAGATCTGCGTTGGTCTGATATGCGTTGTGCTGATAAGTGTGCAATAGATGGGCATTTTGAAATAATATCTTGGTGTAATAGTGGTCTGTAAGTGGTTAAATCTGTTTCTAAGTTGGTTAAGCGGTAGTAACTTCTCATAATAGTTTCATTAAGGTCGTCACTCCATCTCATTCTACGAGATGAAGTTTGATCAATGTTTGTAATATTATATTGTGACATTGAAGATTGGTTTTGTAATAGCAGTCTAACTTCATCCTTGATATTTAGGATTTCCCGTTCTGTAAGAAAGTTACGCTGGACAATAGCACGGCGTTGGTCTCCTATCCTTTGTTTTGATGCATTCATTTCTGGAAATTCTAAATTAAATCGTGAGTGTAATGGCGTCAGGTAATTCTTTATGTTTGTTTCGAGTTCTGTAAGGATGAAATAATGGCGCATGATGAAAATATTCATATCTTTAGTCCACGTTTTACGTGTGCGCCTGCCACCTTGGGCGGGTGCAGTAACTTCAGCTAAAATAGCCTCCTGCACAACGTCCCTGGCGGAGTGAAATGATAATGGGGATGAATTGGTTGAGCTGGATTGTTGATTGTTGAGGTATGACGCTGGTGATGAGGGTATGGACGAGAATAATGAAGATGTTGGTGAAGAACATGTTGACAATTGGTCATGTTGTGCTGCAACAGCTTGTGACTGGGCAGCATGCGATACGGTGCCCTCCCCAGAGTACGAAGGGCAGCCCGATTATTATTATATTATTATTATTATTATTATTTCAAAGACATTTTAATTTTCTTCTCGTAAGAGAGTATAAGAACCTTGTACACGGGCCGGAGCCAAGTGTATAAGGGGAAGGTTATATAGAAAAGGTGGATGATAGAGTAGATGATGTGAGGAATTTTCTAGTAATGCGGCAAGTGTTGAGAATGGTTGCTTTTTGGAGTGTGTGGAGAGTGTAGGTAGGCATGTGGAGAGTATTGAGGTTTTGTGTGAGGGACTTAGGTACGATACCAGTGGTTGAGAGGACGATGGGGACAATGTGAACTGTTTGTGCTCTCCACTGCGTTTTGATTTCTATGGCGAGATCTTGATACTTACTTAATTTTTCAGAAATAGTAGATTGGATGTTATGTGAGTTTGGGATGGCAATATCTATCAAATATACTGTTTTGGTAACTTTGTCATGAACTGTAATATCTGGTCTATTGAAATGTATCGTTTTGTCTGTAACAATTGTTCGGTCCCAATATATTTTACAATTTCTATTTTCTAAAATTGTTTCGGGCTTATATTTATAGTATGCGACCATTTGATCTATCAGACTATATTTATAAGCTAGGTGCTGGTGAATTATGGCGGAGACTTGATCGTGCCTGTGCTTGTAGTCAGTTTGCGCGAGATTTGCCTGTGCTTGTAGTCAGTTTGCGCGAGATTATTATTATTATTATTATAGTAGGGATAATTGTCCTTTAACTGATCAAACAGTTTTATTTTAATTGAGAAACACACAACTATTACATCCTATCCATCCATAGAGAGAGAGAGAGAGAGAGAGAGAGAGAGAGAGCCATAGAGTAAAAATTCACACACAATACAAATAAAAGTTGCCAACCTAAAATAATGTTACTAACGTTAAATGTAACAACATTGCACATATTATTTAACAATAACAAATCAAATTTTAAAAATCAAATAAAATAAAGCTAAATAAGCTTTAAATAGCTGAGCTTTATTATAAGACTGGGCTTTATTATGCCCTGTTCTAAATTTCATCCAGATCTCTTCAGTCGTTATGACGTGATTGAGTGCCTCGTTGGCCGAGTGGTCTTGGGTTTTGGGTTCGATTCCCGGGTCGGGCAAAGTATTACTGGGTTTTTAAAAGATTCTCAGTAGTAGCACGGAGTCTGGAACTGTGCCCGGTATATGGCAGTAGGCTCACCCCCATAGATTTAAAATTATATAGATAACGGGCTAGTGCTGAAAATCAGCGCCGCGACTCGAGTTACCGCTCCCGGGTCACGGCGTTTCAGCTGACCACTTGACCTTTTTGCGCCGTGCACACTTTCACCATTTTTTATTATATTACTGTTCTTGTTTTTAATTTGTTACGATGCAAATAAACAATCTTTCTTTCTTTTTCCTTCTATCATTTACTTAATATATTTTTCTCTAAATTCCAGATCAGTGTCATCCTGCGTAGAAGCTCTCCAAGCATCCCTATACCCGTTCGTATGGCAGCAGCCCCTAATATCGTCCATCCCTATGGAGATACAGCGCGAGGTACTTGAGGCCCCGCTGCCTATCCTCGCGGGTATGCTACACCCGCCGCACGATTCGGACCTCAGTTCCGTCGTTTTTGAAGAGGTTAGTTGGCAAAAATTGAGTGTTTTTAGGATATTTCTAGTGTTTTTTGGTCTAATATAGTACAGAAGTCTTAGGTAAGTGTTATCTTTATTATTGTATTAACTCGTCGAGTACCGGTTTTATAGACACAATTAAAGAACAATAGGTCGCGGTCACCGGTGACCGCTTGGTATTTGACAGATTAAGAATGTTGCTTACGGTTTTCGAGCATCCTCGACTGATTACGAGTGCGGCCGAAATTAGTCGAATAACCCTGTTTACTCGTCGAGTACCGTATTTATAGACACAATTAAAGAACAATAGGTCGCGGTCACCGGTGACCGTTTGGTGTTTGACAGTTTAAATAAACTCAAGTACCATCGACTAACTATTAATTAGTTTAGTAATGCTAATGCTAATCAAACAGATAAGTACAGTTTATTACGCTGTGGTATTTCTTAAACTAAGACATTCCATAATAGTGTGAAGTATCTACAGGTTAAATGCGATATCATCAACATTTACATTATCGCTGCTCGACTGTTTTGGAGCTAATCCGATATAAGTCCTCATGTCACAGAGGGTCATGGCGATCCGAATGATCCGCGGATACCGCACGATCTCCGGGGAGTCGGCGAACCTCCTTGCCGGATTACCGCCGTGGGATCTGGAGGCGAAGGTGCTCGCGCGCGTGTATCGCATGCGCGCGGAGGCACGTCGCCGGGGCGACACTCCGCTGCCGCGCCAGGTCACTGCGTGGCGGGATGAGCTCCGGCGCGATCTCATGGCGGAATGGCAGCAACGACTGTCGCAACCGAGGCCTGGGCTCGCTGCCATTGCAGCGGTAAGTCCCCTCTTTGACGAGTGGCTTGAGAGACGCTACGACGTCCTCACCTACCGCCTGACGCAGGTCCTCACCGGACATGGAAGTTTCGGGAAGTACCTATGTCTGATGGGACGGGAGGAAACGCCCGGGTGTCATCACTGCGAGGACCGCCCTGAGGACACGGTGGAACACACCGTAGCGGAATGCCCTGCGTGGGCTGAGCACCGCCGTGCCCTCAGGGAAGTGATCGGCGATGGCGACCTCTCGCGTCCGGGCCTAGTGCAGGCCATGATGCAGAGCGAGGGGGACTGGGATGCCGTCTCCTCCTTTTGCGAAGCAGTCATGCTAGCTAAGGAGGAGGCGGGACGCGTCCTCGCAACCCAGCCATCGCGAAGGACACACCGGGCGTCGGGGATCGCGGGACGATCTCCGGCCACCGTAAGCGGGTCGGAGGACGGCGGGCATGGGTGGCTCCCCGTCCGACCAGAAACAGACCCGAGCGTACGGCGCGTCGCGTTCCGCGCGCGCCTCAAAGAGCCATCAGACCACCACAGATGGGGCCCAATAGGGCCGATGCCGATTCGGAGTCGCGGAGAACCTAACGGGTAACCGGGGCTCCGGCTCGACGTGCAGGAGAAGGAACGGGGTGGTTTTTAGTCAGTAAGAGTGTGACACTCCCTTCCGCCTCACCCAGACGGGAGCAGTCCTTCGATGATTTTCCCCCCTTAAAAAAAAAAATCCGATATAAGTCGGATTACTCAAACAGTGATACTCACGACACGTTACATCAGTATTATATTAAGAAACCACATAATTTACACATAATTTTGTTTAATGATAACCGTGTGTTATGCTACATTGACTTGACATATATTTCAAGTTGATTTACTTCACATAATATTAATTAAGTAACGTCTCTCTTTCCCAGGGTATGCTAATAGACCTCACTCACCCGTCAAAGGTCCTCTACTACCAAGGAGACGAATCCACTATTTTACCAACTTCTTGCTACAAAACTCTAAAAACTGCGCTACAAATGGAAACGAGCAAGAACAAAGATCGGGAACAAGACATAAGAACGAGGAATCTAATGATATCCGAGGCGTTTTTGAGATTTTTCGTCGACATACTTGGTGATTTCTGGCGTTTCTTCCACTTGGGAGAAGTTAAGGATGGCGATTTGGGCCGCAACGGGGTTGTTTTTGATGTGAGTATATTTTTTTTTTATGGCTTTAGCCGGTAAACGAGCTGACAGATCACCTGATGGTAAGCAATCGGCGTCGACACCTGGAACACCAGAGGCGTTACAAGTGCGTTACCGGCCTTTTGGGGATTAGGAGTTTGAGGATCGTTGGGGATTCAGGAATTGGAGAGATTGGGGAAGGGGAGGGTAATTGGGCCTCCGGTAACCTCACTTACACGACGAAGCACAAAGCAAGCGTTGCTTCACGTCGGTGTACTGTGAGGCCGTGGTATCACTCCGGTCGAGCCGGCCCATTCGTGCCGAAGCATGGCTCTCCCACACAATAGATGTGTGTATGAAGGTTTTAGTGTTAAATTTAAAGGCTGTACGATTTGTTGCCATTCTGATCTCCTTGGGCAGCGCATTCCACAGAAGAATAGCTTGAGTGTACAAAGAAGAATGAAAGAAGTCAGTGCGATGAGAGATACGTTGAAGGTGTCGATTTTGAGACCAACGAACAATTTTTGTGTGCTCAAACGAAGAAATTATATAAATATCTTTATGATTGTTATACTAATTTCCCAAAATGTATACTTCCCAAGATAATACTTTGTATTTCCCTATGTTTTATTTAAATTCGATACAATTAATAACTAATGTTATTGCCACTATTATGCAAAAACTAATCACTACATAGTATAAAACAAAGTCGCTATCTGCCGTCTGTCTGTCCCTATGTATGCTTAGATCTTTAAAACTACACAACGGATTTTGATGCGGTTTTTTTAATAGATAGAGTGATTCTTAAGGAAGGGTTATATGTATAATATATGCATATTGCACCCGTGCGAAGCCGGGGCGGGTCGCTAGTAATAGATATAGTATAACAGATATATACGCACCATAGGCTTTTTTGCGTGTTCCTAAATTCTTGTTGTGTCGTAGCAAAATAAAAGGTTTTTCTTTCTTTCTTTCTTTATATATAACTAAAAATATACCTTTTATTTTTTACAACTACTAATAATATTGTATATCTTCTCGTCCACAGAAGGAATCGTTCATAAAAAGCTCAACGTCGAAACAAAACCAGTACTTCTTAGAATGGTTCACGGAAACAGCCATGTTCACGCACTTTATACAGAATATGTCCTCGATATACCACTCGAAAGTCAACCCGAATTCAACACCAGACCTCGTGGATACTCCCCTACCGAATTATTACGGATTATTCGACGAAAGAGTAAGAAGTCGGAACAAATCGGCAAGTAAGTCTGTAGATAGTTCTAAGACTAATTATAAGAATGCTGTCAATAAGAAGGTTAAATTTCTCAAAAGTAAACTTAGAGATTTGGTCGCGTAAAGTGTAATTCTGTGTTCTTGTTTTTGCGTTATATGGGACTTATAACGTTATTGGTCAAAAGTGGGTGTTACATTGTATTATTTGTCTTTAATAAGGGCTATAGTTTTTTGGTTATCTGATAGCGGTATTGTAGCATATGGTCTTGTTTATATACATGGTGGAATTTTGTAATGCCACCTGAACGGGAAGTACTCTTAATACTTAAGATAGAACATTTTAATCAAAGAAAATATTCCGTTATTTTTGAAAAGAAACAAAACTGCATTCAAAGATGTTTTAAGCCAGCTTTTACCCGCGGCTTCGCTCGCGTCACAAAAGGATAAAAAGTAGCCTATGTGACATATGCCAATATATACAGCGCCATCTATACCAACACTTTTGTTTTCCCTCGGGAATATGAAATTTTTCCGGGATAAAAAGTACCCTATTATTTAATCCGGACTTCTAACTTTACGTCTGCAAAAATTCAAAGCAATCGGTTTAGTAGTTACGGCGTGAAGGTGGAACAAACAAACAAACAAGCAAACTCACTTTCCGATTTATAATATTAAGTAAGGAAGTAAGGATTCGCTTGCCTCACACGCTTATAGAACCGACTAAAATCTGTCAGTTTGCACTCTATACTTGTATTGCATCGATCGTTCATTGTTTTCCTTTCATTAGAGGTATATTTATGAAGTTTGTTAGAGAGATTTCATCCTTATTGACCCTAATAATCGGTGCAATAACACTTATGCAAATAGTATAGGATGCAACTTTGATAGATTTTAATCGGTTCCATTACCGTATGAGGCAAGCTAATTAAAAAAAAACCTATGAATGCAGTTTTGTTTCTTTACAAAAATAAAGGAATGTTTTCATTGAGTAAAATGTTCTATCTAAAGTATTAAGAGTACTTCCCCTTCAGGTGGCATTACAAAATTCCACCATGTATGTATATTTAATTACGTAGTGACACGGTATTAATATCATACAGTATTCCAACTTCAGCGACTGCCTCGTTGGCCGAGTGGTCGCAAGTGCGACTGCACGGAGTCTGGGGAAATGTGCCCGGTATATGGCAATAGGCTCACCCCCTATTACATGGGACTCATAACATAAATAGTGAAAAGTGGGTGTTACATTGTACAGTGAGAGTACCGAGTTACAATACTGTATGATAATATTATCGTGCTAATGTCTACCTGATATGAAATGTTAATACAGTGATTGAATTAACAGACGTAATGCTACATTAGCGCCATCTAACGAACAAAAATAACGGTATTATCATCGGGATTAGTGTGCGTCACACCCCTCCGGGGATTTCGTTAGTAATTGGGTACTTTTCTTAATCAATAATAAATTATTTCGACAGTTCAATACAATAAAATATTAATAAATAATCAACTTTAATTAATTGATTTTATGATCAACTTCATTTTAGTATTTAACCAGCAAATTTTTAAGATATAAGTATGCTGTTTGATGCTAAAAAACGTGACGTCACAATACACAATCTCGTACAAAATTCATAGAAAACTGTCGTTTTTGACAGTTTGAAAAAAGTATTGAATTTGACTAGTTGGCAAGTACCCAATTGGGTATCATTATCGTGAGGTATATTGATAAAATTAATTATGTTTTACGACCTATTCACATAACTGATTTCATGGTTGGCCCGGTGGCTGTCCGACTAGATATTGTGCACAGTGACACGGGCTCGATTCCCGCATAGAAAACTTTTTGTATAATCCACAAATTGTCGTTCCGGGTGTATGTAAAATTGTATGTTTGTAAACACACACACGACACAGGAGAAAACCCATGCTTTATGTTAAAGAGAACGCTGTTTTTCGTAGAGATACCTAGTGTATTTAAAATATATATATATAGGTAGAAATATTTTCTTAAATATTTCTGGTCGAGCACCACAAGCTACTTTAAATTATAGACTCCAATCTAACATGAAACTAGTCGAGTCAACTCGAAAAGATACGTGAGTGCGCCGTACAACATAATTAATTTCATTACATGTTATATTTGAATATGTAAATATAGTCCTCTGTGTACGTCTTTAGGAGTTAAAAGACATGTTATTATTAACATAAGACTGTTAAGATCTAAACTTGTATCTCTGTCTACCCTGTCTAGAATAGAAAGCGTGATGTCTATTACATGGGACTCATAATATAACAGGTGAAAAGTGAGTGTTACATTGTATGGGCTCGTAGACAAAACTGCGATGCGATGCGATTTCGCAACGCAGAAAATTACGATGCGAATTGCTGCGATGCGATTTTGTGCGACAATGCGTCTCCCAGGGTGACCATTCCTTCGACGACCGTCAACCGTACTAAACGTATTTTAAATTGAAAACTAGGTCGTGACATGGATCGTAAAAAGAAGTGTGCACTTCTGTTATTACTTAGGAGATACAGGAAAAAGAAACAAAGAAGATTTTGGGAAGATAAGATTTTGATGCGCGATGCGAATCAATTCGCAAGTTCTTGCGATGTGTAGAGGGAGCTCGCACATTTTTGTGATGCGACGTCGCATCGCAGTTTTGTGTACGAGCCCTATATGTGCACCTTTGGCTATGAACTATAAACACGACTGCACATCAAGCCATTCTAACCAGTATAAATTGACTTTATGTAGAAAGATTGTATAAAGCGGGACCATGATATACTAGTTCTGTATAGCTCCGTGCATCAAGCTATGATTAACCAGTTTAAACTGACCGGCGAATGTATGGAAAGATCACACAAAGCGAGGCCGGTATATACTGGTTTTGTGTAGCTCAATGCATCAAGCTATGAATGAATAACCAGTATAAACTGATCGTAGATTGGACCATTATATCCAGTCCCTTTAGCCAAACGCCACTTTAGCGCTTGTCTACAGAGAGAGTAGAAAACTAAATGTATGGGGATGACACTGACAAGTGTCAAAATTTACGTCAATAGAGATGACTAATTTTATTTCAATGTCCGTGTGGTAGATTATTTTAAAACATTAGACACGTATTTTTTATTTTTTTATAAAAACGATTACTTTCGACGATATATTGATTTGAAATGTCGCGTGGCGTCACTTCTATGTACATTTTATACGTAGTAATGACGTTTTAGCCTTTACTATATCTAAGTATTGTTTTATTATACGACAAAATAGAAAAAAAATCGTGTCTAATATTTTTTCATTATCTAACTGACGGACTAATTACATTTTTAATTTGCATACCCTGTCATCATCCCTATTCCATATAATTTGGTTTTCTATTCTACATGTAGACAAGCGCTAAATGGCATTGGGCTACAACTGCTGGTTCTATATAGCTCCGTGCATCAAGCTATGATTAACCAGTTTAAACTGACGGTCGAATGTATGGAAAGATTGTATAAACCGGGAACATGATATACTGGTACTGTATAGCTCGATTTGTAGCCATGTTATCCTGTTAAATGAAAGACTATACCTACTGTTAATTTATCTCTGCCTATCCCTTAAGGGGGTTATGGGCGTGATGATATGTTACTGCAAATCAGTTATTAAAGGACTGTTTCATTACGTCTGAATATTTTTGGTAGTAATACAGCCTCCCAATCGATTTCGATCATGTCGGCAAGTCTAATTAGACTAGCTTATTCAACAGCCTATAAATGCCCACTGCTGAGCAAAGCCTCTTCTCACACGGAGAAGGTTAGGCATTAATCTCAAACTGATGTTCCGCCCACACGCACGAAGCGCTTCGCTTCAAGCTTCCTTGTGCGTACTGCTAAAGAGTGGAATTCTTTGCCAGAGTCTATATTTCCTGAAGGGTATAACCTGGGAGTCTTCAAAGCCTGAGTGAATAGGTTGCTTATGGGACGACGTGCTCCATCGTAGACCGCATCATCGCTTACCATCAGGTGAGATAGTGGTCAAACGTCGCCCCATCAAATATATACAAAAAAAAACTCAAACTCAAAAGCATTTATTTTAATTAAACCATAATTTGGTACTATTGAAACGTCTGAATACGACTGTTACAATATCTAACTACTGAAACGCAATGATCAGTTTTGAAACAGTACTTTGATATCTCTAAATCTTGTATTATTACGATTTTCAATTCAGAAATTCTCAGTAATAGCCCAAAAGTCTCGAATTAAGTCTCATACGTACTATGTATTTGTACATCTCTGCCTATCCAATTTGGGGAAGGGTGATATTAAATGTTTCATATCATTCTAGTAATTTGTACGTACTTAGTTGACATGTAAACAGCGGCTCATGTAGTGTAGATGTCCAGTCAACTAGGATGTAGCGAGGTTGACTGTCCAGGCGACACACGTACTTAGGTATCGTCATGAGCTAATGTTCACATGTAAACAGCAGCTCATGTAGTGTAGATGTCCAGTCAACAACGATGTAGCGAGGTTGACTGTCCAAGCGACACATATACATGAGCAAATGTTAAAAAATATAGGAGTTTTTACACCTTTGCGGTGATCTTATAAAAATGTAATTTATTTAAAAAAAAAACTACAAGGAGTATAAAATTGTGCCCAGTGAATGTCAATATTACATGGGACTCGTAACATAAATAGTGAAAAGTGGGTGTTACATTATAATATGTTTACCTGTCTACCCCATCGGGTATTAATAGCCGTTATCCTAAGGTAAATAGACAACAAAATATAACTCTATATTGCACAAAAAAATCACAGTTATATGCAATTTTTAATAAGAATAAAAGATATATATGTCTTAAATATATGTTTTGTTTTAACGACTGATTTATTGTGTTTGTTTATAAGTTAAATTAAATTAGTTTTAAGTATAAATGGTACCACTAATAGACAGTTTCAATAACGTATTTATCTTTATATTTGCTTGTTGGAGATATGATTGTGACTAGAGAATGCTAACGCCATATAGGGACTCGATATATGGATTCAAGCGAGACCTTACAGATTACGAGATCTCGTAGTAAAATCAAGGTTATATTTCATCGGGAAACTATGGCGATGCGACCAGTCGCCGGTACCAACAATATATATAAAGCTGAACTTCACTACATAGTATAAAACAAAGTCGCTATCCGCCGTCTATATGTCCCTATGTATGCTTAGATCTTTAAAACTACGCAACGGATTTTGATGCGGTTTTTTTTAAATAGATGGAGTGATTCTTAAGGATGGTTTGTATGTATATTACATGTATATTGCACCTGTGCGAAGCCGGGGCGGGTCGCTAGTAATTTAATAAAATAAGGTACTTTCCCTAATCAAAAATAAATTATTTCGACTGTTCAATACAATAACATATTGAAAAATAATCACACTTTAATAAATTTATGACCAACTTAATTTTAGTATTTCTCCAGCAAATTTTTAAGAAATAAGTATAATGTTTAACACTAAAAAACGTAACGTCACAATACACAATCTCGTACAAAATTCATAGAAAACTGTCGTTTTTGACAGTTCGAAAAACGTATTGAATTTTACTAGTTGGCAAGTACCCGATTATATTCCTAGTGAGATAGTAACGAATCGCTTTCGTATCAATATGTTCCGGTATATAATTATATCTAGGGATATAACTATATTACGACTTTATCCATCTTACTGCGAAATATACTTTTTGTATATCAAACTAGCTGTTGCCCGCGACTACCTCCGCATATAATATACATAACTATTTTTTGTTTCAATTTTCCAAAGTAAAAGTAGGCATCCTATGTTACTTCTTAGTACATCAGCTACCTGCCAATAAAAGTCTTGCAAAATCGGTCCAGCCATTCCAGAGATAAGTCAGTATAAACAAACAGACACACAGGCAAAAATTGTGAAAAAACATATTTAGATATGTGTATCGTATGTATATTGCTTACTTTGGTGCTTAGCTATGGACGCTACGGCGCATATGGCTGATATACCATACTAGCTACTTCCGCGCGATTTCACACGCTCTGCTCAGCTCCTATTGGTCGTAGCGTGATGTTTTATAGCTTATAGCCATCCTCGATAAATGCGCTATCCAACACAAAAAGAATTATTCAAATCAGACTTGTAGTTACGGAGATAAGCGCGTTTAAACAAATAAACAAAAAACAAACTCCGCTTTATATAACAGTATAAGAGTATAAGATATCTGTATAGATACGATAGCGAAGCCACCACAATGGCTGCGCAGCCAAGAGGATCAAGTTAGTAACGCTCTATGGAGCTGTATACATTTTGTCGGTACTGGCGAGTGGTTGCGTCACCATGGTGAGACGGTGAAATATAGCCTTTATATCAAAAGGGAGTTTTGTATAATATGTGCACCTCTGTCCACCCCTTCGAGAATAAAAAACCGTTAAGTTATATGGTTATCAACCCATAAATCTCACTATATAATAAAAAAATTGTAAATAAATTATTTTTTAATTTAATCGTAGGTTTTAATTTCACAATGTATATAATTAATTGTTAAACATATATATAGGTGTAATCTATGTTTTAATTAATCAAAATAACAATCAGATATCGACTGATTCTTGTGTATTATATAGAACTTCATAATCTTAATGCTCCACTCGAAGATATTGAATGAACTATTCCTTAGTATTGACTTGTTCTGAAAAGTGTGGGAGAGCCATGCTTCGGCACAAAAGGGCTGGGTCCACCGGAGTGATACAATGGCCTTACAGAAAACCGACGTGAAGCAACGCTTGCGTTGTGTTTCGTCGTGTGAGTGAGGTTACCGGAGGACCAATTACCCCTCTCCGCAATCTCAAAAAATATTATCTATACTGAGATATTTTTACTGTTTTATTATAGTATTAGCTTCTGCCCGCGACTTCGTACGCGCAATCCCGTTTTCTCCTATTCCCGTAGGATTTTCTGTCACATGAACCGTCTCCTGATAATAACAAATACAACAAAAAAAAAAATAAGCCAAATCGGTCTAGCCATTCTCAAGTTATGGTGGGACAACGGGAAACGAGTTTCATTTATATATAATATATAAGATTTTAGATAACTCGAGGAATTTTGGTGTCTCTGTCTCTTTTTGGTAATAAGAGGGATGATGTTATCTGTTATTCATGTTTTTGGAGCTTGAAAAACCCTAAGTGCCTTTAATATAGTTTGTAGATAGCTAAAGAATCTTTTAAGTTCGAAATATTATATGGTACTCATAAATAACTGGTGTAAAGTCGATGTTACGTTGTATATAAAAGCAATAATACACTTAGGGCACAAATGACCTGCGACACGTGTAGCCAGAGACGTTGGGTAAAGTAGTGCGACGATGCCCGACTTTGGGCTCGTACACAAAACTGCGATGCGATGCGAATTCGCAACGCAAAAAATGACGATGCGAATTGCTGCGATGCGATTTCGTGCGACAAGGCGTCTCCCAGGGTGCCCATTCCTTCGACGACCGTCAACCGTACTAAACGTATTTTAAATTGAAAACTAGGTCGTGACATGGATCGTAAAAAGAAGTGTGCACTTCTGTTATTGCTTAGGAGATACAGGAAAAAGAAACAAAGAAGATTTTGGGAAGATAAGATTTTGATGCGCGATGCGAATCAATTCGCAAGTTCTTGCGATGCGTAGAGGGAGCTCGCATATTTTTGCGATCCGACGTCGCATCGCAGTATTGTGTACGAGGCCTATGGTCGATATGCCTAGCGACATCAACGGCGCAGTGGACATAAGTCGCGCGTTGTCGCCATATATGTCCCCTAATGTACCCTTGGCTTATATATTATTTAGTATGTATGTAAGAAAACAAAGATAGATTTAGTACAGAGACAGTAGCCATTGGTTGTCTAGAGCCGACTGAGTTACAAAAGACATGGCTTCGTTACAGTGCGTACTATTTAGTATAACAATATAGCTACTGTCTCTATACTGAAACAATATTTATTTTCTTACCTTCATACTAAATGACTTTGTTGACACTAGATTATAAGGTCTCTGTGCCCATAACTCAGGCTCTCTTTATAAACTGCCATTTTTATTTGGACCGACTTCAAAAGAAGGATGATATAACTTTAACCTCTGTGCTGTATGTAATACGGTTTTTAATAGTAATGTTTGTGTAAAGACAAATAATTATATCAATGTATCAAACTTTAATGCATTATGAACGTTATTAGAAACTAGCTACTTCCGCGCGGTTTCACACGCTCTACTCAGCTCCTACTGGTCGTAGCGTGATGTTTTATAGCCTATAGCCATCCTCGATAAATGCGCTATGCAACACAAAAAGAATTATTCAAATCAGACTTGTAGTTACGGAGATTAGCGCGTTCAAACAAACAAACAAACAAACAAAAAAACAAACTCTTCCGCTTTATAGAATAGTATAAGATTACTAAGGTTAAAAATGTATTGTATTTTTTTCACTATAATTTAGCTTTGACTTGTCGTATAAACATTCCAATTGTCAATGAATTTGTTTGAAAAATTAACTGTGTTTGGTTTTATATACAATACAGGTTCTTTTTATTTTAATATATTGTATTGTGTTTTGTCTATATACAATAACTATCGTCATATATATATACTGAATTTTAATCTAAACGACTTACTCACGTAACTTAAATTGTTCGAGAATGTTCAACTAATTTCAAACCATATCGGGACTTATAATTATAAGCTAAAAGTATTAAAAATAGTAGACCATTCTGAAATAAGATTATGTTACATGAATAAGTCGTTAAGTTTTAATTAAAATTTATCAAATATTAAAAGGCAAATAATATTTTAATTTATTACAATCTCAACTGTATTTGTCATACATTTAAGTCATATTTTCCATTGACTCTTTATGGCTATAGACTCACCTCCTATTACATGGGACTAATAACATAAATAGTGAAAAGTGGGTGTAAGTTACATTGTATATGCACACCTCTGTCTACCCCCGTCGGGGATTTAAAGTCGTGATATTTATAAATTAGACTGTTCCCATATCACTATATTTGTAAATAACATAAGTTTTAAATAAATATGTTATTATTATTATACTATTATTTAATAATAAGTCGTGTTATAATAATTATTATTATTGTACCTTATTAGGCCCAGTTAAAATGTGATTAAAAACTGTAATACATTTTTGTCGATATAATACACGATATTTTTAAGATCCTGGATATTTGTGTTTTTATTTTTGTCCTGATTACGTTGTCCACATGAACGGTTGAGGCCCGCCCCAGGCGTCTTCCTTTTAGGGGTGACAACCGAGGCCTACTATATTCATCAGTTATAGTTCTTTACCCGATTCGGATTCCCGGGTCGGGCAAAGTACTATTGGGTTTTAAAAAAATGCTCAGTGGTAGCACGGAGTCTGGAAATGTGCCCGGTATATAGCAATAGACTCACCCCCTATTATATGGGACTTATAACATAAATAGTGAAAAGTGGGTGTTACATTGTTCAGTGGCATTAAGTGCCGTAATGTGCACCTCTGCCTACCCCTTCGGGGATAAAAGACGTGATGTTTGAAAAAAACGTACATCTGTGACAGAGACTGCTTGATGGCAGTGCTGGCTGCCGCGCAACGTGTCGCGGGTTCGATTCCTGTGTGATTGAGTCAAAGTAAAAGTCAAAATCATTTATTTCCATTAGACCAGAAAGGCACTCTTGAACGTCAACTTAAAAGTGAAGCTATTTGCTCATTCCAAGGCGTAGATTCCTATGGAGAAGAACGAGCAAGAAACTCCATAGGTTACTCTTTTTTAATCAGGTTCACAATACAATTTATTAGTTACATAGTTTTGTTGTGAGTGATTCATAAATTGTTGTTCCGGGTCTGGGTGTCATGTGTATGTGAACTTGTATGTTTGTAAACGCACACACGACACAGGAGGAAATCCTAGTGTGGGGCAACATGTTAAAAGAAAGAGAAAAAAAATATAGAGAGCATAACCTAAAATAAAATAATATAGGTAAGTATAATATCATACCACGAACGAACATAAGGAAATTAAAATGAATTAAAAAATACTTGCAGTCTATAATGATTGAAACCAGATTAAAATAGTCTTGGTATTTTACTGCCTCATTGACCGAGCAGTCGTAAGTGCTACTGCCGGGCAAGGAGTCTCGGGTTCGATTCCCGGGCCAGGCAAAGTATTACTGGGTTTTTCAGTAGTAGCACGGAGTCTGGAAATTAACCCCCCCCCCCCCCATTATATGGGACTCATAACATAAATAGTGAAAAGTGGGTGGTACATCGTACAATGGCATTAAGTGCCGTAATGTGCACCTCTGCCTACCCCATCGGGGTAAAAGGCGTGATGTTATGTTACTTACTAAAATAGCATTCAGAGTGAATTTATTTCTGCAAATAGGCTACAAGGCAGCACTTTTACACGTCAATTTTATCAAGCGAACGATGAGGCTGACATTTTCTGACTACTCTATAACAGAGTACGGAATATAAAGCCAAACTCAATACCATTTAGTTCATTTAATATCGACATTGAGATTGGTTTCAAGTGTATCGCCTAGAATCATGAGAACGCTGCTACCCATGTCGGGTAACTTGCTATGTGTTTTTTATGGCATAAGCCGGTAAACGAGCAGACGGATCACCTGATGGTAAGCAATCGGCGTCGCCCATGGACACCTGGAACACCAGAGGCGTTACCTGTGCGTTACCGGCCTTTTGGAAATTGAGAATTTGAGCATTGAGGAAGATTCGGGAGACGGGGACTAGGGAGGGGGGTAATTAGGCCTCCGGTAACATCACTCACACGACGAAACACAACGCAAGCGTTCACGTCCGTTTTCTGTGAGGACGTGGTATCACTCCGGTCGAGTCGACCCATTCGTGCCGAAGCATGGCTCTCCCACACTTGAATGTGTAGTATGTATTGGATTTTATAACATCATAATTATCATGAGTGCACCTCTGCTTACTCTTCTGGGATTAAAAAGACGTAATGTTATGTTATAATCACCAAGAGATGGCGCTGTATTCAATTTGATTTTTATTAAAATTCAAATATGGAGTCGTCTAAAATGACGTCTGTATTACTGTATGTATGCTCTAAGTTTAAAAAAAGAATCTGTTAATCTGTAAAAAAATATAATTAATTCATTTCATTTAATTGAGAGACAGAGACATCTAGTGGGCATTGGTCGTAGTAACGACAAGTTAGTATGACCAAGTTAATATTGCTACTCGATAATAGATGCCGCTAGTATGAGACAAAGCTTCTTATTACACAAAAAATGCAAAATTATAATTCAGAGTTAGGTACTGCCTCATAATGCTTAGGTAATGATTTATGTGATAACAGTCGATATTAAAATATCCAGTTCGAATCTTGAATTGGATGAGAATTCAGTTTCCATATATTAAAATATATTTAATTGGCATCTGGGAATTCAACCTTGGCCAGTACACACGTAAAGTTGAAAGTCGCCTACTTAAAAAAATTAAGTCGAATAAATAGTTTAATTCTATTTGATGATTTCATAGGTACTCTTGAAAAGTCTATTTCAGCAGTGGACAGAAACTAACTGATGATTATTTAGGCTTCGAATAGATTTGAGCGATTTAGTTTTATTTAGACAATATTGCCTCTTGTCAAACAAGTGAAGTGTGTGCCGAGTTCGATTCACTGGTTTTCTTTTAAGGAATTGTACTATCTATTCATTAACTACACTTACTGGCTACTTACGCCAAAAAACAGCACAAAAACACATTTGTAGTACGTACGCGAATACTTAAGCAGTACTCAGCAAAATCATCGAATGACATCTCCCGCCGTGGGTGAGGCGAGAGAGAGTGTCAGACTCTTACTGACTAAACACCACCCCGTTCCTACTCCTGTTTCTAGTCGGAGCCTCGGTAACCCGCTTAGTCGTAAATTCCAATAGTAGGTAATTTAATACATAATTTAATACTTTAATTCTAATGTAGACAATCTAGTTTCCTTATGGCATCGAGCATTTCTTTCTTTATTGAAACACAGAGTTTCCTTTTTCTTGTATAGAAGCACTATTTTTATGGATTGTCAGTATGCATATGTGAGCACCATGTTAGACTTTCATTTATTTTTATTTTAGTAAGTTATTAGTATAATGCGTCAAGCGTGTCTTTGCATTGTTCTTACATATGCGTACAGTATTAAAAATGTATCAGAGACATTGTAGAACATACTTTTTTAAAAAGAGTAACGAATGGAGTTTCTTGCTCGTTCTTCTCCATTCGAATCTACATTTTGGAATGAGCACCTAGCTTCACCTAGCTTCACTGACGGACTGTCTGACAGACTATTATTTATTTTGTATTTGTTGACGTTTCAAAAGTACCAAACTATGGTTTAATTGAAATAAATGCTTTGACTTTGACTTTGACTTTGAGTCATTATGAAATACCAAAGTAAGTATTGTAAATAAATTGAGAATTAGCATCCGTGCGAATTAGAAGTGTGCGCCTAGTAAAAACCATCCCCAACGCCACGAAAACCGGTTTAAAATTAACAAAAAATCGCCATAACCCATTTAAATAATAAAATAATAAACCAAAGCGTAAAATCGGCCATTAGTCGATCTAAATCGTAATAAATATCAAAATAAAACTAAATTGTAATAATGCTAATTCCCCGTGTCTAATTTCGGTGCGACGCGACGAATTGGACAAAAGATGGCGTCACACATTTGCCGCCGAAATGCATGTCAATCGCACGCGTTCATAGAGAATTTATTATTAATTTTTATTTTTATTATGAGTTATTATATTACTGTTTATGATGGTTCGTTTGTGTTTATGGGTTGGTTGGTGCACGTGATGCTAGAATTATTTAAAAAGCTTTTTATAAATGCTATCTATTTTATGAATTTCACGAATTTGGTGTGATAGACAAATATTTCAAAATTGTATTTATTTATATTTAAACATTACATTTATCATCACAGGCACACCTAATGCAATAAATGCAGTTACACAATATAAGTAGGTAAACTTAAAAACGACTACAGTACTAAACATTTTAATAGTGTGGCATTCATAAAGAAAAATGAGTATTAATAAACAAAAAAAAAAACAATATCATAACCAATTATGTACCTACGTTGAAAAAATGCCGTGCACAGTATCTTGGAACGACTGTGGCACCTGACTACTATAGACTTACACGCAGAATACACACACATTGACACGAAGGACATCTATCGCGTGACATGGCCCGTCATTACACTTCATACATTACGGTGTTGCAAGTACACGCACAAATAGGTAATGACTTAATCATTTCTAAGTGACATTATGTCCACATTCTTTTCAACCAACGTCCTTAATCATAATTTCAAACCTTCAAGAAAACAGCGTATTCCTTTTTAAAAAACCGGCAATGCACCTGTGCCTCCTCTGGTGTTGCGGGTGTCCATGGGCGGCGCTGATCGCTTACCATCCTTATTGCCTCCTATTCCATAAAAAAGACCTGGGCCTTATATTTGTAGCAGGCCTTATTTCCATGGACTACGCCTCCTCTACTCGTGAGGGTCAGTCGTAATTTCCAATCTTGAAAGATGGATTAGACTTAATATAAAGATTGTATTTGTAAAATATATCTACCAGATAACGCTGCTGCTCAATGTCAATCAATGGTTACACGGAATTAACTATATATAACGAGTTACTCACGTAAATATACTGAGAATAATTCTACTAGAATAGGCAGCGAGATATAGCCGCGACCGCGTACTCAGCTCATGAGGAAGAATCCCTCTGTGACTCGCAACTAGTGAAGCTTTTCTCAGTATATTTACGTGAGTAACCCGCAATTTTTACTTAAACTGGTTAAACAGGATATTTAAAACATCTTTGACCATCATCACATCAGTCACAAGTCGTTCCCTGCTGAACACCCCCCCCCCCCCTAACGTAGTCCAGGACGTCCCCCCACCAGGTGAACAGACGACCTTATTAAGGTTGCAGCTGGATTCAGCTGCACTAGCCTTCAAGTTCCAACCGACCGACCTTGAACTCATTGGAGGAGACCTATATTTAAATTTAAGTGTTGGAGAGCCATGCTTAATCACGAATGGGCCGGCTCGACCGGAGTGATACCACCAACGAGCAGAAAACCATAGTGAAACAACCACAGCGTTGTGTTTCGTCGTGTGAGTGAGTTACCGGAGGCCTAATTACTACTCCCTTCTCCGAAATCTCTGAATTCCTGACAATCCTCAAATTACTAATCGCCAAAAGGCCGGTAACGCACTTGTAAGGCCTCTAATGTTCCAGGTGTCCATGGGCGACGCCGATTGCTTACCATCAGGTGATCCGTCTGCTCGTTTACCAGCTTATATAAAAAAAATATCAAATCTAATCTAAACCTAATATAAAAAATCACAATTCTGATTTTAGACACCAAATCCATCTTCAATCTAGTTTAACAACAACGCAAGTGTTCAGCTCACCCCCTAACGATAAACAGCGTGAATAATCACATGCATATTATGCTTATAATAAATTTTATTCAAATCGCAACTGTGTTTACTAAATATCTTTGATTTGATACGGGCAGTTGCGATAGGGGTGCGAAGGGGTTGCGATGTCAAAACAACGTATTGTGTTGTGTGGGTGACTTTTTATACTAGGTTATTTTTTTAATTGGGTACTTGCCGAATAGTCAAATTGATTACTTTTTTTTTAACTGTCAAAAACGACAGTTTTCTATGAGAATTTTGTACGAGATTGTGTATTGTGACGTCACGTTTTTTAGCGTCAAACAGCATACTTATTTATACTTACCTATCTTAAAAATTAGCTGGAAAAATACTAAAATTAAGTTGGTCATAAAATTAATTGATGAAAGTGTGATTATTTTTTAATATTGTATTGTATTGAACATAACATACATTACATCACGCCTTTTTATCTCCGAAGGGGTAGGTAGTGGCGCACATTACGGCACTTTGTGCTACTATACAATGTAACACCCACTTCTTCACTATTTATGTTATGAGTTCCATGTAATAAGGGGTGAGCCTATTGCCACAATTCCAAACTCCGTGCTACTACTGAGAATATTTAAAATAAACTCAGTAATACCATGCCCGACCTGGGAATCGAACCTGAGACCCCTTGCCCGGCAGTCGCACTTGCGACCACTCGGCCAACGAGGCAGTCAGGAATAAAATCAATACGTAGATAATGTTTTTATAAGGCCGCCAACACAGTGCACGTCCCCTGGTGATTCAAGTATCCATGGGCGACGCTAATCACTGAAAAAAGTCCAAATAACTAACTTATGCCCGCGCTTAAGTATAGTTCTGTCACCACTAATTCTTTGTGAAATGACAGAGATGGCACGATATTAAAGCACGACTTAAAATTGAGTAACGTTTCAGTATTCCGGCACTAATGCCGAAGTAATATCTAAATATATTATGCATATGTCCATGGGCGACGCTGACCGCTTACTATGAAGTGATCCATTTGCTCGTTTATCGCCCTATTCCATACAAAATTGGGTAGTTTTCAGAATATCTAAATTAAAAATCTTATTAGTCCGTCAGTTAGATAATGAAAAAATATTAGACACGTATTTTTTTATTTCCTCGTAATAAGTTGCAATACATAAATAAAATGGCGCTAAGTTTAGGAGTGGGAGGTCGTTACGTCATAACGTGCTACAAAATGCGACACGTAGTGACGTCACACGATATTTCAAATTAATATATCGCCGGAAGTATTTAATTTTGTGAGAAAAGAAAAAATACGCGTCTAATGTTTTAAATTAAAGTACCAGACGGATATTAAAATAAAATTTAGGAAACTACCCTATTCCTACCTATCACTACTTATATTGTCCAAAACCCTAAACTAAGGGCCCCATAGCCCCATATTAAGCAATCACGATTATAATCTTTAAACAAGACGGCTATTACTAACTTCAGTAAGTTATTTTCAATCTTTAAGAGAACATTTAACCGCAATAACCAACTGTCCTACTCCACCTCATTAAATCTAATATCAAGCTTGAAGAAATAAAATTCATGATATTTTTTCCACAAATAAAAAATTCAATACAAAACCAACTTAAAATCGAATGAAATAAAGTTGAAACTCAAATGGGGGAAACAAAAGCGGTTATAGACTCCGTAACAGCCAATAACAATGAGGGGCGGGGCCAATTTTGAAATTGGAACGATTTTTTTCTTTTCCAACAGCGGTCTTCTTTAACCTCAGTCGATGCTTGGACGTCGTGCAGTTGAGACGTCTTAGAAATTAATGAAAAATATGATTTTTTATTATAAATTGGCAATTTTTCTCTCTGAATTGTCCATTCATGTGGATGATCTCAGTTTTTCATGTTTTTTTTAGCGATTAGGGGTAGAGAGGATATTGAGTATCAGCTGTTATGTTTTGGGGGAGGATATTCGGTAGAGGCGAACTGAAAATTGTCGATATAAGTTAATTAAAAAGGTTTTTTTATTCTTGTTTTTCTTTTGTATATTAATAATGTTTCAGTATTTTATTTTAGGCATACCTACACGTGTTTTAAAAAGGTATGCCGGTTACGTCCAATTATATTACACCTTTATTTTCATTTTGACTGCCTCATCAGTCAAGAGGTTGAAAGTATGACTGTCAACCAAGAGGTCTTTGGTTGGAATCTCGGCTCGGGCAAAATATTATTCATTTACTATTGTCAGGAGACTTTCTATTTCAAAGTTTTGTAATGTATTTAAATATGTATTAAGCTAACATTGTAGCGGAACCTTTTACTCAAGATTCGATTCTTTGTTTTTTGTATTTTCGTTGTTAGCATGGTATGTAGGGATAAGGGTATTTAAATAAGTGTTAATGATATGAGTGACATTCCCCCCATTGACAGTCCACTGCTGCACTATGAGTCTCCTCTACATAAGAGGGGTTTGCCATAATCTCCGCAGGCAGGCGGGTTGGAGATCGCAGTATAAAAGGTTCAGGTTTATCAGAGAGCGCTGCTGCAGTATTCACCCGTGTGAAGAGTAAGGGTGCTGAAAATGTATTTCTGTACCTACCACCTTAAGCAATAAGATTCGTGATGTCAATTTAACCACCATCTTTAAAAACCCAAGCAGATACGACATTTTCGCACAGAATTGCAGAAATAAAACAATAAATTTCGAGAAAAACCAATATGGCTACCATTTTCTATTATCAAGCCACCATTACCGGTTCATATCAATCGCGAACGAGTTTTGTTACAATAAATGCGGGCGGCGCCGGGGGGCGAAACTAACTCGATAAAAAACAACTAAATATACCCTTTTCGACTCACTTATGAATAACTACATACATATCTGAACGTCTGCAACTTTATACATGTAGCCAAGCGTTTAAGAAATCATTTTTTTGCTAAAAAATAAGGTTTAATTTCGCTTGTAGTGGTTGTAGTCTCTAAGTTTGTAAGGCTACAAAACGACTAACAAAGGTAGATCTGTCCTCAGTACAGTTTAAAACGCAAGTAGAGATCAATATAAATTGGGGTTCCGAACAAAAGCGCGCCTAAAAAGCCACCCTATGTTCGGATACACGCCCCTTTTATAAGAACCACTCCCTTCAATTCAGTCGTAGTTGCACCACGGAACGGGACGCACGTGTTAAAATAATTTTTAGACGCGTATCCGAACGCCGATTTTCAATTTCAAAATCGAACGCCAGTGATTTAAATAGTGATGTTCTATAGACAATTAATAAAACATTTTTTTATAGTTTTCGTACAATTTTAATTAGGTTTAAGTCAAAACGTATTATGTACCCAACCGATTTGAAAAATGGACAGCTTAAACTGAATTCGTTTGGCAAAAATCTAGACCACAACATTATGCTGAAGACGATACAAAATTTCTGCTATAACAAGTCGAACGCGGGGCCATTTACGATGACGTCACCATTTCTCGTCGACAACATTTTGCATCAACAAAAAACCGAATTACAGAATCAGTATATAAACCAACAAATCGAGAATTATGTGCGACAGAACTATGAGAGATCACGGAATAATACTCCAGAGATAGACGATCCTAAATTAGCTGAGTGCGATGAAGAAAATCGCCAAGAAGAATCGATTGAAGACTCCAAAATCGAGGACGAGGATTCGAAAAGTCGAGATGAGGATTACGTAAAAAACGAAGCGTACTTTAACAACGAATTTTACACAAGAAATGAAGAATCTCGTTCCACAGAAAAAGAGGTTTTGAACGTTCCTAATTTGATCCGTCGCTGTCAAACGTGTGGGTCATTTGAATGCCCCCCATTCTCGTGCAAAAAATCCGGCATCAGACGCCTTCAAGAGTTGGAGAAGCGATTTAATCTGAACTATCATGAAAATTCGGGCGATGAAGCCGAGAAACATGATAAGGGATACACTGATGATCTGGTCCGAAATTGTGATGAGTATACGGAGCAAAAGAAGCCGTTGTTGAAGTTCAGTGTTAGTGCCATTTTGGGGGAAGATAGTTTGAAAAGTAACAATGTTAGCGGTGAGTTTTGTTTGAATTTTAATTTTAATTAGGGTTCATTTTTGTTTAATGGTTTTTATCGTGGTGACTTAGACGTTAATCTCTATATAATCTGTCGTCGGCGGTATTTCCGAACCGATACGACCTTCAAACCTTCAAGAAAATAGCGTATTCCTTTTTAAAAGGCCGGCGACGCACTTGTGACTCCTCTGGTGTTGTGGGTGTCCATCGGCGGCGCAAATCGCTTACCATCAGGTTATCCGTCTGCTCGTTTGCCTCCTATTCCATAAAAAAGCATCTGATGGTGAGTGTGTGGTCGGACTTTTACATATTTAATTTAGACACTAATGTTATTCAGTCTATGGTAAATGTCGTTCGGAACTTAATTGGTTACTAGTTTAAATATTTAAAATGTTTTTAAAATTGATGACTCGTTTTAAGTTTTAATGATATATGTTCATTTATTTTCCAATTTAAAAGAGGCATTGATTCAAATTGATTCAAAGAGCCATCAGACCACCTTGGATAGGGCCGAATAAAGCTGATGCCGATACGAAGCCGCGGAGAACCTAACGGGTTACCGGAAATAATAGGATCAGGAACAACAATCGAATAGGAACGGGGTGGTTTTTAGTCATAGTCTGATCCTCCCTCCCGCCTCACCCAGGCAGGAGAAGCCATACGATGATCCCCCCCCCCTTAAAAAATGCTGAAGTCTTTAGTTACGCCATTTAAAAGATTGTTTAAAAAAAATTGGTAAACGTTTGCATAGAATTTTGTCAATCGTTGATTTGTTGAATTCGGCTACGCCCCACTTTTCTGAAGTTTTCATTATCCGGAAACCGTTATTTTACCCTTAGGCGAATGTATCTGTCTGTCTGTACATTAGCTTACTTGATATAGAATTTGAAATTAGATACATTTGTTTTTAGTATTCGAAAATCGAGTGAGTATTATGACGGACAGGAAAGACAGAAGTGGAGAAAAGTTTTTGAAATAACAATAGATTTTAATTATTAAGTTTTCGGCTTACTCACGTAACTGTTTGACGAGGAACTCGACTAGTTTCAAGCCATGCTAGAGGCTCATATTCATAAGCATTCCGCGGCCCGCGACGCGGCGACTGTCGCGCTGCTACTATTAATGAAGATTTTGTTTATTTAGGTTTGATGTCTTACAGCAATTTTAGTAAATTTTCACGTTGCGTTGTTATTAGATTTTTTTTTTTGTTTAAGTGGGGAAAATCATCGAATGACTGCTCCCGCCTGGGTGAGGCGGGAGGGAGTGTCAGACTCTTACTGACTAAAAACCACCCCGTTCCTTCTCCTGTACGTCGAGCCGGAGCCTCGGTTACCCGTTAGGTTCTCCGCGACGTTGTTATTAGATTAAGTATTTTATTTGGTTCTCGTTTAAATTAAAAGTATTAAATCTCCTCTGTCTGATAATATTGATGATAATTATTAAAACTGACTGCCTCGTTGGCCGAGTGATCGCAAGAGCGACTGCCGGGCAAGGGGTCTCGGGTTCGATTGCCGGGTCGGGCCAAGTATTACTGGGTTTAAAAAAAAAATCTGAGTAGTAGCACGGAGTCTGGAAATGTGTCCCGTATATGGCAATAGGCTCACCCCCTATTAAATGGGACTCATAACATAAATAGTGAAAAGTGGGTGTTACTTCTGTGTGCACCTCTGCCTACCCTTTCGGGGATAAAAGGCGTGATGTTATGTCATGTTAATTATTAAAAGTACATATGTAGTTGTGTACTTTTTTATGTTATGAAAAGCCAATGCCTTTGATGCTGGTAGCGCAGGCGAAATCACTGATGTCAAATTGTGATTGAATTTTCGGGGGCTTTATGCTAATTTTTATTGTAGTTAAGTAAGTAATCGCAATCTTTCGTAGCTACATTATTTTGAGTTATGTCAGACCTAATTATAGGTATGCTAGCATTCCACGTATTAATTTTCATTTTATCTATGCTTTTTTTAAGGGGGGAAAATCATCGAATGACTTCGCCCTTCGCGGGAGAGAGTGTCAGACTCTTACTGACTAAAAACCACTCCGTTCCTACTCCTGCGCTTCGAGCCGGAGCCCCGGTAACCCGTTAGGTTCTCCGCGACTCCGAATCGGCATCAGCCCTATTGGGCCCCATCCGTGGTGGTCTGGTCTGATGGCTCTTTGAAGCGCGCGCGGAACGCGAAGCGCCGCGCTGCTCGCTTGGGTCTGGTTCTGGTCGGGCGGCGAGCCACCCATGCTCGCCGTCCGCATTTTATCTATGCTAGAAGAAGTTAAAGTGCCGTCGGTTAGTGGAAATATTCAATTTGCGTTCTGAGCTCTGTTCATCCTAGCGGGTTGCTCCTCTTTATTTGCTTTATTGAAATTCATGCATATAACATAATTTATATAACTACATAAATATTTACAACTTAAAATTAACTACAACTAAACTATTACATAAAACGAAAGTAAAAAAAAGAAAACAACAAAAATTATACCCTCAATTTAGTATTCGTCCGTATCACTATCACAGGGGAACGTTCCCAGAAGACTGGCAGCATTGCCACGTTGAATGGCAATGCAGTAGTAGGAACGGGGCGGTGCTTAGTCAGTAAGAGTCTGACACTCTGTCGCCTCACCCAGGCGGGAGAAGTCACTGCATAATAAATTTTTCCCTCCTTAAAAAAAGTCAACAGTTGATAACTAAGATTGTTTAATCGCTGTTTCGAATGATGAAATCGCCCATAGTAAAGTCTGTTACCCATTGTAGCCTGTGCCTTTAGCCAAATGCCACTTTAGCGCTTGTCTACAGAGAGAGTAGAAAACTAAATGTACGGTGATGACACTGAGAAGTGTCATAATTTACGTCAAATTCATATAATTCGGTTTTCTATTCTACATGCACTAAATGGCATTTCGATACAGCTGCTGATTTCGTTCTGGCTGTTCAAAATTAGGTGTTTCATCTAGTTTTGTGATGATCATCGAAACTTACGGCTTTGTTTGGTGCGTTTTAGATGAGCTTTATTGAAAGGCTAACCGATGAGGTTACCTATTACCTACGTTAATTCCAACTTTTGTCAAAGTATTGTTAATGGGCATAAATGTATGAAAATGATTGTGTGAACAATGATACACAAGAGAAAGGAGTTTGTGATGTGATGACGTCTGATAGGGGGGATGGAAGACGACATATTGTGCCAACCACAAGGTAATTGGATAAGAGTAGAAAAAAAGTGTGGGAGAGCCATGCTTCGGCACGAATAGGCCGGCTCGACCGGAGTGATACCACGGCCTCACAGAAAATCGACGTGAAACAATGCTTGCGTTGTGTTTCGTCGTGTGAGTCAGATTATCGGAGGTCCAATTACCCCCTCCTTTCCCCGATCACCCAATTCCTGAATCCCAGCATTCCTCAAATTCCTAATCCCTGAAAGTCCGGTAACGCCCTTGTAACTCCTCTGGTGTTCCAGGTGTCCATGGGCGACGCTGATTGCTTTCCATCATCTGGCTTATCCTATACAAAATTAAAGATGTTATGTTAGGATTCAGATAGTGGTGAAATTATAATCTGACGGATTCCAATGATAACAGCAACTCTACCGTGTGATTGAAAATATGTCCAGTATCTAACAACAGTCTGAGCTATCTTTTTATGCTTGTAAATTGTGAATTTAGGAAAATTGTATGTTCTGTTGGTGAACGTAGGGTAACGCTGCAAATTTTTTGTCAAATCGGATCGTCGTCGGAGTTATAAGTAGCAGTATACTGAGACCCTTTTCCCGGCTAGCCGGAACCGGGTGCCCGGCGGCGGAAAAGTGTATAGCCATAATGTTCATTAGATTCCACGTGTATCGGTGTATTCTAAATGGTTCTAAAGTACATTTAGCCGGAGCATTTAGAGAAGACCGAATACAAAACAATGGTTAGAGATATTTTTATACAAGTTCCAAGTGTGTAGGACGTATTTTCGAAAAATTTTGTTTTTATTCTAGATCCACAGCAAAACTGTGGAATGATCTGTCGTTAGCGGTATCTCCGAACCGATACGACCTTCAAACCTTCAAGAAAAGAGCGTATTCCTTTTTATAAGGCCGCCAACGCATCTGTGTATCCTCAGGTGTTGCGGGTGTCCACGGGCGGCGCTGATCGCTTACCATCAGGTGATCCATCTGCTCGTTTGACTCCTATTCCATAAAAAAGATGTGTATATTCAGTTCATTATTATTAATAGCTGTTGCCCGCGACTTCGTCCGCGTTGAATATGAATCTTAGAAGATAACTTTATTGCTCATTTTTCAAAATAGAAGTAGCCTATGATACTCCTTAGTACGTCAGCTACCTGTTAATAAAAGTCTTGAAAAATCGGTCCAGCCATTCCAGATATTAGCCATTACCTACAACTTAAGATAAACTAAAACTAATAGAGACAATAAAATAAAAGAAAACTAAAGATGACTATTTAAACGAAAAGGAGACTGGGACTTGTGGGCCCAATTGTAATAAGTTGAATTATGGCTTAAAAAAAAGGTATTTTTTTTCTATTTCATACTGTAAAAAATCAATTCAATTTACAATCTGGGAAATGAAAAATCCAATAATTATGTTAGGGTTACGAATTATCGATTCAATTGTAATCGATTAACGTTACAGAGTTCATACTATTTACGAAAATGCTTTCACCGGTTGATTTATTTAATTAAAATAATAAAATCTATTAGAATTAGAGTATTAAGAGTTAAAACTAATTAGTTATCTACATAATTAATATTAGACAATTCACATTTACTAATCGATTATTGTATTTTTAATCTGTGCTAACTCGACATTCGTTTCGTATCGTCTGTGCGTGTGCGTTCTGAGTGTCATTTGTTTTCTTCCCGTTTTGTTTTTGTTTTTATTGATAATTATTATTCCTCGACCCGGCTTTCCTACGGACCTGTGATCTTCCTCCTTCTACGACCCTTGCCTTGCTACCATACTGGACACCGAGAACCCCGCTTAAACGTTGAACTTGGACTTGTTATTTTGGATTCTACGAACGGCCTACCAATAGGATATTGATCGACATCATGGATCGTTGTATAAATTGGTGTATAGCGACTAGTCGCTGCAATACACTAACAACAATCGCACTTTAAAAATGGGTTATTACCGTGTATATATTGTTATAACCTCACTTTTCTTAAATCTCTTATACCTCGGCTCTCAGATTGCCAAAATCTGCAAAATTTTCAGTGATTGTTTGCTTATATAGTAGCTATCAATTGACACTAATTTCATCTTTTTACATCTAGGCCCAAAATTGTATGAAAGGGTATCCGTCTCCTTTGTATTATTGTGTACTAATAATAATTGAATACTCAATTCGTGGTAGAAAATTTGAGAAATCCGTGGGAAAAATAACATAAACTCAAACTTAAAAGCATTCATTTCAATTAAACCATAATTTGGTACTTTTGAAACGTCAACAAATATGAAATAAATAATAGTCTGTCAGTCTGTCCGTCAGTAAAGCTAGGTGAAGCTAGGCGCTCGTTCCAAAATGTAGATTCAAATGGAGAATACCGAGCAAGAAACTCCATTCATTACTCTTTTAAAAAAAAAGTCTGTTTAACATTGCTCTGATACATATTCCAATATTGTACACACATGTGAGAATAATGTAAAGACATACCTGACGCATCATACAAATAACAGAACTTACTAAAATAAAAATATGGCATTAAGTCCGCCTATGTCCGCGCCTTATCGTAATGTATCTTATTATTTTTGTGTGCATTAAAGTCATTAATGCACACAAAAATAATAAGATACCTTCAAGTCAAGTCAAAGTAATTTATTTTAATTAGACCAGGAAGGCACTTTTGAACGTCAACAACAAAAATTTAGAAGTGAAACTAATTGCTCATTTATCAGTTAACGAGTAAATAAATAAAATTGAGATTGTTTCGAATAATATTTTACTGAAATCAGATATCGACCGACACATCTAAACTCCGCAGTCGCGTTAGCGTTCACTCGATTAACACGATCATTAGACAAAAACACTACGTAAAATCCCAATAACCGAACTTATCATCAAACTAAATTAATAACTCCGTTGAAAAATAACTATAAAAACAATAGAAACACGTTAATAACGTACCAATAACGTTATTACGTTGCAACATCTTAATTCAGTAACGGGAAGTAGCAACACGCCTTCGGGACTTTTTCAATAAAACGCTGGCAACATCTGGCCCGGCACTTAAGCGCAGGCGAGCGAACGAGATAGCGCTATACGTTGCGACGTATGCTAGAAAGAGACAACCACTTCGAGGGTTACCAGCGAAATTAATATGTCCTTTTCCTCGGAAAGTAAGTTGCTTTTTATATTATTTTATTATTGATGTCGTTCCGTTGATACGCTGTTATTGTGTGCCGATATTAGGAGCTGCGCAATTACGGGGAATAGAGATAGTGCTTCGAGTGCTTAAGGCTTTATGTGATAACGATTTGGGGTGGGACCTTTTACGATTGTGGGTATATAGTACATAGTTGTGACTGTTTTTGACCTAAAGTACTTTTAGTAGAGATTGTCCAGGCGACACACGTGCTTAGGTATCGTCATAAGCTAATGTTCACATGTAAACAGCAGCTCATGTAGTGTAGATGTTCAGTCAACAAGGATATAGCGAGGTTGACTGTCCAGGTGACACATGTACTTAAGTATCGTCATGAGCTAATGTTCACATGTAAACAGCAGCTCATGTAGTGAAGATGTCCAGTCAGCAAGGATGTCGCGAGGTTGACTGTCCAGGCGACACACGTACTTAGGTATCGTCATGAGCTAATGTTCACATGTAAACAACAGCTCATGTAGTGTAGATGTCCAGTCAACAAGGATGTAGCGAGGTTGACTGTCCAGGCGACACACGTACTTAGGTATCGTCATGAGCTAATGTTCACATGTAAACAGCAGCTCATGTAGTGTAGATGTCCAGTCAACAAGGATATAGCCAAGTTGATTATCGAGGTGACACACGTACCTACTTAGCTATCTCTAAACCGTAGCTCATGTAGTCACCAAAAAATGTGCTTAGATAGTGTCAAAAAATCAGAAAAATGTTCTTAAACAATATCCAATATCATTCCTAAAGCTGATGCCAATGTGAGAATCGCTGGAAAACCTTACAACATATGCTAGCATATGAAATAAGAGAGAGAGCCAAATTCTGAATCGTGACTTAAATAAAATTATGCATATCGGTCCCGAGCCGATATTAACATGTCATTCAAGCGCCATATTGGAAATCTTACTACCATCTTACACATTACATCCAAATCAAACGATCCCCAACCTTATCCCCTTTGTTTTAAAGGTTATGCTCATAGTAAAATGTAAGTTGGTAAAAATAACTTAGTCGATTTTTCCGATTTCCGATATTTTATGGAGATCGTAAAGTTTTGGATTCGGTTATCGTTTTAGTAAGTTCTATTCGATTATCGAATGATTGGGTGGGGTGTAGCAGGTGGGGGGAATGATTATTCTGTTATTTTAGGCTGTACGTGATTGTCGTTGCTTTGTGTGTTATGAAAAAGTTAATGGATTGAATTAGGGTTCAAATCCCTAGGGGTACAGGGTGATTTTCGAGATTTTTTTCTTTCTTTAATAGTTTTGTTTAGTTGGAGGTTACTTAGTTGGTCAAGTAGCCATCTATCGTCTATTGACATTGTACAAGATTTCTCCGGCTCGATTCTTGATCCGTGCAATCTATTAATGGAGTTTTCGGAAGGCTTTTTTACAGTCTAAATACACTTGTAGCACCTTCTATGTTGCGGATTGGTTTTCGTGGGCAGCGCTGTTGGCTTAACATCAGGTAATCTGTCTGTAAATATAGAATAAAATCGATTAATGAACTAAAATCTCTAAACCCTTAAAGTACAAAGCAACATATTCGAACTATCACCTCTTACAACCCCCACATGAAACCCCTTCTACGTGCACATACTTAAAACACGAACCCATATGACTCGAACCCGACCGCAATCGACAATTCTCGCGAAAATCCCGAACGGTTTAACGCGTTGCCATTGGCTCGTTTAAATTCAGAACATGTCTGCGGTTGTGTGCAACGGGCGCGGAGTGTTTCAAAATTGGAACGCCAACCGTTTAACAGGTGTAGAACATTTAGTGAGTGCGTTAGTGGTTATTGTGTATGCGCGCGTGTGTGTGTGTGTGTAATAGTGATGTAACTACGTATGTTTCATTAGTATTACCCTAGGTGTTTGAGTAATTACTTGAAATCTTCTGATTTAATAAGAAGATATGATTTATAAGAGAAGAAAAAACGAGTTTTTCCACTTCCCTCGGTAAATTACTGCAGGAGACAGAATGAATTAAGCCTAAAGGCACAAAAAGAGACTATATAGCTAGGTGAAGTCCAGTCGCCAAGCACCACGGAAATTTGACTAAAAACTAAATGAGTCCTATGTGTGAGCTGTAATTATGGGATGATTGTATATTTGCTGCTAATAATTGGAACCGAAGGTGCTTTTTTTGGACAAGCCCGCCACAACCTCTCAAAACCGCTGTAACTCCCGTAAGCCAGGATCTATAGTAGATACAACCACGAAAACACTGAAGTCCGGCGCGTCCCATGGACATGAATAACTGTCTTGATTCCCGCAACGAAATAAATGAGAACATATTATAAGAGAAGAAGAAAAAAAACGACAGTTTCCACTTCCCTCGGTGAATTACTGCAGGAGACAGAATGAATTAAGCCTAAAGGCACAAAAAGAGACTATATAGCTAGGTGAAGTCCAGTCGCCAAGCACCACTGAAATACTAAAAATTAAGTAGGTCCTATGTGTAAGCTGTTATACTTGCTTCCAATAATAGGTTCCGTGGGTGTGTGAGTGTCTAGATTAGTGTTAGAAGCAGCCACGGATAAAGTCCCTTATGCCGGAATACTGAAACGCTACTCAATTTTAAGTCGTGCTTAAGTATAGTTCTATCTCTACAAATTCTTTGTAAAATGACAGAGATGGCACGATATTTGAGCACGACTTAAAATTGAGTAACGTTTCAGTATTTCGGCATTTGGCGACTACTACACGAGGCCGGACAGTAGCGCTCTCTGATAAACCTGAAGATTTTAACTGTGATGACTATCCTGCTCTTATGTAGTGGAGGCCCAATAGGCACATAGTCTAGCAATAGATTGCTAGGGGCTACAGATGAGTTACTCAATCAGGCCAAAACGGCTGCAGGAATCAGAATGAAATTTGGTACAGCTATAGATTATAGTCTAGACAAACATAGGCTACTTTTTATCCCGAAAACGCGGACGAATCCACGGGCAGAAGCTAGTAATAACATAAAACAATTAATCAGCATTTACGTCTGTGCGTCTGACTGTTTAACCAATGTTGCCATACGTGCAGGTAGATGCAGATGAATATAAACGTCAGTGTTGCCAGCGCTGCGGTCGGCGGCGTGTGCCCGACATTATTATGTTACAATACTCTGAATTATGCTCTGGAAACACTGGAATTAACGTTATTTTGAGTGTGGTGATGGGAGACTTGAAATGCATTTATTATTACCGCTATTTTTCTTACGGGTATCAGAAAAACTGACTAAGAGATTAGGTATAAAGACAGAGATCGAACTCTTTTTAGTAGGGGAGCCCGTGAAGGGATTTCGGTAGTTACTCGAGCGCGTCAGATTAACATATGGGGAACACCTGATGTTATGTTGAATATACCCACCATATATCCGATCTGATTAGGAGGGGGCTAACAAAAACATAACATCGCGCCTTTTAACCCCGAAGGGGTAGGCAGAGGTGCACATTGCGGCACTTAATGCCACTGTGCAATGTTACACTTACTTTTTACTATCTATGTTATGAATCCCATGTAATAGGGGGTGAGCCTATTGCCATATACTGGGCACAATTCCAGACACCGTGCTACCACTGAAATTTTCAGCAGATCTTCAAAATCCAGTAGGTCCCAACGACGCTCGAGTAAATCCAAATTGAACGTCGTTGGTACCCCTACTATTTGAATAAAATACGTTAACCATGTCAATGAAATCTTACATAAACAAAAATATGTCTAGAACTATAAACGTAACGCTCATTATGATTACATAAAATCGCATACATATACAAGTGTCGCAGAGAACCTAACGGGTAACCGGGGCTCCGGCTCAACGTGCAGGAGAAGGAACGGGGTGGTTTTTAGTCAGTAAGAGTCTGACACTCCCTCCCGCCTCACCCAGGCGGGAGGAGTCATTCGATGATTTTCCCCCCTTAAAAATAATACATATACAAGTCTCCAAAAACGATCACATCGCATTAAAGCCCCTCGTTCCAATAAACCAAAAAGAGCCCAATTTTTATACGCAAACAATAAAGTCGTTCCATAATTCCGGACAGAATTAAAAGCGACAATTTTCTCTCCAAACGACCCCCAGGGACCAATAAAATGGGCCCCCAACCGAAATCAATTATTTCCTCGCTTGCCCCGTGAAAAAATTGTCATTGAGGCAAAGGTTATTAAGTCAGGGTGACCGAATCGTTTAATCGTTTTCGGTATATTTAATAACGTTATTTTTGTGTAAATTGTTGTAGGCTTTTTCTATAGTATGTTTTACGTGTCAGGTAACTAAAGTGTGGGAGAGCCATGCTTCGGTACGAATGGGCGGGCTCGACCGGAGTGATACCACGGCCTCACAGAAAACTGACGTGAAGCAATGCTTTCGTTGTGTTTCGTCGTGTCAGTGAGGTTACCGGAGGCCCAAGTACCCTCCCCTTTCCCAATCTCCCCAATTCCTGAATCCCCAACGATCCTCAAACTCCTAATCCCCAAAAGGGCGGTAACGCACTTGTAACGCCTCTGGTGTTCCGGGTGTCCATGGGCGACGCCGATTGCTTACCATCAGGTGATACGCCTGCTCGTTTACCGGCTTATACCATAAAAAAAGTAATGTATATTGTGGAGGTCGTGTAAAAAATACAGTAATAAAATTGGTAGTTACCACTCACAACTCTACTCATAGAAGGTAAGAAGAAACAAGTCCAAAACTTATTTAACTTATGTACTAATGCTGAAAATAAATATTACAGTTTAATATTAAAGGTAGTGCATAGGCTAAAGCGTAGAATACCACAAGATGTGATACAGCTAGCTAGCAAGATGTACTACAGTAAATAAACTATATTTATGAAGAGGATGTGACACAGGTCACATACCGAAAACGCTAACTACAGTAACGTCCAACATACTGCTGAATGTCCTAAAGAATGCGACAGATTTTAGTATAAAAGGAAATACATGTTTAATATTATGAGTCGACCGACCCGCCGACCAGAATTCAAGTTCAAAAATCATATCTTAAGGCAATCCAATTCAAAAATTACATTCCCAAATCAATAAGCACGAACGAAATCAACCCCTAATATTATAATAATAAAATAATTAAAATAACACCCGCGGCTTGAAATGTTTAAAATCGTTAACCGCCCCGGTTTTGGGGTAAACTTTTCCGGGGTAACACCTTCCGGGGTGAAGCGAGGGTGGATTTTCACCACCTTTATCCCTTCAGCATATTTTCTGGATACATGCGTCTTTAAGGGTGTTTTCAAGAGTAACGGGAGGTTCAAGATTTATGGAAAATTGTGGATGGAGTCGTGTGGCAGCGGCAGTATAGAATAGAAACCACAATTATCTTTTTACGGATATCCGAAAAGCTGATTAATGGACTACTTATATTTTGACAGATACCTTGTTTGACTTAAGTGTGGAATAACCATGCTTCGGCACGATTGGGCCGGCTCGACCACGGCCGCACAGAAAACCGATGTGAAACATCGCTTGCGTTGTGTTCCGTTGTGTGAATGAGATTACCAGAGGCCCAATTACACCTTTACCCAATCTCCCCAATCCCTAAATTCCCAAAGGTCGTCAAATCCTTAACCCCTCGAGCATCCTTATGAGCACCCGGTGGATCATAAGAAAAAATGCTCCATGCTGCTTTCTCTTTTATAAAATCTATTATTTATGTT